>CM026387.1:16378965-16548646 GCA_014843695.1 Archivesica marissinica
GTTGTACCATATGTAACCATAAACAACAAGTCTTCTTTACTGTGACATGTTGATGCAACAATACACGAACATGCATATAACACAACACTTCAACTGTTATCTAAAGTCATATTCCTGTTCACATGACTGTCGGGGGGGGGGCATCCTGGCGTGGCTTATGTAGTTGACAAATAATTTGCCGTTCACCACTACAGGTTCGACTGCCACTGGGGGTGTCGAATTCTTACAAGTGAGGAAGCTATCCAGCTTACTTGCGGAAGATCGGTGGTTGTACCCGGGTGTTCTATCAGTGCAGTGCATGATGCTCGCAGTATTAGCTGGAGAGTCGCCATATAACCCACGCTGTTACCCACATAGCTATCACAATGTCGGGTGGGGTGTGTGGCTGCCCAAGTTGTGTAGTAAAGAAATCCAAGCTATTGAATATTTTTTATTTGCTTGATCATTGTTGAAACATATTTTATTTATTTATTTTTCGTTTAGCTCAGCCTCTCTTTGTATGCTCCGTTACTCGGTAACAAGGAAGAGCAAAGCAATTTTAGCATGACTGGCGTTTAGCATGACTGCCGTTTAACATGACTGACGTTTAGCATGACTGGCGTTTAGCATGACTCACGTTTAGCATGACTGACGTTTAGCACGTTTAGCATGACTGACATTTAGCATGACTCACGTTTAGCACGTTTAGCATGACTGATGTTTAGCATGACTGACGTTTAGCATGACTGACGTTTAGCATGGCTGACGTTTAGCATGGCTGACGTTTAGCACGTTTAGCATGACTGACGTTTAGCACGTTTAGCATGACTGACGTTTAGCATGACTGGCGTTTAGCATGTTTCATGAAGATCAATCATATACAGTACGATTATTTAGTTTTTTTTCTGAACAGGAAACTTATGACTGAAATAATTATTGTGTTCCTCCGTTTGAACTATTCACCGTAAAGACGATTCGTTGTATCGGGTTACGTAACTATGGTGTTGTCATATTAACCTGAACACAATAGAGCGAGCTCTCACCAACAACTGCTATCATCAAATGTTCTGATTGTTTTATATTTCAGTCGAGATTTCCCTCTTCTTGTCGCGTCGTTTCTACTACACAGTATCATGTGTGTTGTTGTATTCGTGGCCAGTAGCATGATCAGCGCAGGCATCAATTCCTGGTGCCACAATCTCGTCAGTGCATTGAACGAGAAATCACTGAGGTAACGCATAGTACAATCATTCTTTTCACGCCCCAGAGTCCTTTGACTGAAAGCATTTTCATTAGACTGGGTTCCAGTCTGACGTCCTTCACACGTAATCGATATTCTCAGGACAAAACTATGAGTTTTTAACTTTTTATTAAAGGTGGGTGGAGATAGCAAACAATACCAGCGGCTGTTCCTGTGCTGCGTGTTCATGGGTATATGAATTTTTTATGTAAATTATGTATGCTTTACTACTTCCATCGACACTTGACATTCAAATGATGGCCGCCATTTTGTCTACAAACTGGTAGAAGTTGAACAGTGATGAATACTGGCTGCCAGTGGATATTATCGTATAGTCAGACCAGTCCCAAACGGCTCAATCGTGTACATGTATATATACATTGCGTGGCGTTTTGGCGTGGCGGTGTGGAGTACCTGGTGGAACAGCGGGTTATATGTCATACTCACATTTCCACCTTCTCATTTAATGTTGTTTTTCTTTTAATATATTATTCAAAGAAAATCAGTTTCCCCATTTTTCATTAGTTTTTTGTTCGTTTTACCAATCAAAAATCCGTCATTTAGTTTAATTAAACGTTTGTGTGACATTCTGGTGCGGGCCGATTGCTAATGTTGGCCCAAACCATTTGTTTTATCAATTTACATGTATCACCATTTATGTATTGTATCTATTGCTGTTGTATTACACATGTAATTGATAAAAGCAATACAATATGATTAAACTAAATACATTGCGGATGGTAAGATGGTAGAACGGTCAAAAGCTGTATAGTATAATATAGAGTAAATAAAGTTTAAACGTATACACTTATATAGCCATGGCACACTCTTCTCCTTCACTGGATTCCACCAGGAATGAGGTCTCGAGAGTTTTAAGAACTTGTTTCGCAATGGAGCTAAAATATATACTAGATGACATAAAAAACGCACACTTCGAATAAGTGTATTTTACATGAAAATCAATAACTATATAAATACATAGTTTTAAACATTTTGGAATATTTTTAGTTATTCAGTCTGTGTTTTGTAATAAAGATGTGATATATCTTTGATGGAATCCTTCGTATTTCGTTTCTATTTATTACTAATCATATAATGTAGGTGTGCGTTTTCTATGTCCTCTAGTATAAAATATATTTGCATATAAACTAAATACATTTATATCAAATATAGTACATGTACTGTATTGAGCACTATGGTGGTACCTGGTGACCGGTTCATAAAGGGAGCCGTGGCTCGTATTCGCATATGACTTATTTAGCTCACGAGGAACTAATGAAGTTACTAATATGTGATTAGTATGCTACTCTATTGCAGTTTGACATGTTTGGAGACAGAGAACCTGTATTGGCCGAATATATTTACCGACGGAAAGAAACACCCTATTTACTCATATCTTTTAACCGCAAAGGTTCGTACCCTACCCATATTTGTCTCGCCCACGTTCCGGGGCAGCGCCGTCAACAATTGCGTATTTGTATATATATATATTTTATTTTATTTAAGTTTATTTAACGTCGCTACTGGTTGCCCATTTGAGCGACGAGCAGTTTACCTAACAACACCGTTTCTGTGCAGGCTCCAGCGGTTAACCAGACTTGGTACACCGACCTCTAAGCTGCCAACTTTTTCATATAAATGAGACACGACCTGCGCGGGGCTAGAACCCGTGACCATCAGTGATGATAGGTTACAGTGGTAATCAAGTCAGCGACCGTAACAACTCGACCACGGAGGCGAACCCATATTTGTATCTAAATGCAAATCCGTCAAATCGAATGCTTGATAACTTGCATACTGTTTCTTAGAGCTGTTCCCTATCCCCCCAAACAAGTTCCAGCCCCCCAAGAATGACCTTGAACTTCAAGTTTGGCCAAATATAGTGCGATTTCAGAATTGGTTAATACGTAAACACACAACAATTATTATCATTTCTGAAGAACCGTCAACGTTATGGTTTTAAAGCTTCGCATACACGTTCTCGCTAATTCGCTACACCCGCAGTAAGTACCCACCCTGACCTTTGAAATTTGGCCAAAATAGTCCGATTTCAGAAATTATGTCGCATAAAAAAGCAAACTGAAGCATTATAATTTCTCAAAATCCATGCTTTGAAACATCCGAGAACTAATTATCAACAATAACAGTACGTCCCCACTCTACCACTGACATTGACCTTTGGCCAAAACTAGTTCGATTTCAGAAATTATTTATGTGTAAAAAAGCAAACCCAAACATTTCTCCAAAAAAGTCAAATTATTGCTTTTAAACATCCGATGACCAGTTTTCTTCATTCACAGTAAGTGACCTTGAACTTGTTGGCAAAATTCAATATTATGTTGGCTTCAAACAAATTTCAAACATTATTATTTCTCAATACCGTCAAAGCTATTGCTTTGAAACTTCGCATCCCCCCCCCCCCCCAGTAAGTCATCATCCTATCAGGGCCCTAGGTAATAGAAAATAGTACGATTTCAGAAACTGTTTGTGCATCAAAATATCTCTAACATTAGTTTACTATTTCTCAAAATCCGTGCGTTGACACCTCGCATACATATCTGAGGACTAGTTCTGAAATCAAACAGTAAGTCCCCATCCTCCACCAGCAAGTCCTCACCCTACCATTGACATTGAACTTAAATTTGGCAATTCGTTGAAAAGCATATAATACAATTTTATGTTTCGCTGAATCACTATTAATACAGTCCATCACTCGTGACGAGACACACTTGGCGGTGGGGTTTTATTTAACCAACAACCTGTTTATTCCTTTGGCATTAAATTAAGCACAACCATTATAGACAGAATGGCTAAACCTTGTCTGTTTTACGTTTATTTATCGTCGCTGCCGGTTGCCCATATGAGCGACGCTTCCTGGAGAGATTAGTCATTTGAGATTTTTGGAGGATAGTGCAATGATACAGACAGAGACCCATTCCAGAATCTCCTCTCGTTCGTTTACGTGCACGGTGTAAAGCACCGACACGATACCTCGGTTTAATGTCCCATCTGATTGACTGTTAATTTTATTAGGGTCAGACGGGGGATCTGGTATGAGTCTCTGTCTGTATCATTGGCTTGCACTATCTTCCAAAACTTTAAAATGACTAATCTCTTCAGGAGGCGTCGCTCATATGGGTAAGCTAATTATGGACGGTGAATATATGCTCATTCATATGTCGAGGCTGCGTCGCTTGCACGAGAGTAAGCTGCGCATCAGTTCTGCCCAGTGCGGTTTGTTGCAACATTAGTTTGATATTAAACTTTAATAATGATATGATACCGATAAAATGTTTCATTCAGATGGAAGAACTGTAACTAATGTCAGTTGATAAAACGTGTTTCCCTACCTATTTAGGCTGTCCGATTAGCGCAGTGGTTAGCACACTCGCTTCTCACTAATGCAACCGGGTTCGATCCTCGGACCGTGAAGTATGTGAGATGATACGGTGGTCGCCAGATCGGACAGGTGGGTTTTCTCCAGGTACTCCGGTTTCCTCCCACACGAATGACCACATTTACGCTTTCATCCGAGCCAATGAGAGTGATTCATATAAGTTAAAACTTGCTTCGCAATCGTTGTAAAATAAATAAAGTTTAAACGTTACCTATTTGCGTTTATACGTAGCACATCACTTGGCATGTATTTGAAATACGAACAATAATGTGTGATTTAACAAAATATGACAACTCAAGCAGTTTCATATGGCGACTCTCCAGCTATTATTGGCGGAGGAAGACTCCGGGTGCACCCCTGAGCAGTAGGTCCGACACAGATGGGCACCCGGGTACAACAACCGACCTTCCACAAGCCAACTTGTAGCTTCCTCACATGAAATAATTGGACACTCCCCGAGTAAGATTCGAACCTACCGCGATGAGGGGCAAGTGATTTGAAGTATATGTCCGTAACCGCTTGGTTACCGCTTGGTTACTGAGTCGTCGCAGCAACTCGAGCTTTAAGGAGAGAAACTATATAAGCTCTGCTTCCTTTTTGATCCATTCATATTCTTTGATTGTGTATGCATGTATTGTTTTGTGAATGTATATAGTGAAATAATTAAATATGTTTAAACCAACTCGAGCTCAAGATAACACTTAGATAACTTAGATAATAAACAGACGCATTTACAATAGGTAGAATAGCAGCATACTTGTTCATTCTGTTCAATTATGTGGAAGCCGCTCTAACAAATATACATATAACGGCACACTTAATTATTTGAACCATTATTACAGGGCCCGCGCTGGCAATAGCCAACGTTGCCATTGGCTAAAATATGCCAAAAACTCAGTTTGCAAAAATGATAAAATGGAAAAAATCTGTAAAATGTCCGCATATTGGAAATCCCCCCACGAGCTTATTTATGGAAAATTACAACGGTCCAGGGTCAAGGTAAAATCGTGTCGCAGGTGACCAATATCTCGGGACTTGTTTACCAAAATGTTCACACTTCACATGCATCTATAAATATCACTGATCTGGCTAGTTCCGTGAGTTGAGACAATCACTTCGAAAGTTACAGCTTCGTGGCTCATAAAACATTAAAATAGCTTAAGTATGCATATATTTTCGAGGACTCCAAAGATTTATCTTTCGTTGGGTACCAAAATTATATTTCGGACCCTATTCCTTGAGATTCGCATCTACGATTGAAATATACCACTTTTCACAATTTAGCGGGGTCCGCAATTTAGCCATTCATATATTCCGCCACCATTTCATAATACAACAATTGTAATACTCAACAACATGCCCTTGAGTATTTAAGTCCGTGTCCATGGTTAGTATATAATTAATATTACATAATGTATGCACGTGCACTTCAGATTGCCAGCTGGTTGCAGACATTGACCGTGCTCTGTCAAAGTGTTGTTTGTGGTTACAAACTATATGCGTGGATTCAGAAAACTACTGGCGGAAAGTTAGACTTAAGACAGTGTGGGAGAACTTCGTCTATAGACTCGAGTCGGTGTTTCGGCGGGTATGCTATAGGTGCAGATAGCGATGAAGAAGATGCTTTACATTCGTTGGGAAGTGGAGATTACCGACGTTTTGACGTCGAAGCTCGCTCTAAGCAATCTGCAACTGATCAAAGCGGACGTAACGATGCTGTTGAACAGTTTTCTACTGTTAGTTCATAATTATAATACTTGTTTCCTGTCGCCAAAATGATTGTTTCTCATAGATATGACTGCATACTTCAATGTGCCCAGAAACATAAGACGTTGCTACAACGTTCATATGATGTCAGTCTTTCTCAAACGTCAGAACAAGTGTTGTTATTTGATTGATAATTAAGTTTTTTGACATCTCGAATGCAACGATGGAAAAACGGCATATACACGACGTTGATATGGCGTCTCTCTCTATATATATATATATATATATATATAGAGAGAGAGAGAGAGACGCCATATTAACGTCGTGTACATGAAGTTCTTCCACCGTTGCATACGAGATGTCAAATATATCAATATATATATATCATTACGACGTCATTATTTAGATGATAATGGCATATTTGTTTTATTTCATGAAACAAAACGCAACATCGTATCCACATTGTTAGGTTGTGATGTAGTGAGTTTTGAAGTAGCAATAAATCTGACTAATCCAAATTAAACAAGAACACCTAAAATAGCATTCAATCAGAACTTATGTATTACAAGTTTACAAGAGTGACAATCGGACACAATATTAGTTTTATTGTATAGTGTGTATGCAACATATATGACTGATTACCGGTAGACACGGTAAACAACGTTTGTATTTGAATAGTCCATGTGCAGAAAGACCAGTGTGACATGTCAGTGAAATTCCAAGTAGTTGTACGATCTGTAAGCCTTACATTCAGCCAAACTGTATGTGTAAGAACGACCACTTTCCACTTTATTTTAGCAGCATGCAACTTGATATCCTCTGCTAACATGATCCAAATCCTAGAGTAGAAGGGAAAACAGTCATAATATAATATGATTTTAGTTGACTCTGATCGTTCTCAGTGCAAATGGACTCACTTAATCTGAGCGTTGTTGTACTATTAATGAATGGATAGGTGTGTTTCGTTAAACTGCGATATGGGTTAAGCCGACAATCATAATTGGAATAGTAAAATTGGACGCTGTTAGAGAGCTATTGAAAATGAAAACAAATGATTTAATAACTCGTTGGTTCAAAATAAAACCAACATAACGAGTCTGGGATAATTAACACTTTTGCAGAAATAAGCATGCCTCAACATTGTTCTTAGCACAAACCACCAGCATATGGCACCATTTGACGCGCTCACCTATTGTAACCTAGGCGTTCGTCCGGATCTATAATCCAGCTTTTACAGTACGCTAATGAATTGGTACGGGAATCGGTGTGTGTTGGGCAACGTGTTCTACTACTGGGAGTGATCAGTCAACTTAATAGAGTGACCATCCATCAAAGGTAGAGGCTAGTACTCACATGTATTGAGGTACTCGATTTACAAGTATTACTCAAAAGGAAGAAAGTCTTGGAATTTAGTTCAATCGACGGATGTTCTAGTAATTTTAAACTAAAAGGCGTTCACCGTAACTGTTGTTGATAGTGTAACATTAGCAGGTCTGGTGTGGGAATCTGACAGACTGTTACACAGACAAAACAATTGATTGCAATATCACTGTAAGGTCACCGGCCTCACTTAACCCTGGTTGCTGGGCAGTGTTACACTTGTAATAACACTATTAATGTAAGAGAAATTTGTGATATTAGAACTCGTGTTGTGTAAAATGTTTTTGAATATCAAGCTACGTGTATTGAGCATCACATCATGTGTTATACTGTATATATGTGTCAAGAAACTGTGTATGGTTTACGTCAATAACATAGTCTGTCTTCTGTATGTCTGTTAATGAAATTGACACTATATCTCGCATTATTCTGATAATTTCAACTGCGTAAATAGATTAACCTGGCCATTTTTGGATTCCAACTCAAGTCTGTATTTTTATGCGCACACTAGTGAAAACTTGGAACTAGTTCCATGAAAAGGACAATTTTAAATTTTTAATACATGTAATACGAATACATAGCATTAATTATTATCACATAAATTCCCATTCGTCCAAAAAAAATAAGTATGTTTCAATTAAGAGCGTACAATAATGTATCCACGTTTTTCTAACATCAAAATTGATGTCGCCACGTTACAAACTTCGAATATTCTAATCACAATGGCTTTTAAATTTCTGATTCGTGTAGCTGAAAATATATAATAATAATAATAATAATAAACATAATAAATGCTTGTAATTTCATACAGTATAATCAAGAGAGTTCAGACATGTATAGGCCTACCTTACCATAGGCCTACATTACCATAGGCCTACCTTACCATAGATAGGCCTACCTTACCATAGGCCTACATTAAAGTCTGGAATTTTTTTTTTAGATATTTGCTCAATTCTCAGTCGCTGTCACATTAGACACATTTATACGTACCTGCTGCATGATATATATTTGTCACCAATGCGAAGTATATATTATAATGGAGACTTACTTATGTATAGGCTTAGTCAATATATTACATACATGTATATGCAAAGCATAACCCTTTCTTCGTATGACTATGTACACGTATGTTTGGGTGTTGTAAGACGCTTCAAGTGTTCCGGCAAGATTCTCTATTATAATGATTACAATAGCCGTAAACAATATTAATGACCGTTATCTTCGATTGAATGTTTATTGTACGCCTTGTGTTCATTCCATTGTCATCTTGTTGTGTCAATGTATTATATCTATATTTATGATTGTTGTATTTTCACATGGGCCTCTGGCTTACTGCATTTTGAAATAAAGTATCTATCTATATGCTGTTGCATGGTTTGAACATAGTTAACATCAAACAAATATACATGTAGTTCATCATTAACAGATGCGCATCAGTACTGTGAAATCACACGAGTGTACCATGTGATCGGGCGAGTGTACCACGTGCTCGGGCGAGTGTACCACGTGCTCGGGCGAGTGTACCATGTGCTCGGGCGAGTGTGATCGGGCGAGTGTACCATGTGCTCGGGCGAGTGTACCACGTGCTCGGGTGAGTGTACCACGTGATCGGGCGAGGTGTATAATGTACTCGGGTGAGTGTACCATGTGCTCGGGTGAGTGTACCATGTGCTCGGGCGAGTGTACCATGTGATCGGGTGAGTGTACCATGTGCTCGGGTGAGTGTACCATGTGCTCGGGCAAGTGTACCATGTGCTCGGGTGAGTGTACCATGTGATCGGGCGAGTGTATAATGTGCTCGGGCGAGTGTACCATGTGATCGGGTGAGTGTACCATGTGCTTGGGCGAGTGTACCATGTGCTCGGGCGCTGAATCACAATTGATAAATCAATCATAGTTATACTGTTCGCGGTAAAAAAATAATATATAAACGCATGCTGTCTGACATCTCCGGGGTCCCACATAAGCTTTGTTTTATGGCCTTGCTTCTTACTAACCTATATCAATGGGTTTTCCCATCAAAGGTAGCGCAAGACAGTTAGGAGATGTCACAATAGTGTATCCCACAGTACAATTCTCTTCCGATGCACACATCCTACAAAGCGACCTGAATGCTCAAGAGAGTGGAAACGGGACTGGTCCACGGAGTTCAATCCTGACCAGTGTGATGTGCATACAATTAATCACAAAAGAAAATCACTCCGTGTCACTTACACCCTCCTTATTACGGTACTAACGAGAAGCGATGCCGCTAAATAGCAGGTATTACAATTAATACATATTTAAACTAGTCTCCCAAATAAACATCTCCTTTAAAACTATCTCTGATTCATTAAAACGAACGCGAAGACCAGTAAAAGGTAGGTCAAAGAAAACGCAGATATAACACCTATGTCCGTCCACAAATCAGACGGATCTGTAATCCAGTGGTTAACACGTAACGGCCGCTACAAAGCTGAATGGCCCAAACTTGTGGCCTTACCCATTTGCTTCAACATTTATTGACACTTCCTGTGCACAACAATGACATAAATCGTATATACTATGCATATATTATACAATGTTCATTTGTTTTGTTCTACACAGTGTATGTGTAGAATGAATGCAATAAAATATGATTAAACTAAGCTAAGCTGAGACCTATTAATACCCTTCAAAGTGAAGTAGGTTGGGAAACACTTTCTGACAGAAGATGGAAACATAAACGTGTCCTCCTTTATAGAATGCAAAATAATCTTGTCCGATCTTATATTTCATCAATTGTTCCACAAGAGGAGGTTGACACTCCACTAGGTATAATCTTAGAAATTCTGATAGTCTATTAATTAGAACTACCATAGACTCAAATGCCTTCCTTTTATCGGTAATTCGCGAATGGAACCGATTACCTAACGGGGATAGAACTATTCAGACACTGGACTCTTTCAATGCCTTTCCTAACACTACTAACAGTTAAAATTGGAAGGATATTTTACTACGGAAAAAGGAAGATTCAAGATTCTACATACAATACACGGCTTAGAACGAAATGTAGTAATCTGAACAACCATCTTTTACTAAAGAACATGGTAGAATCAGCATATAGAAGACAATTACCACTTCTTCCTTCAATGCCATTTCTACGACCAATTCCGTATGTCTCTCTTCAATAAGTTGTCCCCAAATTTGTCATTCTCAGTGACACTTGTAAGGATTTTGCAACCAAACACCGTACGTGTCCATTGCTGTACACGAATGCACGTGTACATTATTGGCAGTAAAAGGTTCTGAAAAAAAGGATGATTTTTTAAATGTTCACATAATAATTTGAAATTGCTTAGCATAATTATACATTAAATAGAGTTCACGTATTGCCAATGCTAAATATATTATTCTTATATATTTTTGGTTTGTTCCAAACACTTTTAATCTACTGTTGTTAATATACATGTATATGTAAATCGTTAATTACTTCTTTGCATGTAAACTACTGAAATAAATACATGTTATGTTTAAACTAAGCGCCTCCCAGTCAAACCTGGATCTCAAACATTTAGTGCGGAAAAAGGTCAAAGAGGCTTATCACCAATATCTTGAAAACATCCTAAATCTGAACAGTGCTGATGCCTCCCATCATTACAGACCAAACACCAAGAAACTTTATTCCCTCCTTAAGCATTCCAAGCAAGACTCCAAATCAATGCCACCCCTAAAGCATGAAAACAAATTTCATCATGAAGACGCTGCTAAAGCAACAGCAATGGTCAATCCACGCCAAACATGAATGAGATCACAGTAAGTTCAAATGGCATAGAGACACTTCTCAATAACCTGAACCCCCACAAGGCTAGTGGTCCTGGCCAAATTAAGCCAATCATACTTAAAACCCTGTCTAAAAAACTCTCACCTATCCTTGAAGTCTTATTCCAAAAATCCCTCAACGAAGGATCACTGCCTGCCCAGTGGAAGTCAGCAAATGTTGCTCCCATTTACAAAAAGGGGACAAGTCAATCCCCGCCAACTGACATGTGTTCTGTGCAATGTTCTAGAACATATAGTTTCCTCCTCGATAGTTAAACATTTCACTAACCACAGTATTCTGTACCATTTGCAGCATGGTTTTAGAGAAAAACGGTCATGCGTGACCCAATTAGTAATGCTAGTCAATGACTTGGTTACCTCTGTCTACAATAAGCATCAGGTAGATCTCATCCTATTAGACTTCAGTAAGGCTTTCGACAAGGTCAATCACGAGAAAGTACTACTAAAATGCATGACTATTGAGTCAGAGGTCAAACATTAAGGTGGATTAAGAGTTTTCTAGATAATAGACTCCAGTCAGTTGCAGAGTTGTATGATTTAAATCACTTGATTTAAATCATTGATTTAAATCATGATTTAAATCACCTGAAAAAAATCATGATTTAAATAAAAAAAAATATTGGTGTTAAAAACAATGGATTAAACTATTTATCACGGATTAGATAATTATAAGCCGGTCACAGTTAGTATAGAGGTAAGTGTCCACACATGTCTTTGGTTTTGGTAATTGGGGGCATGCTTTGAAGGTAATTAATTATTTGCATTGTAATGATTGTATTAAAGAAAGTAAGTAGTACAGAGTCATTTATGCTTTGAAGCTATTCAAAACTATTCAATTAGTTCCCATGACTCATTTCAGTAATGACCATTGTCCTAAAATAGATCTATTTATCTATAATTATTTAAAATGGCTAATAGACTATATATATACACTGTAGATGTATCTATTTCAAATTTGACCTAATATTGATATGTTCAAAAACTTCAATTAATAAGAAGCAACTTTGTTGATCAGTATTATAATAAAGGGAAGTTGCACATCAATCTTCACAATGTCTGGTAGAAAAAAAGATTGTGTATGGTTGTATTTTGACAAGTTTACTGTTCATGGAAAGTCTGGATGTAAGGCTAAATGTAAAAAGTGTGCGAAACAAATGCAGGGACTGGTCTCTCGTATGAAGCAACATGTTCAAGATTGTAACAGTAACACTACTAGTATGTGCGACCTGATCACTGCCGACAGTCGCGACACTGAGCAGCAAGCGCATGATGCTATTCCAGACTCTCCAGCTACTCCACATACTACATATACTCCGACTACTCATACACATGATGAGGAGAACCTCTCCATATATATTTAAATCATCTTATTCTAAACTATGTGTAATGTATATATTTAAATCATAAATGCATTGAAATTACCTTTGTGTTTTATTTTAGTATCACTATATATTTTAAAATAACTATTAAAATAAAAAAAATCAATTAAAATCAAAAAAATCGATTTAAATCAATAAAAAAAATCATGATTTATATCAACCCTGGACTCAGTTGTCATTAATGATATTAGTTCAGAGGCCATTCCGGTGTCCTCTGGAGTCCCACAGGGATCCGTACTTGGACCCCTGCTTTTCCTAGCCTTTATAAAGACCTCCCACAAAACATCAGTTCCAAAGTCCGTATCTTTGCAGATGATACTGCAGTCTATATATCACTGGCATCTGCAAATGAATCGGTCACATTCCAAAACGATCTTAAGAGATTAGAAGAGTGAGAGTTGGACATGGAATTTAGCACCTCCAAATGTCAAGTTATCCACGTCACCAGAAGGAAACAATCCTATTCCCAGTCAATATAAACTCCATGCAGTCCTACTTGAGTCGGTCACCTCAGCCAAATACCTTGGCGTGGATATTTCAAATAACCTGTCGTGGGACACTCACATAAAAAGGTCAGCTAAGAAAGCAAACTAAACATTAGGATTTCTACGTAGAAACATCCAGGTCAAATCCGAACCCATTAAGTCCATGGCTTACCAGACACTAGTGAGACCCAGCTTGAATATGGCTCCGAGATCTGGTCGCCCCATACCCAAACATTGATATACCAAATTGAAGGTGTCCACCGAAGAGCAGCCCGTTGGATAAATGCTGACTTCTATCGTACCTCTAGTGTTACAGACATGCTACATTCCCTAAATCTACGCAGACTAGATCAACGGCGTATTGGCAATAGTTTATCCCTTATGTATAAAATTCATAATGATCTTGTTGCTATCCCCATTGAAAATTGCCTAGTTCCCTTCTCCCGTCCTGCTCGCCATCGCCATTCCTTAAGCTATAGGTTAATTACAGCAACTACAGACTACTACAAGTTTTCCTTTTCCCCAAGAACAATCTACCATTGGAACCATCTCCCGCCTGACATTGTCCATCTCCCTACCATAGTGCAATTCAATACGGCAGTTTGCCATATTGACCATGCCAGTCCCTAGTTGTTAGATGCGCATCTGCTTTTTTCATTACTTTCTTTTATGCTTTTAACTACTCATACTTTTAACTTCTTTGCGGTTTTTGACGCGCAACATGTCTACATCCCCGCGAGGGGTTCGACATTAGAGGAAGATAGATAGCATTGAGTGTTGGGAGTAACACGTAGATCTATATCAATAGATGTATACACATCACGAACAATACTCGTATTCGATTAAAGGATATGAATACGTTGGGGGGGGGGGGGGGGTGGGTGGTGTTGTTATCATAATGTATTTTAATCAAACAGACCAGAGCAAAATTTCACAAACTCGTTTTAAACAATTTGTTGTAATTATCAGGTATATTCAGATATTAGTGTTCACAAATGCACACATTTTTATTGGCAGCCATAACTGCACGTAGTTCTTTATCTCTAGTCGTATAAAACGTGTATAACAGTGAGTTGGTCCAAATTATTTGGTCGTACCCATATCCGCTCGTACCCGATTATAATAATGGCCGTACCGTTTTTCTTACCGGATTTCTCTTGAGTTTTTTGTGTGCTGATTTTCCTGCTTGACAGGTTTAGCAACGTGTGACATATAAATCAAGCATCTGATACTGACATCCATAACATCATTTGCAATCAAATACGAAAATATGGCTATTGACGATGCACTACTACAATTATGGAAGTCTCAATCTTCTTCTTTACCGTATTTTCTTTCCCCATTATGGGAACACCAAGTACTAGTACTTGTAGATAGTTTAACGGTTAAAAGTTGACTTACTATGTAGTCATAATTTAAAAAACAATATAAAAGCCTCCACCATGCTTCAAACATTCAAAGTATATTTACACAGTTACTAGAGTATTAGAGCACGTTGCATATGGAGTTTGTGACACAACTCGGAGGACATCCATGTTACAGTATTAATATCTTCATGTTTAGTTATAACATTCTTGTAGTTAGTGCAGTCGATTATAAGACTTGTGATTGCATGTTTGTCATAGAAGAGTTTGTTGTATTTATGCGCTCCTATGATGGATACCACTAGTTGTTTCAATTTGGCAAATCCCTCCTTACGAGTATGATGCAGCACTGGACAGGTGGTTATCATGTGGACAAGGTCTTCGATATCCATGGCACAGGCTCGGCAGATTGCTTCTTCAGAATGTTGGTTAAATCTATGCTTGGAAGCTTGTAGGATGTATGTGCCGGTTAGCATGCGGCATTTGGTGATACCTCTTTTCACTTCGGACACTGACGATTGTATAGATTGCCAGACTGGGTGTGTACATCCTATCTGAAGGTGTGATTTCGACAGAAATTTCAGTGTTGATTTGTTTTCAATGTCAGCATTTAGTTGTTTCGACCAATAAGTGTTCACCGCCTGCTTAACTTGTTGTTTCCATATTGTCTTGGGGACGAGACACTCCTTTAGAGAGGTTATACTTGGCAGTCCATATTTGGACAGAACATCTGATACTTTGCTATAGAAACTCAGTGGGTTATCAAGGTTAATTGCCATCTGCCTGTTAGTTAATGTTTGCAACGTTTCATTATCACTTTTTAGGATGTTGAGGATAAAACTCATCTGACGTTTGTGGATTTCTGCTTCTATTGGTAGTGCGCCTAACAGCAGATATACTGCTCCTGATGCAGTTCTGTCAGGTAGTGATTGTATTCTACGTAGAACTTTTATGTGGAATCTTGATAGAGATAGTGTTTGTGTGATAGTTAATGGAAGTACTTCCAGTCCAAACAATAGCCTTGGTAGCACTGGTACAGTCTGAATGACACTGCAGGGTTTAGCCCATTTGATCCATGGAAACCGGTGTTAATTAATGAGTACATGGTTCTTCTTGCTAAGCTAATTCGTTCATCAATGTTAATTTCATTCTCTTTGCTTTCAGCGCGAAAAAGACCAAGATGAGTAGTTTGGCTACTAGGCTTAATAACAGTTTGACCCAGTGACCATTTTAAGTCTGACTTTGTATAGCGGGAGGTTTTATTGACTACCACAGCATTTGTTTTCGTCGGATGTAGGGTACTCGATTTTGGCAGGCGTGTCGTCTGGCCACATGTAGCATGCTTTGCATTTCTTCAACACTTTCCGAAAGGAGACATACATCATCTGCAACGGTTGGGCAACCGATATATGTGTTGCCGATTGATAGACCGAGTTTATTTTGTTTCATCTCCACTAATAGGCTGTCAATATACGTCTTGTATAGGAATGTCGAGAGCACTCCGCCCTGCCTTACACCCTCCCTGTGAGATTGAATAGCGTGGACCCAACTCACCCATCCACTTAACACGCGAGGTTAATCCTGTATACATATCTCTCACGAGCGTACACAGCGCGGGATGCACTCCAACTTCATATAGTTTATCGAGCAATATCGCATGACACACCACATCGAATGCTTTTTGACTGTCCAGGGTGACTAGGAATAATGGTGCCTTTCTGCTCTAGCCTCGTACACTAGAAGAGCAGCCATTAGAGGTGATAATCCCTTTGTAAAGCCGTACTGTAGTGTAGAGTGATTGACATTAGCAGAAATTCTTGGTAGTAGAGTATATTCAAATGGTCGCATGTCAAGAATTGGTCACGCAAAAAAGGTGGAGTTATCACATTCACGTTTTTTTCTCACCCTTCTTTGTAGGATTTCTCAGCTAACTGGTGAGCTATTGCAGAGTATTTGGTATCATTCTTTTCCTTAGGATGTTAGCTTTCACATGATACCAAATTTAGCTATTTACAGGCAATACAAAGGAAGCTAGACCAGAAAATGTAAAGCTTGTCAGGGGTGGAGCCGGAGGTGGCGGTGGTTCCAATGGGAACATACTTGTGTCTTCAAAAACAATTGACCACTGATAGCTCTTTCAGTTTAGTTCTAATTTCTTTTGATAGATGTCTCTGTAGGCATGGTAGGTGGCAACAAAAGGAAGCCATTTTAATGACATGTCTGATCTCAGGGTCATTTGAAAACATTGAAAATAGACGATTTTACCCGATTTCCGAACATTTTCAGGAGCAAAAACGGTAAATAAACTTTAGAGTAGAAGGTTTTACACTTTAGATTTGTAATTAGACAGCAGAGATTTGTTTTAAACTTGGTTTCAATATGAGATGTAATCACACTAGGCACTCAGTGCATTGATGTACAGGAAATCAATCTCGATGAAAAATACAGGTAGAATTAACATGATTGTGGCTGAACCTTCCATCGTGAGTCTGTCAGCATAGTCAGTAGATTACATAATGAAGCTATTCAGGAAGTGGGAACGGCAAAGGTGAGGTGGACAGTGCAGCCGGTTATCTAAAAACAGCAGCCAGACAAGCTGTTGTTCGAGATGTCGAGCTCAATATAAATAATGCAAAGGATCTTTACGATTTTGCTTGCAAAAACCTGGGTTCCAATAGCTGTACTGAAAGAGCTGCTTTGCATAGAAGAAGGTTTTTCTATGTAGATAAGTTGGACATTTCTCAGAGGAGCAATGCAAATTTCACTACAATCAAAGGCACTCAAAAGCTTCACTCGGTTGCCTCAACTGGCGTGGAGGGCAAGGTTAACACAAGACTACTAACTTGCTACTGTCCTGGTTGTATCGGTGGGAAGTATGATGATTGTCAGAATAAGGAATACGTAGAACCGTTCAAGCTTGTGTCTTTTACTAGACATGTGGCTACCCCTGGTGATGCTGACCCTTCGGATTCAAGTGACGAGGAGGGAGTGATGATAAATGAAGCAGCAATGGACAACAATGTGGACAACCCTATGTATGAAATGATAATGGAAGACAGTGTAGTAGCAGTTAGGCCAAACATTGAATCCATAAGTGACTACTTTCTTTTCCATGTCATGTCCGATGGAGTAGAATGCTTGAAGGAGGATGTTGGATGTTCAGGGCATTATTATGCAGCTGGATCTCGTGTGCTTCGTGGATATTATTATGAGCTGGTAAACACAAACAGAAAGGGCTGTCTTTACAAGCCAAGGAAAGATACTGATAATGGTTCTCTTGTGATTCCAGTGGGCTGCGTGATCTATGTTGGGATTGACATGGATCCGGGGGGGGGAGACGGGTAGATACATGCTGCAAAAGCAGGACCATGAAGACATTATGTGTGCCATTTGAACTTGAGAATTTATGTAAGTTGGTGTAGTTGGTGTTAGTGATGGAAAAAGGCTGTATTTATGGCCTGTAGCAGAGTGTAGGAACATTGGGCTATGGTAAGCTCAGCTTGTGAACTGATCGGACAGTGGATGACTTTATTTTCGAAAGGGAAGTTTGAGTTGGAATCTACCTATGATGTACTTCTTCTATTTCTTTTCTGTTCAGTTTTTCTGAAAGCCCTTTTATTCCTGAACATTTTAAGACCAGCATCTCTCAATTCCATTGAGAATTGACTTGCCCAGGGCTGTCTCCCCAAAAGACGTCCAAACTGAGAAAACGGCAAAAACGTAAATCAATTTCAATAGAATTTCCTATTAATTGCCAGCCTTTAATTACCTGTTAATTGATTAATAAACTGAATTGATGAATTCTAATGACATTTTCTGTTGTAAGACCATGAACACATTCCCTGGCAAAATTATTCAAAATTTGACAAATTTTGCCATGTGATACTTTTTATGACCAGTTCTTGACATGCGACCAAATAACTTGCTAAGAATAGGTGTAACAGTAATACCTCTGTAATTGTCTAAATTAGAGGCTTCCTTTCCTTTCTTGAGAACGGGAGTAACGATTCCTGACTTAGTCTTCTGGTACTTGCTTATTTTCAATGATCTGATTAAATACACTTGTTATATATGGTAATAGTGTGTTATTACTGGCTTGTTATTACTGGCTTTCAGTTGCTCTGCTACCAGTCCAAATTCATCAGGCGATTTTCCTGTGTTTAACTGTTTGATTGCTGATATCACTTCAGATTCTACTATAGGTATCTGAACTGCACGGTTGTTCTCACATATTTCAGTAATGAGCTTTTCTCTAATGTATGTTGATCACAGGAATTCCGAGTCGTAACCCTCATCTTTTGGAACTGATAAGTCTTCTAAATAGTTTGTGAAGCATCGTCTTTGACTGTTCGCAGAGTAATAATCCTCGCCACCCATATGTATTCTAGTTGTACACGTATTTCTGCTGCTTCTGTTACGTTTAATTAGGCTATAAAATAATTCAGTTGATGGGTTAGACATGATTTCGGAATAGAAGCTTTGGCGATCCATGAAACGTTCCTGCCTTATTTGTCTGCGGAGTTGCCTTTGTGCATTAACTTTTTTAGTACGTAGATTATTATTTTGTTTACCATCTTTAGCCGAAAGCCTATATTTGGATTGCTTCAATAAGTTTTTAACTGTGGGGGAAGCCCTCCACGACGGTTCCTTCATTTTAATTAATTTTGCTGGAACAGCTTTTTTGGTTACTTTCGCTATAGCAATATTTATACGGTTGATGTTTTCTTCTACTGTGCTTGATGGTAGAATCGGTTCATAGTCTAGTTGACTGGCTAGCTCATTTTCAAAACGCGTTTGATTGATGAGATTCCATTGGTACTTCCATATAGGTTTCCCTCGTTTCTTCGGGTTGTGAGATGCTCGTGTAGTATCAATGAAGGCATTAATATTCGCAGAGAGAGCGTGGTGACTTGAAAGGTTAAGACCGGCACTTTCAGTTATGATACATTCTGATACTAGACTGCTTATGATATAGTCAATTTGGGAGCTTGAGGCCCCCGAGTGATGTACAAATGTTGGTTCATCAGAGCTCAGCGTATTAACTAGGCCATGCTCCGATACGAATCGCGTAAACTCTATGTCATGTTTATTGTAAGCTCGTGGTTGAAGTAAAGTTCCGTTAAAATCACCCGCCACTATCACCTGGTGTGTAGCCGCATATTTGGTTAAAATATCGTGTAAAATGTCGAGACATTCACGGTAGTCGGAGTAGGAATCCGATGTTGCGTAGTTTGTTGGCAGATATACGCAAATGACCAGTATTCTGGATGAAGCATTCAGCTCAATTGCGATCACTCTTTCATTTCCACAATTCAGCTTGTTTACGCTGCTAGTCCATTCCTTCGGCCATGCTATAGCCACCCCTCCCTTACCCCGCGGCAAGCTATCACCCGTTATATTGTCATACGTATCGCAGCATCGGATGTATAAGTCTTTATCTGTGAGAATTTGTTCTAATTTATATTTCTGACATTCAAACAGCCAATGTTCCTGTAAGCACACTATGTCATGTTGTTGGTTTAATTCTTTTAAAAATACAATGTTTGATTTGGCACCTTCGATATTTGATGTGGCAATGCTTACGGTCTGGTTAACACTTCCTCGCACAGAATCGAGTCCGATGGTTTTTGTCTTATCGGAGGAATGGACAAAAAATGAACCTTGGATTTGTCGGCAGAATCACACTGGAGTTTCAGGTATTTGCCCACTCCCATCATCTTTGTGTGTAGCTCTAATGTTGGAGTCTGTCGAGAGCCCATCACTGCCACTGTGGGATATGTCTTTTTCTGGGTTTTTTTTTTCAACATGGAACTCAAATTCCTGCAACAACAAATATATTTAAGCATTCTCTGCAGACGATGTAGGAAATTGGCGTTTGGCGAAAAAATAAATTATCGTCAACATCCCTGATATTGGCCGGCACCTGTTTTCGGCCTTTGTTTATTCACATTATT
Organism: Archivesica marissinica; assembly: GCA_014843695.1. NCBI lineage: Eukaryota > Metazoa > Mollusca > Bivalvia > Venerida > Vesicomyidae > Archivesica > Archivesica marissinica. The sequence goes on from CM026387.1 coordinate 16,399,652, forward strand.
TTTGTTTACATCCGAAACACGAATGACATCATTGCTCTCAAAACAGGTGCTTTGGTACTATGGTGTCACATATTCCTTATCAAAGAGTAAAGCAGATAAATATTCACATTTTATTTGAAAGTATGCAAATGTTGATGTTTTCATTAGTGCCATTTATGTGTAGCCTAAAAATCCCTTAAACAAATAATAAAGAAATATGTGTTTGTTTTTGTAAAATGAGAAATTTCATTGTCTGCTCATGAAGGTCACATGATAATTATGAGACAATGTCATAATGCGCATTTAACAGGTCAATTCAAATATAGTGATCCTCTTACAGCTTTTTAACATTTTTTCTTCAAAAATAGTATTGTCCAAGATATTTACTATTTATGCTAATTCAGTTTCATCCATTTTTTCAAATCCAACCTGGCGTCTATTCACCAAGTGCACTGACAAATGCATATCAGGCTGTTAGAGACATGGGTTTGCCAGTAAAATGGGCAGCAAGACAGTATGGCGTGCCACTCTCCACAATAAGTGACATTTCTCTCCATGTCACAACTTACCTCATATTGAAGAGTAATACTGGTACGACAAAGACTTGGGGGAAAAAATGATTGGCAACAATTTATTATTATATATTCCAATTTCCAACCATAGCCATGCCCGAGTTAAATTCTGTATTGATAAAGTGAATTTAGCACCTCCAACGTCCAAGAGTTGCAGATAAGCAAATCCCACACAATGATTGAAGATGCATGCAAAGAAACTGGCAGAGAGCCTCGTTCTTTACACTCGTCTTCAACTCAGCCCGAAGGTGGGATTTCCTTAACTGTAACTCTATTGAGGTACTAGATTTATTTTCTCACCTTTTCTATTATGTTATGAATTATGCCAGCCTATATACACACACCCATGAATGGCATATGAATTTACTATAAAGTCATGCTAAAGGTCATTCAGGGATCATTCTAGAGGGCGAAATTGTCGCTCTAGGGACCCTGACTTCGCCCTCTGGGGGCCCCACTTCTCCCTAAAAAAAAGAAAACGTTTTAGTGGTTTTTACGATTTTCAAACAAAATTTTGTCTAGTAAGATACACTGGCCCATTACAAAGTACTCCTTCTATTCAAATGTTGTATTTAATGGTTGTACTGTGCATTTTAACCCTATTTTGCAGAAGTATATTAAAGAACACCATTTAAGGAAGCGATCACGCGCTTTCTCACTTCTCCCAAAAATTCTGACCTAGAATGAACCCTGGTCATTGGAATGTGACAATTCACTCACATTGATGTTGATTATCATTTAAAAGTAAACACCGTGTATATGTTATGTTCAACGGTATAATTTGTTTAATGATAAACCTTTACATCTAACACCGGTAAATTTTCAAATAGTCTATGACATTAACCATCATACTAAGAGGAACTAATAAATAACAAATTTTAGAGATTTAGCATTTGAGACGGGATGCTTACAAACAATGCAAGTGCATTGTGGATAATAGTAGGCACGTGAACAAAACCTGAATGGTAGTGATACGTCATTGATTGCTTCATCAATGACGTATCGCCGTTATTATAATGACGTAGCATCACGACAGTGTTCAGATTTTACCGTTATCCAATGAAATGATATAAATTTGGATGCAAAAATAAACAGAAACTATGGGCTTGTTCGTGATATCTAGTTAGCATAAAGTAGTCCCTTTGTATACCAGATTAGACAGATTTATCTCACATCCCCAAAACGGCGCGAAAAGCTTGTCTATAGGTGAGAAAATCCAATTTCAAACGTGCCTAATGATAAAATTCTTGACAGGATGTTGATCGCTGATAACATTCCATGTATGTCCCCGCAAGGGCCTGACAGGTGGTATTTGTTGGCCCTTTGCCGTTATATATTTCAATTCATGATCTGATTATATTTCTCTGCTTTTACATTACCTACAGTACACAGGGCTCATTCTAGATGGTGACATGGGCGATGCACATTGTAGTCAACCTAGAGACCCTGAATACGCCCCCCCCCCCTGGGGCCCACAGGCACAATACACACATTTTCTTTTTGCCCTATGGTCATATAAATGTAGTAAGTAATGTTTAAAACAGGCACAAGACACAAATGTTATTTATTATATTTTTTACAGACGGATATGTAGTCCAGTGGTAACACGCTGGACTGGTAATCCAGGGATCGCAGGTTCAATCCCCCATCTGACCCTAATAAAATTAAGTCTTTCAGATGGGACGTTAAACCGAGGTCTTGTGTCGGTGCTTTACACCGTGCACGTAAAAGAACCAGAGGAGACTCTGGAATGGGTCTCTCTCTGTATCATTGCACTATCCTCCAAAAATCTAAAATAACTAATCTCTTCAGGAGGCGTCGCTCATAAGGGCACAGCGACAATAAATAAACGTAAAACACCACCACAATGTTATTTTTTGCCCTATGGTCAGTAAGTATGTTTAAACATTTGTTTAAGAAGTGTTGCCACCCAAGGCGACTACTTTGCCCATGTCGCCCTCTAGAATGAGCCCCGATACATGCCTTAAAATGCAGCTTATATGGTAATATAAAATTTCAAAATCTTTCGGGGGAGATACCCTCGCACTGCCCTAGATCCTAATGATGCCTACTAATATATCAAACTGAAGCTACACCCCTGAAATGTATACATGTGTAATCTGGGCCTGAGGTTATAAAACTTTTATCCGATCTCAAACTTGAGCTCAAGAAATTTGATTGGTTATTTGCTCTTGGCTCGACCAATCAGAAGCTCAAGACCGAGTTTGAGATTGGAGAAATGTTTTATAAACTCCAGCTCAGGCACAGAGGTTATAAAACTTCTCAAAACTCGGTCTCAAGCTTCTGATTGGTTCAGTTGACAATAACAACCAATCAAATCACTTGAGATCTGAGAAGAGTTTACAACCTCCAGGCCTGGCCATATGTGAGTGTTGTGTGTTTACTGTAGAACAGGGAGGAGAACACTGTCGTACAAGTTTATTTTCTGTAAACATTAAGCGTTTTTTCTTTACTTACAGGTATCAGGACGCTACGCAGTTTGAATAGAACCACAGAGGTCAAAATGACGTTCTCCTTGGCTTCTGATCTAGATTTCTGGAAGACCGTCCCAGCATACAAACCCTTATTGAAGACTATTCTCAAATCACAAATACAACATCTGGTATGATCAACTTTTGTTTATTTAGCTTCCTTCATGTGGTTTTTCAGAGAGGTGTTTGACAGATGCGCAAGTTAAGCGCCCCCATGCAACCTGTTTCAACACATTGTCTGTACTGCGAAAGTTGAAAATAAAAATCACGCGAAATAACTGAATGTCAGTTGGAATTGTTAAGCTGTGATATCAATTGTTAATCATGCCTTTGTAGTAATCATTCATTCATATATTACCTGTAATTAATCTTACGTCTTTATAACTTCTTAGTATTAATTTTTACGTAATGCATATACTTATATAGAATTTTATTTCATTCACTCGACAATAAACATAACTTTAATGCGCGCTACATGACCTTAGATGTCGATGCGCCGTAAAACACCATTCATTCATTCATTGGAATTGTTTCAATTGATTATCGTGTTTAGCTGTACATATCAGCTTTTCACACAATGGTGACTATTAAGTGCAAGTCGTTATAGCGCAGTGGATGCACGTTCGCTTCAGGTGCGAAAGGTCCGGAGTTCGAGCCCCGCTGGAGCCGTTATGATTGTGCCCTTAGGCAAGGCATTTAAATTCCACATTGCCACTTCTCTCTCCTTCATGGCGATAGATTCCATCAGGATTGAGGTCTTGAGAGTGATTAATATAAGTTGAAAGAACTTGTTTCGCAATCGAGCTAAACAATAAATTTGTATAAATTACACTGTCATTTCAATTTGAGTCGTTGTAATCGGCTCTCAATCAGTAACTGTACAATGTAGTTGAAAAACTCGTTATTTTACAATGATTGCAAAAAAGCTCTTAACAACCATAATTCTCGGCCCAAGCATCATAAATGAAGTTGTGCTCTACAATATCGAATGTTTGTTTCTGAAATCAGTGCAGTTTTCCCCTTCTGTTACAGGTCAGTCAGTTATCAGAGCATGGTGGTGAGGAGTCGGTGTTTGTTACAGCTTGTATGTCTGATGGTACCTTATCTCACATCGGCTCAAAGTATGGACAGGTATTCCTTGCCGGTCAACAAGAATTCAAGTCCCAGTTCTTGCGGTTTTGCTGTGGAAGTAAGTTAATTCTTATATCTTGTACATGTGTAGCTCCCATGAGGTGTTGGAGGTGTGAAGTGCCTGAGCTAGACGGCAGCTGCCTTGTCTTGTTGCTTCAACATCTGTGCTGGCCTTATAATATTGTCGTCCATTTTGAGCTCACCTTAGGAAAGCTCATGTGAGGTATTGTTTCCGCAATGTGTGTGTACTTCGGCGACCATGACCATTTTCAAATGCCTTCTCCTCAGTAACCATTGGGTTTATTGTCACCATTTATGATCATGATACGTGGGTAGCTGGGGATTACATAATTATCTAATCATGAACCGCCAACTGGAATTTGACGAATCTTGATATGAATTATCGACAATGCTTGTTCAAATGGTGACCCATGATCAAAAATGAGCGAGAGGTCAAGTGGGGGTCAAATATTATTTTTGAGCGAATGTGTTCATGTCATATCAAATTGAAGTTATCGACGAAGCGATCAACCTAGAGCAATTTTTATCAAAATCGAATGATTTCGTCATCCAAGATGGCCGGCGAACGGTCAACCTTTTGTGAAAGATTTCAAACGTCTTCTTCTCATGACCTGATCAGTGAATGTTCAAGAATCTCTACTTGTATGATCCTTAGGTGAAGCTTTCCAAAGTTGTTGAAATAAAGTTCCACTGAAATCCAAGATGGCCGCTGTCTAAAAATAGCACAAAATCTTCTCTTCTGCCGGATTTTGACGAATCTTGGTAGGAATGATCGATGTTCAATGCTCTTTTCAAATGGTGACCACAGGATCACAAATGGGCGTGGCCTGGGAGGTCAAGTAGGGTCACGGTTTGTTTGGAGCTAATATTGTCATGTCATACATCAAATTGAAGGTATCGACAAGGCGATCACTCTGGTGCAATTTTCATCCAAATAGGATGATTACATCATCCAAGATGGCCATCAAAGGCTCAACCTTTTATGAGAGATTTCAAACGTCATTTTCTCACAAACTGATCAGCCAATGTTCACAAAACTTTAATTGTATGATCCATAGGTGAAGCCTTACCAAAGATGCTAAAATAACACGAAATTCAAGATGGCCACCATCTAAAAATAGCACAAATTCTTAAAAAATCCTCTTCTCACGAACCGCCAGCTAGATTTTGACGAATCTTGGTAGGAATGATCAATGAATAATTCTCTTTCAAAGTTGTTCGAATGGTGACCCGGGATCAAAAATGGGCTGTGCGTTTTTGAGAGAATATATGGTCATGCCATATCAGATCGAAGGTATCAATGTGGCGATCGCTCTGATGCAATTCAAAATGGCTGCCGAAAGGTCAAAATATTTCAAAATTCTTCTTCACCCAAACCGCTTGGTCAATGGTAGCCAAATTTCACAGTTGAACCAGTCTGTTTGTAAATGGCAATTTCACAACATAAGTGTCTGTTGGGAGAAGCATTTTTTTGTTACATGTGCCATGTTCTATACCGTTCTTCTCTTTCACAATTTCATGGATATTATAATTATACGGTAGTATTATATCTATCATAAGGTAGAAGTGAAGCAGGCTCAGTGAGGGCTATAGTCACCCTCTAGTCCCATCATAGGTATTTACATCGAGTTTAATCGTTTGATAAACAACATTATGAATGTATATCTGTTCTGTTGTGAATATATATACATTGATTGCATTATAGTAGTTCTTCACAGTACAGTTGTATGGGCATACCCGTTTTTCGGGCCTCTACGGTTTGTCGGTGAATAACAATTTCTGTCACATGTCGTCGAAAAAAATTGACCTGTTTTCGGACCACCAATCAATATTCATGTAAATGCAACAAGAAATACTGATTACAGTTAGGTTCCAAATAGCTAACTAACATGTCACGACTTGACTCGTGGTGGCATAACCATAATTTGTTGGTGTTAAATTCCTCTGTTGCAAGTAACAATTATTTCTATGCCACCACGAGTCAAGTCGTGACATGGACAGCAATGTCACTTAATGTGGAGTGTGGTACACCATACTGTCTGACTGCTATTATTATTGGCAAACCCGTAAACCCAAAACATCAACATTTACATATTTTCGAAATAAAATGTGCATGTTTACCTGCTTTTTGCACATTTTCCTCTTTTAAAAGTTCTTGTGTGTATTATTTAAAGAAAGCACCTGTTTCTGAGTGTGGTGATGTCATTCATGTTCCAGAAGTAAACAAAATCACGTGAATATATAAAGAATCGAATACGGGCGAGGTACGAAAGCAGGGCGAAAGATGATACATGTCTAATACATCATGTATATGCTTGAATTAAAATGTTTTTATTTTAGCCAACCAGAATACAAATATTCAGATGTCAGCTCACAGGACTGATAAAAGGGTTGCTATAAGACAAAAGAAAGTTAAAAAGGTAAAATTAGCAGACAGTGTTAGATGTCCAGAACCGGAGAGAGTAAAAACTGAAGACAATTCATCAGAAAATATGATTATAAATGCAGCAACTCTCAATGCAGTTAGTGAAACTTTCAACACACACGCGGATGTTTCTAGTGAATCTCAACAAGGGCTAGTAATAGACACAAATACAAATACAGAAAATGAGGAAGTATATGCTGATATGTGTAGTGCAGATAATTACATTGAAGACAGTACTAGAGATTCAGGTGATACGAAGGATTCAGAGACTGAAGCAGATGATTGGAAACCTGTACATGAACATGACTTTGTAGTCAAAGTAGAACCAAACTGGGGGGATTCTGGGAATGAAGATGACAACATAGAGGATGCCACTACCATGGATGATGCTAGTATCAAAGAGGATACTACATACATGGGTGAAGATAACACTACCACAGAATATACATCTGTCGTGGAGGAATCTACAAGCATGAGGTTAACCAATGTGATGGAGGATTATAGTTTATTAGGACCTTCCACTAGTTCGGGAAAGACAGATGGTAAATATTGAAAATGTTACTTTGTAATCAAGATTATTTGCTTAAATGGCACCATGCAAGTATTAGATAACAGGTTTAAATGGCACCATGCAAGTATTAGATAACAGGTTTAAATGGCACCATGCAAGTATTAGATAACAGGTTTAAATGGCACCATGCAAGTATTAGATAACAGGTTTAAATGGCACCATGCAAGTATTAGGTAACAGGTTTAAATGGCACCATGCAAGTATTAGGTAACAGGTTTAAATGGCACCATGCAAGTATTAGGTAACAGGTTTAAATGGCACCATGCAAGTATTAGGTAACATGTTTAAATGGCACCATGCAAGTATTAGGTAACAGGTTTAAATGGCACTATGCAAGTATTAGGTAACAGGTTTAAATGGCACCATGCAAGTATTAGGTAAGAACATGTTTAAATGGCACCATGCAAGTATTAGGTAAGAACAGGTTTAAATGGCACCATGCAAGTATTAGGTAACAGGTTTAAATGGCACCATGCAAGTATTAGGTAAGAACATGTTTAAATGGCACCATGCAAGTATTAGGTAAGAACAGGTTTAAATGGTACCATGCAAGTATTAGGTAAGAACAGGTTTAAATGGCACCATGCAAGTATTAGGTAAGAACATGTTTAAATGGCACCATGCAAGTATTAGGTAAGAACAGGTTTAAATGGCACCATGCAAGTATTAGGTAAGAACAGGTTTAAATGGCACCATGCAAGTATTAGGTAAGAACATGTTTAAATGGCACCATGCAAGTATTAGGTAAGAACAGGTTTAAATGGCACCATGCAAGTATTAGGTAAGAACAGGTTTAAATGGCACCATGCAAGTATTAGGTAAGAACAGGTTTAAATGGCACCATGCAAGTATTAGGTAAGAACATGTTTAAATGGCACCATGCAAGTATTAGGTAAGAACAGGTTTAAATGGCACTATGCAAGTATTAGGTAAGAACAGGTTTAAATGGTACCATGCAAGTATTAGGTAAGAACAGGTTTAAATGGAACTATGCAAGTATTAGGTAAGAACAGGTTTAAATGGCACCATGCAAGTATTAGGTAAGAACAGGTTTAAATGGCACCATGCAAGTATTAGGTAAGAACATGTTTAAATGGAACCATGCAAGTATTAGGTAAGAACATGTTTAAATGGTACCATGCAAGTATTAGGTAAGAACATGTTTAAATGGCACCATGCAAGTATTGGGTAAGAACAGGTTTAAATGGCACCATGCAAGTATTAGGTAAGAACAGGTTTAAATGGCACCATGCAAGTATTAGGTAAGAACATGTTTAAATGGCACCATGCAAGTATTAGGTAAGAACATGTTTAAATGGCACCATGCAAGTATTAGGTAAGAACAGGTTTAAATGGCACCATACTTGTATTTTTGTAAGAACAATGTCTTGTCTACTAGCCTACATCAGTTTGTACTTACTGGCCGCAAACTGTGTTATGACAATTCCTCTCCCCAAAAGAATGAACAAAAACAACAACAAATCCTGAATCAATATCTATAAATTCATTCTAGCAACAGAAGAAATGCTCGTCCATAAAAAGATCAAAGTGTTTCAAATGATTGAAGAAATTTTCCTAGTCTTTCCTGTCACAAAAGCATTCTGACTTAAATCAAGGGGAATCAAGAAATACACAAACTCTTTATTAGTCTTACATGTAAGTTACTGGTAAGTTGATGGTCCATCATGCCATTGTGTGGTTGTGTTTTATCTGTGTGTCAGAATGGAGATACAGCAATGGCATCTTCATACTGTAATTATCTGACGCCACAAACCATTTGCCATTGTCGTCTATTATATGACAGGATGCCCCACAAACCATTTGCCATTGTCGTCCATTATATGACAGGATGCCCCACAAACCATTTGCCATTGTCGTCTATTATATGACAGGATGCCCCACAAACCATTTGCCATTGTCGTCCATTATATGACAGGATGCCTCACAAACCATTTGCCATTGTCGTCAATTATATGACAGGATGCCCCACAAACCATTTGCCATTGTCGTCCATTATATGACAGGATGCCCCACAAACCATTTGCCATTGTCGTCAATTATATGACAGGATGCCCCACAAACCATTTGCCATTGTCGTCAATTATATGACAGGATGCCCCACAAACCATTTGCCATTGTCGTCAATTATATGACAGGATGCCCCACAAACCATTTGCCATTGTCGTCAATTATATGACAGGATGCCCCACAAACCATTTGCCATTGTCGTCAATTATATGACAGGATGCCCCACAAACCATTTGCCATTGTCGTCAATTATATGACAGGATGCCCCACAAACCATTTGCCATTGTCGTCCATTATCTGACGGGGTGCCTCACAAACCATTTGCCATTGTCGTCAATTATATGACAGGATACCCCACAAACCATTTGCCATTGTCGTCAATTATATGACAGGATGCCCCACAAACCATTTGCCATTGTCGTCCATTATATGACAGGGTGCCTCACAAACCATTTGCCATTGTCGTCAATTATCTGACGGGGTGCCTCACAAACCATTTGCCATTGTCGTCCATTATCTGACGGGGTGCCTCACAAACCATTTGCCATTGTCGTCTATTATATGACAGGATGCCCCACAAACCATTTGCCATTGTCATCCATTATCTGACGGGGCGCCTCACAAACCATTTGCCATTGTCGTCCATTATCTGACGGGGCGCCTCACAAACCATTTGCCATTGTCGTCCATTATCTGACGGGGTGCCTCACAAACCATTTGCCATTGTCGTCAATTATCTGACAGGTTTCGTCCGCCTCCGTGGTCGAGTGGTTAAGGTCGCTGACTTGTATACCACTGTAACCTATCATCACTGATGGTCACGGGTTCGAGCCCCGCTCAGACTGTGTCTCATTTATATGAAAAAGTTGGCAGTTTCTTACGGAGGTTGGTGCACCCAAAAACTGCTTGCCGGCGATATAGCCCAAAATGGTGCTGATGCAGGTGTAAAACCCGAAATATAACATAACATAACTGACAGGGCGCCTCACAAACCATTCGCCTTTGTCGTCAGTTATCTGACAGGACCGGACGCCTCACAATCTATTCGCCATCGTCATCAAATGAAGTAGATTCGAAAGTGGTGAAATAATTCTATAATTGGCAATAAAATATACCAACAATTCAAAATCAAGCTCTCAAAAATTATCATACAATGTATTTGGCAAAGAAATGTCAAAATATTTTCAAAACAAATGTGGAGGGCGAGGCGCGACTGTTTTCGTTGGGATTTCTACAAAATGTTGGGAGGGATTGTTGTGTATTGTGATATTGACGCGTACCAGCAGTTTATAAGTTACTAGTACATTGTACAGGGCTCAAATTTTGCAAGTAGAAATACAAAACGGCGAGTTGAACATTTTGGCACTAGCGAAATTTTGCGAGTTTAAAACAAAAACAATTTAAAACCTGTGAAATGTATAATTTACGTTCCTGTTTGTCTACTTTCGTTTTCTGATTGTAAACACACATAAAACTATGACGTAAAACTGTTTGACTGGTTTTTCGTTTTGGGCCAATTGGCGTGGGTTTTTTGAGTCAATAATAAAATCCAGTCTGCATAATTTTTAGATATTCCAGGACGAAATGTCTAAAATAACCAATTTTTTAATGTCAGTAACAGTGGTGAGAGGAGGCAAGAATCGCAAGTTCATGTACCCGAGTTTAGTAGGGTGATTCTGCCCGTAAAAAGACAATTTGCCCATCTACAAAAACAATAAAAAACGTAGAGATGAAGCGTGATGAAACGGCCCGCACTCGATTCTCACTATTCCGACAGTCCGATCCAGTAGATGTAATTGAAAAATAAAATGATATTTTATAAAAATTGTGAGAGGAATTCAACTATTGCGAGTTGACAATTTAGGTACTTGCAAATATTTGCCAGTGCACAAAAAAGTTAAATTCTAGCTCTGTATATTTTGATTTTCTTTTATTTGCCTTCCGATAACGATCGTCGGATATGTCTATTGAAGTTGAAGTTGATACCTATATCATTGTAACTATCATAACCATCCCTAGTTTTGCATGTCAACGTCACATTCTGCTTGCCAAATGAATTAAGTGAGGAAGCTGGCTTGCGCAAAGTGGGCAGGGCGTTCATTTGATCCGTGCCCCCTGGTTTTGACGCATGGATATCACTAAAGTCGCTTGTTTGACTCTTGGTGAAAATGCCTAGCTAGTCAACTTTGATCCGGGACGATGAGCGGTCAATCATCATTAAACATTTTCTCAGCTCGGTAATTATCGTAATCTGCCTGTCTGATACGATCGGAGGAGGCGCGTTTAAAAATATACATTTCGCTTCAGTCAATGATCGAAGATGTCTGTAAAATTGCATACGACAACCATAAGCCTAGATATAATCCTCTAAAGTTGGAGACAAATTAACATTTTCCGATTATTTTGAAGCTTTTATCTTAATGTTGGTACTAATATCATTTTTCGAAGCAAACTATAAGTTTTGTTTGTTTTGAAATCGGTGACTGCAGCTGTAAATCTATGCAGTAGTCCATTTTGAATATGCCGATGCCCTGGCCATCGCAGATTATCTGATGCAGCAGTCCATTTTGAATATGCCGATGCCCTGGCCATCGCAGATTATCTGATGCAGCAGTCCATTTTGAATATGCCGATGCCCAGGCCATCGCAAATTATCCGATGTCAGTGATGGATAAACTGTTTTATAACCAAATATTTCAATTAAATATATTTTCTGAAAATCACTTTTTCATAGTAATTCTGGCTGTTCAAGTCGCTATCTTACATCATCATATTACATGTATATGCATAAAAATGTGCTTAAATTCAAAGCTTCGCAGATATTGAAATGAATATGACCTTTATATAAGAAATGCATGCAGATTAACAGCTTTACAATGTCGTGGAACCGTACTCGGTGCGTTTTGTACCAGTTTTGTGCATAATAAAATTAAATTCAGATCAGATTTTTTTTGTACGACATTTCTATTGTTTTTTCTCGGCTTATCTGAGTGCAGGACCCCAGAAGGCTCCGACTGATCAGGACCCCAGAAGGCTCAGACTGATCTGGGTGCAGGACCCCAGAAGGCTCAGATGTTGAAATCAACTACTCGTGATCATTTGGTGACCATTGCAACTGGGATACAATGTAGAACTATACAAGTTACAAAGTAACATGAAACTTGTAAGGTCCTAAACCCAGATGCAAAGCTCAGCAAACTAGTCAATGTTTTCTCTAATTCTGATAAAAACTTACAGCGCTGCACATCTGGTTACACCCAAGACACAAGTTGGTCTCGAGGTTATTATATGGTCGGGGGGGGAAGTAACCTGTTCGTAAAGTACCAACATGCATATTCACTCTTGAAAATCCAGCTTGACTCTTTGACCTTTAGAGTCATTGACTCTTGACTTTCAAAGTCTAGTGAACGCCATGAGGTGGGCAGTTCTACCTGGGTGTCTGAAATACTGCTCAGAGGGGCACGCAGGGTCTATCCCCAACAATACTAGTTCAAGAGTGGAAGTCGTGATAGCGCAGTGGATGCGCGTTCGCTTCTGGTGCGAAATGTCCAGAGTTCGAGCCCCGCTGGAGCCGATTGTGCCCTTAGGCAAGGCATTTAAATTCCACGTTGCCTCTTCTCTCTCCCTTGTGGCGATGGATTCCATCAGGAATGAGGTCTCGAGAGTGATTAATATAAGTTGAAATAACTTGGTTCGCAATCGAGCTAAAATAAATTTGTATAAACTAAGAGTGGTCATATCACCTAAGTCGTTGGTGTGAGTTTAAACCCCAAAACCAAATACATGTAGGTTCATGTACGTGAAATTGCATTTTAGCAGAGATTTAAATATTTAAAAAAAAACAGTTTGTTTTAAGAATATTAATATGATGAACTAGTTTTTTTATTTAATCTATCCTACATGTACTTTTGTATGTTGTCGTCAGTCGGGGCAGTATTACTGACTTGCTTTCGGGGAATGCGGAATGTTCAATACTAAAGCACAGTTCATAACTATGACAACTCTCATGTTCTTCTCATATGAATTTTAAGGTACAAATGTAGTTGCCGTCCATTGAAATTTCTAGAGAAATTAACTGCTTGGACAGTATCAATATTGTGAACGCGGTGTTGTTCTGGTAGTAATTACTTGTCCATGGCACAATGTCAAGACCCAGTGATGCCTACGAGGGACATTGTGTCATGGACCTGTGGTATCAATCAACGTCAGTGATATTAATAGAGAACACACATGAACCTGAAAAGTTGTGTTATATACATTGTATTTGAAAGTGGTGTTGTAGATTAACCGCCTACAGTGATATTGTTTGTTATAATAGTATTATACCGGTGTAGTAGCTTTTAAGATCACAATGTATGTATGTTCCATTAATGTCAAACCCCTCTCGTGGGACCTAGACATGTTTTCCTGGGCAGGCTTAGCCGACCTAAGCGATTAACCAGTACTAAGCAATGTGTGTGAGGTGCCTTGCTTGCTCAATGACACTACATACGTGGCCTGTCCGAGTATCGAACCCGGGACCGTTCGATTCCAAATCCGACGCTCTACCACTGGACCACGGACGCCACACAATGTTTCCCGATATAAAACCATCGTCATGTTTTGGGCTGACAATCTGCCCAAAACAGCAACAGTTGAAAACGTTCAGTTTTAGACGAACAATTTTAGATCGTATTTATTTTCGCGAGGGTCTTATTTTCACGTTCTTTATGTGATTGCGTTTCATAGCAAATTCATAACTTCTGAAAATAAACATGACAAATGAAAATATACATGTACAGAATATGGTACGTTTTCGCGAATTTATGACATCGTAAACAGACGCTTGCTAGAAGATTCGCCAAAGAAAACTGATCTCGAAAATTCATCCCGATCCACAATATATATTACAGTACATATGGTACAGTGGTCAGCTTTCAACACTTCCAAAATGGCCGAGTCGGAGGTTTCCATGTTCATGGTGGATGGTAAGTGTCTCCATGCTAACGATCTTCCCTTATTCTTCTCTGCTGAAGCTTGGTATGGTGTTTATATTGTAGAAGACGGTTCCGTCAATTCATTGTGGTAATAGTAATAGAATACTAACAACATACATGTCAGGGCCGTCGCTGGAGCTATTTTTATGATACGCACGGCCAAATATGCTTGTTTGTCGAGTGATCATAGCGAGCGAGTACGCTAGGGGGGTCCGGGGGCATGCCCCTCCCCTGAAATTGTTTGAAATGAGGAAGCAATTTCCTGCATTTCAGTGCATTTTGTAACAATACAGGACTAAAGTTCTTACGACAATCCGTATAAAGGTATAAATTAAGGTTAGATGTAATATACATGATCTATCGCCCTTATCAATTAAACAAGCACGTAAAATAGCACACACTAAATTTCGAGATGCACCATATTTGCAATGGGCTATATTATTCCACCATTCCACACATCACGGCGCCTATGTATCCCTACTACCCCCCTGGGGTTTTATTGCATTTTTGGATTTTTTCATTTTCTGAGACCAATGATACGCACGTGCATATGCTGCCTTTCCTACTGGATTATGTAAGATTGTGGTTCTGCCCGGGTGCACAATGACCAGGGGTATTCCACCACCTATAAAACCGGGAAGATCACCATATGATCGAACCAGCGATCCCTGGACTGCAAATCCATGGATCACTGGTATGATTCACTGTCTGACCATAATAATATTAACAGTCTTGCAGATGGGACTTTAAACCATGCATGCAAAAGATGGGACTTTAAGCAGAGGTCTTGTGTCGGTGCTTTACACCGTGCACGCAATAGAACCAGAGGAGACTCTGGGATTGGTCTCTGTATCATTGCACTATCCTCCAAAATGACAAATTTCTTCAGGAGGCGTCACTCATATGGGCAACCGGTAGCGACGATAAATAATAAAACCCACAAACATCAACTGTCCTTCGTCATTGACCTGATGGTCAGTTTGGATGGAGTTAATATTTATAGGATGTATACATTTACATATATTTTGCCGTTCCAGTATTGTACATATTTTTGAATGCTTCTTGTCTCGAATACTGATTCTAATTCATCAATAAAAGTTTCAAGAACTTGCTTAGCATTCAAGCTAAATAAATTTGTATGTATAAAACAGTAGAATTTCAGAATTTACTAGCACAAAATTACTGGTAGCCTAATACCAACCTGAACAGATATATTTTGTATTCACTTCTTAAGTTTTTAAATTTTACACTAACCCTTTCAACCCCACAGGCCTCTAAATAGGCTTATGAAAAGTGTAGATCCAGATGATCCGGCTTGTAACGAGCCGTCTCATCAGGATCTGCACTTTTTTGCCAGTAATAATTATTACTATTTTTAGATAAAATTACCCATTTTGATAAATGAACTGGTCCAAATGTAATTTTCTTATTAATTTATTGGTCTAAAAATAGCATGCACCAGTCCATGTCAGTTACTTGGGGTTGAAAGGGTTAAAGTCTGTCCCACCTACTTGTGCAACATCATTATTTTGTTCATATTATAAATAGATTTATCTAAAATAATATAACCAGAACATTTTTATAGATGGGCAACCTTTTTAATTCCATTTATCTCATTTTGAAAGTTGCAAGTTTTATTTCCCCCATAGGCTGAAGTGCAAAATGATGCGACGCCAAAAACATCAATTATTTTGCTTTACTTCATATGGGAAAAATAAAATTTGCGATGTACGACTTCCAAATGAGATTAAATCAAAGAAAATTTGCCCACCCAATTGTTTTCAGGTGATATAATTTTAACCCTTTCCCTCATAGAAGCACCTCTTGACGCAATTACCCATATGACATACATTGACAGTGTAGTAGCCAAACCAATGTTCATAATAAACCCTTTCCCTCATAGAAGCACCTCTTGATGCAATTACCCATATGACATATATTGACAGTGTAGTAGCCAAACCAATGTTCATAATAAACCCTTTCCCTCATAGAAGCACCTCTTGACGCAATTACCCATATGACATACATTGACAGTGTAGTAACCAAACCAATGTTCATAATAAACCCTTTCCCTCATAGAAGCACCTCTTGACGCAATTACCAATACGACATACATTGACTATGTAGTAGCCAAACCAATGTTCATAATAAAGGCCATAATCTCAATTAGTCGCAGTAATATCTATGGAGGTGGGATAGATATGGCGACTACTTATCCACTGTATATTATCTAAATGATTGTCATTTGTATGGAGATATAATAGTATATTAACCTAGATCTAAATGAAGGAAAGGGTTAATTACATTTATTTACAATGTGAACAAACAAATGACGTCCACCGGAATAGATGACAGATTGACTTTATTTTTCTCACTTTATTTTTCTCACTTTTCTCCTTCAGATGTTAGAGTGAACGTCTCTTGTTCAGGAAGTCAAAAAGCATTTGAGTGTGAAGAATGTGGCAAGAAATTTACTACAAAACACAGATGCAAGTTCCATGTAAAGAACTACCATACAGATCTGGACACTTTGAAGCAGAAGACAATGTGTCTGCAATGCAACCGAAGATTTAGTTGTATTGCTAGTCTAAAGAGACACAAAACAATTGTTCACATGAACGATACAAAACAGGCGTGCGCTAGCTGCCCTAAGAGGTTCTTTACTAAATATGATTTGATGAGTCACGTCAGACAGCAACACAGTAATGACAAACTGGTCTGTGAAAAGTGTGGTGCGAAATTTGGCTATAGATCTTGCTTAGTTAGGCACTTGGGCACTTGTGGTGGCAATTCCGGGAAGCAACGTAGTGCCAGAAAGGAATTTGCATGTCCCTTTTGTACAAAGACATTTAAATCGTCGGCCGTATTGTATAGTCACAAGCAGGCAAAGCATTCAAACATTGTACACATCTGCGAGCTCTGCGGAATGGTTTTCGAAAGGAGGTCATCACATGCAAGACATGTTAAAAATGTTCATAAACATTAGAATAACCGTTTTTCCCCCGCATAGAAGTGCCCCCCTGACACTGATACCACAATACATGTACCGGTACATGCACACATTGGTTTTGATTGGTACGTAATATACAGGTTGGAATCCATTATTCTACTCTGTGATGTGTATATTATATATATCACATAATATACAGGTTGGAATCCACTACTCTGTGATGTGTACATTATATATATCACATAATATACAGGTTGGAATCCACTACTCTGTGATGTGTACATTATATATATCACATAATATACAGGTTGGAATCCACTACTCTGTGATGTGTACAATATATATATCACAGAATATACAGGTTGGAATCCACTACTCTGTGATGTGTACATTATATATATCACAGAATATACAGGTTGGAATCCACTACTCTGTGATGTGTACATTATATATATCACAATATACAGGTTGGAATCCACTACTCTGTGATGTGTACATTATATATATCACATAATATACAGGTTGGAATCCACTACTCTGTGATGTGTACATTATATATATCACAGAATATACAGGTTGGAATCCACTACTCTGTGATGTGTACATTATATATATCACATAATATACAGGTTGGAATCCACTACTCTGTGATGGGTACATTATATATATCACATAATATACAGGTTGGAATCCACTATTCTACTCTGTGATGGGTACATTATATATATCACATAATATACAGGTTGGAATCCACTATTCTACTCTGTGATGGGTACATTATATATATCACATAATATACAGGTTGGAATCCACTACTCTGTGATGTGTACATTATATATATCACATAATATACAGGTTGGAATCCACTACTCTGTGATGTGTACATTATATATATCACAGAATATACAGGTTGGAATCCACTACTCTGTGATGTGTACATTATATATATCACATAATATACAGGTTGGAATCCACTACTCTGTGATGTGTACATTATATATATCACAGAATATACAGGTTGGAATCCACTACTCTGTGATGTGTACATTATATATATCACAGAATATACAGGTTGGAATCCACTACTCTGTGATGTGTACATTATATATATCACAGAATAGAACAAGTAGTAAGCTTTATGGATGTGTGGTAGATATGCTGACTGTGTATCCATTTGGTATGATAGGTTAACCCGTACTGTGCTGGAAACAAGTAGTAAGCTTTATGGATGTGTGGTGGATATGCTGACTGTGTATCCATTTGGTATGATAGGTTAACCCGTACTGTGCTGGAAACAAGTAGTAAGCTTTATGGATGTGTGGTAGATATGCTGACTGTGTATCCATTTGGTATGATAGGTTAACCCGTATTGTGCTGGAAACGAGTATATTCGTTTTTGCAATCAGCATAGAGCCAGATCAAAGAACGTGCCATCTGATCAAGTTCTATGCTATTCGGATAGTGGAGCCAAACCACTTGACCGAATAGCAAACAACATAGATCCTGATTTGGCAATCTGGATCTGTGTTGTTTGCACATTCATTCCAATTAATTCAGTACTGCGATATGTATGGAGATAAATAGTGTGACGGTCGACATCTCTAGGTGGGACAAAGGTCGACCTCTCTAGGTGGGACAAAGGTCGACATCTCTAGGTGGGACAAAGGTCGACCTCTCTAGGTGGGACAAAGGTCGACATCTCTAGGTGGGACAAAGGTCGACATCTCTAGGTAGGACAAAGGTCGACATCTCTAGGTGGGACAGTGTCCTTTGTTGCAATGAATGTTCTGTTGTTTTTGTTTTCAACATAAATACATGTATACGGTACTGAGGTTCATCGTCTTCAAATCATTTGTCCCTATCACCGCTGTAGTGTGGTGGAACCTATGCTTGGCATAAATCCCACATGTAATGGCCAGTATAAAATGTTAATTGCACTTGCTGTATATTATTATTTTAATAAGTCGTGAAAACAACTTTAAAAAACTCTTCATTGACAGTTTTAGCTTCATGCTGCTCAATTCAACTATCTCAACAGCACCCATTTATATGAGAAACTGATGACTTCAGGGCACCTATGCACGGCGTACTTGTTATTTTTTATTTATGCACCAGAAATTGTTAAACATCTTATTTTGATGTAGTAACATCATTGAATAAAAACGCTTATTCGTGTTAATCAGAAATTGTAGAGAAACTATTTTTTTTGGTTGTAGATTTTTAAAATTCCGATAGCTAGCTGAGTTGCTCATACACCGTATTAGTTTCAGTGGAAATATTCTCCCAATTATTTGTTTGTGTATATTCGTCTGCTGGACCAGTCACGTGACAGTTGCAATGGAATGCTATTGAACCATGAGTCAGCTCTGTCAGTGAAATTAGCCTAGAACTATATAAATATTTTAAATTCGGATGTAAATGGACAAATATGCTGAGCATAGGAATACGCTGAGCATAGGAATACGCCGAGCATAGGAATACGCTGAGCATAGGAATACGCCGAGCATAGGAATACGCTGAGCATAGGAATACGCAATACGCGAGCATAGCAATACGCTGAGCATAGCAATACGCTGAGCATAGCAATACGCTGAGCATAGCAATACGCTGAGCCGAGCATAGGAATACGCTGAGCATAGGAATACGCCGAGCATAGGAATACGCTGAGCATAGCAATACGCTGAGCATAGCAATACGCTGAGCATAGCAATACGCTGAGCATAGCAATACGCTGAGCATAGCAATACGCTGAGCATAGGTCCCACCACTCTAGATTTGAATCCTACTAGGGATGTTTGGGATCTTTCATGTGAGGAAGCTATCCGGTTGGCTTGCAGTCAGTGGTTATATCTGAGTACCCGTATGTACCTGAAATGCTGCTCGGAGGAGTTCAAGCAATCTTTCTTCATCAATAAAAGGTGGAACGTTGCCATATTGTCTCCGTGATACTAAAACAAACAAAAAACGAAATTAGTTATCAAAACAAAATTTGTTTTCAAATTTCAAAACAAATTTCGAAATGTGGACATCTTATTTTATGAATTATTTGAAATTCTTGTCAAATCTCATAGTATAGCGTTACCTGTATGATTTCATTGATTTGCGCAGCGTTATGGTAATTTAGATGTAATGTCATGTCCTCTCCTTGGTTTAAGCATATTTATGTTCTATCATGTACATGATTATTTACAACAATTGAAATAAGGAATTGGACAGAAAGCTATACAGCTTATGGTTGTCCTCTCCTTGGTTTAAGCATATTTATGTTCTATCATGCACATGGTTATTTACAACAATTGAAATAAGGAATTGGACAGAAAGCTATACAGCTGATGGTTGTCCTCTCCTTGGTTTAAACATATTTATTTTCTATCATGTACATGGTTATTTACAACAATTGAAATAAGGAATTGGACAGAAAGCTGTACAGCTGATGGTTGTCCTCTCCTTCAATTATATCGGCATAGTTACACATCTGCGAAGATTGATAGCGATAGGGTGTACTATGTAACATCAATTTTAATATATTCCCACTATGGACAATAAGACAGTAAAATCATACAATACATGTACGTATGATCTAATCATCTCCAATAGGATTTGGACGTTAAAAATACAGTAACTTGTCTTTGTGGTCATCTCTATTAAGCAGCCAACCTATATTAAGCAGCCAGTTTCCAGACTCCCAACATGTTGTTTTATTATTCATTTGTCCTCTATTAAGCTGCCACCTGTGCTAAGCAGCCACTTTCTGTTTCCCTTGGCTGGCTGCTTAAGACCGGTTTCACTGTAGATACATTCAACACAATTGATATTGTTTGTTCTTGATTTGCTGGAAACATTGCATTTTGAAAAATTTATGGTGTTTGGTAATTCTCCATTATTGTTTAAAAGTATAAAATTGATATCTGCAAAATGTACATACAGTACACAAAACGAGTGCAGTATAAAACTAATGTACCTGTATGTACATGTAAGCTCAAAAAGCTTCTGTAATGATAGGTAAGCTCATAAAACTTCTGTAATGGTAGGTATGCTCACAAAGCTTCTGTAATGGTATGTAAGCTCACAAAGCTTCTGTAACAGTATGTAAGCTCACAAAGCTTCTGTAATGTTAGGTAAGCTCACAAAACTTCTGTAATGGTAGGTAAGCTCACAAAGCTTTTGTAATGGTAGGTAAGCTCACAAAGCTTCTGTAATGGTAGGTAAGATCGCAAAGCTTCTGTAATGGTAGGTAAGCTCACAAAGCTTCTGTAATGGTAGGTAAGCTCACAAAGCTTCTGTAATGGTAGGTAAGCTCACAAAGCTTCTGTAATGGTAGGTAAGATCACAAAGCTTCTGTAATGGTAGGTAAGCTCACAAAGCTTCTGTAATGGTAGGTAAGCTCACAAAGCTTCTGTAATGGTATGTAAGCTCACAACGCTTCTGTAACAGTATGTAAGCTCACAAAGCTTCTGTAATGTTAGGTAAGCTCACAAAACTTCTGTAATGGTAGGTAAGCTCACAAAGCTTCTGTAATGGTAGGTAAGCTCACACAGCTTCTGTAATGGTAGGTACGATCACAAACCAAAAACCACAAACCAAAAACCACAAACCAAAAACCACAAACCAAAAACACAAACCAAAAAACACAAACAAAAACACAAACCAAAAACCACAAACCAAAAACCACAACTCTGTAACAGTATGTAAGCTCACAAAGCTTCTGTAATGCTAGGTAAGCTCACAAAGCTTCTGTAATGGTAGGTAAGCTCACAAAGCTTCTGTAATGGTAGGTAAGCTCACAAAGCTTCTGTAATGGTAGGTAAGATCACAAAGCTTCTGTAATGGTAGGTAAGCTCACAAAGCTTCTGTAATGGTAGGTAAGCTCACAAAGCTTCTGTAATGGTAGGTAAGCGCACAAAGCTTCTGTAATGGTAGGTAAGATCACAAAGCTTCTGTAATGGTAGGTAAGATCACAAAGTTTCTGTAATGGCAGGTAAGATCACAAAGCTTCTGTAATGTTAGGTAAGCTCACAAAGCTTCTGTAATGTTAGGTAAGCTCACAAAGCATCTGTAACAGTATGTAAGCTCACAAAGCTTCTGTAATGCTAGGTAAGCTCACAAAGCTTCTGTAATGGTAGGTAAGCTCACAAAGCTTCTGTAATGGTAGGTAAGCTCACAAAGCTTCTGTAACAGTATGTAAGCTCATAAAGCTTCTGTAATGTTAGGTAAGCTCACAAAGCTTATGTAATGGTAGGTAAGCTCACAAAGCTTCTGTAATGGTAGGTAAGCTCACAAAACTTCTGTAATGGTAGGTAAGCTCACAAAACTTCTGTAATGTTAGGTATGCTCAAAAAGCTTCTGTAATGGTAGGTAAGCGCATAAAACTTCTGTAATGGTAGGTAAGCTCACAAAGCTTCTATAATAGTAGCTAAGCTCACAAAGCTTCTGTAATAGTAGCTAAGCTCACAAAGCTTCTGTAACAGTATGTAAGCTCTCAAAGCTTTTGTAATGGTAGATAAGTGCACAAAGCTTCTGTAACAGTATGTAAGCTCACAAAGCTTTTGTAGCTGTATATAAGCTCACAAAGCTTCAGTAGATAAGTGCAAAAGTTTCTACATGTATACCTGTAGATAAGTACACAAAACTTCTATACTGGTATTGATAAGCTCATAAAACTTCTATACCGGTAGATACAGGTAAGCTCATAAAACTTCTATGCCGGTAGATAAGCTCATAAAACCTCTATACCGGTAGACAAGCTCATAAAACTTCTATGCCACTAGATAAGCTCACAAAACTTCTATACCGGTAGACAAGCTCATAAAACTTCTATACCGGTAGTCAAGCTCACAAAACCTCTATACCGGTAGACAAGCTCATAAAACTTCTATACCGATAGACAATCTCATAAAACTTCTATACCGATAGACAATCTCATAAAACTTCTATACCGGTAGACAATCTCATAAAACTTCTATACCGATAGACAATCTCATAAAACTTCTATACTGGTAGACAATCTCATAAAACTTCTATACCGGTAGACAATCTCATAAAACTTCTATACCGGTAGACAATCTCATAAAACTTCTATACCGGTAGACAAGCTCATAAAACTTCTATACCGGTAGACAAGCTCATAAAACTTCTATACCGGTAGTCAAGCTCACAAAACTTCTATACCGGTAGACAAGCTCACAAAACTTCTATACCGGTAGACAAGCTCATAAAACTTCCATACCGATAGACAAGCTCATACAACTTCCATACCGGTAGTCAAGCTCACAAAACTTCTATACCGGTAGACAAGCTCATAAAACTTCTATACCGGTAGACAAGCTCACAAAACTTCTGTACTTATATACTACAATGAGTGTGGACGAGTGGTGAAGATCATTGTCAAATCACTTGACCCTCACTGTGTCTTGTGTCTAATTATTTCATGTGAGGAAGCTATATAAAGGTTGATTGTTCTACCCGAATGCTAGTCTGTGTCTGAAATATATCTTGATGGGTCAATCTTGAAGGGTCACCCGGGGTTCCTGAACCAATAACAGTCGCCATATGACCTACGCTGTTTGTACAACTTTAAGCCTCAAAACAATCAATGATGAAAGCCATTAGCTACCGGTAATTGAAATCCTCCACTCTCTAGGCTACAATACATTCACATACATCATATATGTATCTGCAATTAATAGTAGCAGAGTGAAAGGATGAGGTGGAATACAATGAAATGAGAGTTATAGTTGGCTTTGTAGGATCTTAAAGCGACATTACATCGCAAAAAGCAAATAAAATGCATTTTTTCTCTCGTATAAATGCATTGCTACAAATTCTTCCGAATACATTTGAACACTAACATTGAATCAATAAACAGTGTTTTTGTGATCTACAAACTTTCAAAATTGAAAGTAGGATTTAAATATAATGATCATCCACACTCCTGAATTGACGTTTGTTTGTCATCGGAGTCAATACTAAGCGCGAGATAATGTCGTTTAAAGAAATTTAATTAAGACTAGTCTACAGATAAATATGCACAATATACATGTGAGATATAACGGTAAATCTGTACCATAAATCGTGTTGTATTACGCATGAATGTCGACCCTATTTACATTATTTTGTTATGTCAACAAATCGCGTATACGACGTTTGCTTATTAGTTGAAATACTCAGTTTTTGAGGCAAATATTTGGGGGGAAATTATACCATATAATAGGAAAATACATTCTGTAGAAATGTGTGTTTTGACTAATGTAGTGTCGCTTTAACCCTTTCAACCCCACAGGCCTCTAAATAGGCTTATGAAAAAGTGTAAATCCAGATGAGCCGGCTCGTGATGAGCCGTCTCATCAGGATCTGCACTTTTTTGCCAGTAATAATTATTAATTTTAGACAAAATTACCCATCTTGATAAATGAACTGGTCCGAATGTAATTTTCTTATTCATTTATTGGTCTAAGAATATCATGGACCAGTCCATGTCAGTTACTTGGGGTTGAATGGGTTAAATGTGGGAATGTATGTACCGATAGTAACCGGTTTTACTCGGATAGGGAATCACTGACTCATTAAAACCAGCGCCAACTGTTTGTGTTTACTAATATACCGTATGACGGTTAATATTCACAGGTCATATATCTCACCCGATCAGATGGAAACATTGTATTTGCTGTCTGTCCGTCCTATTTTACCTTGTCCGCGCTTCATCTCCAAAACCCCATATTTTTTATATTTGCATATTGTAATCCTGTTCTGGTTGGATGTTTTTTTTTTGATGGATTTACAGCCCTTTGGATAATCCGTATGCTGTCTAAATGCATATTATAATCCTGTGATTGAGTTGTGTTTAGTGGATTTACGGCCCTTTGGATAATCCGTATGCTGTCTAAATGCATATTATAATCCTGTGATTGAGTTGTGTTTAGCGGATTTACGGCCCTTTGGATAATCCGTATGCTGTCTAAATGCATATTATAATCCTGTGGTTGAGTTGTGTTTAGCAGATTTACGGCCCTTTGGATAATCCGTATGCTGTCTAAATGCATATTATAATCCTGTGATTGAGTTGTGTTTAGCGGATTTACGGCCCTTTGGATAATCCGTATGCTGTCTAAATGCATATTATAATCCTGTGATTGAGTTGTGTTTAGCGGATTTACGGCCCTTTGGATAATCCGTTTGCTGTCTAAATGCATATTATAATCATGTGGTTGAGTTGTGTTTAGCGGATTTACGGCCCTTTGAGCATTGGTATGAAGCATCAGTATGAGTGATGTGCATATTATTATCCAGGTTCCGGTTTTTTCCAGTTTTCCGGCTTTTGATTCTGTATTGAATTGTTTTCTGTCCAGTTTTACCTTGTCCACACTTCATATCCAAAACCTCGTGTTGGATTTCTACCAAACTTGGTAGTATTATGTCGCGTTCTTGTTTGGGTGATTTTCTGCAGTTGTGTGGCCATTTTTTGTCTACATTGTGTAAATGTAAATATATGTTGGTTGTTGAATAGAGGTGACCATGCAGTAAATGTTGCTCCTGTTGCATCTTGAGTGTACACAGTATTGAGGTCCGCCTCCGTGGTCGAGTGGTTAAGGTAGCTGACTTGTATACCACTGTAACCTATCATCACTGATGGTCACGGGTTCGAGCCCCGCTCAGGCCGTGTCTTATTTATATGAAAAAGTTGGCAGTTTCTTACGGAGGTTGGTGCACCCAAGTACTGGTTAAACGCTGGAGCCTGCCCAGGAAAGGTGTTGTTAGGTAAACTGCCCGCCGGCGATATAGCCCAAAATGGTGCTGATGCAGGCGTAAAACGCGAAATATAACATATAAATATAACATAACACAGTATTGAAGCAAAATTTGGAGACGGGAAGAAAATACAATATGTTATCTATTGCAGCCAATCTGCATGCTGGTTTTTTGTGCCGCAGCGATGAAATGATTTGGACACAACGCTGTCGACCTAGGCAGAAACGGAAATTAACGTTCTTGCCACTCCTGACTAAATATAGCGCCATAAAACAAGTAGAGGGTGGAGAGAAGAGTAAAGCGACTATTGCAGAGGAGTATGGTGTTCCGAGTAGCACGCTGTCAACGTGGTTGAAGCATGCTCAGCAGATCAAGGATGATTATGAAGGACAAAAATTTGACCCGCTGAAAAAAAAGCGAAGATATTCAAATTATTATGACATCGAGGAAGCACTGTTAGAGTGGTTGAAAGTGGTGCAGATGCAAGCCGTCGTGCCTAGTATTACGTCTGCGAGCATCTGCGAGAAGGCTAACCAGATTGCGCAGCAGTTTGGGTACACCCTCGAGATGTTCCGATGCACCAGTGGTTGGGTAGACCGATTTAGAAATAGACATGGTTTGAAAAAGAATTTTGTGTGGGGAGAAAGCGGCAGTTAGGTGTAGCAAGAAGGTATGCTTGTCTATGTTTATCAGTAGTAGCAGGGCATGTTTGTTTATGTTTATCAGTAGTAGCAGGGCATGTTTGTTATGTTTATCAGGAGTAACAGGGCATGTTTGTTATGTTTATCAGGAGTATGAGGGTATGTTTGTTTATGTTTATCAGTAGTAGCAGGGCATGTTTGTTATGTTTATCAGGAGAATGAGGGTATGTTTGTTTATGTTTATCAGTAGTAGCAGGGCATGTTTGTTATGTTTATCAGGAGTATGAGGGTATGTTTGTTTATGTTTATCAGTAGTAGCAGGGTATGTTTGTTTATGTTTATCACAAGTAGCAGGGTATGATTGATATATGTATCATGGTTATATAGGGGTATGAGTGCTTGGTATCGTTTATATAGGGGTACGAGTGCTTGGTATCATGTTTATATAGGGGTATGAGTGCTTGGTATCATGTTTATATAGGGGTATGAGTGCTTGGTATCATGTTTATATAGGGGTATGAGTGCTTGGTATCATGTTTATATAGGGGTATGAGTGCTTGGTATCATGTTTATATAGGGGTATGAGTGCTTGGTATCGTTATATAGGGGTATGAGTGCTGGTATCGTTTATATAGGGGTATGAGTGCTTGGTATCGTTTATATAGGGGTATGAGTGCTTGGTATCGTTATATAGGGGTATGAGTGCTTGTATCGTTTATATAGGGGTATGAGTGCTTGGTATCGTTTATATAGGGGTATGAGTGCTTGGTTCATTTATATAGGGGTATGAGGCTTGGTATCGTTTATATAGGGTATGAGTGCTGGTATCATGGTTATATAGGGGTATGAGTGCTTGGTATCATGGTTCTATAGGGTATGAGTGCTTGGTATCATGGTTCTATAGGGGTACGAGTGCTTGGTATCGTGGTTCTATAGGGGTATGAGTGCTTGGTATCATGTTTATATAGGGGTACGAGTGCTTGGTATCTGTTATATAGGGGACGAGTGCTTGGTATCATGTTTATATAGGGGTATGAGTGCTTGGTATTGTTATATAGGGGTATGAGTGCTTGGTATCAGGTTTATATAGGGGTATGAGTGCTTGGTATCATGTTTATATAGGGGTATGAGGGCTTGGTATCATGTTTATATAGGGGTATGAGTGCTTGGTATCATGTTTATATAGGGGTATGAGTGCTTGGTATCAGGTTTATATAGGGGTACGAGTGCTTGGTATCGTGGTTATATAGGGGTATGAGGGCTTGGTATCATGGTTATATAGGGGTATGAGGGCTTGGTATCATGGTTATATAGGGTTATGAGTGCTTGGTATCGTGGATATAGGGGTATGAGGGCTTGGTATCATGTTTATATAGGGGTATGAGTGCTTGGTATCATGGTTCTATAGGGGTATGAGTGCTTGGTATCATGTTTATATAGGGGTATGAGTGCTTGGTATCATGTTTATATAGGGGTATGAGTGCTTGGTATCATGTTTATATAGGGGTATGAGTGCTTGGTATCATGTTTATATAGGGGTATGAGTGCTTGGTATCATGTTTATATAGGGGTATGAGTGCTTGGTATCATGTTTATATAGGGGTATGAGTGCTTGGTATCATGTTTATATAGGGGTATGAGCACAGCTTGGTATCATGGTTATATAGGGTATGAGTGCTTGGTGTCATGGTTATATAGGGGTACGAGTGCTTGGTATCGTGGTTATATAGGGATATGAGTGCTTGGTATCATGTTTATATACGGGTATGAGTGCTTGGTATCAGGTTTATATAGGGGTACGAGTGCTTGGTATCGTGGTTATATAGGGGTATGAGGGCTTGGTATCATGGTTATATAGGGGTATGAGGGCTTGGTATCATGGTTATATAGGGTTATGAGTGCTTGGTATCGTGGTTATATAGGGGTATGAGGGCTTGGTATCATGTTTATATAGGGGTATGAGTGCTTGGTATCATGGTTCTATAGGGGTATGAGTGCTTGGTATCATGTTTATATAGGGGTATGAGGGCTTGGTATCATGTTTATATAGGGGTATGAGTGCTTGGTATCATGGTTCTATAGGGGTATGAGTGCTTGGTATCATGTTTATATAGGGGTATGAGGGCTTGGTATCATGGTTCTATAGTGGTATGAGTGTTTGGTATCAGGTTATATAGGGGTATGAGTGCTTGGTATCAGGTTATATAGGGTATGAGGGCTTGGTATCATAAAAGGTTTATATAGGGGTATGAGTGCTTGGTATCATGTTTATATAGGGGTATGAGGCTTGGTATCATGTTTATATAGGGGTATGAGTGCTTGGTATCATGTTTATATAGGGGTATGAGTGTTGGTATCGTGGTTCTATAGGGGTATGAGTGCTTGGTATCATGTTTATATAGGGATACGAGGGCTTGGTATCATGTTTATATAGGGGTATGAGTGCTTGGTATCATGTTTATATAGGGGTATGAGGGCTTGGTATCATGTTTATATAGGGGTATGAGGGCTTGGTATCATGTTTATATAGGGGTATGAGGGCTTGGTATCATGTTTATATAGGGGTATGAGGGCTTGGTATCATGTTTATATAGGGGTATGAGTGCTTGGTATCATGTTTATATAGGGGTATGAGTGCTTGGTATCATGTTTATATAGGGGTATGAGTGCTTGGTATCATGGTTATATAGGGGTATGAGTGCTTGGTATCATGTTTATATAGGGTTATGAGGGCTTGGTATCATGGTTCTATAGGGGTATGAGTGCTTGGTATCATGTTTATATAGGGGTATGAGGGCTTGGTATCATGTTTATATAGGGTTATGAGGGCTTGGTATCATGGTTCTATAGGGGTATGAGTGCTTGGTATCATGTTTATATAGGGTTATGAGGGCTTGGTATCATGTTATATAGGGGTATGAGTGCTTGGTATCATGGTTCTATAGGGGTATGAGTGCTTGGTATCATGTTTCTATAGGGGTATGAGTGCTTGGTATCATGTTTATATAGGGGTATGAGTGCTTGGTATCATGTTTATATAGGAGTATGAGGGCTTGGTATCATGTTTATATAGGGGTATGAGGGCTTGGTATCATGTTTATATAGGGGTATGAGTGCTTGGTATCATGTTTATATAGGGGTATGAGGGCTTGGTATCATGGTTATATAGGGGTATGAGTGCTTGGTATCATGGTTCTATAGGGGTATGAGTGCTTGGTATCATGGTTCTATAGGGGTATGAGTGCTTGGTATCATGGTTCTATAGGGGTATGAGTGCTTGGTATCATGGTTCTATAGGGGTATGAGTGCTTGGTATCATGTTATATAGGGGTATGAGGGCTTGGTATCATGGTTCTATAGGGGTATGAGTGCTTGGTATCATGTTTATATAGGGGTATGAGTGCTTGGTATCATGTTTATATAGGGGTATGAGTGCTTGGTATCATGTTTATATAGGGGTATGAGTGCTTGGTATCATGTTTATATAGGGGTATGAGGGCTTGGTATCATGGTTCTATAGGGGTATGAGTGCTTGTTCACACCAAGTTCACCAACAGTCCATAGCAAACGTGGCGGCATGGCGTTCAAGGAAGTTAATTTGCGTCCATATCAAGTTCTCAACAAGTGGCAATGAGTCCTCATTTTGGCCACGTTTTATTCAGTGTTCTCTGTCATGATACTTGTAGGTGGGACAGGTCCTTAAGTAGACAAGCATATTGTAAAGATAATGTCCGGTCTTTTAAATACTTTTTGAACTACAGTCAAACCTGTGTTAAGCAGCCAGCCAAGGGAAACATAGAAAGTGGCTTCTTGGCACATGTGGCTGCTTAATTGAGGTCATATTTATAAATAAAACAACATTTCGGAATCTGGAAACTGGCTGCTTAATACGGGTTGGCTGCTTAATAGAGGTGACCACTAACATAAGTTTAACTCCTATGCCTACTTTAATTTTTAACCAATTAAATTGAGACACAGTACATGTACGTGTTTTCGATGTCAAGTTGCAAAGAGCATTCTTGACAAGTCAGTTCTGATAGCTTATGCCCTATGCTTCACAATGTTAAAATTACCAGAGTTAGACACTGAAAGCAACTCTAATAATCGATTATTTTGTTAAGACTATCATAGGTGACTTTCTTGCTATATTATGTTTAATAGTTCGTCCATTAGGGAATCGAGCTGTGTCAAATTTTAAAGTGAGCAGACATTTTTGAAATTCATTAATTCCCGACAATTTAGCTCTATCGTTGACCTTCACAGTCAACATATGTTTCATGCAGGACACAATTGCAGCTAATCAGATTTTTTTTATTTAACGTCGCTACCGGTTTCCCATTTGAGCAATGGGCAGTTTACCTAACAACACCTTTCCTGGGCAGGCTCCAGCGGTTAACCAGTACTTGGTGCACCAACCTCCGTAAGAAACTGCCAACATTTTCATATAAATGAGACACGGTCTGAGCGGGGCTCGAACCCGTGACCATCAGTGATGATAGGTTACAGTGGTATACAAGTCAGCGACCGTAACTACTCGACCACGTAGGCGCTAATCAGATTGTGTGATATTTTGTGTTTATGTAACTATAGTATTCATCAGATAATCATGAAGCTACTTGTCAATACTAATAAATTATTTTATTCTAACCTGTTGAATAAATATACTGCTACTGAATATGTACATATTTGATCATGGTAGGTAAATTCTATGTTATTTTGTGGGATAATATCATAAAAAATCACTTTGTGAGTTGAGTAATTGCTTGTGGCTCGAATAATTGCTTGTGGCTCGAATAATTGCTTGTGGCTAGAGTAATTCTTGCTCGAATAATTGCTTGTGGCTAGAGTAATTCTTGCTCGAATAATTGCTTGTGGCTAGAGTAATTCTTGCTCGAATAATTGCTTGTGGCTAGAGTAATAATTGCTTGTGGCTAGAGTAATTCTTGCTCGAATAATTGCTTGTGGCTAGAGTAATAATTGCTTGTGGCTAGAGTAATTCTTGCTCGAATAATTGCTTGTGGCTAGAGTAATTCTTGCTCGAATAATTGCTTGTGGCTAGAGTAATAATTGCTTGTGGCTAGAGTAATTCTTGCTCGAATAATTGCTTGTGGCTAGAGTAATAATTGCTTGTGGCTAGAGTAATTCTTGCTCGAATAATTGCTTGTGGCTAGAGTAATTGCTTGATACACATTTTGTTTCAAATAACAAATTTTGTTTCAAATAACTACATGTATGCATAAATGTTCGCCATATAGATCCGGAGCCTACCTTGAAGATCAAGGGTAAAATATTGGTATACTATGTCGTGCCTGCTCTGTAACTTTGTCATGCATGAAGGGATAGTATATATATATAAATTAATTAGGTACAAACTTAGTGTTCTTCATTATGAGGATATGGTGTTTCAAGTCCAGGATCACATTCAGGGGTTAAAGGTCAACTATTGATATCTTAAAGTTGTCAATAGCATAGCTGACCATTCACTGCAGAATTTTCAAATACTAGTAACTTTAATGTTCACTCGGATGAGATGACGAGTCATTAACCCCCCCCCCCACACTTTCAAAAATTGGTAAAATCCGGTATACACATACCACTTTATTGCAGCCATCTGATAATACTTTGTATTTTAGGTCAATACTTCATTCACTTTGGTTTACAAATGAGACCTCTATTTAAATCAGAAATCACAATGTCCAGAGCTTGAATAGTTTACTAAGTTTATTCGAATGGTGATCCCAAGGTAGAGTTCTCAGAAACCACACTCCCCAGATATTTGGCATGTATTATTACCATGTGAACATCTATGGAGTTTATTTAAAGTGTGATCCGGCGGTCATATTTGACCCCACTGTAGGAGGTCACATAATTTACATTGACTTGCACAATCATTAAAATTCATTGCCCTCTTGTCTTAGTGTGTTTATTTAACCATATTTTATTGCAAATCAATAGTACATATGTCATACACGTAAAGATACAATACATAGCATGAACATACAAATGGTTTGGGCCACAAGTTTTAATAACATTAGACAACGGCCCGTACCAGTGTTAGTGTGTAAATGTGTAGCGAGGTAAAAACAAACATTTGGTTGAAATATTAAAACGTGTTCTACCGTTAGGGAGCATGTACCAGTATTATCAGTGTGATGGTGCACCAAAGTTATTGCCATATATATATTTAATTGACTAAAATGTTTAAAATACACAATATTTTCCATCTGCAGACTGTTTCTCAGTACCCAATGGGTGGAATGAAGCTTAACCCTTTCAACCCCACAGGCCTCTAAATAGGCTTATGAAAAGTGTAGATCCAGATGATCCGGCTTGGAACGAGCCGTCTCATCAGGATCTGTACTTTTTTGCCAGTAATAATTATTACTATTTTTAGATAAAATTACCCATTTTGATAAATGAACTGGTCCAAATGTAATTTTCTTATTAATTTATTGGTCTAAAAATAGCATGCACCAGTCCATGTCAGTTACTTGGGGTTGAATGGGTTAATATCACCATAGTGATTTTCGACGGGTTGTGACTAGTTACACCAGAGTTATTGCCCTTTAATTGAATAAAAATCTATAAATTGGTCCATCCATAGCCACTTCTCTCCGTGGTCACTTGTGTACCACTGATAGTCACGGGTTCAAGTCCCGCTCAGACCGTGTCTCTTTATATGAAAAAAGTTGGCAGTTTCTTACGGAGGCTGGTGCACTGGTTAACCACTGGAACCTGCCCAGGAAAGGTGTTGTTGGGTAAACTGGCCGATGTTACCGGTAAATATACTTTAAAAAAAAGAATTCTCATGGACCAATTTATGAAACTTAGAATAAATATTATCACCATAGTATGCTGCACACTTTGTGGAATCAGCCTAGTGATAGAGCTATTGCCCTTTAACAAATACATTAATTAGTCTGTTACCAGTCTGTTCTTCCACAATGAGTGAAATTTGATGAAACTTTTAATCAGGCCAGTAACACAAGAGTTATTGACTTGAGCTTAAAGGTAAATATGTATCACTATATAGTGTGCTTGTTGGTGCACATTCACTTTTCGTTGGGATCGTACCAGTAACCTGAATGGATCCTAGTTTGTTTGTTTGTAAACAATATACATGTAAGTAACAAATGGATCCATGTTTGTAAACAATGTATGTATCCACAGTACTGGGGAACTTGAATTCTATACATCAGCTGCCAAGTATATCTAGCCATCACTCCATATTGGGGGAGTGTGATTAGGCTAGAGGTACAAGATGTTCCATGGATAAGTCGGATATGCCAGCTAGATACGAGTGTAACTGGATAAGTCGGATATGCGAGCTTGATACGAGTGCAACTGGATAAGTCGAATATGCCAGCTAGATACGAGTGTAACTGGATAAGTCGGATATGCCAGCTTTATACGAGTGCAACTGTTTGTAACTGGATAAGTCGGATATGCCAGCTAGATACGAGTGCAACTGTTTGTAACTGGATAAGTCGGATATGCAAGCTTGATACGAGTGCAACTGGATAAGTCGGATATGCAAGCTTGATACGAGTGCAACTGTTTGTAACTGGATAAGTCGGATATGCAAGCTTGATACGAGTGAAAACTGTTTGTAACTGGATAAGTCGGATATGCAAGCTTGATACGAGTGTAACTGTTTGTAACTGGATAAGTCGGATATGCAAGCTTGATACGAGTGCAACTGTTTGTAACTGGATAAGTCGGATATGCAAAGCTTGATACGAGTGTAACTGTTTGTAACTGGATAAGTCGGATATGCAAGCTTGATACGAGTGTA
Source organism: Archivesica marissinica (assembly GCA_014843695.1). Classification (NCBI taxonomy): domain Eukaryota; kingdom Metazoa; phylum Mollusca; class Bivalvia; order Venerida; family Vesicomyidae; genus Archivesica; species Archivesica marissinica. The sequence continues at coordinate 16,433,978 of CM026387.1, forward strand.
ACTGTTTGTAACTGGATAAGTAGGATATGCAAGCTTGATACGAGTGCAACTGTTTGTAACTGGATAAGTTGGATATGCAAGCTTGATACGAGTGCAACTGTTTGTAACTGGATAAGTCGGATATGCAAGCTTGATACGAGTGCAACTGGATAAGTCGGATATGCGAGCTTGATACGAGTGCAACTGTTTGTAACTGGATAAGTCGGATATGTATGCTTGATACGAGTGCAACTGTTTGTAACTGGATAAGTCGGATATGCAAGCTTGATACAAGTGCAACTGGATAAGTCGGATATGCGAGTTCGATATGAGTGCAACTGTTTGTAACTGGATAAGTCGGATATGCGAGCTTGATACTAGTGCAATTGTTTGTTTTACACGCTTTCTTGCATTGTAGTACAGTTCCCGTACGAGATTGTGGATTTCAACAGCGAAGATTTTCTACCCATTGTCAAGAACCCACGACCTAAAGCTAAAAGGAAGAGCCAGAGTATGGTCACGAAATACAACGCTATCATGGAAGCGGAATCGGGATTGAAATCTAAAACCCAAATTGCCAAGGATTTCAATGTCAGTACAAGTACAGTGTCCATGTGGTTTAAAAATGCCGAGCACATCAAAAATGAATACCTGTGCAACCGTATAGCTCCAGACCGGAAGCGTGTTCGTCGTTCTCAGTTCAGCGACGTCGAGCACGGCTTACTTCAGTGGTTACGGTTGACAGAAGGGAGAAATCTAAAGATAACATCTATACATATCTCGAAGAAAGCGAACCAGCTGGCGAGGTATCTGGGATATTCGCCAGAAACGTTTTCCTGCAACACTGGATGGATTGACAGGTTTAAGCTCCGGTATGGATTAATGAAGAGATCGAAAAGGTTTAAAGGTACTGCTTGTCCATTTGTCTGTGATAATACATGTTCAGTTGACAGTGTGTTCAGTGGTGGCGGGTCAACTAAGGATGTGGTTAGTGGCGACAGGCCGAGTACGGGTCTGGTTGACGATGTGGTTAGTGATGACCGGTCGAGTACGGGTCTGGTTGACGATGTGGTTAGTGGTGACAGGTCGAGTACGGATCTGGTTGACGATGTGGTTAGTGGTGACAGGTAGAGTACGGATCTGGTTGACGATGTGGCGACAGGTAGAGTACGGATCTGGTTGACGATGTGGTTAGTGGTGTCAGGTCGAGTACGGGTCTGGTTGATGATGTGGTTAGTGGTGACAGGCCGAGTACGGATCTGGTTGACGATGTGGTTAGTGGTGACAGGTAGAGTACGGGTCTGGTTGACGATGTGGTTAGTGGTGACAGGTAGAGTACGGGTCTGGTTGACGATGTATGTATGTTCCTTTAATGTCAAACCCCTCGCGGGGACTTAGACATGTTTTCCTGGGCAGGCTTAGCCGACCTAAGCGATTAACCAGTACTAAGCAACATGTGTGAGGTGCCTTGCTCAATGACACTACATACGTGGCCTGACCGAGTATCGAACCCGGGGACCGTTCGATTCCAAATCCGACGCTCTACCACTGGACCACGGACGCCACACTGATGTGGTTAGTGGTGACAGGCCGAGTACGGATCTGGTTGACGATGTGGTTAGTGGTGACAGGTCGAGTACGGGTCTGGTTGATGATGTGGTTAGTGGTGACAGGTAGAGTACGGATCTGGTTGACGATGTGGTTAGTGGTGACAGGTAGAGTACGGGTCTGGTTGACGATGTGGTTAGTGGTGACCGGGTCTGGTTGACGATGTGGTTAGTGGTGACAGGTCGAGTACGGATCTGGTTGACGATGTGGTTAGTGGTGACAGGTAGAGTACGGATCTGGTTGACGATGTGGTTAGTGGTGACCGGGTCTGGTTGACGATGTGGTTAGTGGTGACAGGTCGAGTACGGGTCTGGTTGACGATGTGGTTAGTGGTTACAGGTAGAGTACGGGTCTGGTTGACGATGTGGTTAGTGGTGACAGGTAGAGTACGGGTCTGGTTGACGATGTGGTTAGTGGTGACCGGGTCTGGTTGACGATGTGGTTAGTGGTGACAGGTCGAGTTGACGATGTGGTTAGTGGTTACAGGTAGAGTACGGGTCTGGTTGACGATGTGGTTAGTGGTGACAGGTAGAGTACGGGTCTGGTTGACGATGTGGTTAGTGGTGACAGGTGAGTACGATCGGTTGACGATGTGGTTAGTGGTGACAGGTCGAGTACGGGTCTGGTTGACGATGTGGTTAGTGGTTACAGGTAGAGTACGGATCTGGTTGACGATGTGGTTAGTGGTGACCGGGTCTGGTTGACGATGTGGTTAGTGGTGACAGGTCGAGTTGACGATGTGGTTAGTGGTTACAGGTAGAGTACGGGTCTGGTTGACGATGTGGTTAGTGGTGACAGGTAGAGTACGGGTCTGGTTGACGATGTGGTTAGTGGTGACAGGTCGAGTACGGATCTGGTTGACGATGTGGTTAGTGGTGACAGGTCGAGTACGGGTCTGGTTGACGATGTGGTTAGTGGTTACAGGTAGAGTACGGATCTGGTTGACGATGTGGTTAGTGGTGACCGGGTCTGGTTGACGATGTGGTTAGTGGTGACAGGTCGAGTACGGGTCTGGTTGACGATGTGGTTAGTGGTTACAGGTAGAGTACGGATCTGGTTGACGATGTGGTTAGTGGTGACAGGTAGAGTACGGGTCTGGTTGACGATGTGGTTAGTGGTGACGGGTCTGGTTGACAATGTGGTTAGTGGTGACAGGTCGAGTACGGGTCTGGTTGACGATGTGGTTAGTGGTGACAGGTCGAGTACGGGTCTGGTTGACGATGTGGTGACAGTTCGAGTACGGGTCTGGTTGACGATGTGGTTAGTGGTGACAGGTCGAGTACGGGTCTGGTTGGTTAGTGGTGACAGGCCGAGTACGGATGTGGTGACAGGTCGAGTACAGGTCTGGTTGACGATGTGGTTAGTGGTGACAGGTCGAGTACGGGTCTGGTTGACGATGTAGTTAGTGGTGACAGGTCGAGTACGGGTCTGGTCGACGATGTGCATAATGATATGTTGAAGACGTGTCTTGTTGATAGTGTGGATTGTAGTAATGATAACTCTTTAATTCTTCAGAAATAATGAGAGCCTCTACCAGTAGATATAATTGTGTAATGATCTGTCATAGTGGAGGGAGAGAATGGGTGGGTAGGGATAGAGAGAAAGTGGATGGATGGGTGGGTAGGTAGAGAGAGAGTTGGTGGGGAGAGAGATAGTTGGTGGGGAGAGAGAGAGTGGTGGTAGGGAGAGAGAGTGTGGGGTAGGGGGAGAGGTAGATAGTTGGTGGGTAGGGGGAGAGGTAGATAGTTGGTGGGTAGGGGGAGAGGTAGATAGTTGGTGGTAGGGGGAGAGAGAGAGAGAGAGAGTTGGTGGGTAGGGGGAGAGAGAGAGAGTTGGTGGGTAGGGGGAGAGAGAGTTGGTGGGTAGGGGGAGAGAGAGTTGGTGGGTAGGGGGAGAGAGAGAGAGTTGGTGGGGTAGGGGAGAGAGAGAGTTGGTGGGTAGGGGGAGAGAGATTCGAGAGAGTTGGTGGGTAGGGGGAGAGAGAGAGAGAGTTGGTGGGTAGAGGGAGAGAGTTGGTGGGTAGGGGGGTAGGGAGAGAGTTGGTGGGTAGGGAGAGAGTTGGTGGGTAGGGAGAGAGTTGGTGGGTAGGGAGAGAGTTGGTGGGTAGGGAGAGAGTTGGTGGGTAGGGAGAGAGAGTTGGTGGGTAGGGAGAGTTGGTGGGTAGGGAGAGAGAGTTGGTGGGTAGGGAGAGAGTTGGTGGGTACCCACCTCTCACTCTCCCTCCCATAAACACCACCTCACTATTCCTCCCATACACACCACCTCTCTCACTCTCCCTCCCATACACACATCTCAGCTCAACTATTATAGTAGCCAAAATCATTGGACATCATAAAAGAAAATGCGTGTTTATTAGTGCAAGATAAAATGCTAAACACAAATATACTCTATTATATCCTGTAATTGTTACAAAATTAGTGCACTTTTAACATATTTATAATGTACTAGCTATAACAGCGTATTACGACTTAGCATGTGCTATTGAAATTGCTGGCATAAGAAATGGGACACTCGCATACAGTGCAACTTTATCTTTAGAAACGGGAATTATTCTACACTGATAATAATTTACACATGAACATTTGAAACTTCATTTATAAACTACCCCTGATATGTACCCTTCATTTGATGAACGCAGCAAGGTACTTAAATGTTGAAATTTGATTAATTATAATGGGTGCACTTTTAGTTAATGAAACCAGTTAGACTGTGCCTGGAGGAAGAACTGACCATCCAGTTAGATTGTGCCTGGAGGAAGAACTGACCATCCAGTTAGACTGTGCCTGGAGGAAGAACTGACCATCCAGTTAGACTGTGCCTGGAGGAAGAACTGACCATCTGCACACTGACAGTGGATAGGGACAAAATGATTTGAAGTCTACAACATTAACCACTATATAGCTCGCCTGAGTACATTTGTACATTGTACATCGATCATTCCTACCACAATTCGTCAAGCGGTTGAGAAGAAGACTTAAGAATGTGTGCTATTTTTAGACAGCATCCATCTTGGATTATGTAATGACGTCATTTTAACAATTTTATAATCCCCAACCTACCCCAAGTACCATAGCTGAGGTTACTGAGGAGAAGACATTTGAAAATGTTCACAGGCACCGCCCAATGGACGTAACAATAGCTCACAAAAACTAAAGGGTCGATTTCATTATTATAAGTTTATAACACTCTGCAAGTACCATAGAGAAACATACTGGGTATAAGTAGTTCCATTATTAAACATTCATCACAATTATATACTGGTTGGCGACCCTGTTTTTAATCAAGACACATTAACTGGACACTTCAAAGTATATATCTCACAGAAACTACAATGATTCAATACAAAAATAGTGTGCACATTTGTACTTGGTATTAATCAAACAGTATAAATATTTCACCATATCAAAACTGTACGTACATGTCCATAATTTATATTGATTCGATGTTGATAGCATTGGATGTAACATTAATGTGGGGCCCATAGAAGTAAACATCTTGCGTATGTGAGTTTTTCCCTGTGCCTAGAAGTCCATAAAGAATTTATGGCAAAAGTAAACAAATCAAATTTAGTGCGTTTAACTCGCCTGTCTTGAAAATATTCGCGTCTGTCAATTGGAATGATCAAAAACAAAAATTGTGCATACAACTGCAATATCAAGTTTAAACTTTATTTATTTTACAACGATTGCGAAGCAAGTTCTAACAACTTATATTAATCACTCTCGTTGGCGCGGATGAAAGCGTATATGTGGAGAAAACTGGAGTACCCGGAGAAAACCCACCTGTCCGATCTGGCGACCATCGTACCATCTCACATACTTCCCTGTCTGAGGATCGAACCAGGTCGCATTGGTGAGAAGAGCGAGAGCGCTAACCACTGCGCTAATCGGACAATATCAAGCGATTGTGGGGCGACGGAAAAATGGGTGGCCCTGTCCAGCACCACTCCTGATCATGTTGATTCTGTGATACACTCAAACAAACACAATTTAAAATCATATATACTGTACTGGTTCCGGTTGTAAATGTACCGGAATATGTTAAAATATAATTTATCCAATCACATCGCTGGAAATATCACTCTAAAAGTCAGATTGATTCTCCCAGATCGGTCGTGATACTCTCTTGGTATCCGATGCTGAAAGAAAAACATGAAATACTTAATTAACTACTCACAGCCAAAATCCATAACACTGAAATTTACTTTAGGGCCAAAATCCATAACACTGAAATTTACTTCAGGGCCAAAATCCATGATATACAGCATTGAAATTTAGTTCAAATTTAAAAATCATGACGGACAAGATTTGTTCTTGAGGTTTAGCATTAGTATCGATCATATGGCGATTTCCTGAACCCACAGGACGGTCATGAATGGGTGATCACCCGGGTAGAACTGTCGACCTTCCACAATGTTAGTGGCACCCACATTACGTATTATTGTTTTGTGACAAAGCACCTACACATATTTTATAATATAAACAAAGCACCCACAATACATTATAATTGTTTATGACAAAGCACCAACAATACATTATAATTGTTTATGACAAAGCACCAACAATACATTATAATTGTTTATGACAAAGCACCTACAATACATTATAATTGTTTATGACAAAGCACCAACAATACATTATAATTGTTTATGACAAAGCACCAACAATACATTATAATTGTTTATGACAAAGCACCAACAATACATTATAATTGTTTATGACAAAGCACCAACAATACATTATAATTGTTTATGACAAAGCACCTACAATACATTATAATTGTTTATGACAAAGCACCTACAATACATTATAATTGTTTATGACAAAGCACCTACAATACATTATAATTGTTTTATGACAAATATGTTAGGTTATATTTCGGGTTTTACGCCTGCATCAGCACCATTTTGGGCTATATCGCCGGCGGGCAGTTTACCTAACAACACCTTTCCTGGGCAGGCTCCAGTGGTTAGCCAGTACTTGGGTGCACCAACCTCCGTAAGAAACTGCCACCGTTTTCATATAAATGAGAAACGGCATGAGCGGGGCTCGAACCTGTGACCATCAGTGATGATAGGTTACAGTGGTATACAAGTCAGCGACCGTAACCACTCAACCACGTAGGCGGACGTTTTATGCAAAGCACCTGCAATAACTTCACAATTGTTTTGTGACAGAGCATCATGCCAGTCTTCATCCCTGCACCTCCAAAGAGTTTAGATATATTATTGGGGGATAGTGCAATATACATGCACAGATAAAAGAGCATATAAGGATCTCTGGCTCAGACTGGCTGTTTTGCATCATGTACAGTGTATAGCACCTATGCAGTTTAAATCAACTCTTAAAGCCTACAGTTTGTCATTGACTGTTGGAGCGTGTGATCGAACCCTTGAGTACGAGTACAGTGCTATGATAGGACTGGTCATTCGCTCATAAACTGCATGGGTGAAAGCTTTTTAGTATTTATATTGATTATTTACATGATCTAGACTTGTGTCAAAAATCATTTCCCGGTTATTTGGAAATGTTAAACTTTCATCCATGTAACAGAGTGGGTGGAGTGAATGTAGTGGTTTACAATGTATATACCTGCCAGTCATCCTGTGTAGAGCCTTCCATAATGAGCAGTGAGCCGTGAGTGAGAGGGATATCGACGTGCTGCATGAACGTATAATCACCATTCTCTGCCTGCGTGTATAAAACAACAGCCATTTTTACACCGTTAACAGATCTAAATGAGTACTAAAGTCTGCCCCACCCTTTGGTAGAGATAAAGTGAATCTAGCTCCTCCAAGAGTTGCAGATAAGGATAACACACCCAAGGGCTGAAGATGAGTGCCAAGAATGAGGCTCTGCCTAGTTCATTGCATGCATCTTCAGTCCGAATGTGGGATTTCCTTAACTGTAACTCGGGATCCTCAGATCCTATACTATATCATCAGCACATATACACGCTTGACTGGCGGATTAATTAACTATAACGATTAATTAACCGTAAAGTGATGAGATCAATGATGTGACAATTTACGCACATTGATGTTGATTGTCATTTAAAAGTAAACACCACGTACATGTGTCACTGTGATTATAGACAGGATGCTTACAAACAATGCAATGTCAGGCAGGATGCTTACATTAATACAAACAATACAAGTGCATTGTGGGTCAATGAGGATCAATGTCAGGCATTAGCGATTAGTAGGATCGTGTGCATAAATATCTCCCAAATGACTTACTACTGTGTGACCTTAAAGCAGTCACGGTCATAGTAAAAGAATTGTTATATGTCACCGAGAAGCACTAGTGACTAGGTGTACGGATGTGAACTAAATCCGTCAAGCAAAGAAGAAGTTTGGCCAACATGATAAAGCATGGAGAAGGCCGGAGAAAGGATGTATGCCGGTCAAATTGCATCAATTACTAACTGTTTTCTAAAACATGAGCCACCCTAAAATTGGAACAAGGAGCATGTCACACAATACTCCAAATTTAACAAGAGGTCAGCAAGCAACAGCCATGTACATTGAATGTATCCTGATTCCCGAGAGACAAACGTCGTAATACTGTATCTAGTCATATGCAAAAGGGAGATAATTGTGAAATATCTAAATGAACACTATTATTTCTCAATGTTTCTACAGCTTCTAACCATTGAACTTTGAAGTGATGTGACCTTGAACGAAGAGGGACCTCCGTGGCTGCGTAGTTACGACGTCGACTTCAAATCACTTGCCTCTCACAGCTGCTAGTACGAATCCCACTGGGGGTCTCGATTGATTTCATGCCAGGAAGCTATCCAGCTGGCATGCAGAAGGTCTGTGGTTCTACCAGGGTGCCCACCAATGCGTGAAATACTGCTCGGAGGGGTAACCGTGGTCTTCCTCCATCAATAATAGCTGGAAAGTCGCCATATAACCTAAGCTGTTGGTGCAACATTAAACTCCAGAAGCAAACAAAACAAATTGAACAAACATCGGGAAAACTTGCGATCTGCACATTGTCTTAATATGGTTAACATTTATGCCAAGCAATTTTAACAGTTATCCAACAGTTCAAGAGTTATGTAGCTAACTCTTAACTTGTGGCGGATGGTAACCATTCCTATATCAATTTCTCGCTATGCAACGAGGCATAAAACCCAATCTCAACCACCGGTGCTGATCAAAAATCTTTATACCACTGGTAAAAATGTTAGTGGAGAGGTTTCTATTTGTAGAAACTATTAGGACTGGGAGCTACACGGAATTGGATGGGTGTGGGGCTGATCCACAGGCACGAGACACAAATTTTATTTTTAGGGCAAACAAAAATAATTTAAACATTACTTACTATATGACCATAGGGCAAACAAAAATAATTTGTGTATTGTGCCTGTGGTAAACATTACTTACTATATGACCATTGGGGGCAAACAAAAATAAGTTGTGTCTTGTGCCTCAACTTTGTTGAGTTGTTGAAAGTCTGCATCAAGATGGTTTATATGTGTACCTAGTGTGTCCCCCAATGATTCCATTTCAACAACTTTGTTGAGTTGTTGAAAGTCTGCATCAAGATGGTTTATATGTGGACCTAGTGTGTGCCCCAGTGATTCCATTTCAACAACTTTGTCGAGTTGTTGAAAGTCTGCATCAAGATTGTTTATATGTGGACCTAGTGTGTGCCCCAGTGATTCCATTTCAACAACTTTGTTGAGTTGTTGAAAGTCTGCATCAAGATGGGTTATATGTGGACCTAGTGTGTGCCCCAATGATTCCATTTCAACAACTTTGTCGAGTTGTTGAAAGTCTGCATCAAGATTGTTTATATGTGGACCTAGTGTGTGCCCCAGTGATTCCATTTCAACAACTTTGTTGAGTTGTTGAAAGTCTGCATCAAGATGGGTTATATGTGGACCTAGTGTGTGCCCCAATGATTCCATTTCAACAACTTTGTTGAGTTGTTGCAAGTCTGCATCAAGATGGTTTATATGTGGACCTAGTGTGTGCCCCAGTGATTCCATTTCAACAACTTTGTTGAGTTGTCTATAGCGATTAGGAAGTCATTGGCCATAACCACTCGGCCATGGAATCTGCTACAGACAAAGTTTGGATAATGTTACTAGTACTTGAAGAAGTAAATTTTGTAATCACATTGTTGTGGGCCATTGGGCGGTATGATCTTGAAAATACCCAGTGAGATCTCCTACCACATTTTAGTAGTGGACGCTTGTACATAATTTGATTTCACTGATAGTTGCCATATACAATGCATAGGCTGCGTTGACACGCACGACTTACTGCAGGTGGCTTCTTTCTCATCTGAAATGTTCGTGTGTCACCGAAACTGACAGAGGCTATTGTTGGGTCTGGTCCGAGGGATTTCTCGTCGTCACAATGCCATGCCAGACTATCATGTCCATCACGATACAAGTTGGCCAACATAGAGTTAAACTGTAAACCGGTCGATTCTTCTAACAACTCTTTTATCCTTTGCAATGTTGGGTGCCACTGAAAGCAATTACTTTTAGTCATTATTTCTCTATAGTCTCAAGGGTACATATGTTTTAGGGGCCTCCATGGCCGGGTGGTTATGGCCAATCAAATCACATGTCCCTAATCGCTATTGGTTCGAATCTCACTGGGGGATGTCAAATTCTTACATGTGAGGAAGCTATCCAGCTGACTTAAAGGTTGGTGGTTCTACCTGGGTACTTGCATCAGTGAACTAATACCCAGGAGGGCACCCGGAGTCTTCCTCCACCAATAACAGCCAGATGACCTAAGCTGTATTATTATTATATTTCGTGTTTTTATGCCTGCATCAGCACCATTTTGGGCTATATCGCCGGCGGGCAGTTTACCTAACAACACCTTTCCTGGGCAGGCTCCAGCGGTTAATCATTACTTGGGTGCACCAACCTCCGTAAGAAACTGCCTCTTTTTCATAAATATTTGTTTTATTTTTGTTCAACTGTTGAATATTACCTAAGCTTATTATCAACAGTCTGAATACAAGGCAATTATACAAATTTATTTTAGCTCGATTGCGAAACAAGATCTTATATTAATCACTCTCGAGACCTCATTCCTCATGGAATCCATCGCCACGAGGGAGAAAGAAGAAGCAACGTGGAATTTAAATGCCTTGCCTAAGGACACAATCGTAACGGCTTCAGCAGGGCTCGAACTCCGGACAAGGCAATCCTGTCTAGCCAGAAGAGCATCCATCAACAGTTACTATATGTTGCCTCACCAATCCGGTAACCTCATTTGTCCAAAGTAAATGGTTATGATTAGGGATGACAACGAAAGGCGAGTTTGGAATTCGAATATTCGATGATATACTACTTTCAATTTCAAGAGCTGTAGACCGATCAATTATTTTGGAAGATTGTGTAGTAGCAATGTTATTTATATGTGAGATATGTATATTCTTGCTTTGTGTGATTTTGCTTTAGATATAATTGGACCCCAAAACAGAAAACAAATAATTCTACCATTTATGGAGTGCTTTTAAAAAAAAACTTTATTTATTTTACAATTGCGAAGCAAGTTTTAACTTATATTCGTTGTCACAATGCCATGCCATGAATGAAATCAAATTATGTACAAGCGTCCGCTGCTAAAATAGGTTAAGCTGTCCGCCTATGGAGCGGGAGGTCGAAGGTTCGAACCTTGTCAGGGATTCGTTCTGATATGGCCGGTTGGTGAGCCGCCAGCTAGTTAAATAATGGTTACCGATTGCCTACTAGCCTGGCATACAAGCATAGGATTCGGGAAGTACTGATGTTCATAAAAAGAGGTGTCTCATTAAGTCAGGTGTGACACTATAATAAACAAACACTTTACTTTTATATTATGGAGTGCTTTGTTTCAGAAAAGAACCAATTGAACTTCCTACACAAGGTTGTCATGGTAATATCTTTAATACTTTCTGGAATTCATTTAACATAATTATGTTGATGGTGTAATGGGCACGGTGTCTGCCTCTTAATCGGAAAGGTTGCGAATTTGAACCCCACCATTTCCATGGTGGTGGTGTGCTACAACAGGACTCGTAAATCCACATTGCCTCTACTCTCTTCCTCATGGCAATGGATTCCATCACGAATGAGATCTCAAGAACGAGTAATTTAATTGTGGAGCTTCCATGGTGTAATAGATACGTTGTCCGCCTTGTAACCTAGAGGTCGTGAGTTCGAGTCACGTCAGAATGGTGGTGTCCTTAGACAAGGCACATAAATCAACATTGTCTCTTCTCTCTCCCTCCAGTAAATTTGTATAAACGAATTATATTTTGAAAATTTGTATAAACTAATTATTTTTTGAATCCATGTATTATCAGTTTCAATGATCTGCTAACTACAGGCACGTCACACAGAGGTACATTCTTACCTCGGTGCATGCATCGTGAGTGACTCCGGAGTAGCTGTAGGGATGGTCGCCGTACCAGACGGTCAGTCTCGGTTGTAAATATTTCTCTCCATTTTTCACATCACTCCTTTGTCGCCATGGTAACTCATGATACAGCTCCTCGTACATATGATTGGCTGCATGTGTGTCCAGAAATTCTGGAAACAACCTTACTCTGAAATACAGTAAACCACAAGTTAGCAGTCACTGAACCTCTGATCTCTATTAACAAGATAACATTTAACACGCATCTCTATCAACCAGATAAGATCTAGCAGTCACTTCTATCAACCATATCACTATAACAGTGATCTCTATTAACGAGATAACATTTAGCAGTCATCTCTATTAACGAGATATCATTTAGCAGTCATCTCTATTAACGAGAAAACAGTGATCTCTATTAACAAGATAACATTTAGCAGTCATCTCTATTAACGAGATACCATTTAGCAGTCACCTCAATTAACCGGTTTGTACTTACCAGTACAGTAAATGTGCTACACACAAAGATATTCATACGACTGGATGATTGGAAATTATGTCATAAAAATGCAATAATGAATATTGATTATTTGATCAATGCAGCTTGATTGGTCAGGATGAGATGCTTACATTCTAATAAACATCCAGACAGACGGACTACTTTTGGCCCATTTCTAATGTAAATAAACATGGCAGCGCCTGTAAATGTCCGTTTTATGCTAAAATACCATTATTAATATTTCACAGATATTCCAATAACAACTGAGAATCATAGATGAATAAAATGGAATTATTATACGATTGAACACCGTGGAGGACTACTTTAATGTTGTTACGCAAATATGTGGACTCGCTAACCAGTTGTAATAGATATTCATTTAATGTCATTGAATACATGTACCTCTCTCCGTCCGCACCTGACCAATCAATATTTGATTATCAATTAATTAGCTACATCATTTGCCATGATGTTCTACACCAAGTTTCATCAAAATTGACCAGGCAGATCACGATAAGTCGGAAATAGATTTTTCAAGATGGCTACAATTTTAAATATCGTATTGAAATTACATTGTACGTGTATGTTAGCAACCTTTGATGACAGACAGGCGTACAACAACAGATGTATCGCGTACAACATCAGATGTATCGCGTACAACATCGGATGTATCACGTACAACATCAGATGTATCGCGTACAACATCGGATGTATCGTGTACAACATCAGATGTATCGCGTACAACATCAGATGTATCGCGTACAGCAACAGCTCACTGTGCGCAGTGCTCAGGTGAGCTACATGTACACGTATGTTAGCAACGTTTGATGGACGACAGGTGTACAACAACAGATGTATCACCTACAACAACAGATGTAGCGCGTACAACAACGGATGTATCACCTACACAACAGATGTATCACCTACAACAACAGATGTATCGCGTACAACAACGGATGTATCACCTACACAACAGCCCACTATGCGCAGTGCTCAGGTGAGCTACATGTATGTTAGCAACGTTTGATGGACGACAGGCGTACAACATCAGATGTATCACCTACACAACAGCCCACTGTGCACAGTGCTCAGGTGAGTTACATGTACATTAGCAACTTTTGATGGATGACAGGCGTACAACATCGGATGTATCACCTACACAACAGCCCACTATGTGCAGTGCTCAGGTGAGTTACATGTACACGTATGTTAGCAACTATTGATGGACGACAGGCGTACAACATCAGATGTATCACCTACACAACAGCTCACTGTGCGCAGTGCTCAGGTGAGGTACACGTATGTTAGCAACTATTGATGGACGACAGGCGTACAACAACGGATGTATCACCTACACAACAGCCCACTGTGCGCAGTGCTCAGGTGAGCTACATGTACACGTATGTTAGCAACTTTTGATGGATGACAGGCGTACAACATCGGATGTATCACCTACATAACAGCTCACTGTGCGCAGTGCTCAGGTGAGCTACATGTACACGTATGTTAGCAACTATTGATGGACGACAGGCGTACAACAACGGATGTATCACCTACACAACAGCCACTGTGCGCAGTGCTCAGGTGAGCTACATGTACACGTATGTTAGCAACTATTGATGGACGACAGGCGTACAACATCAGATGTATCACCTACACAACAGCCCATTGTGCGCAGTGCTCAGGTGAGCTACATGTATGTTAGCAACTTTTGATGGATGACAGGCGTACAACATCAGATGTATCACCTACACAACAGCTCACTGTGTGCAGTGCTCAGGTGAGTTACATGTACATTAGCAACTTTTGATGGATGACAGGCATACAACATCGGATGTATCACCTACATAACAGCTCACTGTGCGCAGTGCTCAGGTGAGCTACATGTACACGTATGTTAGCAACTATTGATGGACGACAGGCGTACAACAACGGATGTATCACCTACACAACAGCCCACTGTGCGCAGGTGAGTTACATGTACACGTATGTTAGCAACTATTGATGGACGACAGGCGTACAACAACGGATGTATCACCTACACAACAGCCCACTGTGCGCAGTGCTCAGGTGAGTTACATGTACACGTATGTTAGCAACTATTGATGGACGACAGGCGTACAACATCAGATGTATCACCTACACAACAGCCCACTGTGCGCAGTGCTCAGGTGAGTTACATGTACACGTATGTTAGCAACTATTGATGGACGACAGGCGTACAACAACGGATGTATCACCTACATAACAGTCCACTGTGCGCAGTGCTCAGGTGAGTTACATGTACATTAGCAACTTTTGATGGATGACAGGCGTACAACATCGGCTGAATCACCTACATAACAGCCCACTGTGCGCAGTGCTCAGGTGAGCTACATGTAAGAAAGAACAAGATGGCCAAATGGCCCTAGGATTTTGCTAATTTCACATATTTCTATTTCTTTATATATTGAAATGGCCGATATTCAACAGAATCTATGCATTCATAAAACTGCAACTTGCCACAACGTTTTAGATGTACTGTAGTGTTTACAATGATTTCTTTGATTTTAGTTTAGTGACCAATCTTTTTCACAGAAATGGCTAATTTTCGAAACGAAATCCAATGAAAAAGTTGCTGCTTCTGTAATTTGACCTAGTTTCTAGACACAAAATGGCCGACTATCGAACGGAATCAAACTTTCATTAAATCGGTGTCCATATTGTTGTACTCATATACTTAAGAAATGTAATGTCTAACAATAATGAGAATGTAAATTATAATGTATTATATGTATAGTAGGTATTGTCAATACTGTACATAATTTTCTCATATTGACATATTTCTTACCTGAATGCTTTTGTGTATATGTGTATGTTGTATAATGATGAACTGTAAAAATTCAAATTGGAAAATAAAAATTCTTCTTTAATATCACTGGTGGCCAAGTTTGAACAAATTTGTTTAAAAAATTAGAGTTGCTACATTTTGTAGTGTTTACAAGTTTTACTTTAACTTGGCCTGGTTTATTTTATGGAAATTGCAAATTATCGAAAGGAACCAACATTTCATGAAATAATAACGTGTGACAAAATGTGTACACAATCCAGTGATAATAGACTTGCTATACATGTACGAGGCATATATGGATGGACACACAGACAGACAAGTCAATCACAATACCCCATATTCATTAAATAACCACTTCACATAACCTCTAAATAGGCTTACAAAAAAAGTGTAGATCCTGATGAGACGGCTTTTGCACCTTTTGCCAGTAATATTACTATTTTTAGAAAAAATTACCCATTTTGATAAATGAACTGTCGAAATGTAATTTTCTTATTAAATTATTGGTCTAAAATATATCATGCACCAGTCTATGTCAGTTACTTGGTGTTGAGTGGGTTAAGACACAGGGTTCCCGCTGTCGGTCACCAACTGCGACAAAAAACAAATATTGGCGCCAAATTTTGTGGATTGGCGAAAATATTTGGCGTAACTTTGTAAAAAAAATAATTGTTGGCACATATTTCGTCAAATACATGGTTTCAAATATTTATTTGTGAACTATATGGCTCTTAGTTGGCTCCAAACGTTTTAATTGGCTCCAGTGTTTTTCAATTGGCGATAGAAGTGGAGCAGACAAACATTCAGACAGAGGGATCACTGAAGACGTTCTCCGCTCATATTATTCCCGACATGCATGTACAATGTACAGGTAAACTACCTATCAACAAATTTACAGGTGAAGCCATGTATTTGACAAAACATGTGCCAAAATTATTTATTTTTAAAAATTCAACAAATCTGCAACTTTAATTAAACCTCAAACCAAGATTTATTCTTGGCGTATAACAAACGCATCTTCTGCTTTGCCTTTCAGTACTGCAGTCATTGTATGGAACTATTGGGATATCTGCACGTTTAGTCTGGTCACAAAGTATTCATTCCCCTACAAATTACCTCGATATTCCAGACGGGGCTGTACTAATGTCAAAAACACCAGTTTTCCTGAAAATAAAAATCGATGTTACTTTACTAAAAACAACAAGAGTCAATCGACAAATTCTTACATGTATATAAGTTCATTGGAAATATGGTATGTGTTCCATTCTATTAACCCATTCAACACCAAGTAACTCGCATGGACTGGTCCATGATATTCATAAACCAATAAATGAATCGGAAAATCACATTTGGACAAGTTCATTTATCAAAATGGGTAATTATGTCTAAAAATAGTCATATCACTGGCAAAAAGTGCAGATCCTGATGAGACGGCTCGTCACGAGCCGGCTCATCTGGATCTACACTTTTCATAAACCTATTTAGAGGTCTGTGGTGTTGAAAGGGTTAAACAATTAATTTATTGTTTTTATAGTTTAGTTTAATCATATTTTATTGCTCGCTTCGTTTTACATATACATGTGAATACAAAACATAACAAAATTAAATAAAGGTAAACGGGTCGGGCCACAAGTTCTAGCAACATTAGTTATGGCCCTTTTTATAATACAGGTCAGACTGGGATTTAGTACATCATATCTAGTTGGCGATAATAAAACAGTGCATAACAATATCGGTATCTCCTTTACACACTTCTAGGTGAAATAAAATGCGTTCACAAACGGATTTAAATAAGCGCCACTTAATGGTGCAAGGGAGACAATTACATATTCACTATAAAGCTACATGTAACCATGTCTAACAGAGTAGCTTAAGTTTCCTGAACAATATGACAATCACTTCAATATCTAAATTTGGTCAGCAAGAATACACAATTTCTACATTAATAGGATTATACTACATGTACATTGTGTATGTACATGTGGTGCTGCAATTAACGGTCAATTTCAAGTATCCAAAATAATTTTGACAGACTACTTAAAGCGACACTACATCAATAAAAATGCAAATTTCTACACAATGTAATTTCCTATTACATTGTATATGGTATAATTTTTGTCCAAATATTTATCTCAAAAATGGGAGTATTTTCACTAATAAAAAAACGTTGTATACGCGGTTTGTTGACATAACAAAATAATGTAAATAGGGTCGACATACATGCGTAATACAATGCGCGTGTATCCTGAATAACACGATTTATGACACAGATTTACCGTTATGTCTCACACTTGTGCCAATGCATATTTATCTGTAGTTAAATTTTCTCTAAACGACAGTATCACGCGTTTAGTATCGATCCCAAACAACAAACAATTCAGGAGCGTGGATGAAATCGTACTTTCACTTTTGAAAGTTTGCAGACCACAAAAACATTGTTTATTGAATCAATGTTAGTGTTCGAATGTATTCGGAAGAATTTGTAGTAGCAATGTATTAATTAATATGTGAACAAATGCATGCTTTGCCTTTTGCGATGTAATGTCGCTTTAACCATTTACTCCATATAAACTCCATAGAACACCATCACTGTTTCCCCCCATATACAATATATACGCAGTTCCAGATGGCTATCTATTCTCATATACAGGTAGAACTACCACTGAACACCCCCTTATCCACACTTAAGAATTTATGAACTTGAATGAATTTATATAATAATAATAAACCAATTCTATATGTACAGTATACAATACTAGTAGGAACTGTAACATGTATATTGTATAAAGCTGGCACTGAGCATAGGAGAATAGCTACACATTCTATACAGTCCATACTTACGAGATGACTCGATCAGCTGGCTTTTGTCTCAATTCCTGTTGAAATGAAAGAAAACATATTTTGTAGAAATCGTTTTTAAGAACAGATGTCTCTATCATTCCCATTCATTCAATTTCATTGACAATGATAAAGTGTTTCCGTAACGCTTGAAAGACCGTACACACAACGGAAGACAAGTTATTGAGGGAAATGCATTTGAATTTCAGGTCTCTGCAACCTTGACCTTTGACTTTCTGACCGGACCCCAGGATGGTATTAGAGCGATGGGCGGTTTACTTAACAACATCTTTCCTGGACAGGCTCCAGCGGTTAACCAGTATTTGGTGAACCAACCTTCGTAAGAAACTGCCAATTTTTTCAGGGCTTGAAACAGTGATGATAGGTTACAGTGACCAGTACAGCGACCTTTACTACAGAGGCGGAAGTAAAAACTGTTTATTGAGCTACCAGTTATAATCTCCACATATAGAATATCTAATGTTCATAGTTCTTTGAGTGTTCTACCATACATGTATGTAAATTTCAAGTGGTGACCACGGCATGTAAGCTCAAATGGGCAACCGGTAGCGACGTTAAATAAAAAATAAACAGTTTTACATCGCTGCTAAATGGAGATGACTGGAATGAGCCTGGAATGAGAATAAGTTCAACCAATCATGGCAGTACACTTAAATGATGTAATAACTAATCTACATATACTAAAGACCATTTAGTACACATATATATATATATACATATAAATATACTAATTTAGTTCTGTTCTGTTCTTTGTTCTACTTCTCATCAATCAATATTATTATTATTGGGACGTCAATCTGTTGTTGCTGAGAGTAGACCATCCACATATCCTGGGTAGTTTTATACAAATTTATTTTAGCTCGATTGCGAAACAAGTTATTTCAACTTATATAAATCACTCTCGAGACCTCATTCCTGATGGAATCCATCGCCACGAGTGAGAGAGAAGAGGCAACATGGAATTTAAATGCCTTGCCTAAGGGCACAATCATAACGGCTCCAGTGGGGCTCAAACTCCGGACCTTTCGCACCTGAAGCGAACGCGCATCCACTGCGCTATCAAGCGACAGACACATTTCTCACAAATCATTTGTCTCCGATGGGGAACGAACCTGCAGCCCTGATGATAGCGACTAAAGGCAAGTTTTAACGACAGCTCGCTAGACCACAGAGTCTCATAAACACATGTGTACAACATGATGTACAAAATGTAGAGTGGTGGAACCTATGCTCGGCGTAAATCCTACATATCATGGCCTATAAAAAAGTTAATGCACTTGCCGTATATTATTATTTTCTTAAGTCGTGAACACAACTTTCAAAAAATTGTTGTTGAAAATTTTTAGCTTCATTACGTGACCATGCGCCTCAATACAGCTATCGCAACTGCACATGTTTCCATGGGGAACTAGATACTTTAGGGCACCTATGCACGGCGTACTTGAAATTTTTTATTTATGCACAGGTAAATGTTGAATATATTATTTTGACTTACACAACAGAATGCTATTGAACCATGCTTCACCTCTGTCAGCGAAAATAGGTTAAAACTATTTAAATATGGATGGAAAATATACGCCAAGCATAGGAATACGCCGAGCATAGGTTCCAGCACTATGTTCATTTTACGTCAAACTGCTTGGAGTGACCTACACATGTATTCCTGGACAGACTTAGCCAACATACATTGTTAACCAGTACTAAGCAATGTGCGTGAGGTGACTAGCTCATGGACATTACATTCGTGCCATTATCGAGTATCAAACCCAGGACCCTTCGATTCCATATATCCGATGCTGGACCATGGACGACACTTGAATCTTCCAGTGTAGACAACTTGACTGTAATTGTTCTTGTATGTATGTTCCATTAATGTCAAACCCCTTGCGTAGTCACGTTTTCCTGGGCAAGCTTAGCCGACCTAAGTGGTTAACCAGTACTAAGCCATGTATGTGAGGTGCCTTGCTCAATGACACTACATACGTGGCCAGAACGAGTATCGAACCAGGGACCTATCGATTACAAATCCGACGCTCTTCCACTGGACCACGGATACCAAATTGCTTTACTTGACTGATCAACCCTACATGCTAATTGTTATGCCTACCTCTTCTGTATCTTCGTATTCGAATTTCTTTGCAACTGCAAATGGTTGATCGATATTTTTGCCAATCCAATTTGGAACATTTTGGGTTTTCACCTTATTCCGATCAGATCTCACATTTAACGGTGGCGCCCATCCACCCTGTACACGTGCCCTTCGACGTTTATCGTCCATCATACCACTTTAAATTGGTAGTAATAACTCATAATCTGCAAAATCAGAGTGCTTGGTTTCTTTTCGCTAAGATACGTCCATTTTGAGCTTGTCCAGGAAAAAGAAACCCAAACTTTTATAACTACGACAAAGGTTGTTGTTGTTTCATGTATTTCATTTTATTTATTTTCCATTTGTGTCAAATCCATTTGTGTCTGTGGTCCTGCGCCGGATTTGCCATCATTTGGAATCAAAGTGTCCGGGGTTCGATACTCGGTTAAGGAACGGACATGTAAAAAAATGTATGTAGTGCCATTGAGCAAGGCACCTCACACACATAACTTAATAGGCCTTACATACATTTACTAGATACGAGGCTGGATCGAGTATCGAACCCTTGATTTCAAATCCGACGTTATACCTCTGGACCACGGACGCTTTGGGAAGGGAGGGCCGTAACTAATGTTGTTGAAACTTGTGGCCCAGCCCATTTGCTTCAACATATATAGAGTGGTGGGACTATGCTCGTTGTAGGCTATTGTTTCCATTTACATCCGTATTTAAAATATTTAAATAGTTTTAACCTATTTTCGCTGACAGATGTGAAGCATGGTTCAATAGTATTCCGTTGTGTGTACGCCTATCGGTAGCCTAATGCAACTGTCACCTGACTGGTTCAATAGTAGAATATAAACAAACACCGAAATGATGGATGCGGTTTACGAGCATTTCAGGTAGCTATCCGAATTGGGGGAAATGTACAAATAACCTGAACACAAGTTTCTTATGAGTTGTAATATTGTTAATTATTGATGTTACTAAGTCAAAATAATATATTCAGTATTTACCCGTGCATATAGGCCTATATATAAATGCATGTACGCCGTGCATAGGTGCCCTAAAGTATCTAGTTCCCCATGGAAACAGGTGCCGTTGCGATAGATGTATTGAGGTGCATGGTGTCACGTAATGAAGTTAAAACTTTCAACAACAGTTTCTTGAAAGTTGTGTTCACGACTCAAGAAAATAATATTATACGACAAGTGCATTTAACTGTTTTTATGTAGGATTTAAGCCGAGCATAGGTTCCACCACTCTAGTATATTGAGATTATTGCCAGTGCTTGTGCAAACAATGCCATGCATCGTATATCATACGTACTTATATAAGTTTGTTCATTTGTTTTGATTTGTACATTGACTATTTACATGTACATTTATTCTATTCTACTGCCAATCAATCATTGTTCTGACGTGTGTGGCTGGCATGAGAACTTTGTACAGTGGGGCACTTGATTGGAATAGCTATTATTAATTGCAATATGCCTACCATATATTTGTGTGGTGTTTGATTTTTGTTCTGAATTCTTGTTATCTATATTTTGCTTATTTCTTCTTCATTTTCCATTTTTTATTAGTAGGGCCTAATCATCAATTTTAGTAATCATGTATTCAGTCACCTGGTTTGTTACAATCTAGTCTCTTGGGGAGGGTCGTAACTAATGTTGTTAAAACTTGTGACCCAACCCATTTGCTTCAACAATGACATGAATCGTATAATTATACTATGTAATATTATACAAGTGTGTTCACTTGCTTTGTTCTGTACATTGCATAAATAGAATGAATGCAATATAATATGATTAAACAAAACTAAACATTTTTTCTGATTCTGTTGTGGCGGGTATTAGACAACTCGTGTTTCCTAGGTAAGAACCAGTACTCAACTCTCGAACGTCCGTAAGCGACCGACAACTTTCTCACATATCATTTATCACTTTTCCCTAATAGGGAGCGAACCTGCAGCCCTGATGATAGCGCCGAAAGACGAATGATAAGACGGCGTGTTAAGCCACTCGGCCATGGAGGCTCTTAGATTGAAATAAGATATAATTAAACGTAAGCCCATTGTTGCATTGATGTTTTCAATATTGTCCACACAATTCAGTAACACCCGTTATTCAATAAGATTTTATCACGTGTAATGCATGAATGGACTCAAGTGTGGTACGACTCGATTGGGATATAACAAGTCAATTTCTTCAATGCGTATTAAAACCTCTTATATTAACCCTAGGCAGGAACCTAGATATATGTCAATCAAACAGAGCAGTGGCTTGTTTATACATGTAGTTAATAAAATCGGACCCATTTAGCGAAACTTTTGAAAACGAGATTTTTCCAGAATTATTTTTTCCAATAATTTTCGTAGACAAATTTCGATCATGAAATTAATTCTGGTTAGTCGATTCCACACTGGTAAGCATAGCTCTAACGTTGACGTGTTCTATTAAGTGTAAAGGGTGCACTTCTTGGGAAACCGGACAGTGGATTGAGCAAACTAGCACATGTCTTTGAATATTCACAGACTAACTATATTAAATCTTGTAAAATGCATTATTTACATGTTTTCATCACTAACTACGCCACTTACATTCTGTTGTTCTTAATTTATTTTATGGGGAGGAGGGAGGGTCAATCACTAATGTTGTTAGAACTTGTCGCTCAACCCATTTGTTAAATTTCTATTTGTAAAACGATTGTGATTGTTATATATGTATAATTATAGAGCAATGAAATATTATCAAATAAAGTGGAACGTTACGTCACGTATCTATTAATGTCATTTCTGAACAAAACTTCACCTACTCAGCTGATCCTCAATGGGCCAGTTATATCGATTATTCGAAAACTTAACATTTCGATGTTTTTCTCACTTTTCAATGCACGAGAGTATCATACGAGCCGGGGATGGCCGGGGACCCACACAACATATTACGAAACTTTAAGGTAGCGTCTTGATACGTTGTTGGTGGTTGTGTCCGTCTGGCCGATATTCAGTTTTTGATTTCGGAGTCAACGGGTTAACGCTCTATGTCACAGCACATGTTGGCCTGTGTGTATGCATGTTTCAAAAATGATTTTATTAACAGTAATCGTGATGGCTGAGTGATCACGGTTCACTGACTTCAAATCAATTACCCATCACCACTGTATGTTCGACACTTGGGTTGTCCAATTATTTCATGTGAGGAAGCTATCCAGTCGGCTTGTGGTAGGACCGTGGTTCTACACGGGTACCCACCCGTGCCTGCACTACTGTTCAGCGGGTCACCCAAGGTCTTCCTTGGTTTATGGAGCTTAACGTCGCACACAAATCTTAGGCGATATGGCGACTCACCTTCACCCACATCGACTCACCAGCATGTATTGGTGGAGGGGGACCCCGGATGCCACTACGATCAGTATTCCAGGCACGGACGAGCACACGGTAGAGCCATATACCTACTGAAAGCCAGCTGGATTGCTTCCTCACATGAACTATCCTCCATTAAAATAACTAACACACATGTACGTTGTACTTCTAAAGGCGTAGCTCTGATGTTTCGGGGGCGATGTTAAATACATGACTAATAATAAATACCATTAGAAAAAGCCACATCCGAATTGTTAATACTTTTATCATCTGTAGTAATTCTCTCGATTTGACTTATGTTATCATCTAAATAACCCAAATAAATGTTATCGAAGCAATCCTCCTTTCTGTTATCAGCATGTTAATGCTCGTTAGGACACGGATAATAAATCGAGTATATACACACAAGTACCCTGTTTGTTTGGGCTCTGCTCAACAGAGAAGAGCTAACTTGGAAAAGAGAACGGAATACCTTACCAATTCAACAGATATAGTTTTGCACAAATAGCCTAGTTTTGCACAAATAGCCGGTTTGTTTGTGTTATGTATAGCAGGGAACTAATGTGGAGGGAACGGAAGGCTATGCGGATATACCTATGCACAGATAGCCGGTTTATTTGTGTCATGCTTGGAATATGGAAGGTAACGGGTGGCTATGCGGATATACCTATGCACAGATAGCCGGTTTATTTGTGCTATGCTTGGAATATGGAAGGTAACGGGTGGCTATGCGAAACCACACAAACCAACAAAAAACGATATACCTATGCACAGATAGCCGGTTTATTTGTGCTATGCTTGGAATATGGAAGGTAACGGGTGGTTATGCGGATATACCTATGCACAGATAGCCGGTTTATTTGTGTTATGCTTGGAATATGATAGAGAACGGAAGTTTGGTCGATTCTCGCCATCTTGAATATTGATTTCCACCTCTTTCCGAATATTGTATTTCTGTGTGTGTGTGTGTGTGTGTGTGTGTGGTGTGTGTGTGTGTGTGTGTGTGTGTGTGTGTGTGTGTGTGTGTGTGTGTGTGTGTGTGTGTGTGTGTGTGTGTGTGTGTGTGTGTGTGTGTGTGTGTGTGTGTGTGTGTGTGTGTGTGTGTGTGTGTGTGTGTGTGTGTGTGTGTGTGTGTGTGTGTGTGTGTGTGTGTGTGTGTGTGTGTGTGTGTGTGTGTGGTGTGTGTGTGTGTGTGTGTGTGTGTGTGTGTGTGTGTGTGTGTGTGTGTGTGTGTGTGTGTGTGTGTGTGTGTGTGTGTGTGTGTGTGTGTGTGTGTGTGTGTGTGTGTGTGTGTGTGTGTGTGTGTGTGTGTGTGTGTGTGTGTGTGTGTGTGTGTGTGTGTGTGTGTGTGTGTGTGTGTGTGTGTGTGTGTGTGTGTGTGTGTGTGTGTGTGGTGTGTGTGTGTGTGTGTGTGTGTGTGTGTGTGTGTGTGTGTGTGTGTGTGTGTGTGTGTGTGTGTGTGTGTGTGTGTGTGTGTGTGTGTGTGTGTGTGTGTGTGTGTGTGTGTGTGTGTGTGTGTGTGTGTGTGTGTGTGTGTGTGTGTGTGTGTGTGTGTGTGTGTGTGTGTGTGTGTGTGTGTGTGTGTGTGTGTGTGTGTGTGTGTGTGTGTGTGTGTGTGTGTGTGTGTGTGTGTGTGTGTGTGTGTGTGTGTGTGTGTGTGTGTGTGTGTGTGTGTGTGTGTGTGTGTGTGTGTGTGTGTGTGTGTGTGTGTGTGTGTGTGTGTGTGTGTGTGTGTGTGTGTGTGTGTGTGTGTGTGTGTGTGTGTGTGTGTGTGTGTGTGTGTGTGTGTGTGTGTGTGTGTGTGTGTGTGTGTGTGTGTGTGTGTGTGTGTGTGTGTGTGTGTGTGTGTGTGTGTGTGTGGTGTGTGTGTGTGTGTGTGTGTGTGTGTGTGTGTGTGTGTGTGTGTGTGTGTGTGTGTGTGTGTGTGTGTGTGTGTGTGTGTGTGTGTGTGTGTGTGTGTGTGTGTGTGTGTGTGTGTGTGTGTGTGTGTGTGTGTGTGTGTGTGTGTGTGTGTGTGTGTGTGTGTGTGTGTGTGTGTGTGTGTGTGTGTGTGTGTGTGTGTGTGTGTGTGTGTGTGTGTGTGTGTGTGGTTGTGTGTGTGGGTGTGTGTGTGTGTGTGTGTGTTCCTTTAATGTCAACCGACCTAAGCGTGGACCTAATTATAGAAACGGTATAAATTGCACTGACTTAGAAGAATTATTCCGATTTCGGAAGCTCTATCGATGTCACACGAATCGACCAAACCACAGACGGACGGACGAACTTTGATCAACTACACATGAACTCGTGATTATGATAATGTTCTACAAACACTGTCCTAAACTGATATTGTGAAATAGTCGTAAACAGCCATATCCATCCCTTTAGCTCGCTCAGTTTAGCTGTAACAACACCTAGTATTCGTCTTTAGAACATTTTAAACATTTAAGCTATACTATTTTATCTTAAGAACATTTTAAACATTTAAGCTATACTATTTTATCTTTAGAACATTTTAAACATTTAAGCTATACTATTTTATCTTAAGAACATTTTTACCGAAATAACATAAAAAGGAATTTACGATAATATTAACTAATTTTGAAAACTTAAGTGGCATGATGGAATATTTAGGAGTTATTCTAATTTTATGCATAGGAGCAAGTGGTGAGTATTGCAAATACCAAATAGTTATACAAATTTATATTAGCTCGATTGCGAAACAAGTTCTTACAACTTATATTACTCACTCTCGAGATCTCATTCTTGATGGAATTCATCGCCACGAGGGAGAGAGAAGAGGCAACGTGCAATTTAAATGTCTTGCCTAAGAGTACAATCGTAACGGCTTCAGCGGGACTCGAACTCCGGACCTATCGCATCTTAAGCGAACGCGCATTTACTGTGCTATCACGACTTCCACAACGTACCAGATGTATGATAGGTAAACGTAATTATATTATAAGCTACACCTGGTTTTATATCCATCAGATATAATGGTACATATGTTGGAATACTATACACTATACAATTCACAGACGGATCTGTAGTCCAGTGGTAACACGCTGGACTGGTAATCCGGGGATCGCAGGTTCGATCCCCGCTTGACCATAATAAAATTAACAGTCTTTCAGATGGGACTTTAAACTGGGGTCTCGTGTCGGTGCTGTACACCGTACACGTAAACGAACCACGTAAATGCACTATCTTCCAAACTTCTAAAATGACTAATCTCTTCAGGAGGCGTCGCTCGTATGTGCAACCGGTAGCGACGATACATAAACGTAAAACACACACACACTATACATGTATGTGATTTGGTTTGTGAATTATTGTATCCGTGTTCAATGTGTTATCTTTATCGTATTTCGCGAGTTTCGTATTTCCTAGATAATGTGCTGACTATCAAACAGCATGGCGGCCCACATAAAACATGATACATTACTGCTGTTTCCCATCGCCAGCTGACGTCATATAGCGACTATCCAGTTGTACTTGTTGGGAGAGGACCCCGGGTGACGTTCCGAGCAGTATTTCAGACACGGACGGGCTCCCATGTAGCACAACCAACATTGCACAAGCCAGCTGAATAGCTACATCACACGAAATAATTCACCCCCTTCCCCAAGTGGGATTCGAACCTACAGCGGCGAAGGACAAATAATGTGAAATCAACGACCGTAACTACTCGACCACAGAGGCCAATGTACTGGTGTTAAAATTTATGTCCTGGGCGTTCTAAATACTGACTACATGACTAGTGACTGCCCTATTCTTTTATATGGTTGTTAATACTGGTGTTCATACAGTAAGTATAAGTTGTCGTTAAAATGATTTTGCTTTAGAAGTGAATATGAGCTGCACAGTTGTTGCTGTAATTACGGAATACAAGATAAAATTCAAATTGAGTTGATAACTAAATTGCATCCCATCAATATACATTTATAATCAGCTGAGAGAGATAGCCCTTGTATATATTATACGCAGCATAAGGCTGGTCAAAATAGTAATCTCTTTACAACACATATATATTCAGTGCATTTTTTTGTTTGGCTTTTAGTTTGGCTTAAAGTCGCACCAATTAGCCTAGGTGAAATGGACAGACGGATCTGTAGTCCAGTGGTTAACACGTTGGACTGGTAATACAGGGATCGCAGGTTCGATCCCCCGTCTGGCCCTAATAAAATTAACAGTCTTTCAGATGGGACTTTAAACCGAGGTCTCGTGGTAGTGCTTTACAACTGCACGTAAAAGAACCAGAGGAGACTGTAATGCAAATACTTCTTGATTATGAACGTTATGGAACTTTTGTAATAATAGTTGTTTCTATATTTCCAGTGGGAGCCATTCCTGTAGGAAATGACACGGGTACGATTGGCCAAGACACCGCAATGCCGGGTACTGCACCGACTATACACCCTGCCACCGGAAAAACAGTGTCAGCTGTGACTATGCCTCCGGCATCTGTAGTAACTATCACAGCTGCAACTGTGAAAACAGTGACAACAGGTAACGTTATGAATAAACAAGTACATGTACATGTAAGCGACGAAATAATCTAAAATGACTAATATCTTCAGGAGGCGTCACTCATATGGGCAACCGGTAGCGACGATAAATAAACGTAAAACACGAAAATAAAAAACACACATGAAATAGGCCTGATGAATAATATACAAATTTATTTTAGCTCGATTTCGAAACAAGTTCTTATAACTTATATTAATCACTCTCGAGACCTCATTCCTGATGGAATCCATCGCCACGAGGGAGAGAGAAGAGGCAACGTGGAAATTAAATGCCTTGCCTAAGGGCACAATCGTAACGGCTCCAGCGGGGCTCGAACTCCGGATTGTTCACACCTGAAGCGAACGCGCATCCACTGAGCTATCATGACTTTATGAATAATTACATATCAGGTCAATAAATGCGTGTGTTTTACGGTTATTTATCGTCGCTATCGGTTGCCCATATGAGCGACGCCTCCTGAAGAGATTAGCCTCATTTTAGAATGATGGAAGATAGTGCAATGCTACAGACAGACACCCATTCCAGAATCTCCTCTGGTTCTTTTACGTGCACGATGTAAAGCACCGACACGAGACCTCGGTTTTAAAGTGCCATCTGAAAGATTGTTAATTTTATTAGGGTCAGACGGGGGATCGAACCTGCGAATACAGATGTCAATAAAGATACATGTGGTCATTTAAGTTAATCCTATATATCAAGATCCGTTGTCAAGTGGTGGATACCATCGCTGACTTTAAATCAGTTGTCCCTCACCACTGTAGGTTCGAATCCCACGTAGGGTCAATTCAACTGGTTGCGGAAAGTCGGTGGTTCTACCCGGATGCCCGCCCTTGTTTAGATGGACACCCTTGGTCTTCTTCAATCAATAACCAGCTGAAGAGTCGACATATGACATACGCTATTGGTTAGACTTTGACCCCATAAAACATACAAACAATTTAATGCTCAACATGTTTCCTTTCTTTCGCAAAGAACACTACTGTAGTCAATATTGTAACGTAGAACAGAACTTTAGCTAGCCAACAACCTATGAACTGTAGTTAGCCAACAACATATGAACTTTAGCTAGCCAACAACCTATGAACTTTAGCTAGCCAACAACCTATGAACTGTAGCTAGCCAACAACCTATGAACTGTAGCTAGCCAACAACCTATGAACTGTAGCTAGCCAACAACCTATGAACTTTAGCTAGCCAACAACCTATGAACTGTAAACAACCTATGAACTGTAGCTAGCCAACAGTCTATGAACTGTAAACAACTTATGAACTTTAGCTAGCCAACAATCTATGAACTGTAAACAACTTATGAACTTTAGCTAGCCAACAACCTATGAACTGTAGCTAGCCAACAACCTATGAACTGTAGCTAGCCAACAACCTATGAACTGTAGCTAGCCAACAACCTATGAACTGTAGCTAGCCAACAACCTATGAACTGTAGCTAGCCAACAACCTATGTTACATGAATGAATTTCACATACATGTACGTGTTATAATTATAATAGTGAACACTGCAAATCGTGGCGGTGGATTCGATCTCGAGAGTGATTGCTATAAGTACAGTTTATAACACAATAAGGGCGCGAACTCCGGGCCTTTCGCATCTGAAGCTAACTGCGCCACCACTGCGCTATCACGACTTCACGGCGATAGTGCTTATAAAAACATAAAGCAAAATAAATAAAAATATGAATAAATTCAATAAGGCATTAGTTGGTGTGTATCTTATACGCATGCTTTACATCCATATATATGCAATATAAGTGTGTAATACATGCCTACAGTGATATGCATACATGTATGTTAAATAACGGGCGTTATTTTTACTAAATAGTACAACTGCCCGTATTTAAAGTTAACTGTGAATGATTAACTTCCGAGTGCTCCATATGATGACCCTAACAGTCTGGCATTCAGAAAGAGTTACTCTTGGTGTTATACCTCACACTCTATTTGTCCGATTAGCGCAGTGGTTAGCGTGCACGCTTCTCACCAATGTAACCCGGGTTCGACCCTCGGGCCGGGAAGTATGTGAGATGGTACGATGGTTGCCAGATCGGACAGGTGGGTTGTCTCCGGGAACTGCGGTTACCTCCCACACGAATGACCACATTTACGCTTTCATCCGCGCCAAAGAGAAACTTGCTTCGCAATCCTTGTTAAATAAATAAAGTTTATACGCATGCATACTGAACTTCAAAAAAAACATAAATGTTTCAAGCAAATAGAAAATTGAATAGTTTAGTTTATACACATTTATTTTAGCTCGATTGCGAAACAAGTTCTTACAACTTATATTATTCACTCTCGAGACCTCATTCCTGATGGAATCCATCGCCACGAGGGAGAGAGAAGAGGCAATGTGGAATTTAAATGCCTTGCCTAAGGGCACACTCGTAACGGCTCCAGCGGGGCTCGAACTCCGGACCTGAAGCGAACGCGCATCCACTGCGCTATCACGACTTCCACGTGAATATGTTACTATAGCAATCAGTGTAATATAGTCAGTAACGCATTGAACATTAAAATAACGTTACTATAAAGAAATAGCTATAAAAAGTAATAAATGATAACATCATCATACACGAAATGATACAATAAATGTTTTAACAACATTAGGCAAGAACAGAACACGTGTAGTGCATTCATGTACATATATGTACGTACACGTGGAAGAAATTCTATAGAAACATAGTTCAAAGAGTAATGTCGATTTTTGTATCCAAGAATATCAACTTGACATTGTGACGTTCAAAATTAACGTCACATTCTCGGACATATAAATCACAATTATATGCATGTTGATGTAAGTATAGCTTTAAAGACACAACCGACCTACTTTCTCACAACATTCATGCACTGTCACATACTGTCATGTCACACACTGTCACACACTGTCACACTGCATATACTGTTACGACTTTGTATTGCTTTACCGTAGCTGTACTCTTGATGGACAATGCAATGCTTGCAATTGCTCACTTTTCATGTGTAAACTATTGCACACCCCCCTCTCGCTATCTCGATCATGTATTTAAAAACAAACGAAGATAACTGATTGGACTTTCTACACTGATACATTATTTGACCTCATTCATTTGCCTACATTCTGTACATCCTTTGTGTGCATGCTTTGCTTACAATGAACATGTATTGTGTGCATGCTTTGCTTACAATGAACATGTATTGTGTGCATGCTTTGCTTACAATGAACATGTATTGTGTGCATGCTTTGTTTACAATGAACATGTATTGTGTGCATGCTTTGCTTACAATGAACATGTATTGTGTGCATGCTTTGTTTACAATGAACATGTATTGTGTGCATGCTTTGCTTACAATGAACATGTATTGTGTGCATGCTTTGCTACAAGAACATGTATGTGTGCATGCTTTGCTTACAATGAACATGTATTGTGTGCATGCTTTGTTTACAATGAACATGTATTGTGTGCATGCTTTGCTTACAATGAACATGTATTGTGTGCATGCTTTGTTTACAATGAACATGTATTGTGTGCATGCTTTGCTTACAATGAACATGTATTGTGTGCATGCTTTGTTTACAATGAACATGTATTGTGTGCATGCTTTGTTTACAATGAACATGTATTGTTGCATGCTTTTCTTACAATGAACACTGCTTTGTTTACAATGAACATGTATTGTGTGCATGCTTTGTTTACAATAAACATGTATTGTGTGCATGCTTTGTTTACAATGAACATGTATTGTGTGCATGCTTTGTTTACAATAAACATGTATTGTGTGCATGCTTTGTTTACAATGAACATGTTTTGCTTACATGTTTTGTCGACATGTTTTGCTTACATGTTTCGTCGACATGTTTTGTCGACATGTTTTGCTTATTTTGTTCACATGTTTTGGGGCTTAACTAGCTACCATAACTACAATTAATACCGTCGCCAATAGCCAATGTTGCACCCACAAACTCGCCCCGTGCTTATAGTCACTGTTGCTATATTTCGAAACCCGATTTATGCATAATTAGTTAAAATCGCACAAACCACTTAGGTCAAATAGTTATATTCCAGCCTTTATTGTGGAGATACAGGTGCTTCTATGGGCAGTGTTTCAGACACGTGTTGATATCCACGTATACAGAACCACCAACGTTACTATACATGTATATATATATTCCCCACATTGGATTCGAACCTACAGCGATGAGTCACAAGTTATTTGAGGTCAGCAACCGTAATATTAAAATCTCTGTTGATACATCATTATGTAGCCGGTTCCACTGCGCATGTGTTGTTTTAATTTAAGTTTATTTAACGTCGCTTCCGGTTGCCCATTTGAGCGACGGGCAGTTTACCTAACAACACCTTTCCTGCGTAGGCTCCAGTGTTAGCTAGTACTTGGTGCACAAACTCAATAAGAACTGCCAACTTTTTCATATAAATGAGACACGGTCTGAATTGGGCTCGAACCCGTGACATCAGTGATGATAGGTTACAGTGGTAGTCAAGTCAGCAACATTAACCACTCGACCACGGAGGCGGATATGTGGGAGACATACTGGGCTATTTATAGTACCGACTGTGTGAGTGGCATTGTTGCCACGCATTTTGTTGGAACTACGTTGGAACTACGCAATATTTAATAAAAAAATAAAGCTAACCCGTGCACATGTAATACAATCAGTGACACTGTAAACAAGCACTTTACACTCAAGCCTGCTCAACTGGTAATAGCTTCAGCAATTCAACAGCAGTTTCTGTATAGAGAGGCAGGATCCCAACATGACAAAAGCAGAGAGGTACATCCGCCCCAGATAGCTCGTATGTAGGATGGTACACCTGCCTAGGGTGGATGTATAAAAATCGGTTTCCAGAATCCGCCAATTTTAACACATTTTCAAAAATTTACTGATACGACAAAACATTGAAATTTAAGGGTTTTAAATGATTTTGATTGGTTATCCAGGCCACTTTCTTAGTTCTGCCTCTCTACTACTAGTAACGATGCTATATCGGTATTAGGGTACAGTTTCGGGCAATTTAGAACGTTCTGTTCAGAATATTACAATATTCACAATAAATAAACTGTACCATAAATCGCTGTATTTGCAGGGTCACTGATTCCCGTATCAATAGTTCCCATAGCAACAACGCTTAACACTTTCCCGACCAACGGTCCCACACCGGCACCTCGAACAGGATTCGACGGCGCCTCGTTTGGCGGCGGTATTGCGCTCGGGATTGGATTGTGTGTTATTTTGGCTATTGTGTACAAAGTATACACACGTCGTCGGACAGTGGGCTACAGAACTATGTAGACGTTTGAAAGAACATTCACTTATATGGACGTACATGTGATGGTTTAACTAAATTACTGTTTACATATACCAATACATAGTGTGACGTCATCATTTATACTGTGGCTGCCATTTTGTTGGGCAAAGTTGATCAGATAATATATAGAGGATATTTGTTTGTTTCGAGTGAATATGGAATATATCTCACTGAGAAGTGAGAAAATTTCAAATATTTTCACGAGCGCGTACTGTATTTCATCAATTAGCATAAAATAAATATATATATATTGTATAGTATGGTAATTTTGTTTTCTTCATAAAATATTTATTTTTCATTTCATCCCACCACCATGGTTCATACATTGTTGGAAAACTCTCAATGGACATATATTTTTATATCATTTCACAAATTTCGTATCAATAACGAATAAATAATATGTATATTTCAAAAATAGGTACAAGTTAAGTTCTTATAATTTATAATCCATACATTATTGTCAACAAATAAATTAATATTTAAAAAGTGCATTTCAATACATTTAAAATCATACCAAATTTTATATTTTGAAACCAAAATGAATTAAGTTATTGCAATTTTAAGAATTACTAGTAAAAAAACTTATAAAACTTGCCAATCAAAATGGCGACCACGATAAGCGCTTATCGGTGTTTTTGACCATTTTTACAGTGTTTTCACTATGTCCTTAAGTTGGTTTGTATTCGAGAAAGAGGGAGTGAAGGAATAGAGAGGGATGATAGAGCGAGGAAGAACGGAGTGGGCGGGAAATAGAGGGAGAGAGTAGGGCTGGGAGGGCGATATAGAGGGAGATGGAGAATGAGGAGGAAAGAGATGGGAGAGACGAAGAGGGAAATGGGGGGGAGAGATAGAGGTGAGAGGGCGAGAGAGAGCGCGAGAGAGAGAGAGCGCGTGGGAAGGTGGTGATAGGAGAGAGAGAGAACTTATTAAAATCACATGACAGGCAATGCCAAGCTTTCATAGATCGGATGGACTGTTAGTCACAGTACTGCATGGAGCACGTGCTTGCAGCTCGAAGTGCATGTTACACATAGCTCGACAAGCGTGCTACTCTTAAATATTGTCAATGTGATGATATTTTCAATGTTTTGTCATTTGTTGATTATATTTGTGTTACAATTTACATTTTAATGACAAATAAATTATTTTGTTACGTTGATAGCGGTAAAGCATGTTGTTTATTTGCCATCTGTGTCGGGTGCATGCGATCATTAGAGTAAATTATTTAAAATACTCTTATAGACATGATTCACATGTCATTAGCATAATTATATAAATACACAGGTCGCTAATACATTTGTATATATAAATACTCAACGAAAATGTGCTATTTCATTTTGCAACAATAATTTTGATATAGAAGAGTTTAATTTTGTGTAAAAGTGTAAACTATATGAAGATGTCAGAAAACTATATATTCCAAAATACTTTACTATACAGGCATTATCAGCCTCCGTCCGTCTTATGAGACGATGGATTGCGCTCTTGTTGAGGAACATCTTCTGCGGTGACTGAGTAGGCCTATTCTTGAGTGGCAGTCTCTGTTGCAGTCATCGCAGGTGAAGATCGAGTCATCCAGTTTGGTTGATGCCTTTCGCTTCTGTCGTTTCTGCTCACGAAGCGTAGTTCGCTCAGCCTCGGCTCGTCTGACTCCAGTTTTCACAACGTGTCTCCATGATGACCGGTTTGATGCTGTGTCCTCCCAAGACTCTATGTTGATTTGCGCTGAACGCAGGTCCCTCTTACAAGCGTCCCTGTATCTTAGGTGGGGGCGACCAGTTGGACGTGATCCTTGTTCAAGTTGACCGTACAGTAGATCTTTGGGGATGCGTCCTTTATCCATGCGTCGGACATGACCTAGCCAGCGCAGGCGGCGTTCACTGAGCATTGCATAGATGGTTGTTGAACTCGCTCTGCTGAGGACCTCTATATTGGTGACCCTATCTTCCCAAGTGATTCCCAAGATCCTGCGAAGGCACCTCATATGGTATGATTTCAGCTTTGTCTCTTGTCTGGCATATGTCGTCCATGACTCACTGCCGTAGAGGAGCGTGCTGAGTATGCAGGCCTGGTAGACCTTCAACTTGGTGTTCAGCGTAAGGTTTCTGTTCTCCCAGACTCTCTTGGTGAGTTTTGACATGACGGTGGCTGCTTTCCCAATGCGTGCATTGATCTCAGCATCGAGGGACAGGTTGTTGGATATCAGTGATCCTAGATATCTGAAGTTGTCGACCATGGCGAGTGTAGAGCCGTTAATGGCTTATGCTGATGGTTAGGGCAAACTCACGGCATGCATTGGAGAACTGATCCATGAGGCGCTGGAGGCCATCGTGTGTGTGGCTTGCGAGGGCTGCATCGTCAGCGAACAGCATCTCCCTGAGTAGGACACGAGTTGTTTTGGTTTTGGCGCGCAAGCGGGCCAAGTTGTATAGCTTGCCATCGTGTCGGGTGTGGATGTAGACACCGTCAGAGGAGGACTGGAAGGCATATGTCAGGAGGAGTGAGAAGAGGATGCCGAAGAGCGTCGGTGCGAGGACGCAGCCTTGCTTGACTCCGCTGAGGATGGGAAATGGCTTGGAAGTGTCGCCGTCGAAGCTGACGGTGCTCTTCATGTCTTTGTGGAACGACGTGATCATGCTTAGCAATGTTGGTGGACAGCCAATCTTATGTAGCAGTTTGATAAGTCCACAGCGACTGACCAGGTCGAATGCCTTTGTTAGGTCCACGAATGCGAGGTAGAGTGGCTGTTGTTGCTCCCTACACTTTTCCTGGAATTGCCTCACTGAAAAGATCATGTCGACGGTGGATCGGCCAGATCGGAAACCACACTGGGATTCTGGGTATATGCGCTCTGCTACCACCTGCAGTCTTGCGAGAATAACCCGAGTAAATACTTTGCCAACAATGCTGAGTAGGGATATGCCGCGATAGTTGTTGCAGTCGCTTCTTGTCACCCTTATTCTTGAGAGTGTGACTATCTTTGCACCGCGCATGTCTTGTGGCACTTCACCTTCCTTCCAGCATAGACAGAGAAGTTCATGGAGAAGTGGTAGTAGAGCTGGCTTCCCTTGTTTAATCAGCTCAGGGGGAATGGCATCAGTTCCTGCTGCATTTCCGCTGGTGAGGGCTTTGATGGCTTTTTCAAGTTCAGCCATGGTTGGCTCGCTGTCGAGCTCCTCAGGTACGGGAAGTGTCGGGATGCTGTTGAGGGCCTCCTCGGAGACTGTGTTCTCTGTGGAGTACAGTTCAAGGTAATGCTCTACCCATCTCTCCATCTGCTTGCTTCGGTCGGTGATTACCTCGCCTGACTTGGTTTTGAGTGGAGCCGTTTACTTCACATTGGGACCAGTGGCCTGTTTGATGCCTTCGTACATGGACTTTATGTTGCCGGAGGAGGAAGCATGCTCTATGGTGGAGCATAGCTGGAGCCAATAGTCGTTGGCACATTTCCTGGCTGTCTTCTGGCATTCACTCCTGGATTTCCTGAGTGATTCCAAGTTTTGCTGGGTTGGCGCTTTCTTCCAGTTGACGAGGGCCTGCCTTTTACGTTCTGTCACAGGTTCCAGAACTTGTGCATTTGCTTCATACCAGTCAACATTTCGTTTTTCCTTCTTCCCATGGGCATCGATGGCAGATTTGTGGATGGTTGAGCTAAGGTGGCTCCATCTAGCTTCTGCAGATATGCCAGCATCGGCTGGGGCGATATCCTCGATGAGGGACATGAACTTGTTGGTCCTGTCTGTGTCGGTGATATGGGTCGTGTTGATCTTAGGGAGACACTTTGGCTTAGCTTGGTGGAACTTCTTTCTTGGTTGCAGTACCACATTTGCGATGACAAGAGAGTGGTCGGTGTCACAGTCGGCACTGTGGTAACTGCGTGTGTTGTGGACGGCTTGGAGACGGTTTCTTCTAGTGATGATAACGTCTAGTTGGTGCCACTGGTGTGATCTGGGGTGCATCCATGAGACGCTGTGTTTGTGCTTGTTTGGAAAATATGTGTTCGTTATGCACAGGTTCCTGGGGCCGATAGAATAGCATTAGACGCACTACACTCAACAACATTGCTAATCCGACAGAATAGCATTAGAGCCACTACACTCAACAGCATTGCTAATCCGATAGAATAGCATTAGACCCACTACACTCAACAACATTGCTAACCCGTACGGAATAGCTTTAGACGCACTACACTCAACAACATTGCTAACCCGACAGAATAGCATTAGACGCACTACACTCAACAACATTGCTAATCCGACACAATAGCATTAGACCCACTACACTCAACAGCATTGCTAACCCGACACAATAGCATTAGACGCACTACACTCAACAACAGTGCTAACCCGACACAATAGCATTAGACGCACTACACTCAACAACATTGCTAATCCGATAGAATAGCATTAGACCCACTACACTCAACAACATTGCTAACCCGACACAATAGTATTAGATCCACTACACTTAACAACATTGCTAACCCGACACAATAGTATTAGACCCACTACACTTAACAACATTGCTAACCCGACACAATAGCATTAGACCCACTACACTTAACAACATTGCTAACCCGACACAATAGTATTAGACACACTACACTCAACAACATTGCTAACCCGACACAATAGTATTAGACCCACTACACTCAACAACATTGCTAATCCGACACAATCGCATTAGACGCACTACACTCCACAGCATTGCTAACCCGACAGAATAGCATTAGACGCACTACACTCAACAACATTGCTAACCCGACACAATAACATTAGACGCACTACACTCAACAGCATTGCTAAGCCGACACAATAGCATTAGACCCACTACACTAAACAACATTGCTAACCCGACAGAATAGCATTAGACCCACTACACTCAACAACATTGCTAACCCGACAGAATAGCATTAGACCCACTACACTCAACAATATTGCTAACCCGACAGAATAGCATTAGACCCACTACACTCAACAACATTGCTAATCCGACAGAATAGCATTAGACCCACTACACTCAACAACATTGATAACCCGACAGAATAGCATTAGACCCACTACACTCAACAACATTGCTAATCCGACAGAATAGCATTAGACCCACTACACTCAACAACATTGATAACCCGACATAATAGCATTAGACGCACTACACTCAACAACATTGCTAACCCGACACAATAGTATTAGACACACTACACTCAACAACATTGCTAACCCGACACAATAGTATTAGACACACTACACTCAACAACATTGCTAACACGACACAATAGTATTAGACACACTACACTCAACAACATTGCTAACACGACACAATAGCATTAGACCCACTACACTCAACAACATTGCTAACACGACACAATAGTATTAGACACACTACACTCAACAACATTGCTAACACGACACAATGGCATTAGACCCACTACACTCAACAACATTGCTAACACGACACAATAGCATTAGACCCACTACACTCAACAACATTGCTAACACGACACAATAGTATTAGACGCACTACACTCAACAACATTGCTAACACGACACAATAGTATTAGACGCACTACACTCAACAACATTGCTAACACGACACAATAGTATTAGACACACTACACTCAACAACATTGCTAACCCGACACAATAGTATTAGACACACTACACTCAACAACATTGATAACCCGTACGGAATAGCATTAGACGCACTACACTCAACAACATTGCTAACCCGACACAATAGTATTAGACACACTACACTCAACAACATTGCTAATCCGACACAATCGCATTAGACGCACTACACTCCACAACATTGCTAATCCGACACAATCGCATTAGACGCACTACACTCCATAACATTGCTAACCCGACACAATAACATTAGACGCACTACACTCAACAGATTGCTAACCCGACACAATAGCATTAGACCCACTACACTCAACAACATTGCTAACCCGACAGAATAGCATTAGACCCACTACACTCAACAACATTGCTAACCCGACAGAATAGCATTAGACCCACTACACTCAACAACATTGCTAACCCGACACAATAGCATTAGACGCACTACACTCAACAACATTGCTAACACGACACAATAGCATTAGACCCACTACACTCAACAACATTGCTAATCCGACAGAATAGCATTAGACCCACTACACTCAACAACATTGCTAACCCGTACGGAATAGCATTAGACGCACTACACTCAACAACATTGCTAACCTGACACAATAGCATTAGACCACCCACTACACTCAACAACATTGCTAATCCGACACAATCGCATTAGACGCACTACACTCAACAACATTGCTAATCCGACATAATAGCATTAGACCCACTACACTCAACAACATTGCTAACCCAATACAATAGCATTAGACCCACTACACTCAACAGCATTGCAAATTCGAGAGAATAGCATTAGACCCACTACACTCAACAACATTGCTAACCCGACACAATAGCATTATACCCACTACACTCAACAACATTGCTAATCCGACAGAATAGCATTATACCCACTACACTCAACAACATTGCTAATCCGACAAAATAGCATTAGACCCACTACACTCAACAACATTGCTAATCCGACACAATAGCATTAGACCCACTACACTCAACAACATTGCTAATCCGAGAGAACAGCATTAGACCCACTACACTCAACACCATTGCTAATCCGACACAATAGCATTAGACCCACTACACTCAACAACATTGCTTCCCCGACATAATAGCATTATACCCACTACACTCAACAACATTGCTAACCAGACAGAATAGCATTAGACCCACTACACTCAACAACATTGCTAACCAGACAGAATAGCATTAGACGCACTACACTCAACAACATTGCTAACCAGACAGAATAGCATTAGACCCACTACACTCAACAACATTGCTAACCAGACACAATAGCATTATACCCACTACACTCAACAACATTGCTAATCCGACAGAATAGCATTATACCCACTACACTCAACAACATTGCTAATCCGACAAAATAGCATTAGACCCACTACACTCAACAACATTGCTAATCCGACACAATAGCATTAGACCCACTACACTCAACAACATTGCTAATCCGAGAGAACAGCATTAGACCCACTACACTCAACACCATTGCTAATCCGACATAATAGCATTATACCCACTACACTCAACAACATTGCTAACCAGACAGAATAGCATTAGACGCACTACCCTCAACAACATTGCTAACCAGACAGAATAGCATTAGACCCACTACACTCAACAACATTGCTAACCAGACAGAATAGCATTAGACGCACTACACTCAACAACATTGCTAACCAGACAGAATAGCATTAGAACCACTACACTCAACAACATTGCTAACCAGACAGAATAGCATTAGACCCACTACACTCAACAACATTGCTAATCCGACACAATAGCATTAGACGCACTACACTCAACAAAATTGCTAACCCGACACAATCGCATTAGACCCACTACACTCAACAACAGTGCTAACCCGTACGGAATAGCATTAGACCAACTACACTCAACAACATTGCTAATCCGACAGAATAGCATTATACCCACTACACTCAACAACATTGCTAACCCGACACAATCGCATTAGACCCACTACACTCAACAACATTGCTAACGCGACACAATTGCATTAGACCAACGACACTCAACAACATTGCTAACCCGACACAATCTCATTAGACCCACTACACTCAACAACATTGCTAATCCGACACAATAGCATTAGACGCACTACACTCAACAACATTGCTAACCCGACAGAATAGCATTAGACCCACTACACTCAACAACATTGCTAACCCGATACAATAGCATTAGACCCACTACACTCAACAACATTGCAAATTCGAGAGAATAGCATTAGACCCACTACACTCAACACCATTGCTAATCCGACACAATAGCATTAGACCCACTACACTCAACAACATTGTTAACCCGACACAATCGCATTAGACCCACTACACTCAACAACATTGCTAACGCGACACAATAGCATTAGACCAACTACACTCAACAACATTGTTAACCCGACACAATCGCATTAGACCCACTACACTCAACAACATTGCTAATCCGACACAATAGCATTAGACGCACTACACTCAACAACATTGCTAACCCGACAGAATAGCATTAGACCCACTACACTCAACAACATTGCTAACCCGACACTACGGGTTTCAATGCCTGTACAACAATCATAAACTACAGGTGTCAGTGCCTGTACACCAATCATAAACTACAGGTATCAATGCCAGTACAACAATCACAAACTACAGGTGTCAATGCCTGTACAACAATCACAAACTACAGGTGTCAATGCTTGTACAACAATCATAAACTACGGGTTTCATTGCCAGTACAACAATCATAAACTACGGGTTTCAATGCCAGTACAACAATCACAAACTACGGGTTTCAATGCCAGTACAACAATCATAAACTACGGGTTTCATTGCCAGTACAACAATCATAAACTACGGGTTTCAATGCCAGTACAACAA
The DNA here is from genome assembly GCA_014843695.1 of Archivesica marissinica. Taxonomy (NCBI): domain Eukaryota; kingdom Metazoa; phylum Mollusca; class Bivalvia; order Venerida; family Vesicomyidae; genus Archivesica; species Archivesica marissinica. Next base: position 16,475,967 of record CM026387.1, read on the forward strand.
TCACAAACTACGGGTTTCAATGCCAGTACAACAATCACAAACTACGGGTTTCAATGCCAGTACAACAATCATAAACTACGGGTTTCAATGTCTGTACAACAATCACAAACTACGGGTTTCAATGCCTGTACAACAAGCATAAACTACGGGGTTCAATGCCTGTACAACAGTCATAAACTACGGGTTTCATTGCCAGTACAACAATCATAAACTACAGGTGTCAATGCCAGTATAACACTCATAAACTACGGGTTTCATTGCCAGTACAACAATCATAAACTACAGGTTTCAATGCCAGTACAACACTCATAAACTACGGGTTTCATTGCCAGTACAGCACTCATAAACTACGGGTTTCAATGCCAGTACAACACTCATAAACTACGGGCTTCAATGCCTGTACAACAATCATAAACTACAGGTTTCAATGCCAGTACAACACTCATAAACTACGGGTTTCACTGCCAGTACAACAATCATAAACTACGAGTCTCAATGACAGTATACCAATCATAAACTACGGGTTTCATTGCCAGTACAACAATCATAAACTACGGGTTTCAATGCCTGTACAACAATCATAAACTACGGGTTTCAATGCCAGTACAACAATCATAAACTACGGGTTTCAATGCCAGTACAACAATCACAAACTACGGGTTTCAATGCCAGTACAACAATCATAAACTACGGGTTTCATTGCCAGTACAACAATCATAAACTACGGGTTTCAATGCCAGTACAACAATCACAACTACGGGTTTCAATGCCAGTACAACAATCACAAACTACGGGTTTCAATGCCAGTACAACAATCATAAACTACGGGTTTCAATGTCTGTACAACAATCACAAACTACGGGTTTCAATGCCTGTACAACAAGCATAAACTACGGGGTTCAATGCCTGTACAACAGTCATAAACTACGGGTTTCATTGCCAGTACAACAATCATAAACTACAGGTGTCAATGCCAGTATAACACTCATAAACTACGGGTTTCATTGCCAGTACAACAATCATAAACTACAGGTTTCAATGCCAGTACAACACTCATAAACTACGGGTTTCATTGCCAGTACAGCACTCATAAACTACGGGTTTCAATGCCAGTACAACACTCATAAACTACGGGCTTCAATGCCTGTACAACAATCATAAACTACAGGTTTCAATGCCAGTACAACACTCATAAACTACGGGTTTCACTGCCAGTACAACAATCATAAACTACGAGTCTCAATGACAGTATAACAATCATAAACTACGGGTTTCATTGCCAGTACAACAATCATAAACTACGGGTTTCAATGCCTGTACAACAATCATAAACTACGGGTTTCAATGCCAGTACAACAATCATAAACTATGGGTTTCAATGCCAGTACAACAATCACAAACTACAGGTGTCAATGCCTGTACAACAATCATAAACTACGGGTTTCAATGCCTGTACAACAATCATAAACTACGGGTTTCAATGCCTGTACAACAATCATAAACTACGGGTTTCAATGCCAGTACAACACTCACAAACTACGATAATTTCTATAAAAATATTTTATTTTTGTACTCGTTTTATCCCAATTCTTCTATCAAAGCACATGGTGTTCTATAAAATCAATTTTTTTAAATGTTTGTTTTCGGCATCCATTATACATGTACTATCAAAGCACTCTTACGTATGTGATGTACCTGTGTACTATATTCTATAAACTCCTTCATTTATTGTGGTCATACAATTTTCAACTCATGGTTGCTTATTTGTGTTGGGGGTATAGTCGCACAAACAGCTTATACAGTCATATTTTTTTAACAGTTTATTTAACGGCGCTATCGGTTGCTCATTTGAGCGACGGGCAATATGCCTTTCCTGGGCAGGCTCCAGCGGTTAACCAGTATTTGATGCACCAACCTCCATAAGAAACTGTCAACATTTTCATAAAAAGATACATGGTCTGAGCTGGGCTCGAACCCGTTGTCATCAGTGATGATATGTTACAGTGGTATACAAAAGTCAGCGACCGTAACCACTCGACCACGGAGGCGATCTCTTATGTCATGTTTGGGACTCTTCAGCTTTTAATGTTGGCGGAAGACATTGGGTGCCCTCCGAGCAGTATTTCAGACACGTGGACCGGAACCCGGTTAGAACCACCGACATTCCGCACGTCAGCTGGATAAAAGCTTCATCACATGCAAGAATTTGACACCTCCAGTTGTAGCCTATTAAAACATTCAACGGAGAAGGGACAAGAGATTTGTGGTCAACCACTCTATGACTATCATGTAAGAGTATTTGTGTATCTAGGTTTATATTTCACGCTAAATACACACATTGGATCACAGGCGTTTGAAAGACCCTACTCTCATTGGATCACAGGCGTATTGGTTGACCCTACGCATATTGTATCGCAGGTGTTGGAAGTCTCAATTTTATTCACAAAAGGTTATAAATATTTACGCAACTATACTGTTACAGTAATGTAGATATTCATCAAAAGCAATCTACTATGTGTACATGGGTGCGTTACTGGTAATTTAAAGAAAATGGAGACTTCAAACGCCCGTGGCTGGATATGCTATATGTATATTTCAATATTTCAAACGCCCGTGGTTGGATATGCCATATGCATATTTGAAACATTCAAACGCCCGTGGTTGGATATGCCATATGGATATGCTATATATATATATTTCAATATTTCAAGCGCCCGTGGTTGGATATACCATAAGCATATTTGAAACATTCAAACGCCCGTGGTTGGATATGCCATATGTATCTTTGAATAATAACACAGCTATTTACTGTTATTACACAGGAACTGTAAGCACGGTGACCATGACGACAGAAGAACCCATGACATCGGGTAAGCTATTGTTTGTACACTAAATACATACATTGTACTAATTACTGGGTTACTTGCTGGCATTAACTGCTTAGTAGTATGGTGTTTCTAGAACGTATTCATCGCGAGCCTATCTACCGGCTATATGCGATGTTAGAACATGCGATGTTAGCAACGACGATGACAATAACAACAACAACAACAACAACAACAACAACAACAACAACAACAAACAACAAACAACAACAAACAACAAACAACAACAAAAGCTATAACCCATTCATACAGAAGGTCACACTTTTTACTGTTTACAAATTTACCAAATACCACAGCATTGATACCGCATTAATGAAAAAAGCCACTCTACCCTAAACAAATTGCAACAAAAGGCCGCCATCTTGAATTTCACAATTATGTAATCACTTCACTATAATTTAAATATGCTAATTGGATTCATAGATCCCCAAAACATGGAGTTAGACACCAAATTTACTCATCTAGGATAAATAATGAAGACGCAATTGAAATTTTAAGGATTTGGCAGCCATCTTGGACGCCATCTTGAAAATTATACCTTTTCAGTGGTCAGATTTTGGTAGACTTTTAGTATGTTATTAAGCACACCTGATACTATAGAAAACCGTTGAGAAACCTTTTGTAGCAATTTTTTGGGGTCAAACTATATTTGCAGCCGCCTAAAATGGCTGTTCTTATTTCAGACCACGCCGGAACTGGAAGTACGCAACATCCTGTTACACAATCAAGCGTCCATACATCTAAGACTAGCATGAAAACGACGGTCGCTCCTCAACCTACTCCAACGACCAGTCATGGATTCGACGGTGGTTCTTTCGCTGGTGGCATAGCATTAGGACTTGGTCTTGCAGCGATTCTTGTTATTTCATACAGGTGCTACATAATGAGACATAAAGGCAAGGGATATAGTACAAGTGATGTGAATTAATATGCTCGTGACGTATCTATGTAAGGGATACACAGATCTCCGAAGACGTCACCAGAAAGACACACTCAATATATTAATATGGATTTTTAAAAAAAAGAATAAATATTGTAGTGTCTATAACCAGACTATTGACGTTTATCTAAACACTCGTTCATTACGATATCATATCATGTTTTCAGTGTTTGAAACACATACTAATATATACAAACTTAATAATTTCTAAACATATTGTATAAATACTATATCTATCGAACTGTAAATAATGTTCATACCATAAACAAGGTCGGGGGTTATAAACTTTATATATATACTTCTAGCAATATCGCGATTCTGATTGGCTGATTTATATGTTATATTTCTGGTTTTACGCCTGCACCATTTCGGGCTATATGTCCCGTTTCCATGCCAACATTTTACTATAATATGCTAAAAGTAATTTCACACTATTTGTTTGGCTATTATGGTTTGTTACCAAAGCCATGAAGAGGGCCGAATGACGGGAGATTATTCCAGTCAAAATAAAATTATAATATTTCAACATTGTTGAAACTTTAAAAATGCTAAAATGTTGGATTTCTTTGCTACACAGGGATACTACTGGTTTTGTAACGAATATAATTATTTTAGAAACTGTGAGACTCAGCTTAGTTCATACAAATTTATTTTAGCTCGATTGTGAAACAAGTTATTTCAACTTATATTAATCACTCTCGAGACCTCATTCCTGATGGAATCCATCGCCACGAGTGAGAGAGAAGAGGCAACGTGGAATTTAAATGCCTTGCCTAAGGGTACAATCGTAACGGCTCCAGCGGGGCTCAGACTCAGTTTGAATAGGACATTAATCTCATGTTGGCTGAATGATTGGTTGACTCTATGATTTGCTCTTGGGCCAATCAGAAAGCTTGAGTTAGAGGTTGTGAGGAAGGGTTATAACCTCCGGACCTAGTCAATGCTCTATTGCTTAAATTAAGATGTCATGTTTATAATATAACAATGTCCGTGACAGTTTCACTACATTATTGTTACTCGCATAAACTGCGGCCGTTCTTATTACAGAAAATAAATGTTATGTTATGTTATATTTCGAGTTTTACGCCTGCATCAGCACCATTTTGGGCTATATCGCCGGCGGGCAGTTTACCTAACAACACCTTTCCTGGGCAGGCTCCAGCGGTTAACCAGTACTTGGGTGCACCAACCTCCATAAGAAACTGCCAACCTTTTCATGAGCGGGGCTTGAACCCGTGACCATCAGTGATGATAGGTTACAGTGGTATACAAGTCAGGGACCTTAACCGCTCGACCACGGAGGTGGACATTTACAGAAAATAAATGTTACATTGTTTGTTTATGTTTCGTTGTGGTTGCTGATATACTATTGTGTAAATGTCTGTCCTCCGTGGCCGAGTGGCTACGGGCGTTGACATCAAATCACTTAGCCCTCACCGCTGTATGTTCGAAGTGAGGACGCTTTCCAGCTGGCTCGCTTTAGGTCGTGGTTCTATACCCGGATGCCCGTCAGTGCCCGAAATACCGCTCGGAGGGGAATCCGGGGTCTTCCCCCACCAATAATAGCTGGAGAGGAGCCATAGCCATCGCCGAAGCTGGTTTTGCGACATTAAACCCATACAACAAAACAAAACTATTGTGTAAATTGCTATATTGTTGTCGTGTTTGTTTTCTGTCGTACCAACAGCTTAGGTCATATGGTGGAGGAAGAAACCGGCACTGACGGGCACCCACGTAGAACCACCGACCCACCGCAAGCCAGTTGGATACCTTCCGCACATATAATTCGACACACCCAGTGGGATTCGAACCTACAGCGGCGGTTAGGGGCAAGTGATTCGAACCTACAGCGGCGGTTAGGGGCAAGTGATTCGAAGCTACAGCGGCGGTTAGGGGCAAGTGGTTCGAACCTACAGCGGCGGTTAGGGGCAAGTGATTCGAAGCTAACGACGTTAACAATTGTTATAGAAGACAGGAACCAGACAATTAGACTGGTTCTCTTAAGTATTACCCGTATTCTAATTTATATTTTAGAGCATCATACGACATAAGATGTTTTAATTCCAGACTCATCATTGGTTCTTCTACATGTCCAGTGTATCTATACTAGAGGACATAGAAAACGCACACCTACATTATATACTAGAGGACATACAAAACGCACACCTACATTATATACTAGAGGACACAGAAAACGCACACCTACATTATATACTAGAGGACATAGAAAACGTACACCTACATTATATACTTGAGGACATAGAAAACGCACATCTACATTATATACTAGAGGACATAGAAAACGTACACCTACATTATATACTAGAGGACACAGAAAACGCACACCTACATTATATACTAGAGGACATAGAAAACGTACACCTACATTATATACTAGAGGACATAGAAAACGAACATCTACATTATATACTAGAGGACATAGATAACGCACACCTACATTATATACTAGAGGACATAGAAAACGCACACCTACATTATATACTAGAGGACATAGAAAACGCACACCTACATTATATGATTGTTAATACATGAAAACGAAATACGAAGGATTCCATCAAAGATATATCACATCTTTATTACAAAATACAAACTGAACAACTAAAATAAAACTATGTTTTTATATAGTTATTGTTTTTCATGTAAAAGCACACTGATAGGAAGTGCGCGTTTTCTATGTCCTCTAGTATATCTCTATAACACCGATACATGATACCTCGGTTTATAGTCCCATCTGAAAGAATGCTAATATTAATACGACCACCCGTCTACATTTCCTGTCTTGGATATAGCATTAATAATGTATTATGGAGTACCCCGGGAACCAAACCATTATCTATATTGTGAATCCCTGACTCAAGATTTAATAATAATATATAATAAAGACTTTATTTTACGAGGGAGCTTACATAACACATGGCTAATACAAATAAGGCCCTCAACATATATACAATGACATAGAAAACATATTAATTAAAGAAACATTACATGTTAAGTACAGTATTCAGCAATACGTGGAAGCTCATCTATTAATCAAGTCCATTTTGCATACATGGACGCTCATCTATTAATCAAGTCCATTTTGCATACATGGAAGCTCATCTATTAATCAAGTCCATTTTGCATACATGGAAGCTCATCTATTAATCAAGTCCATTTTGCATACATGGACGCTCATCTATTAATCAAGTCCATTTTGCATACGTGGACGCTCATCTATTAATCAAGTCCATATTGCATACGTGGACGCTCATCTATTAATCAAGTCCATATTGCATACGTGGACGCTCATCTATTAATCAAGCCCATTTTGCATACGTGGACGCTCATCTATTAATCAAGTCCATTTTGCATACGTGGACGCTCGTCTATTAATCAAGTCCATGTTGCATACGTGGACGCTCATCTATTAATCAAGTCCAGTTTGCATACGTGGACGCTCATCTATTAATCAAGTCCATTTTGCATACATGGAAGCTCATCTATTAATCAAGTCCATTTTGCATACATGGACGCTCATCTATTAATCAAGTCCATTTTGCATACGTGGACGCTCATCTATTAATCAAGTCCATATTGCATACGTGGACGCTCATCTATTAATCAAGTCCATATTGCATACGTGGACGCTCATCTATTAATCAAGCCCATTTTGCATACGTGGACGCTCATCTATTAATCAAGTCCATTTTGCATACGTGGACGCTCGTCTATTAATCAAGTCCATGTTGCATACGTGGACGCTCATCTATTAATCAAGTCCAGTTTGCATACGTGGACGCTCATCTATTAATCAAGTCCATTTTGCATACATGGAAGCTCATCTATTAATCAAGTCCATTTTGCATACATGGACGCTCATCTATTAATCAAGTCCATTTTGCATACGTGGACGCTCATCTATTAATCAAGTCCATATTGCATACGTGGACGCTCATCTATTAATCAAGTCCATATTGCATACGTGGACGCTCATCTATTAATCAAGTCCATTTTGCATACGTGGACGCTCATCTATTAATCAAGTCCATTTTGCATACGTGGACGCTCATCTATTAATCAAGTCCATTTTGCATACATGGACGCTCATCTATTAATCAAGTCCATTTTGCATACGTGGACGCTCATCTATTAATCAAGTCCATTTTGCATACGTGGACGCTCATCTATTAATCAAGTCCATATTGCATACGTGGACGCTCATCTATTAATCAAGTCCATATTGCATACGTGGACGCTCATCTATTAATCAAGCCCATTTTGCATACGTGGACGCTCATCTATTAATCAAGTCCATTTTGCATACGTGGACGCTCATCTATTAATCAAGGCCATTGTGCAATTCCAATCGTAATCAAAACAAATAACTTACTAGAATAATTATAATAAATATGTGACTGTAGATGACCACGACCAGAATAACATGTTTTGAAAATACGGTATGACGGACATAGCCTGTGTTCAATGAAATCCATGTACATAATTAAGAAGTTCGGTAAAAGCATTACGAAGATATGCTAGCGCAATGTACCATTGGAGTCTGCCTACGTTCAACTATGCTCCATGTAGATAGTGAGCTATATTTCCTGTAGATAGTGAGCTATATTCCCTGTAGATAGTGAGCTATATTCCCTGTAGATAGTGGGCTATATTCCCTGTAGATAGTGAGCTATATTTCCTGTAGATAGTGAGCTATATTTCCTGTAGATAGTGAGCTATATTTCCTGTAGATAGTGAGCTATATTTCCTGTAGATAGTGAGTTATATTCCCCGTATATAGTGAGCTATATTCCATGTAGATAGAGAGCTATATTCCCTGTAGATAGTGAGCAATATTTCTTGTAGATAGTGAGCTATATTCCCTGTAGATAGTGAGCTATATTCCCTGTAGATAATGAGCTATATTTTCTGTAGATAGTGAGCTACATTCCCTGTAGGTAGTGAGCTACATTCCCTGTATATAGTGAGTTACATTCCCTGTATATAGTGAGCTATATTCCCTGTATATAGTAAGCTATATTTCCTGTAGATAGTGAGCTATAGTCCCTGTAGATAGTGAGCTATATTCCCTGTAAATAGTGAGCAATATATCCTGTAGATAGTGAGCTATATTCCGTGTAGATAGTGAGCTATATTCCCTGTAGATAGTGAGTTACATTCCCTGTATATAGTGAGCTATATTCCCTGTAGATAGTAAGCTATATTTCCTGTAGATAGTGAGCTATATTCCCTGTAGATAGTGAGCTATATTCCCTGTAAATAGTGAGCAATATTTCCTGTAGATAGTGAGCTATATTCCGTGTAGATAGTGAGCTATATTCCCTGTAGATAGTGGGCTATATTACGTGTAGATAGTGAGCTATAATCCATGTAGATAGTGGGCTATATTACGTGTAGATAGTGAGCTATATTCCCTGTAGATAGTGAGCTATATTCCCTGTAGATAGTGAGCCATATTCCGTGTAGATAGTGAGCTATATTCCGTGTAGATAGTAAGCTATATTCCCTGTAGATAGTGAGCCATATTCCGTGTAGATAGTGAGCCATATTCCGTGTAGATAGTGAGCTATATTCCCTGTAGATAGTGAGCCATATTCCGTGTAGATAGTGAGCTATATTCCTGTAAATAGTGAGCTATATTTTTCCTGTAGATAGTGGGCTATATTCCGTGTAGATAGTGAGCTATATTCCTGAATAGTGAGAGCTCTATATTCCATGTAATAGTGAGAGCTCTCTATTCCCTGTAGATAGTTCACTATATTCCCTGTAGTTAGTGAACTCTATTTCCTGTAGATAGTGAGCTATATTTCCTGTAAATAGTGAGCTATATTTCCTGTAGATAGTGAGCTATATTTCCTGTAAATAGTGAGCTATATTTCCTGTAGATAGTGAGCTATATTCCTGTAAATAGTGAGCTATATTCCCTGTAGATAGTGAGCTATATTTCCTGTAGATAGTGAGCTATATTTCCTGTATAGCGAGAGCTCTATATTCCCTGTAATAGTGAGAGCTCTATATTCCCTGTAGATAGTGAGCTATGTTCCCTGTAGTTGGTGAACTATATTCCCTGTAGATAGTGTGCTATATTTCCTGTAGATAGTGAGCTATATTTCCTGTAGATAGTGAGCTATATTTCCTGTATAGCGAGAGCTCTATATTCCCTGTAATAGTGAGAGCTCTATATTCCCTGTAGATAGTGAGCTATGTTCCCTGTAGTTGGTGAACTATATTCCCTGTAGATAGTGTGCTATATTCCCTGTAGATAGTGAGCTATATTTCCTGTAGATAGTGAGCTATATTTCCTGTATAGCGAGAGCTCTATATTCCCTGTAATAGTGAGAGCTCTATATTCCCTGTAGATAGTGAGCTATGTTCCCTGTAGTTGGTGAACTATATTCCCTGTAGATATTGAGCTATATTCCCTGTAGATAGTGAGCTATGTTCCCTGTAGTTGGTGAACTATATTCCCTGTAGATAGTGTGCAATACTCGGAAGACGTCTACCTCTGGTAGCTCCAAATTAACCTTATTGTGCTCGCGTTTGTCTGTATGTCTGATGTCAAACAATTTTCGGGGACCTAGACGTATCAAATCAAATTTGCGTAATAATTGTCTAGCAACATATTGATTCTGGAAATGCATGTTGTACTAAAGCAGTTTTAAATTGATATGTCTACAATCCAACACTATAATCCAGCACTATAAGCCAGCACTATAAACCAGCACTATAACCCAGCACTACAATCCAGCACTACAATCCAGCACTATAATCAAGCACTACAACCCAGCAGCACTACAATCCAGCATTATAACCCAGCACTATAAATCCAGAACTCTAATCCAGCACTATAAATCCAGCACTAAAATACAACATTATAATCCAGCACTACAATCCAGCACTACAATCCAGCACTACAATCCAGCATTATAACCCAGCACTATAAATCCAGCACTCTAATCCAGCACTAAAATACAACATTATATATATACTGTAATCCAGCACTACAATCCAGCACTATAATCCAGCACTACAATCCAGCACTACAAACCAGCACTATAATACAGCACTACAAACCAGCACTATATTACAGCACTAATAATACAGCACTAATAATACAGCACTACAATACAGCACTACAATACAGCACTACAATACAGCACTACAATACAGCACTATAATCCAGCACTATAATCCAGCACTATAATCCAGTACTACAATCCAGTACTATAATCCAGCACTATAATCCAGCACTAGAATCCAGCACTACAATCCAGGACTACAATCCAGCACTACAATCCAGCACTACAATCCAGCAGCACTACAATCCAGCACTACAATCCAGCACTCTAATCCAGCACTCTAATCCAGCACTATAGTCCAGCACTATAATCCAGCACTATAAATCCAGCACTAATCCAGCACTATAATCCAGCACTATAATCCAGCACTACAATCCAGCACTATAATCCAGCACTATAATCCAGCACTACAATCCAGCACTATAATCCAGCACTATTATACAGCACTATAATACATCACTACAATCCAGCACTACAATCCAGCACTACAATCCAGCACTATAATCCAGCACTATAACCCATCACTACAATCCAGCACTATAATACAGCACTATAATACAACACTATAATCCAGTACTATAATACAGCACTATAATCCAGTACTATAATCCATCACTATAATACAGCACTATAATCCAGTACTATAATACAGCACTATAATCCAGTACTATAATCCAGCACTATAATCCAGTGCTATAATCCAGCACTATAATCCAGTACTATAATCCAGCACTATAATCCAGCACTATAATCCAGCACTATAATACATCACTACAATCAAACACTATAATCCAGCACTATAAATCCAGCACTACAATCCAGCACTATAATACAACACTACAATCCAGCACTATAATACAGCACTACAATCCAGCACTACAATCCAGCACTATAATCCAGTACTACAATCCAGCACTACAATCCAGTACTACAATCCAGTACTATAATCCAGCACTATAATACAGCACTACAATCCAGCACTACAATCCAGCACTATAATCCAGTACTACAATCCAGCACTACAATCCAGTACTACAATCCAGTACTATAATCCAGCACTATAATACAGCACTACAATCCAGCACTACAATCCAGCACTATAATCCAGTACTACAATCCAGCACTACAATCCAGTACTACAATCCAGTACTATAATCCAGCACTATAATACAGCACTACAATCCAGCACTACAATCCAGCACTACAATCCAGCACTATAATCCAGTACTACAATCCAGCACTACAATCCAGTACTATAATCCAGCACTCTAATCCAGCACTACAATCCAGCACTACAATCTAGCACTATAATACAGCACTCTAATCCAGCACTACAATCCAGCACTACAATCCAGTACTATAATACAGCACTATAATCCAGCACTACAATCCAGCACTATAATCCAGCACTATAATCCAACACTACAATCCAAGTTTCCGCAACTTATTTCCATCATATCATCAGTGATGTCACTAACGTATCTGGTTAGGAAGTCGTGATAGCGCAGTGGATGCGCGTTCGCTTCAGGTGCAAAAGGTCCGGAGTTCGAGCCCCATTGGAGCCGTTACGATTGTGCCCTTAGGCAAATTCCACGTTGCCTCTTCTTTCTCCCTCGTGGCGATGGATTCCATCAGGAATGAGGTCTCGTGAGTGATTTATATAAGTTGAAATAACTTGTTTCGCAATCGAGCTAATATAAATTTGTATAAACTAACGTATCTGGTCGATTTATTATTAGTCAATACAGATGGTTCGGGTACTTAATGGCAATATATTATATATATATATCAATCTCAGCCACATCTAGCATACTAGTATGTGAAGTTACTCCGGCCGTTTGCCTGTACCCGTACTGACGTTATCACATACCCACTGGGCTAACGGGGTTTGAGCCTCTGCATTTATTGAGCTACAATTATTAACCAATACCATACGCATATGCTAGTCTATAGCAGAACAAAATATATTCCTACTTCTCTGTGTTGTCAATCCACATGACAATGACCAGGCTTGTCACTTTGGAAATATAAACCAGGTTTTCTCTCTTGCGCACCACGTGCTTCAGCTCCGGGTTGTTCACGTGAGTGGTTGGGTCAAACTGGGTGCGATATGGGTCGAGACGTAATTCCGGCCTAACTTTCTCTGCATTGTTCTTTGTCCGCTGGAATGGTTCAATACACGATGAGCTTCATATTTCGGGACTAAGCGCCAGCTATATGAGCAGAATTAGCCAGTTTTACCGACATGTGAATGTATACTCCGGTAGCGTTTGTTTCGCTGCCCAGATACCTTCACTCGGTTGTGTAGCTGTCAAAAACTACACAATCACACGGTTGTCGCGTGAATAAATGTAAGTCGGCACTCGTGCGATTTCGTTCCATGGAATGACCGTACATACATATATATTATATTGCTCCCAAATAGCTCGTTTTACTACTGACACATACACAAACTACGTGTATAGCACCTGAATACCGTTACGCGAAAGCCAACTAGCTAACGCATGCAATGAATATTCCGTACTAATACTCTGTATAACATGCACTCTCCAATATAATTATAATTGTTGGAGGATAGTGCAATGATACAGATATAAGTGTTGGAGGATAGTGCAATGATACAGATAGAGACCCATTCCAGAGTCTCATCTGGTTATTTTACGTGCATGGTGTACAGTACCAACATGAGACCTCGGTTTAAAGTCGCATCTGAAATACTGTTAATTATATTAGGGTCAGACGTGGGATTGAACCTGCGATCCCTGGATTACGAGTCCAGCGTGTTACCACTGGAGTACAGATCCGTCCTGTTCGTCAACATAATATAATAATACGCAAGTGAGAAAACTATAAGGACAATATATATAGATGTATGTAGATGTATATAGATGTATGTAGATGTATATATATGTATGGATGTATGTAGATGTATGTAGATGTATGTAGATGTATGTATGTAGATGTATGTAGATGTATGTAGATGTATGTAGATGTATGTAGATATATGTAGATGTATGTAGATGTATGTAGATGTGTGTATATGTATGTAGGTGTGGTGTGTAGATGTGGTGTGTAGATGTATGTAGATGTATGTAGATGTATGTATGTATGTAGATGTATGTAGATGTATGTAGATGTATGTATGTAGATGTATATATGTAGATGTATGTATGTAGATGTATGTAGATGTATGTAGATGTGTGTAGATGTATGTAGATGTATGTAGATGTGTGTAGATATATGTATGTAGATGTATGTAGATGTATGTAGATGTGTGTAGATGTATGTAGATGTATGTAGATGTATATATATATATGTAATGTATGTAGATGTATGTAGATGTATGTATATGTATGTAGATGTATGTAGATGTATGTAGATGTATGTAGATGTATGCAGATGTATGTAGATGTATGTAGATATATGTATGTAGATATATGTAGATGTATGTATGTAGATGTATGTATGTAGATGTATGTATGTAGATGTATGTAGATGTATGTAGATGTATGTAGATGTATGTAGATGTATGCAGATGTATGTAGATCTATGTAGATATATGTATGTAGATATATGTAGATGTATGTATGTAGATGTATGTATGTAGATGTATGTATGTAGATGTATGTATGTAGATGTATGTAGATGTATGTAGATGTATGTATGTATATATATGTAGATGTATGTAGATGTATGTGTAGATGTATGTAGATGTATGTAGATGTATGGTAGATGTATGTAGATATGTATGTAGATGTATGTAGATGTATGTAGATGTATGTATGTAGATGTATGTGTAGATGTATGTAGATGTATGTAGATGTATGTAGATGTATGTATGTAGATGTATGTAGATGTATGTAGATGTATGTAGATGTATGTAGATGTATGTAGATGTATGTAGATATGTAGATGTATGTATATGTATGTGTAGATGTATGTATGTAGATGTATATATGATGTGTAGATGTATGTATGTAGATGTATGTAGATGTATGTAGATGTATGTGTAGATGTATGTATGTAGATGTATGTAGATGTATGTAGATGTATGTAGATGTATGTAGATGTATGTAGATGTGTGTAGATATATGTATGTAGATGTATGTAGATGTATGTAGATGTATGTAGATGTATGTAGATGTATGTAGATGTATATATATATATGTAATGTATGTAGATGTATGTAGATGTATGTAGATGTATGTAGATGTATGTAGATATATGTAGATGTATGTAGATGTATGTAGATGTATGTAGATATATGTAGATGTATGTATATGTATGTGTAGATGTATGTATGTAGATGTATATATATGTATGTGTAGATGTATGTATGTAGATGTATGTAGATGTATGTAGAGGTATGTAGATGTATGAAAATGTAGATGTATGTAGATGTATGTAGATGTATGTGTAGATGTATGTAGATGAGCATTCACCAAAACATTGTTAGATAGAAACGTTAAATACAATGGATGTTATTTTTCAAAAGAAACATGACCTGGGTAATCCATGATGATTTTGATTGTCAAATCATTCTATGTTCCATGTTAATCCAAGAAGGCCTGCGCCATTATATTTCTATGTGAAATAATAAACATGACACAACATCTTTATTTAGAGCTCGATGTTCACAATTCTTTCACTTGATTTTATGCTTATATACTCAAAACAATCAACATGAATTGTATGTGTTACTTTGCTTTAAATAAAAGCGGTGTGATGTATGAAACAACAGGAGTTTGACATGTCGCCAAACTTACAATTGTTTATTTAACCATATTTTATTGCAAATCAATAGTACATATGTCATACACGTAACAATACATAGTATGAAAATGCAAATGGTTTGGACCACACGTTTTAACAACATTAGACAACGGCCCGCACCGTAAAGATACAATACATAGTATGAAAATGCAAATGGTTTGGGCCACAAGTTTTAACAACATTAGACAACGGCCCGCACCGTAAAGATACAATACATAGTATGAAAATGCAAATGGTTTGAGCCACAAGTTTTAACAATATTAGGCAACGGCCCGCACCGTAAATATACAATACATAGTATGAAA
The DNA here is from genome assembly GCA_014843695.1 of Archivesica marissinica. Classification (NCBI taxonomy): domain Eukaryota; kingdom Metazoa; phylum Mollusca; class Bivalvia; order Venerida; family Vesicomyidae; genus Archivesica; species Archivesica marissinica. Next base: position 16,491,967 of record CM026387.1, read on the forward strand.
ATGCAAATGGTTTGGGCCACAAGTTTTAACAATATTAGACAACGGCCCGCACCAGACAACTAAAACTACGCTGGAGATCAACCATTGTAGGTTAAATAATGTAATGCAAATGTGTAACGTTGATCTGAGTCTATGTTGGCTGATGTGTGGGTTATTGTAAAATATATTTTAGTTTATTTATTTTGTTGAGATTTCAGACGCCTGTGGGGCGAAACCGGCGCTAGATTATTACAGGAAAGTACACCATCCGTGTTTGAGTTGGGCAGATAGTAACGTCCGTGTCGTGCTATATATAGATATTCATAATAATAAACCCACGTAATGTGAATAATGAGATTTAAGCTGGATATACCGAACTATCGACAAACCATAGACTTTAAAATGACGTTAACATAACCATTCAAGCATATGCGTATAATAGATAAATATAATTATTGCTTTAACATTCTTGTTTATATCTGATATTTTCTCTTACTTTATGAGTTGAGATAAATTTTATATCTAATTTAATACATTTGAAAATGCTTATGCTTTGGATATGTTTTTGTATATCATGGATTATACAGGGTAGGGATTAACTATTAATCAATAAGAAATTAGAAGTGATAGCTATGCACATTCCTCTTCTCACCAATGCAACCCAGGTTCGATCCTCGGACCGGGAAGTATGTGAGATGGTACGGTGGTCGCCAGATCGGACAGGTGGGTTTTCTCCGGGTAGTCCGGTTTCCTCCCACACAAACCTCCGTTACCAATAACTTTCATCCGCACCAACGAGAGTGATTAATATAAGTTGTTAAAACTTGCTTCACAATCGTTGTTAAAATAACTAAAGTTTAATGCACATTCTGTGTTACAGAGGCTCTTGGCGTTTCATCACTACTTTGTTAGGAGGTCGGGGGTCAGGACCCATATATCTGAAATGTTTACGGTTTAATTTTACGTTATCCCCGAGACATAATAGTGTTTATAAATGTTATGATTTCGGGAAAAAAATATTATAATGTTGGAGTGTGGTTCTCCAGCCAACAGGGTTAAATGACATCGCGCTAACCAATACAACCCGGGTTTGATCCTCGGACCGGGAAGTATGTGAGATGGGACGATGGTCGCCAGATCGGATAGGTGGGTTTTCTCCGGGTACTCCGGTTTCCTCCCACACGAATGACCACATATACGCTTTCATCCGCGCCAACGAGAGTGATTAATATAAGTTGTTAGAACTTGCTTCGCAATCGTTGTAAAATAAATAAAGTTTAAATTAAATGACATTACGGCTTCTTGAAACTTAAACTGCCATCCGGGCCCCCGAGCTTCTATTTTAACTTATGGCAACCATATGTGGTTTATTATTATTATATAGTATAACATTGTTAGTCATGTTATATAGGTCAATGGATGGTTTCGGACCTAATATACAATTATGTCCTTCAATAGTATTTTCTGAAGAGCTATCATCCAAATATACAACATATTGTCCTCACATTCTCCCAATGTATCGATACAACATATTGTCCTCACATTCTCCCAATGTATCGATACAACATATTGTCCTCACATTCTCCCAATGTATCGATACAACATATTGTCGTCGAATGATCCCAATGTATCAATACATCATATTGTGCCAGCATTCTCCCAATGTATCGATACAACATATTGTGCTAGCATTCTCCCAATGTATCAATACAACATATTGTGCCAGCATTCTCCCAATGTATCAATACAACATATTGTGCCAGCATTCTCCCAATGTATCGATACAACATATTGTGCTAGCATTCTCCCAATGTATCGATACAACATATTGTGCTAGCATTCTCCCAATGTATCGATACAACATATTGTGCTAGCATTCTCCCAATGTATCGATACAACATATTGTGCTAGCATTCTCCCAATGTATCGATACAACATATTGTCCTCGCATTCTCCCAATGTATCGATACAACATATTTCCATGCATTATCGTTATGTACAACATATTGTCCATGCATTATCGTTATGTACAACACATTGTCAATGCATTATCGTTATGTACAACATATTGTCCATGCATTATCGTTATGTACAACACATTGTCAATGCATTATCGTTATGTACAACACATTGTCAATGCATTATCGTTATGTACAACACATTGTCAATGCATTATCGGTATGTACAACACATTGTCAATGCATTATCGTTATGTACAACACATTGTCAATGCGTTATCGGTATGTACAACACATTGTCAATGCATTATCGTTATGTACAACACATTGTCAATGCGTTATCGTTATGTACAACACATTGTCCTCGCATTATCGTTATGTACAACATATTGTCCATGCATTATCGTTATGTACAACATATTGTTAATGCATTATCGTTATGTACAACATATTGTCCATGAATTATCGTTATGTACAACATATTGTCCATGAATTATCGTTATGTTCAACATATTGTCCATGCATTATCGTTATGTACAACACATTGTTAATGCATTATCGTTATGTACAACATATTGTCCATGCATTATCGTTATTTACAACATATTATCAATGCATTATCGTTATGTACAACATATTATCCATGCATTATCGTTATGTACAACATATTGTCCATGCATTATCGTTATGTACAACATATTGTCTATGCATTATCGTTATATACAACATATTGTCCATGCATTATCGATATGTATATAATATTGTCCATGCATTATCGTTATGTACAACATATTGTCCATGCATTATCGTTATGTATATATTATTGTCAATGCATTATCGTTATGTACAACACATTGTCCATGCATGATCGTTATGTACAACATAATGTCCATGCATTATCGTTATGTACAACATATTGTCCATGCATTATCGTTATATACAACATATTGTCCATGCATTATCGTTATGTATATATTATTGTCAATGCATTATCGTTATGTACAACATATTGTCCATGCATTATCGTTATGTATATATTATTGTCAATGCATTATCGTTATGTACAACACATTGTCCATGCATGATCGTTATGTACAACATAATGTCCATGCATTATCGTTATGTACAACATATTGTCCATGCATTATCGTTATATACAACATATTGTCCATGCATTATCGTTATGTATATATTATTGTCAATGCATTATCGTTATGTACAACATATTGTCCATGCATTATCGTTATGTATATATTATTGTCAATGCATTATCGTTATGTACAACACATTGTCCATGCATGATCGTTATGTACAACATAATGTCCATGCATTATCGTTATGTACAACATATTGTCCATGCATTATCGTTATGTATATATTATTGTCAATGCATTATCGTTATGTACAACATATTGTCCATGCATTATCGTTATGTATATATTATTGTCAATGCATTATCGTTATGTACAACACATTGTCCATGCATGATCGTTATGTACAACATAATGTCCATGCATTATCGTTATGTATATATTATTGTCAATGCATTATCGTTATGTACAACATATTGTCCATGCATTATCGTTATGTATATATTATTGTCCATGCATGATCGTTATGTACAACATAATGTCCATGCATTATCGTTATGTACAACATAATGTCCATGCATTATCGTTATGTACCTCTTATTGTCCTCGCATTATCGTTATGTACAACATAGTGTCCATGCATTATCGTTATGTACAACACATTGTCAATGCATTATCGTTATGTACAACACAGTGTCAATGCATTATCGTTATGTACAACACAGTGTCAATGCATTATCGTTATGTACAACATATTGTCCATGCATTATCGTTATGTACAACATATTGTCCATGCATTATCGTTATGTACAACATATTGTCCATGCATTATCGTTATTTACAACATATTGTCTATGCATTATCGTTATATACAACATATTGTCCATGCATTATCGTTATGTACAACATATTGTCCATGCATTATCGTTATATACAACATATTGTCCATGCATTATCGTTATGTACAAACTATTGTCCATGCATTATCGTTATGTACAACATATTGCCCATGCATTATCGTTATGTACATCATATTGTCCTCGCATTATCGATATGTACAACGTATTGTCAATGTAGTATCGTTATGTACAACACATTGTCAATGCATTATCGTTATGATCTTAGGGCATAAGTGTCTAAATCCGAAATGTCTAGAGCGGAAATGTCTAGAGCGGAATGTCTAGAGCGGAAATGTCTAAATCCGAAATGTCTAGAGCGGAAATGGATAGAGCGGAAATGGATAGAGCGGCAATATCTTAGGAGTTGTTTGTACATCGATGAAAGACACTTCGACTGTTTCGGATTAATTTGCATTATAGGTACTAATGCAGATATGCATACATGTTGTATACATATTAGATACATCTATTGGAGGGAAATACGTATACGTTATAGATACAACTCCAACCCCACCCAATATGCGTTTACCTACAATGTGCTGCGCATCAATATACAATAAGTAGCGGATTAAAAGTGTGCTTACTGCCTTATGTGTTCAGCTTCAATAACTATTTATTTCTGTTCTAAATACTAATAGTACATTTAATACTAGGAAGGTTGTATAACAACACATAAATTGACTATTAAATACATAGTAATGTCTGTTCATTTATATTTCCAATCTTTCATTTCTTCTGATACCACATCCACTGTGAAGAGGTATTCAAATCAAATTGGAAAAACAGCAAATGACGTCACTGTGTTTACACACTGTATTCCTCCGCCAAATAGTACTGTATACCCAACCTTCAGTTTGCAATGGCCTGACTACTTATATTCCATCTTTTCTACACACCAACTAGTCTGAAGTATTCTCAAGTCACATCATTTCCCAAAGAACACAGAAATTATACACTGTCTGTCATGAAAATGCATGTTTTACCAAACCGAAAAATGAACTATATTAGTTATTAGGACTACATTCCAATGAACCTCGGATGCACTTCCGCCTATTTACGTATATACAATCGTAACTGTCGACAAACGAAGAGCGGTATCGTACAAAGCGTTCTGTTGTTGTGGAGAAGACACATATATTTCATGTGTAGAAACCCTTACTTCACAAGCGTATCCGATGATGTGGGTGAAGTTAGCAGTGAGCAGTGTACTGCCAGTGTACTGCTGTACTGCTAGCATTGAGCAGTGAGTAGTGTAATCCAGCAGTGAGTTATGTATTCTAGTAGTGAATGATGTGTATATGCCAAACTTCGAAAATAAATAAATAAAAATAATAAAAAATGTTTTTTTAATGTTTTTTTAATTTTTTTTACTGTCAGTGTACTGCTGGCAGTGAGCAGTGTACTGCTGTACTGCTAGCAGTGAGTAGTGTAAACCAGCAGTGGGTAGTGTAATCCAGCAGTGAGTGGCGTATTCTAGTAGTGTATGATGTGCAAATGCAAATTTTCGAAAAAAAATAAAAATATAATAAAAACAAATTCTATCTTGTTCCGTACTTGCTGCTTTTCTGGCAGTGAGCAGTGGGGAATGTACGAGTAGTGTATTCCAGCAGTGGGTAGTGTAATCCAGCAGTGAGTGGTGTATTCTAGTAGTGTATGATGTGCAAATGCAACTTTTCGAAAAAAATAATAAAAATAATATTTTTTTTTTATCTTTTTCCGTACTTGCTTTTCTGGCAGTGAGCAGTGGGGAATGTACGAGTAGTGTATTCCAGCAGTGGGTAGTGTAATCCAGCACTACCGGAATAGCTCACTGCTAACTTCATTCATATATCAGTTCCCTGTGCAAAACCTTGGTACACTGTTAAGAATCTCGATAATAGTTTGAACGGTTGCTTAAATGTACAGTTAATATATTTACTTTTTTCAGAATGCCATGGTCTATCTGGATTTTGTTCTTCTAGAATGCCTGGTAAGGTGGTCGCATATATCATATTAAGATACTGGCATTGGGGTAATGCTTGCTGTATATGCTTGCTGTACATGTACATGCTTGCTGTACATGATTGCTGTATATGCTTGCTGTACATGCTTGCTGTATATACTTGCTGTACATGCTTGTTGTATATGCTTGCTGTACATGCTTGCTGTATATGCTTGTTGTATATGCTTGCTGTACATGCTTGCTGTATATGCGTGTTGTACATGCTTGCTGTATATGCTTGCTGTACATGCATGGTTGTTTGTTTGTTTTGGGGATCTACAGTCGCACTAACAGCTTATGACTCTCCACCTATTATTGGTGGCGGGAAAGCCCTGGCGCTACTCCGAGCAGTATTCCAGACACGGGTAGGACCACAAATCTTCCACATGCCAACCAGATAGCTTGCTCACTTGAAATAATTCGACAACGCCAGTGGGATTCCAAGGTACAACGGTGATGGGCACGTGATTTGACGTCAACGACCTTAACCACTCGGTCACGGGTTCATCAGTAATTAAAGATTACTTAATATTGTTATTGTGTTATCATTGATGAAAACAATATACTCATACATACTTAATTATACACATGCATTCCTCAAGATATAGAGGGGCCTCCGCGTGGCCGAGTGTTTAAGGTAGCTAACTTCAAATCGAGTGCATCTCATCGTTGCAGCTTCGAATTTCATAGTGTGTGTGTCGAATTAGTTCATGTGAGAAAGCTATCCTGCTGGCTTGCGGAAGGTCGGTGGTTCTATAAGGGTGCCCGCTCTTGCCTGGAATACTACTCATGGAGCACCTGGGGTCTTCCTTCACCTATATTAGCTGGAGAGTCCAAATTTGAACTAAGCAGTTGGTACGACTCTATAAGCTCCAAAAACTAACAAATCAAAATATATGATGATGCGCGTATGTTGGATTTATTGCAACAACCATGGCATATTTGTGGCAATGAATTTATTAAATGTCTATAACAAATACGGTGTATTGATATTAAATGTCTATAACAAATACGGTGTATTGATATTAAATGTCTATAACAAATACGGTGTATTGATATTAAATGTCTATAACAAATACGGTGTATTGATATTAAATGTCAATAACAAATACGGTGTATTGATATTGACTGTGTGTCTGATAAAACAGAATAGTAACACACACACACTTACTTCTCTGCACTGCGACTAGGGTTCGATCATCGGCCTGGTAAATATGGTACAAGGCACGGCCATCAAATCGGACATGTGTGTACGCCGGTTCCATCTCATAAGAAGGACCACATACATTCAGCTACAACGATAGTAATTGGTCATAAGTTGTTTAAACTCACTACCTCTCGGTTAGGAGGCGGGCACCGTAGCAGGTATAACACGGAGACTCCAACCAATACTGGTATGCGTCTGAAGTCCTACCAGGAACACATGCAAGGTCTGTGTTATTTAGCGGGTTGACTGCGCACCGGCTGGACTTTCTCTTGATTGGTTATAGTTTGTATATGAAACTATATTAATTTATGTGGAAGTCGTGATAGCACAGTGGATGCGAAAGGTCCGGAGTTCGAGCCCCGCTGGAGTCGTTACGATTGTGCCCTTAGGCAAGGCATTTAAATTCCACGTTGCCTCTTCTCTCTCCCTCGTGGCGATGGACTCCATCGGGAATAAGGTCTCGAGAGTGATTAATATAAGTTGAAATAACTTGTTTCGCAATCGAGCTAAAATAAATTTGTATAAACTATTAATTTATAATTAAAATATATTATGTTACCTTTCAGTTGTAAGCATGTGTACAGCCGCTGAAGTACTGGAGTATTCAACTATATACATAGATACACGTAATGTACCAACGTATGGACAGAATGAATGTGAATGTAGGATAGCACCATCATATTATGAAGTTCATTTCTTATTTACTCTTGATAGTACACAACCAACAGCATACGTACAGTTCAAGATCAACGACATTGTGTTGAATACTGGAACACCAACTGGAGATACTATATTGATTGATGAAACTAATCTAGAGTTTTCCACAACCCCAAATTTCACAACCGGAGGAGTGTGCGTCACTGTTTCAACACGTGAGTGTAGTGCAATAACGTCGTTTGTTAACTACTACATATCATTACAGATATTTAGAATTATATTTTGCAATACAAATGTCTATATATTATTCATACAGTTCTTAGAAAAAAGCAGAAGTGCTCGAGTTTCATTAGTCAATCAGTGTGTATAACTAGTTCATGTTTCATGCAACAATGTTTATAGTAACCGTTATGCTTATATCCATTGGATTAATTACTAGAATTGTATAGCACAAATGTTTATAGTAATCGCTCTGCTTATATACATTGGATTAATTACTAGAATTGTATAACACAAATGTTTATAGTAATCGCTCTGCTTATATACATTGGATTAATTACTAGAATTGTATAACACAAATGTTTATAGTAATCGCTCTGCTTATATCCATTGGATTAATTACTAGAATTGTATAACACAAATGTTTATAGTAATCGCTCTGCTTATATCCATTGGATTAATTACTAGAATTCTATAACACAAATGTTTATAGTAATCGCTCTGCTTATATCCATTGGATTAATTACTAGAATTGTATAACACAAATGTTTATAGTAATCGCTCTGCTTATATCCATTGGATTAATTACTAGAATTGTATAACACAAATGTTTATAGTAATCGCTCTGCTTATATACATTGGATTAATTACTAGAATTGTATAACACAAATGTCGAAATGTGTCACAGTATATGACCTATGCTGACATTTGTCACAGTATATGACCTATGCTGACATTTGTCACAGTATATGACCTATGCTGACATTTGTCACAGTATATGACCTATGCTGACATTTGTCACAGTATATGACCTATGCTGACATTTGTCACAGTATATGACCTATGCTGACATTTGTCACAGTATATGACAAATGTCGAAATGTGTCACAGTATATGACCTATGCTGACATTTGTCACAGTATATGACCTATGCTGATATTTGTCACAGTATATGACCTATGCTGACATTTGTCACAGTATATGACAAATGCTGACATGTGTCACAGTATAATGACCTATGCTGACATTTGTCACAGTATAATGACCTATGCTGACATTTGTCACAGTATATGACCTATGCTGACATTTGTCACAGTATATGACCTATGCTGACATTTGTCACAGTATATGACAAATGCTGACATGTGTCACAGTATATGACAAATGCTGACATGTGTCACAGTATATGACAAATGCTGACATGTGTCACAGTATATGGCAAATGTTGAAATGTGGCCGAAGTTTGGATGAATGCATACTTTGCTAGATTCACTCTTGATATTTAGAGGATAAATCAATAATTATATAATATTGATCCGGCCTTAATGTTTCCTCCCACACGGATGATTACACACTTACACTTTCATCCGTGCCAACAAGAGTGATTAATATAAGTTGTTAAAACTTCCTTCGCAATCGTTGCAAAATAAATAAAGTTTAAACTTGATCCGGCCTGGACGTTATAAAACAATTCTACAATCTCAAACTCACGGACAATCTGATGCTCAACCAATCAAATTACTATTATACGTGCGGTGTTTATTCTGAATATGAGTAAACGTTGATTTCCTTTCAGAAGACGAAAGCAAATTTAACATCACATGCTCAAGAAGTGGCACGGAAATCGCTACAAAATCCTCGGACTCTAGATCAACAGAAGCTGCAACCGATGGGACGCAGCCGCACGTGGTACCAGACGACGACAATGAAGACACAACAAACATTATTGGTAAATCAGTGTAATCTCTTTCTTCTTTTCCTCCGTATGCCCTTCCAATTATGGAACACCAAGATGATCCCTGGTCACATCTTGTATTAGTATGAATATGTCGGTATATTCCTCATACACGTAAATATAAAATCTCTAGTAGGTGTCGTAATTTCTATCTATCATGATAAATCATGTGTAAATTTGTCATTGGTAAACAATTTTTTATAAAACTATGCAGTCTGTAGGCCTATACATATGCATTATATGAGGATTAGAATGAACTCGTTCTAAAGAACTCTCATTCACAATTTGCTGCATAAAATCGGTAATTGTCTTGCATACATATGTAGTAACCTCTAATGATCTCCGTGCCATTTAAATGCCTTACTATTTGTCTAACAGTGCCTCAACATGGCCAGCCAATCGAGGTAGTCAGTCAGTTATACTACTATGTATCATAGAAGATACACTCGCCCATAATCTTCGGTGGTGGTGACTCTTAATGATATCCACATCGTTTTACAGTGATTGATTAAAGTGTCAATTGAATGTACACACTGGTATTAGACCTTTTTATGGCTTTAACGGAATATGTATCGGAATATGCATGTAAATGGACTATGTAAACGGAATATGTAAACGGAATATGTACACGGAATATGCATGTAAATGGACTATGTAAACGGAATATGCACACGGAATATGTAAGCGGAATATGTAAACGGAATATGTACACGGAATATGCATGTAAATGGACTATGTAAACGGAATATGCAAACGGAACATGTAAACGGAATATGTACACGGAATATGTAAGCGGAATATGTAAACGGAATATGTAACGGAATATGCATGTATATGGACTCTGTAAATGGAATATGCACACGTAATATGTAAGCGGAATATGTAAACGGAATATGTAACGGAATTTGTACATGGAATATGCATGTATATGGACTATGTAAATGGAATATGTACACGGAATATGTAAACGGGAACGAATATATAAACGTAAATATCATTTTATGGTGTAAGGGAGACAACCCCATGATGACAACACTTAATGTAATGTAATTATGGATATCCTTAAAGCGACACTACATCAGTGAAAACACAAATTTATACAGAATGTATTTTCCTATTATATGGTATAATTTCCCCCCAAATATTTCAACTAATAAACAAACGTCGTATACGCGGTTTGTTGACATAGCAAAATAATGTAAACATATATGCGTAATACAACTAGCGTATCCTGAATAACACGATTTATGGTATATATTTACAGTTATATCTCATATTTGTGCCTATTTATTTGTAGACTATTCTTAGTTAAAGTAGCTTTAAATAACATTATCTCGCTTTTAGTATTGACTCCGATGACAAACAAACGTCAATTCAGGAACACGGATGACCATTATCTGACATCCTACTTTCAATTTTTGAAAGTTTGTAGACCACAAAAACACTGTTTATTGATTCAATGTTAGTGTTCGAATGTATTCGGATGAATTTGTAATAGCAATGCATTCATACGTGGACACTATGCATTTTATTGCTTTTTGCGATGTACTATCGCTTTAAACTTTCAAGTTGCGTTTAAGTTGACGTTTCAAGTTTCAGTTTGAACGGCTTACTTGTACATGTGTACACCTTCGGCTACCAAATCTCGTTTTATTTTAATTGTTCTATTACAGTTCCTCTCGCCGGGGCGACATGTGGCGCTGTCTGTCTGGCGGTTGTGGTACTTGTTGTCTGCTGTAGAAGGTTAGGGTTCATTGATAAACATGTTATAATTACCGTGGAAATCAACCAAAATCCATGGATCGCAAGTTCGATCCCCCGTCTGACCATAATAATATTAATAGTCTATCAGATGGGGCTATAACCCGATGTCTCATGTACCGGTGCTATACACATGACATGCAAAAGAACCAATGATGCTCCTAGAAGTGGAACCCATTCTGTATAATGCACTATCCTCCAAAAATGGAACATATTCTGTATAATACACTATCCTCCAAAAATGTAACCCATTCCGTATATTGCAATATCCTCCAAAAATGGAACCCATTTTGTGTGTTGCACTATCCTCAAAAATGGAACACATTCTGTATATTGCACTATCCTCCAAAAACGAACACATTATGTAGAGTACACTATCCTCCAAAAATGGAACCCGTTCTGTATATTGCACTATCCTTCAAAAATGGAACCCATTCTATATATTGCACTATCCTCCAAAAATGGAACCCATTCTGTATGTTACACTATCCTCCAAAAATGAATAATAGACTTCTGGAGGCGTCTGTATAAAAAAATAACACAAAAAACATTAATATCAACCAAAAAAACTTTTCCTCATACTCAGTATCTATTCAGAAAGTTTGCAAGTCATATAATGTTGCAGTCATATAATGTTGCAGTCATGTAATGTTGTTGCAGTCATGTAATGTTGCAGTCATGTAATGTTGCAGTCATATAATGTTGCAGCAGTCATATAATGTTGCAGTCATATAATGTTGCAGTCACGTAATGTTGCAGTTATATAATGTTGCAGTCATGTAATGTTGCAGTCATATAATGTTGCAGTCAAATAATATTACAGTCATATAATGTTGCAGTCATATAATGTTGCAGTCATATACTATTACAGTCATATAATGTTGCAGTCATGTAATGGTGCAGTCATAATGTTGCAGCAGTCATATAATATTTCAGTCATATAATATTGCAGTCATATAATGTTGCAGTCATATAATGTTGCAGTCATATAATGCTGCAGTCAAATAATGGTGCGGTGCAGTCATATAATATTTCAGTCATATAATATTGCAGTCATATAATGTTGCAGTCATATAATGTTGCAGTCATATAATGCTGCAGTCAAATAATGGTGCGGTGCAGTCATATAATGTTGCAGTCATAAAATGCTGCAGACATATAATGCTGCAGTCATATAATGCTGCAGTCATATAATGCTGCAGTCATATAATGGTGCAGTCAAATAATGGTGCGGTGCAGTCATATAATGCTGCAGTCATATATGGTGCAGTCATATAATGCTGCAGTCATATAATGGTGCAGTCATATAATGCTGCAGTCATATAATGTTGCAGTCATATAATGTTGCAGTCATATACTGCTGCAGTCATATAATGGTGCAGTGCAGTCATATAATATTTCAGTCATATAATGTTGCAGTCATATAATGTTGCAGTCATATAATGCTGCAGTCATATAATGGTGCAGTGCAGTCATATAATGTTGCAGTTATATAATATTGCAGTCATATAATGTTGCAGTCATATAATGCTGCAGTCATATAATGGTGCAGTGCAGTCATATAATGTTGCAGTCATATAATGGTGCAGTGCAGTCATATAATGTTACAGTCATATAATGTTACAGTCATATAATGTTGCAGTCATATAATGGTGCAGTGCAGTCATATAATGTTACAGTCATGTAATGTTGCAGTCATATAATGGTGCAGTGCAGTCATATAATGTTACAGTCATATAATGTTACAGTCATATAATGTTGCAGTCATATAATGTTGCAGTCATGTAATGTTGCAGTCATATAATGCTGCAGTCATATAATGGTGCAGTGCAGTCATATAATGTTACAGTCATGTAATGTTGCAGCCATATAATGTTGCAGTCATATAATGTTACAGTCATATAATGTTACAGTCATGTAATGTTGCAGCAATATAATGTTGCAGTCATATAATGTTACAGTCATATAATGGTGCAGTCATGTAATGTTGCAGTCATGTAATGTTGCAGTCATATAATGTTACAGTCATGTAATGTTGCAGCCATATAATGTTACAGTCATGTAATGTTGCAGTCATATAATGTTGCAGTCATGTAATGTTGCAGTCATGTAATGTTGCAGCCATATAATGTTACAGTCATGTAATGTTGCAGTCATATAATGTTGCAGTCATGTAATGTTGCAGTCATGTAATGTTACAGCCATATAATGTTACAGTCATATAATGTTGCAGTCATATAATGTTGCAGTCATGTAATGTTGCAGTCATGTAATGTTGTAGTCATATAATGCTGTAGTCATGTAATGTTGCAGTCATATAATGTATATAATGTTGCAGTCATATAATATTGCAGCCATATAATGTTACAGTCATATAATGTTGCAGTCATATAATGTTGCAGTCATGTAATGTTACAGCCATATAATGTTACAGTCATATAATGTTGCAGTCATATAATATTGCAGTCATATAATGATGCAGTGCAGTCATATAATATAATGCTGCAGTCATCTAATGCTGCAGTCATATAATGTTGCAGTCATATAATGTTGTAGTCATATAATGTTGCAGTCATATAATGTTGCAGTCATATAATGTTGCAGTCATATAATGTTGCAGTCATATAATGTATATAATGTTGCAGTCATATAATGTTGCAGTCATATAATAGTGCAGTCATATAATGTTGCAGTCATATAATGTTGCAGTCATATAATATGGCAGTCATATAATGTTGTAGTCCGCTCTGGAGTTATATAACGTGCTTGGAGGCAACAACACTTTAAATAGTTGACAATTCGTTACGTGCTTAATCAGTTTTCTCTTCTACTAAGACACTGAACATATTTTAAAACAGTTAATAAAAGGGACTACGTAATAATGCATATCGTTTCAATTATGTCATTGCTTACATATTGGTACCTGATGTTTTTCTCAAATATATGCGGTATCATGAATAAAAACATAAAAATATCGTTTCAGAAGAAACATAGCAAATAAAATGAAATCCACGGCTTCTCAATCAAACTCGAAGAAGGAATTAGATGATGATGATGATGATGACGATGACTATTGCGTGACAGAAAACCCTATGGATAACCAAACAGACATCCAACAGAATGTACAGAGCTCCGACATTGTGAATCATAATATGGAACCAAACCAACTAGACACTCCACATAATATAGACAGCGAGTATCATTACATCGAACCGGACCATACTAGCAGTAAGATAGACACTACGCAGAATATACAAGGCGAGATTCATTACGCAGAACCGGACCATAACAGTAATCGTGTTTCTACGAGTCAATATGAAAGCCTTCCGGACTCACCACTGGGAAAGAATGCCCTATCCCCGTATAAAGATGAAGCTCAACAGTACGACTACACTACATGTGCAAAGTCATCCAACCAATTCCCGCAAACAGTCAGGCATGGCGGCGCACAGGCAACAAATCAGAATAGCACAAAAGCGGCAGCGACGAAGAACTTATGGAACGTCGCGGAAACAGTGTATGATCATGCAGACACGCAAGGCACAGTTGTCAACAGGTTCCTGGGAGTTAATGAGTATCAACATATAAGTCCTTGCGCTGCAAGGAGAAAGGTAGCCCTGGACACATACAACACCGTTGGAGACGTTTGTGATGGAACAAAGAAAGAAGATGACGACGACGATTGTGGCTATGATATAGCACGGAGATAAAGTAATATAATATACCCCCCCCAACCATCCGCACATCTACGCATGACACAGAACAATGCAACATTGGAGTGACCCCCCCCTACCATCCGCACATCTACGCATGACACAGAACAATGCAACATTGGAGTGACACCCCCCCCCTACCATCCGCACATCTACGCATGACACAGAACAATGCAACATTGGAGTGACCCCCCCCTACCATCCGCACATCTACGCATGACACAGAACAATGCAACATTGGAGTGACCCCCCCTACCATCCGCACATCTACGCATGACACAGAACAATGCAACATTGGAGTGACCCCCCCCTACCATCCGCACATCTACGCATGACACAGAACAATGCAACATTGGAGTGTGTCTTTACGTTTATTTATCGTCGCTACCGGTTGCCCATATGAGCGACGCCTCCTGAAGAGATTAGTTATTTTAGATTTTGGAGGATAGTGCATGATACAGACAGAGACCCATTCCAGAATCTCCTCTGGTTCTTTTACGTGCACGGTGTAAAGCACCGACACGAGACCTCGGTTTAACGTCCCATCTGAAAGACTGTTAATTGTATTAGGGTCAGACGGGGGATCGAACCTGCGATCCCTGGATTACCAACATTGGAGAACAAATGAAATTGTATTATAACACCCCATGCGGCGCATTGCCAGTGAGCGGTCCTTGCTAGGGATGGTGCAACATAACACGAAACTCGATGATTGAAACAGCAAACCTATCTATTTTTAGGGAGTATTCAGGGGCAGTAACTGACAGATGTCCCTCATTGTGTACATGGTTCTAATTCATGCGTAGATAATTGTTTCGTTGACATATGGTTGTAACAATAAGCTAATACATCAGGGTATATATACACATGTATTGTTCGTGTCTGAATCTTAATACTGTTATACATTGACTATTGTTCTGCGTTTCCCTTTGTCTACTTCTTTCAACAGCAGTAATTCGCTTTTAGTAATTGCCTATTCTTTTCACAAAAAAGAAGATCTGTTTAGTTAAAAAAATCCGTTTGAATAATAATCCATACTCGTGTCCTTAAGCTTTGACAACAAAAGGTACCGATATAATATTTTCATCACCGAGTTTTTCCAATAAAGTTTGAATACAACAATAGACAAGAATAGTAATACTTTTGACACAAAATTCCTGATTATTTGTTGTTAAATATAAAATTTCGATTGTGGAATAACTTCCACAGTGTGAAATAATATTTGGAATGACGTCCAAGACGTCACAATTCCCATATATACTCATACTGTCGTTTATATCATCAAAAGGTAAGTGATTAATTTATATTACTTACACTAACAGAGCAGATTGTTTTTATTTCAGACATACACATATAGGTATATCGTCTGTAACAGAAAGAAATATGTATGCATACTTAAAGCAGCCCTATATTCGCATGAAATAAAAGATATTTGAAAAATTTAAATTTTACGTATGGGTAGTAATGCTGCTACACATTCTAACATTATACTTTGTATAATTATGTTCAATTAGTAAACAGTGTTTCTTGGCGATAAAACAAACTCGAAAGTAGGACTTTCCGAGTCGGTCGGTCATGCACTGGTTTACAATTGGAACGCATCGTCCGCACTTGTTTACATTCGGAATGCATCGTCCTCTTTCGGCAATGATGAAAACAAACATGGCGTCTTGTCGTGAATATTCCAGCCATATTGAAGTATGAACGATTACGGTCAGTTGAAACGGCCTCAATTATTATTACCATGTATCTCAGATGATGTTAATGTGATTGGGTTTTAATTGGAAACCGTGCATAATGTTTCATATGACGAATAAGTGTTAAATTAATGTGAAAGAACTTCAGAAGCCTCCATTGGGCGCACATGGGATATTTCTAACATAGTATTATATAGGAAACATATCGTTTCTCACGATTGTTTTGCAGAATTTGAGCATCAAGTATCAGGATAATCTTTATTCATTCATAGCTGGGGGCGGAGGGTTTGCTTGCATATCCTGTTCTTTTTACTATTGGCTAAAGTGCTGTTTGCCAACATTCAGGTTAGTCAATTCGCCCTCGGTTTCACATTCTTAATGCAATACAACGCCATGCAATTTTGAAATTGTGCACATCCAGTCACAACAACCGTGGTATTGGAGAGCAGGGTGGGGTCGAACTGTCACTTATTCAAAACACAGAATAATTTAAAACAAATAGAATACTAAGTTTTGCCGAACTACAAATTGGCGTGAGGCGTCCGTGGGCCAGCGTCGCATTTGGAATTGAACTGTTATAACCGGCCAAATCGTACTCCAGTCATACTAGTTTAATAGTTGATTAAATGTTCACAAAACTGACATCTTGTTGGAAACGTCTACACGTGTGGTATGTATCGCAATACGTGTCCGTGTATTGCTATATAGCGTGGTACGTTTCAGGCATATCATGACAGCTCTACTATCTGTTCAGCCTGTTTCCAGCACACAAGTGTACATATTTGTTTTATTTAAATTTATTTAACGTAGCTACCGATTGCCCATTTGAGCGACGGGCAGTTTACCTAACAACACCTTTCCTGAGCAGGCTCCAGCGATTAACCAGTAACTCCGTATGAAACTGCCAACGTTTTCATATAAAGAGACACGGTCTAATCGGGGCTCGAACCTTGGGTATCAGTGATGAGGAATATATTATGCCAGATGAGAGACTTGTGACCACAACTAAGATAGTATAAACTACATCATTGTCTGCCAATACGAGCTAAAGCAGGAACAGTTGTTATATTTTCAATCATTTTAATATATTAAAAGTGTTTTGTTTATTATAGTGTCACCCCTATTTGAAGGGCCAGCCATTTCTGACTTATGAGACACCTCTTTTTACGAACATCAGTACTTCCCGAATCCTATGTTTGTATGCCAGACGCCAGGCTGGTAGGCAATCGGTAACCATTATTTAACTAGCTGGCGGCTCACCAACCGGCCATATCAGAACGAACCCCTGACGAGAGTCGAACCTTCGACCCCCCGCTCCGTAGGCGGACGCCTTAACCACTGGGCCACGGAGACGGTATATTATGTAACAACAATAAATGTCATCATAGCCATGCATACACACTATGTGAATTGGTTGGTCTGAAATGGCAATTATATCTACAGCTGATACATGTTTCATCGCACAGACTATATATTAAACACAAGTAATTGTTTTGTTTTATATGTTTTATATTCATAAATGAAGTCAGGACTAAACATTGGGGATATTGAGTACTACTGTAGGGGCTAAAACTGGAAATGTTTAAGGGGAAAGCGGGACACATACTTTAACAATATATAAATACATTGGTAAATGTCTAGATTTGACTGGTTTTATGTCTTTAATTTAAAATTAGTATACGTGACAGTAATGAATTAGAGGGTAATAACTAGGAGGACATTCAGAATAGACAGAACTCAACTCAAAGAAGACGGTGATGCAGGAATCAATATAGATGGTGGTGCTAGTGAAGTATGTGAATGTTACACGAACAGTGAACAGCATGAACCGCCTAACAGGTAATAATAGGAAGAGCAGTAGGAATAGAGCTCCATGGATTTCTAACCCAGAGGGTTCACATCCGTTCTACTCAATGATCATGACAAGCCACTCCGCCACTCACCGATAATGGACCCAGGTCACCTCAGCGGCTATCCGGGTCCGGAGTGTTAAGCATATTCAAAGGCAAATGGTAAGGCTATAGAGGAGAACTAGAATGTGACAATAGTAAATGTAATTATGCATTAGCTGAAAGAGACAATATAAAAGATGTTGGGTCATACTATGTGGTACTTATGTACATGTAGTTGAATGCTTGCATTTAATTAGTAAATATATTAGAATCACAACTGCGTTACAGTTAAGTAAATTGACGGCGATTGGTTAAACTTGTTGAACTTAAAAGCCATTGAAGACAGATTAAAATGGCAGTTGTAGAATTATGTGGAGAAAAGGAAGAATGGACTAGATATATAGAAGAGAGAGAGAGAGGTGTTAACTAGTGATATTGCTTTGTTATCCTGCTGATGTTAAATAGTGATACTGCTTTGTTATCCTGCAGATGTTAAATAGTAATACTGCTTTGTTATCCTGCATATGTTAAATAGTGTGCAAAAACAGCTATTTTGCACACGATACTAAGTATTGTGATTGTCTAATGTATATATTATAAATAGAAATGACCGTACTATAGTTATGCAATATTCGCGCCTAAAAGCAACAAGCTATTTTGGCGCGCAAAAAGATGATTACATGAGAAATTAATTTGTGTATCGTTAATTTATCTTACCGCGAGAGATTATGTAATAGTTGTCGGTTTCTTTTGATGAGGCGCCAATATGTCTGGCTGTTTCGTTAACGTTACGATTTTGATTGCGTATGGTAACAGGTGGTCAGCGCCACGCTGTCTGACTTAAAGGTATATAATTCCGAGTAAATGGTAGAGAAATTAGAGCACAATAGGCTGTCCGTATGCAAGGATTGATTGCGTATCTCAAATAGAAAACAATTACTGTTTCTATGACACTATAGACGAGATGTCTTCTGTATATTAATTTAATATACTTATAAAACGAACTATAAACTGAACTTAAGTGTTACGGACACATTGGGTAGCGGTGGATTAAGTAGCACCGTATGTCTTGAATAGAATACGTGATAGCTAAGATAAAAGACGAGATGTCATCTGTATATTAATTTAATATACTTATATAACGAACTATAAATTGAACTTAAGTGTTACGGACACATTGAATAGCGATGGATTAAATAGCACCGTATATCTTGAATATAATACGTGATAAATAATATGATATAGATAAGAGATACAAATTATCTCTAAAATATAGCGGTAATAAATTGATACCAGGACAGTTCGGTGAGATATTGAATTTATCAAGAGACGCGAGCGGCTGATCAAATTAGACAGTCTAACTGAGATATCCTTGATTGTATATTGAAGATTAAAAATGTAATCCAATTATCGACAGGGCGGTGATCTAATAAAGAAACTAGAAATTAATGAGGCTTGACGTGATTATGATATAGATAAGAGATCATAGATTCACGAGATGTGAATATACGAAATAGGAGAATATACCAGACGACCAGTAAAATAGAGAGAAAAGAACATTGTGTTACGTTGTTATTGTATTGATAGAGAAATGAAATATACCCCTAGACAACCGACCAGAGAGTTTATGTAGCTTAAACCTTGGAAAGAGCCGTAACTAGACCAGATGTAGATACGAGCCGACGAGGGGGGACGCCACAATAGTGATACTGCTTTGTTATCCCGTATATGTTAAATAGTGATACTGCTTTGTTATCCTGCAGATGCTAAATAGTGATACTGCTTTGTTATCCTGCATATGTTAAATAGTGATACTGCTTTGTTATCCCGTATATGTTAAATAGTGATACTGCTTTGTTATCCTGCAGATGTTAAATAGTGATACTGCTTTGTTATCCTGCAGATGCTAAATAGTGATACTGCTTTGTTATCCTGCATATGATAAATAGTGATACTGCTTTGTTATCCTGCAGATGTTAACTAGTGATACTGCTTGGTTAAATAGTGATACTGCTTTGTTATCCCGTAGATGTTAAATAGTGACTGCATTGTTATCATGCAGATGTTAAATAGTGATACTGCTTTGTTATCCTGCAGATGTTAAATAGTGATACTGCTTTGTTATCCCGTAGATGTTAAATAGTGATACTGCTTTGTTATCCCGTAGATGTTAAATAGTGACTGCATTGTTATCATGCAGATGTTAAATAGTGATACTGCTTTGTTATCCTGCAGATGTTAAATAGTGATACTGCTTTGTTATCCTGCAGATGTTAAATAGTGATACTGCTTGGTTAGTTAAATAGTGATACTGTTTGTTATCCAGATGTAAATAGTGATACTGCTTTGTTATCCTGCAGATGTTAAATAGTGATACTGCTTTGTTATCCTGCAGATGTTAAATAGTGATACTGCTTTGTTATCCTGCAGATGTTAAATAGTGATACTGCTTTGTTATCCTGTAGATGTTAAATAGTGATACTGCTTTGTTATCCTGCAGATGTTAAATAGTGATACTGCTTTGTTATCCCGTAGATGTTAAATAGTGATACTGCTTTGTTATCCCGTATATGTTAAATAGTGATACTGCTTTGTTATCCCGTAGATGTTAAATAGTGATACTGCTTTGTTATCCGACAGATGTCAAGAAGGAGAAACTATAGAGCAGGTACCAAGATGGGCATTAAGAAGAAAAATATTCGCTGTGTGTAAGGAAGATGCTCGTATGATTCCATTTCTAATGCTTGGAAGAGTGCCTCTTCTCTCTCCCTCGTGGCGATGGATTCCGTCAGGCCGATGAGGTCTCGAGAGTGATCAATATAAGTTGTAAAAACTTGTTTCGCAATCGAGCTAAAATAAATTTGTATACACTAATACACATTTTATTTCACTCAATACATATATGTTTTGTAAACAGATCAGTAATACGGACGCCACATAATGCTAATTGACAAATTAATATGAATGAAAAAGACGCCAATTTGTGTTTAACATCATCTGTTTCTATGTTTCTATATGCAGTCTATATCCGTTATGTCGAACTCCGTCGGCCCGAACAAAATACTTCGACATAACCGAAGTCTGACGTAACGATATTCGATATAAACAGATCCAGTTATAATATGTAAAATGATAGTGTCTGAAACGGGACTTTGAGATAACCGGATAATTCGACATAACCGACTTTGACATAACGGATGTAGACTATATATGACAAATGTATTTCATTTATCATTCCACGTGAATCACAGTCTTGTGTTCTGTATCGTTTTAGTATTCGGGGAATGCTCACTGACAGATAAGGGTGCTCCGGGTATGTATTTACAAGTAACTGTATTTACTCATTACAAGCTTACGGTCCCCATATTGTAACTATATAGGCATACACCAGGTTTCTCACCCGCACGTCGAGTAACAATAAGAAATCTAACCACCCAGAACAATGATGTAATACATAGTATATAGCATTATTATACAATTTCGATTGTGGAATAACTTCCGATGTGAAATAATATTTGGAATGACGTCCAATGTGTTTTTACGTTTATTTATCGTACACGCGACCTCGGTTTAACGTCCCATCTGAAAGAGTGTTGATTGTATTAGGGTCAGACGGGGGATCGAACCTGCGATCCCTGGATTACCAGTCCAGCGTGTTACCACTGAACTACATATTCGTCTGTAATGACGTCCAAGACGTCACAATTCACATATATACTCATACTGTCGTTTATATCATCAAAATACTGTCGTTTATATCATCAAATAACTGTCGTTTATATCATCAAAATACTGTCGTTTATATCATCAAATAACTGTCGTTTATATCATCAAAATATCATCAAACGGTAAGTGATTAATTTATATTAATTACACTAACAGAACAGATATTTTAAATTTCTATATCTATATTGTACATTGTACACGACAGTTCAATATGCTTAAAGGTGTATTATTGTGTCAATACAATTTTGATATAATATGACATATGTCCTTAACCCTTTTAACACCACATACCTCTAAATTGGCTTACAAAAAAGTGTAGATCCAGATGAGCCGGCTCGTCACAAGCCGTCTCATCAGGATCTGCACTTTTTTCAAGTAATATAACTATTTTTAGAAAAAATATTACCCATTTTGATAAATGAACTGATCCAAATGTAATTTTATTATTAATTTATTGGTCTAAAAATATCATGGACCAGTCCATGTCAGTTACTTGGTGTTGAATGGGTTAATCTAAGCTGCTAGATATATATGATTCATGAAGTGTGTATGTTTCTTTTATGCATACCAAAACTCCATCTTCCACTATTTTCTCTGTCACTGCTTGAGTTTTATATTCCTCCGCGGTTTGGATGTACAGACGTGGTTGTGCGGTTGTGCTTTGTAGTGTAATGAGGCACCATACAAGGCAGTTAAAATGAATGAAATTTGAAAACAAATATTATATTAGCTGAAATCATTGGAAACCATAAAAGAAGAGTTCTGTTTATAAACTTTATTAGTGTAACGCCACTCGTAGAAATACATAATTCGGTGATTACTCGTGGAAATAAAATCCTATCTTACACTAATAAACACAAACATACTCTTTTTCTCGCAATTCATTTCGGTAAGTATCTCCAGCTATTCCTGAGGTAAATAATTACATTAACTATGATTAGGGAGCATTAAGGAGCTACGCTTGACCATCTATAAGAATGTCTGATTGTGTGTGTCTTTTACGTTTATTTTTACGTCGCTACCGGTTACCCATATGAGCGACGCCTCCTGAAGAGATTAGTCATTTTAGATGTTTGGACGATAGTGCAATGATACAGACAGAGACCCATTCCAGAATCTCCTCTAGTTCATTTACGTACACGGTGTAAAGCACCGACACGATACCTTGGTTTAACGTCCCATCTGAAAGACTGTTAATTGTATTAGGGTCAGACTGGGGATCGAACCTGCGATCCCTGGATTACCAGTCCAGCGTGTTACCACTGGACAACAGATCCGTATGTGATGTCTGATTTATTAATATATGCTCAGTATATACCGGTATATATATCAAATTACATTGTACATTGTTCCCACGTTGCGTATGGTACACATGCTGGACATGTAGGCTACTCATATATATAATTACATTGTACATTGTTCCCACGTTGCGTATTGTACACATGCTGGACATGTAGGCTACTCATATATAGAATTACATTGTACATTGTTCCCACGTTGTGTATTGTACACATGCTGGACATGTAGGCTACTCATATATAGAATTACATTGTACATTGTTCCCACGTTGCGTATTGTACACATGCTGGACACGTACTCATATATAGAATTACGTTGTACATTGTTCCCACGTTGCGTATTGTACACAGGCTGGACATGTAGGCTACTCATATATAGAATTACATTGTACATTGTTCCCACGTTGCGTATTGTACACAGGCTGGACATGTAGGCTACTCATATATAGAATTACATTGTAAATTGTTCCCACGTTGCGTATTGTACACATGCTGGGCATGTAGGCTACTCATATATAGAATTACATTGTACATTGTTCCCACGTTGCGTATTGTACACATGCTGGACATGTAGGCTACTCATATATAGAATTACGTTGTACATTGTTCCCACGTTGCGTATTGTACACAGGCTGGACATGCACTCATATATAGAATTACATTGTACATTGTTCCCACGTTGCGTATTGTACACATGCTGGACACGTACTCATATATAGAATTACGTTGTACATTGTTCCCACGTTGCGTATGGTACACATGCTGGACATGTAGGCTACTCATATATAGAATTACATTGTACATTGTTCCCACGTTGCGTATTGTACACATGCTGGACATGTACTCATATATAGAATTACATTGTACATTGTTCCCACGTTGCGTATTGTACACAGGCTGGACATGTAGGCTACTCATATAGAGAATTACATTGTAAATTGTTCCAACGTTGCGTATTGTACATATGCTGGGCATGTAGGCTACTCATATATAGAATTACATTGTACATTGTTCCCACGTTGCGTATTGTACACAGGCTGGACATGTATGCTACTCATATATAGAATTACGTTGTACATTGTTCCCACGTTGCGTACTGTACACATGCTGGACATGTAGGCTACTCATATATAGAATTACATTGTACATTGTTCCCACGTTGCGTATGGTACACATGCTGGACATGTAGGCTACTCATATATAGAATTACATTGTACATTGTTCCCACGTTGCGTATTGTACACATGCTGGACACGTACTCATATATAGAATTACATTGTACATTGTTCCGACGTTGCGTATGGTATACATGCTTGACATGTAGGCTACTCATATATAGAATTACATTGTACATTGTTCCCATGTTGTGTATTGTACACATGCTGGACATGTAGGTTACTCATATATAGAATTACATTGTACATTGTTCCCACGTTGCGTATTGTACACATGCTGGACATGTAGGCTACTCATATATAGAATTACATTGTACATTGTTCCCACGTTGCGTATTGTACACATGCTGGACACGTATTCATATATAGAATTACGTTGTACATTGTTCCCACGTTGCGTATTGTACACAGGCTGGACATGTAGGCTACTCATATATAGAATTACATTGTACATTGTTCCCACGTTGCGTATTGTACACAGGCTGGACATGTAGGCTACTCATATATAGAATTACATTGTAAATTGTTCCAACGTTGCGTATTGTACATATGCTGGGCATGTAGGCTACTCATATATAGAATTACATTGTACATTGTTCCCACGTTGCGTATTGTACACATGCTGGACATGTAGGCTACACATATATAGAATTACGTTGTACATTGTTCCCACGTTGAGTATTGTACACAGGCTGGACACGTACTCATATATAGAATTACATTGTACATTGTTCCCACGTTGCGTATGGTACACATGCTGGACATGTAGGCTACTCATATATAGAATTACATTGTACATTGTTCCCACGTTGCGTACTGTACACATGCTGGACATGTACTCATATATAGAATTACATTGTACATTGTTCCCACGTTGCGTATTGTAAACAGGCTGGACATGTAGGCTACTCATATATAGAATTACATTGTAAATTGATCCAACGTTGCGTATTGTACATATGCTGGGCATGTAGGCTACTCATATATAGAATTACATTGTACATTGTTCCCACGTTGCGTATTGTACACAGGCTGGACATGTATGCTACTCATATATAGAATTACGTTGTACATTGTTCCCACGTTGCGTACTGTACACATGCTGGACATGTACTCATATATAGAATTACGTTGTACATTGTTCCCAAGTTGCGTATTGTACACAGGCTGGACATGTACTCATATATAGAATTACATTGTAAATTGTTCCCACGTTGTGTATTGTACACATGCTGGACATGTAGGCTACTCATATATAGAATTACATTGTACATTGTTCCCACGTTGCGTATTGTACACATGCTGGACATGTAGGCTACTCATATATAGAATTACATTGTACATTGTTCCCACGTTGCGTATTGTACACATGCTGGACATGTACTCATATATAGAATTACATTGTACATTGTTCCCACGTTGCGTATTGTACACATGCTGGACATGTAGGCTACTCATATATAGAATTACATTGTACATTGTTCCCACGTTGCGTATTGTACACAGGCTGGACATGTAGGCTACTCATATATAGAATTACATTGTACATTGTTCCCACGTTGCGTATTGTACACATGCTGGACATGTAGGCTACTCATATATAGAATTACATTGTACATTGTTCCCACGTTGCGTATTGTACACATGCTGGACATGTACTCATATATAGAATTACATTGTACATTGTTCCCACGTTGCGTATTGTACACATGCTGGACACGTACTCATATATAGAATTACATTGTACATTGTTCCCACGTTGCGTATTGTACACATGCTGGACATGTAGGCTACTCATATATAGAATTACATTGTACATTGTTCCCACGTTGCGTATTGTACACATGCTGGACATGTAGGCTACTCATATATAGAATTACATTGTACATTGTTCCCACGTTGCGTATTGTACACAGGACAGTACTCTATATTTGTTTGTTTGTGTTTTTTTGTTTGTATTGTACACATGCTGGACATGTACTCATATATAGAATTACATTGTACATTGTTCCCACGTTGCGTATTGTACACATGCTGGACATGTAGGCTACTCATATATAGAATTACATTGTACATTGTTCCCACGTTGCGTATTGTACACAGGCTGGACATGTACTCATATATAGAATTACATTGTACATTGTTCCCACGTTGCGTATTGTACACATGCTGGACATGTACTACTATATATAGAATTACATTGTACATTGTTCCCACGTTGCGTATTGTACACATGCTGGACATGTAGGCTACTCATATATAGAATTACATCTCATATATAGAATTACATTGTACATTGTTCCCACGTTGCGTATTGTACACATGCTGGACATGTGTACTCATATATAGAATTACATTGTACATTGTTCCCACGTTGCGTATTGTACACATGCTGGACATGTAGGCTACTCATATATAGAATTACATTGTACATTGTTCCCACGTTGCGTATTGTACACATGCTGGACATGTAGGCTACTCATATATAGAATTACATTGTACATTGTTCCCACGTTGCGTATTGTACACATGCTGGACATGTACTCATATATAGAATTACATTGTACATTGTTCCCACGTTGCGTATTGTACACATGCTGGACATGTACTCATATATAGAATTACATTGTACATTGTTCCCACGTTGCGTATTGTACACATGCTGGACATGTAGGCTACTCATATATAGAATTACATTGTACATTGTTCCCACGTTGCGTATTGTACACATGCTGGACATGTATTCATATATAGAATTACATTGTACATTGTTCCCACGTTGTGTATTGTACACATGCTGGACATGTATACTCATATATAGAATTACATTGTACATTGTTCCCACGTTGCGTATTGTACACATGCTGGACATGTAGGTACTCATATATAGAATTACATTGTACATTGTTCCCACGTTGCGTATTGTACACATGCTGGACATGTACTCATATATAGAATTACATTGTACATTGTTCCCACGTTGCGTATTGTACACATGCTGGACATGTAGGCTACTCATATATAGAATTACATTGTACATTGTTCCCACGTTGCGTATTGTACACATGCTGGACATGTACTCATATATAGAATTACATTGTACATTGTTCCCACGTTGCGTATTGTACACATGCTGGACATGTACTCATATATAGAATTACATTGTACATTGTTCCCACGTTGCGTATTGTACACATGCTGGACATGTAGGCTACTCATATATAGAATTACATTGTACATTGTTCCCACGTTGCGTATTGTACACATGCTGGACATGTATGCTACTCATATATAGAATTACATTGTACATTGTTCCCACGTTGCGTATTGTACACATGCTGGACATGTACTACTCATATATAGAATTACATTGTACATTGTTCCCACGTTGCGTATTGTACACATGCTGGACATGTAGGCTACTCATATATAGAATTACATTGTACATTGTTCCCACGTTGCGTATTGTACACATGCTGGACATGTAGGCTACTCATATATAGAATTACATTGTACATTGTTCCCACGTTGCGTATTGTACACATGCTGGACATGTAGGCTACCATATATAGAATTACATTGTACATTGTTCCCACGTTGCGTATTGTACACATGCTGGACATGTACTCATATATAGAATTACATTGTACATTGTTCCCACGTTGCGTATTGTACACATGCTGGACATGTATGCTACTCATATATAGAATTACATTGTACATTGTTCCCACGTTGCGTATTGTACACATGCTGGACATGTACTCATATATAGAATTACATTGTACATTGTTCCCACGTTGCGTATTGTACACATGCTGGACATGTAGGCTACTCATATATAGAATTACATTGTACATTGTTCCCACGTTGCGTATTGTACACATGCTGGACATGTAGGCTACTCATATATAGAATTACATTGTACATTGTTCCCACGTTGCGTATTGTACACATGCTGGACATGTATGCTACTCATATATAGAATTACATTGTACATTGTTCCCACGTTGCGTATTGTACACATGCTGGACATGTAGGCTACTCATATATAGAATTACATTGTACATTGTTCCCACGTTGCGTATTGTACACAGGCTGGACATGTAGGCTACTCATATATAGAATTACATTGTACATTGTTCCCACGTTGCGTATTGTACACAGGCTGGACATGTACTCATATATAGAATTACATTGTACATTGTTCCCACGTTGCGTATTGTACACATGCTTGGCATATAGGCTACTCATATATAGAATTACATTGTACATTGTTCCCACGTTGCGTATTGTACACATGCTGGACATGTATGCTACTCATATATAGAATTACATTGTACATTGTTCCCACGTTGTGTATTGTACACATGCTGGACATGTAGGCTACTCATATATAGAATTACATTGTACATTGTTCCCACGTTGCGTATTGTACACATGCTGGACACGTACTCATAAATAGAATTACATTGTACATTGTTCCCACGTTGCGTATTGTACACATGCTGGACATGTAGGCTACTCATATATAGAATTACATTGTACATTGTTCCCACGTTGCGTATTGTACACATGCTGGACATGTATGCTACTCATATATAGAATTACATTGTACATTGTTCCCACGTTGCGTATTGTACACATGCTGGACATGTACTCATATATAGAATTACATTGTACATTGTTCCCACGTTGCGTATTGTACACATGCTGGACATGTAGGCTACTCATATATAGAATTACGTTGTACATTGTTCCCACGTTGCGTATTGTACACATGCTGGACATGTAGGCTACTCATATATAGAATTACATTGTACATTGTTCCCACGTTGCGTATTGTACACATGCTGGACATGTATGCTACTCATATATAGAATTACATTGTACATTGTTCCCACGTTGCGTATTGTACACATGCTGGACATGTAAGCTACTCATATATAGAATTACATTGTACATTGTTCCCACGTTGCGTATTGTACACATGCTGGACATGTAGGCTACTCATATATAGAATTACATTGTACATTGTTCCCACGTTGCGTATTGTACACATGCTGGACATGTAGGCTACTCATATATAGAATTACATTGTACATTGTTCCCACGTTGCGTATTGTACACATGCTGGACATGTAGGCTACTCATATATAGAATTACATTGTACATTGTTCCCACGTTGCGTATTGTACACATGCTGGACATGTACTCATATATAGAATTACATTGTACATTGTTCCCACGTTGCGTATTGTACACATGCTGGACATGTAGGCTACTCATATATAGAATTACATTGTACATTGTTCCCACGTTGCGTATTGTACACATGCTGGACATGTAGGCTACTCATATATAGAATTACATTGTACATTGTTCCCACGTTGCGTATTGTACACAGGCTGGACATGTACTCATATATAGAATTACATTGTACATTGTTCCCACGTTGCGTATTGTACACATGCTGGACATGTAGGCTACTCATATATAGAATTACATTGTACATTGTTCCCACGTTGGTATTGTACACATGCTGGACATTTACTCATATATAGAATTACATTGTACATTGTTCCCACGTTGCGTATTGTACACATGCTGGACATGTAGGCTACTCATATATAGAATTACATTGTACATTGTTCCCACGTTGTGTATTGTACACAGGCTGGACATGTAGGCTACTCATATATAGAATTACATTGTACATTGTTCCCACGTTGCGTATTGTACACATGCTGGACATGTAGGCTACTCATATATAGAATTACATTGTACATTGTTCCCACGTTGGGTATTGTACACATGCTGGACATTTACTCATATATAGAATTACGTTGTACATTGTTCCCACGTTGCGTATTGTACACATGCTGGACATGTAGGCTACTCATATATAGAATTACATTGTACATTGTTCCCACGTTGCGTATTGTACACATGCTGGACATGTAGGCTACTCATATATAGAATTACATTGTACATTGTTCCCACGTTGCGTATTGTACACAGGCTGGACATGTACTCATATATATAATTACGTTGTACATTGTTCCCACGTTGCGTATTGTACACTATGCTGGACATGTAGGCTACTCATATATAGAATTACATTGTACATTGTTCCCACGTTGGGTATTGTACACATGCTGGACATTTACTCATATATAGAATTACGTTGTACATTGTTCCCACGTTGCGTATTGTACACATGCTGGACATGTAGGCTACTCATATATAGAATTACATTGTACATTGTTCCCACGTTGTGTATTGTACACAGGCTGGACATGTAGGCTACTCATATATAGAATTACATTGTACATTGTTCCCACGTTGCGTATTGTACACAGGCTGGACATGTAGGCTACTCATATATAGAATTACATTGTACATTGTTCCCACGTTGCGTATTGTACACATGCTGGACATTTACTCATATATAGAATTACGTTGTACATTGTTCCCACGTTGCGTATTGTACACATGCTGGACATGTAGGCTACTCATATATAGAATTACATTGTACATTGTTCCCACGTTGCGTATTGTACACATGCTGGACATGTAGGCTACTCATATATAGAATTACATTGTACATTGTTCCCACGTTGCGTATTGTACACAGGCTGGACATGTATGCTACTCATATATAGAATTACGTTGTACATTGTTCCCACGTTGCGTATTGTACACATGCTGGACATGTACTCATATATAGAATTACGTTGTACATTGTTCCCAAGTTGCGTATTGTACACAGGCTGGACATGTACTCATATATAGAATTACATTGTACATTGTTCCCACGTTGCATATAGTACACATGCTGGACATGTACACATATATAGAATTACATTGTACATTGTTCCCACGTTGCGTATTGTACACATGCTGGACATGTAGGCTACTCATATATATAATTACATTGTACATTGTTCCCACGTTGCGTATTGTACACATGCTGGACATGTAAGCTACTCATATATAGGATTACGTTGTACATTGTTCCCACGTTGCGTATTGTACACAGGCTGGACATGTAGGCTACTCATATATAGAATTACATTGTACATTGTTCCCACGTTGCGTATTGTATACATGCTGGACATGTAGGCTACTCATATATAGAATTACATTGTACATTGTTCCCACGTTGCGTATTGTACACAGGCTGGACATGTAGGCTACTCATATATAGAATTACATTGTACATTGTTCCCACGTTGCGTATTGTACACATGCTGGACATGTACTCATATATAGAATTACGTTGTACATTGTTCCCACGTTGGGTATTGTACACATGCTGGACATGTACTCATACTTTCAGCGGTCTACAAGTGTAGCATCCATAATATACACAGTTCATCAGTTCTGTTATCATCAGACGATGTACCCGAGAACCAACGAATAGATTGTTACTGCGATGTCAGTGTGGTTGGCACGCTGTCACTATTGGCAACCTATGAAAGTCCAGATTATCCAAACTGTGATGTGAAGATAGTATTCAGCAATGTACGTTATTCCTGTGCAGACTCCTTCAAATACATCGATGTGGAATCTAATTTTAAACTATTTTACTCAAAGAGCACGCTCCAGACAAATCCAACAACGTGTCTGCTACTGGAAGCTGGTATGTCCGTTTATTTCAGTTTTATACAATTCAGGATCTATGCTCGGCGTATCCTTATGCTCGGCGTATCCCTATGCTCGGCGTATTTTTTCCATTTACATTCGTATTTAAAATATTTAAATAGTTTTAACCTATTTTCATTGACAGAGGTGAAACATGGTTCAATAACATTCCGTTGTACGTACCGGTAGCCTAATGCAACTGTCACCTGACTGGTTCAGTAGCCGAATATAAACAGACAGCTTGTTGGGAGAATTTTTTTCCACCGAAATGATGCAGGTTATGGTCATTTCAGGTAGCTATCCGAATTGGAAAAAGATGTACAAATAACCAGAAAAAAAGTTTCTTATGAGTTGTAATATTGTTAGTTATTGATGTTATTAATAATATATTCAACAATTACCCGTGCATAAATAAAACAATTGCATGTACGCCGTGCATTGGTGCCCTAAAGTATCTAGTTCCCCATGGAAACAGGTGCCGTTGCGATAGCTGTATTGAGTTCTTGACTTAACATGATCAAATACTATTACCTGTTTTGGTCAGTTGTTGCCCCGGATATACTACATAGGTATGTAGATCATCATAAGTTGTTTCCTCAGTTTTTATCGTTGTTTCCTTTGCACAAAATATGATTATTAAGTTGCAATATCTCGACAGATATCCAATGGGTTATTATCTGTATTGTTATTGTTTATCAATTAACTAACTTGGTTTGGATTAAATCACATTTATCATAACGCAATATCTGGTTAGGGAACAACAGTAAAAACAAAGTATTCCAATTGAAAGGACCGCTATACATTTATCTGTCAAGGGAGGTAATAGGAAAGCCAGCGAGGTCCCTCATTTGCGTGCGGAACGTCAGTGGTCCACTTGGGTCTGTCTGTCTGTCCGTCCGTCCGTCCGTCCGTCCGCCCGTTCGTTCGTTCGTCCGTCGGCTGACTGACCGTGGGCGGGATAAACCAAACAATATTAATAAAAACATGTTTAATGATATTGTAAAATATTTACTTATCTTGCTTATACACGTATATATGTTATGTAACATTCAAAACAAATACATACACGTATATATGTTATGTAACATTCAAAACAAATACATACACGTATATATGTTATGTAACATTCAAAACAAATACATACACGTATATATGTTATGTAACATTCAAAACAAATACATACACGTATATATGTTATGTAACATTCAAAACAAATACATACACGTATATATGTTATGTAACATTCAAAACAAATACATACACGTATATATGTTATGTAACATTCAAAACAAATACATACACGTATATATTTATATAGGATATTAATGTTATAATGCAATAATCTGTGTTGCAGGGTCGGCTGCTTCAATTTCGATATGGTGTCACAAGAATGTAGAACCACCACTTTCCATCAAACCGAACAATACAACAACCACTGTAGCAACGACAACATTCAACATGACATCAACTGCCACAGCAGTTACATCACGAAGTACTACAGAAGTGTCTTCAAACACTGATAAAAGCAAAGCACACACAACTAGTATACCAACAGAAACGTGTTCATATCCACCTGCATCTATCAACTATGTGCCAAATAATATGACATCACCAGCATCATCGTCATTTTCATCTATACCATCAGCTCCTACATCATCTTCTCATTCAACAGAACCACCAACTCCATCAACAACATCATTATCTACACCCATAGCTTCATCAAATGTATCGGATAGTTATCCTAGTACGTTATCAACTATGTCATCAACTTCAGCTTTATCAAGACAAATAATAAACACAACACAATTATTGTCAGACATATATTCTACATCTGATTTAACACGATCGTCAACGACAGATGTACGTACACACATAACGACTCAGCAACCCGGAAGTGAGCGCATCGCCAAGTCTAAAGATAGCTATGATAAAACTGGTACATTTGTTTGTTTCGGGGGGGGGGGCGTAAAGTCGCACCAACAGCTTAGGTTATTGGTAGACTATCCAGCAATATTGGTGGAGGGAGACACGGACGGACACCCCGGTAAAACTACCAACCTTCCATAAGCCTGCTGTATAGCTTCCTCCCTGTGAACGAATTCGACACCCCAGTGGGAGCATGTCGAATCTACAGCGGTGAGGGACAAGTGATTTGAAGTGAACGTCTCCGTAACCACTCAAGAATCATATATTCGTCATAATATAACATACAGGTTCGATTCTCGGACCGGGAAGTATGTGATAGGGTACGGTGGTCGCCAGATCGGACAGGTGGGTTTTCTCCGGGTACTCCGGTTTCCTCCCACACGAATGACCACATATACGGTTTCATCCACGCCAACGAGAGTGATTAATATAAGTTGTTAGAACTTGCTTCGCAATCGTTGATAAAATAAATCGGCATAAGAAATGTGCGAAATATTGGGTAAATTAGTGCAATGTGTGAAGGATTATTTGCTTAACGCACAATAGTAAAATCCATAATTCCAAAATGTGTAGTGAACATATAATGCTCAATATATAAAATAATAAACAATATTTTTATTGTATCAGCAAAGTTCAAAGAAAGCATTCAGTAAAGGTGAATGTTTTTTGTCTTGCATCGCACTAATCTATATATAGAATATGGTGATGAACACTTGTTTATATCTAAGTGTTCAGTTTAACGTTTCTTCATTCAAGAACAAACACAATGTATTAGTGTGTGTGTGTGTGTACGTGCGTGCGTGCGTGCGTGCGTGCGTGTGTTTTACGTTTATGTATCGTCGCTACCGGTTACCCATATGAGCGACGCCTCCTGAAGAGATTAGTCATTTTAGATTTGTGGAGGATAGTGTAATGATACAGACAAAGAGAGAGACCCATTCCAGAGTCTCCTCTGGTTCTTTTACGTGCACGGTGTAAAGCACCGACACGAGACCTCGGTTTAACGTCCCATCTGAAAGACTGTTAATTTTATTAGGGTCAGATGGGGGATCGAACCTGCGATCCCTGGATTACCAGCCCAGCGTGTTACCACTGGACTAAAGATCCGTCTGCACACACAATGTATTATGTTTATTTCTTGCATTAAATAGCCCACATGTCATAGCCACGCCTACTATAAATAATGTGATAGTATGATTGTTGTCATTTGACCGCCTCAGTGGTCGAGGGGTTCAGGTCGTTGTACCACTCTAACCAATCATCACTGGTGGTCACTGGTACGAGCCCCACTCAGGCCGTGTCTGTTTATATGAAAAAGTTGACAGCTTCATACGGAGGTTGGTGCAACAAGTACTGGTTAACCGCTGGAGCCTGCACGGGAAAGGTGTTGTTAGGGAAACTGCCCGTTGCTCATATGGGAAATCGGTAGCGACTTTAAATAAACTTAAATAGACAGGTTTTAAAAAAGTGTGTTCATTTTGTTGCAGTTAGGATACTAGCCTCCGTCACAGGGTGTGTTATCCTGCTTGTAGCTGTTGTTACTCTTGCTGTCTTCATTTACAAGTAAGAATTCATATGTTTTCCTAATTGAACTCGGTGTTAAAAGCATAAACACATCGTGGGAGGGAGAAGAACTACTAGCATATAAGTTTTCTTTCGTTCTAATCCCTTTCAGTCTACTGCTGTTAAATTATATGTAAAATGTTCATTTCTTGAGTACATGTACACATACTGAAATAAATAATGTTTAAACTAACACATCGTGGAATAATCCATTCATTTTCTTCATGTTGCTTTCTTAAACACTAACTTAGTATGCAGTATGCAGATAATAGACATTTCTACAACAACTGTCATCTAAACTCTACCCTCAGATTACAAACAAAAGAATATTTAGTTCTAAGAATCAGGCCTCAGATCTCAACTCGAGTGATATGATTGGTAGATTACAGGTTTCTCGCTCGGCTCAGCCAATCAGAAATTTGGAAGCTGAAATTGAGATTGGAGAAATGTATTATTACATTCAGACCAAGCGAACTGATCACCTGTAACTTGTTTCTTTTTGGGGTTTATGTAGCACCGACAACGACAGTATTTCAGGCCCAGATAGAACCACCGACTATAGTCGTGAGGGGCAAACGATTTTGAAGTCAACGACCGAAACCACTCGGCCACAGAGATTCCTTAGCTTGAACATGTACATGTATACGGAAACATGTTTATAGTAATATTGTCATATTTAAATTTGCGTACAGAAAACGACAGACGATGACAAAGGAGACATTGGATAGTGCTGTACGTAATCAACAGTTATACATTGATGCCTTCGGACAGGCAGAGAGGGCGAACACTGAGGATAGTGTATTCTTTACGAGCCTCCTCTCGAGCGATAACGTCGACGAACCGTCTGAAAGACTGTATTCTATACCACATGGAAGTATGTACAGTGTCAGGGGGCTATCTCAGAGTCTACATTCACTACAACAAGGAGTTGCGTGCACTGTCAGCAGTCACGTGAACGAAGTTTCGACCGCGCCACTGCCAGTCGTCGGAGATATGAAAAACGTTTCACAGGCACACAGAACTGCAGATCTTATAAAAGACAGAACTGCCGATCTTATAAAAGACAGACCTGCCGATATTATAAAACAAAGATATAGTCGGCGCATGTTTTTGGCACCAGAGAAGGATTCCGACGCTTATGATCTTTCAATGGCATCTGCGTCTAGCGATGTTCCAAAATATGACACGAAATATACCACACCATGCATCCGATATCAACATTCTGCACTACTACATAAGGAACCAATGGCACCGTTAGACCAACATGAAACAGAGGCTAATACTACACTAGACAGAGAACAAGTGTTTACTAGGTATGCTGATATTGAGAAGAAGTCTAAATCACAAACAGAGAACAGCACAATACATGCCATTGTTCGGAAACCGAACCAAGAGTATTTACAGAAGAATAAGTCAAGTTTCATTTAAAGCTTATGATGATGGCGAAGGGAAAGAAGTAGAAGTACAACCCAGGGGAATATTGAAGAACAAGACTGTAGAGACTCTTCCAAACGTCGACAACCATATATTAACTGAAATAGAATATAAGTATGATCGTACACAGTACGATTCGGCGATTCCAAGAGTATAACTGGACAGCGGAGATATGAATACAGTCGTTTCTAAATTGAACAGATCGGACGAAGAAAATATATTTGACGATCACTCGACTTATGACCAAGAACAACCGGACATATACAATGGAGGTGGAGTTTCGTGTGATATGTAACGTGTTAAGATGGAATAAGCAAACAGAAGCATACCCCATGTATGTTGTAGGGAAATAAGTGATACATGACAACTGGATATGAAATCGAAGCATAGGTACAATTTGATATCGCTGTTAATATCGAGAAATAACCAATATAGCGTGAAAGGTAGATGAATGTTTTAATGTATACTGACACCAAAAGGAAACTGTGCATTTTTATATTGATGGTTATCATTTCGCTGCAAATTTTAGAATTATGGATTTTACTATCATGAGTGTAGAAAATAATCCTTCACACATTGCACTAATTTATCCAATATTGAGCACATTTTGCCTACGTTATTTTCTAATAGGATATGAATTGTACCTTTATGGTAAGTGCCGAGTTTCCTTTAGATGTCAGTATATATGTACTTGATCTACCAATGACAATCACAACTTACATCTGACTTACCCTCATAGATTACGAGTATCATGTTTACATAAAGCGAACTTCATTTATATTTACGTAATAGTGTATTTTGAATAACTCGATTTAGGGCAGTCACTTGTATACATAACATTCGAAAACCAAAACAATCATTGTTGAACCATCAAACCTATAAACTATTTTTCTGTAAGCCTACAGCTTTGACCACTCGGCCATCCTGCCATGTGTGATAATTCGATATAGTTTAATCAGTGTTTTAACTGGCCAATGTTTATATACATCAGCATGTTTGTATACAAGTGACTGGCCTGATTAATCGAACTGTAACTCAATGTTGTTGATAGTCTAGGAATGTGTGTGTTTTACGTTTATTTATCGTCGCTACCGGTTGCCCATACGAGCGATGCCTCCTGTCATTTTACAGTTATGGAGGATAGCGCAATGATACAGACTGAGACCCATTCCAGAGTCTCCTCTGGTTCTTTTACGTGCACGTAATACATATTTTGTATTAAGAACCGACACGAGACCTCGGTTTAAAGTCCCATCTGAAAGACTGTTAATTGTATTAGGGTCAGACGGGGGCTCGAATCTGCAATCCCTGTATTACCAGTCCAACGTGTTAACCACTGGACTACAGATCCGTCTGTATAGAATTTGAATGACATCGTTGACATATTCTGTATTAAGGGCCATGCGTGGTTGTTATGATTTATTTTCTAATTACATTATAGTAATTCCCTATGCCAATTACTAGATGATTTGTCACACCACGAGTTCGATCGAATTACTGTAGTGTTAGTAGTCAACGTACAGTGCTCTCATATGGTTATACATTAAGCAGTATTTGTGAACGTGATTTATGATTAAGAGAATGCATTAAGTTAATTATATAATTCTGGCTAATCACAGGCATTTGCAGCTTCATCAATATGATATAAAACAAAATAAAAATCTATTCCAGATTCATCTTTTTGAGCAAGAAAAACTAAAGATAAATATATATGTTATGGAATATTTATCCATATCTTTCTTATATATCTTATAATTATATATATGTCTTTTTAGGTTTACTCTTTAGTGAGATGGGGGTAAATAAAAACTAATTAGGAGGGTGTATTTACTGTGGAAACTTCAAATGCCTGTGGCATAATCCAAAATGTGTGTTTATAACGAAGGTTGCCCAGATACCTCAATTGATATGAAATCATATGACAATATGAAGCCGGAATTACAACTAAGTACGTGTTACATTTGTACACAGTAGCGATACTATAGCGTAGATAGTATATATATATATATATATATATATATATATATATATATATTGTAGTAATGTACGCATAAACATAATGTTGAATAATATAAAACGGGAATTGGTTTAAACAGTATTTATTCCAATAAATTTACATGTATAACACAAAAAATGTTACAAATTACATAAATTGTGAATGGTTTGGACTGGAAAACAAGTTTTCAGAAAACTTATATTAATTCCTCTCCAACGGGAATTAAAACAAAATAATGATTATTTTAATGGCAGCTCATTGTCAGACCGGAGCGATTATGCTCACTGATTTGTCACTCTTAACTGCGTTTTGCACATTACAAATATCTTGCTAATTAGTTTAAACATATTTTATTTATCAATATTTACATAGTGGACACAGGTGGATTCAATCGGAAGCTAGTAGCTTATTTTGATTTTCTCCATGACAAACATAATTTTCACAAACTGTGGCAGAGTGTATATACACATTTATGAACGTGACAAGTTTTATTCAACAGTAATAATATAAATGTAAATAAAAATAATATAGAGATGGTGACGATGAAGTAATCAACCAGACTGGCTTACCAGTCAGATTACGTGCTGTCAATTTAGGACATGGTGAGGCGAGAGAGGTGATGAGGAGAGAGAGGGGATGAGGGGAGAGAGAGAGAGAGAACGAGGTGTGAATCGTGCTATTTGAATCGGCGATAACTGTTAGTGACTATTTTCGAATTGTGTCTAGGTTTTTTAAAATAATATTTGTTCGGCTTCCTTGTGGCATATATCTAATGTAACT
This sequence comes from Archivesica marissinica, assembly GCA_014843695.1. Taxonomy (NCBI): domain Eukaryota; kingdom Metazoa; phylum Mollusca; class Bivalvia; order Venerida; family Vesicomyidae; genus Archivesica; species Archivesica marissinica. The sequence goes on from CM026387.1 coordinate 16,532,298, forward strand.
CATTTTAAAACGTTTAAGAGTATTACTATCAGCATCCAAACGGTACTATTCCATTTATTTGTCATTTATTTTGCTAGTCGATAACGAGCGCCTTTAAACTTATTCTAATTATTATAGGTTGAAGAGTGAACTCTTAATAAGAAAAGTTGATGATCGACCGTTGCTTACTAGAAAATAGTTCTAATATAAAACAAACAATCAACCAAAAACAAAGACATATAATTATTACATAGAACAGAAACTGATACACAAATGAGAATCACTGTTCTAATGGTGTGTTTGACATTTTTGCTGGTGGGCAACACTGGAAGTTATGCCACCACGGACAAGAACGACTATTTGCATAAGTACCTGTGGGAAGAGAGGCGAAAACCATTACAGGAAAAGGTTAGTTATTAGCCTGTATAATTTATATATCCTACGATTGAGAGAGATGAGTTATTGCAATTAAAGAATTACTAGTAAAATCGTAAAATTGCCGTTTATAAAACTTGCCAATCAAAATGGCGGCCAAGATAAGAGCTTTATATCAGTGTTTTTGACCATTTTCACAGTGTATTCACTATGTCCTTAAGTTGAAATGTATTCGAGAATGAGGGAGAGAGATAGAGGTAGTGAAGGAAAAGAGAGGGATGATAGAGCGGGACAGAAATGGAGTGGGAGTGGGAGAGAGAGAGAGAGAGAGAGAGAGCGAGATGGGGGAGGGGGAGGGATGGTGGGATATATATATATCACAGATATGGTCACAATATATATATATATATGTATAGGGAAAGAAGAGAGAGTGAAAACATGTTCTTGTATGCATATTTTGTGATATTGACAATATTGAACTATTGAAAATGTATTACTAAATTGCCCAGTTTACAATGATATAAAAGAAGATTTCCGTGTAGTATCAATTTTTACTCACGGTCAATGCGTAGGTTACGCCAATGCACGTGTCCTAGTCTACAGATGAACGTGGTCACAATGTTACTGTGTTTGAACGTGGTCACAATGTTACTGTGTTTGAACGTGGTCATAATCTTACTGTGTTTGAACGAACGTGGTCACAATGCTACTGTGTTTGAACATGGTCACAATGGTACTGTGTTTGAACGTGGCCACAATGTTACTGTGTTTGAACATAGTCATAATCTTACTGTGTTTGAACGAACGTGGTCACAATGCTACTGTGTTTGAACATGGTCACAATGGTACTGTGTTTGAACATGGTCACAATACTACTGTGTTTGAACGTGGTCACAATGTTACTGTGTTTGAACGTGGTCACAATGTTACTGTGTTTGAACGAACGTGGTCACAATGGTACTGTGTTTGAACGTTGTCACAATACTACTGTGTTTGAACGTGGTCACAATGTTACTGTGTTTGAACGTGGTCACAATGTTACTGTGTTTGAACTGGTCACAATGTTACTGTGTTGAACGTGGTCACAATGTTACTGTGTTTGAACGTGGTCACAATGTTACTGTGTTGAACGTGGTCACAATACTACTGTGTTTGAACGTGGTCACAATGTTACTGTGTTTGAACGTGGTCACAATGTTACTGTGTTTGAACGAACGTGGTCACAATGGTACTGTGTTTGAACGTGGTCACAATGTTACTGTGATTGAACGTGGTCACACTGTTACTGTGTTTGAACGTGGTCACAATGTTACTGTGATTGAACGTGGTCACACTGTTACTGTGTTTGAACGTGGTCACAATGTTACTGTGTTTGAACGAACGTGGTCACAATGTTACTGTGTTTGAACGAACGTGGTCACACTGTTACTGTGTTTGAACGTTGTCACAATGTTACTGTGTTTGAACGTGGTCACAATGCCACTGTGTTCGAACGTGGTCACAATACTACTGTGTTCGAACGTGGTCACAATGCTACTGAGTTCGAACGTGGTCACAATGATACTGTGTTCGAACATGGTCACACCGTTACTGTGTTCGAACGTGGTCACAATACTACTGTGTTCGAACGTGGTCACACTGTTACTGTGTTTGAACGTGGTCACAATGTTACTGTGTTCGAACGTGGTCACAATACTACTGTGTTCGAACGTGGTCACAATGTTACTGTGTTGAACGAACGTGGTCACAATGTTACTGTGTTTGAACGTGGTCACAATGTTACTGTGTTTGAACGAACGTGGTCACAATGTTAATGTATTTGAACGAACGTGGTCACAATGTTACTGTGTTTGAACGTGGTCACAATGTTACTGTGTTTGAACGAACGTGGTCACAATGTTACTGTGTTTGAATGTGGTCACAATGTTACTGTGTTTGAACGAACAGACCCTAAGGAACTATGGATATACTTAAATCTAATGTATCAGTTCAGTATTACTACAGTGTGGACTAGTTTATATTAAAGTGCCTGAGATTAAATCGTTTTTAATAAAACAAACCGCCATATTTTCAAATGACTCGTTTATTTATTGACGTCAATATATATATATGTAGCTTGGCATCATACTTGTTAGTAAATTGTATGGACGCCTGATCAATGGATAATTATTTCAAATTATTTCCCCATAGGCGTTGGCGTGTCCTGCTATTCTCTGCCTAAAGCCGGAAACCAGTCCAATGTAGCACATGCGTTTGTTCAGGTTTCATCAATTTTATAAAAAAATTATTTTCACAAAATATTGATACGATCTAGATTCTAGATTTGTTTACGAAAACAATCACAACATCGATCTTGGTAGGTGGGTGGGGTACGGTAAGACACTTTTTGGGAATTATTTACAATTGATGCTTCAAACACTTGTGGGTGTAATCACAAATTCACTCATTTTTTTCGAAAAGCTTTGACTATAGATTTCTTTTCGAAAAAGCATATCGATGTTTGTCAGTCTTTGTAGGTGGGTGGGGTACGGTTAAACACGTATTTGGAATTATTTACAATTGATGCTTCAAACACGTGTGGGTGTAATCACAAATTCACTCATTTTTTCAAAAAGCTTTGACTATAGATTTCTTTTCGAAAAATCGATCTTTGTCAATATTGGTAGTTGGGTGGGGTACGGCTAAACACGTATTTGGAATTATTTACTGTTGGTACTTCTAACGCTTGTGTGTGTAAACACAATTCCACCGTCACTCGTTAACGTGGTGGCTGACTCCTAATATATAGTACTCGGGGCAACGGTACTGCATGGTCGGAAGTCATCCATAAGTGCCGAAGCATACCAAATGTCAGAAGGCTATGAATCTTCGGAATCTGTAGTTCCGGTTCAGTTTCTACAACGTCGGATTGCGGCTTCACGGGAGGCATTCAGGCATGTCGTAAATAAGTGTACAGTATATAGATATATTACCATTTAGGCAGCCCCTTATTTCTAAATATATTCTCTGTTCTATTCCAGTGTCTCATGACAGGGGAGTCGTATCCCCGGAACCTACCAGTGCTGCGATGGTCGCTGCCGAAACAAGTTTGGTCATTGGTGCTTGTACCCATTGGAGGCATGTTACTGCATTTCGCCCATCGTGACAGATTAGTGTTATGCTTAGGACAATTACACTAGAATTATATACACGTATTTACAGCCTTATTGCGCACTTGCTAAGATGTTCTGAACACATATATTCTAAGCAGTGCATGATTTGAAACCAGGATTACTGTCTCATTTTCCCATTTTTCTTTGGTTTAAACAGTATTTATTCCAATAAATTTACATGTATAACACAACACATGTTACAAATTACATAAATTGTGAATGGTTTGGATTGGAAAACAAGTTTTCAGAAAATATATATTTTTCTTTAATACCCTCTTCAGATTTTACGCACACTTTCGAAGATTTGCAACTCAATTGGTTTGTGAGTCTCCGTGGTCGAGTGGTTACGGTCGTTGACTTCAAATCACTTGCCCATCGCCGCTGTATGTTCGAATCCCACTGGTGGTGATGTGAGGAAGTTGTCCAATTGGTTTGTGGAAGGTTGATGGTTCTAGTCGCATTTTTTCCAAATAAAGTTTAAACTTTATTTATTTCACAACGATTGCGAAGCAAGTTCTAACAACTTATACTAATCACTCTCGTTCGCGCGGATGACAGCGTATGTGTGGTCATTCGTGTGTGAGGAAACAGGAGTACCCGGAGAAAACCCATCTGTCCGATCTGGTGACCACCGTACCATCTCACATACTTCCAGGTCCGAGGATCGAACCCGGGTTGCATTGGTGAGAAGCGAGCGCGCTAACCACTGCGCTAATCGGACAAATAGAGTGTGAGGTATAACACCAAGAGTAACTCTTTCTGAATGCCAGACTGTTAGGGTCATCATATGGAGCACTCGGAAGTTAATCATTCACAGTTAACTTTAAATACGGGAAGTTGTACTATTTAGTAAAAATAACGCCCGTTATTTAACATACATGTATGCATATCACTGTAGGCATGTATTACACACTTATATTGCATATATATGGTATACAGTAAGTTGCGAAAAAAGACAAACATTTGGAGACGCATGCCCCCCCCCGCGTCGCTCATATTGGCAACCGGTAGCAACGATAAATAAACGTAAAAAACGGATGTCCCCGGACGACACTTGGTTCGCCTCGGCTAATGTCAGTTTCCGGCTACGGTACTGGTGTAACGATCGTTATCTCGTGTTCATTTGAAATACTATGTTCTATTCTTGTATAAATTACGGTGTTCCGACATGACGTTCTCTGTCGTGATTAAATATCTTTTATATTTGTTGTTTATGTGGATGGCGCGAGAAATATGATAGTTTCTGTGATACTTTGTAACATAAACTCATATTCCCTGGTAAACTAATACGCATGCTCATACGGAAGTCGGTATTTTATCGCTTACTTTATCGTTTTATCGGGCCGATAGTACGACATCACGATAACGATAACACGATGACGATAGTACGATACCACGATAACGATACCACGATAACCATACCATGATAACACGATAACAATCGTGGTATCGTACTATCGTTATCGTGCGTCGTACTATCGTTATAGTAGTATCGTACTCTCGTGATATCGTTATTGTTCTATCATAGTTTAATGTTTAAAACACGCCTAGCACCTGTCTATCTGCAAAACTTGCGATCATCCGCCAATCTCCAACTTTACCCTCCTAAGCCAACTACTGAAGTTTTTAGGAAATCTTTCTTATATTCAGAGTCACACTTGTGCAATTCCCTCCCTTATCACATCAAAACAGCACATTCTGTTCCAAACTTCAAAGCTTTATATATCAAGTGGTTCAAAAAACGGACCAATAACCTAATAAACTGATAATATACAATTATACATGAATATTAGTATTAGTATGAAGTATTAGTTCTTGCAGCTTATATCTTAGTTCCTATGAATGTTTTACTGGTTGCTAACACCTGTCTGAATAGCAAGTAACACAGATCATGATCAAATGCGGCGTTGATTGTACATTCCGTCCATTTTTTTGGCAGGTTAATGGTTAATTTACATATCCTTAGGGTTAGATTACTGTCTTCCTCACATACGTACATTTTCAACATCACCAACAAGGCCGTAAATATACCTATATCGATGTAATCGCTCACAACTCATCAACGGTAGTGTATGTATTGTGTGTTTTGAATTTATTTATCGTACGTACCAACAGTTTACAATGATCATAGTTCAGGTAACAGACATACGCAGGGCGCCGATTGGCTCACCTATACCAATAGTTTACAATGAGCATAGCTCAGGTAACAGACATACGCAGGGCGCCGATTGGCTCACCTATACCAATAGTTTACAATGAGCATAACTCAGGTAACAGACATACGCAGGGCGCCGATTGGCTCACCTATACCAATAGTTTACAATGAGCATAGCTCAGGTAACAGACATACGCAGGGCGCCGATTGGCTCACCTATACCAATAGTTTACAATGAGCATAGTTCAGGTAACAGACATACGCAGGGCGCCGATTGGCTCACCTATACCAATAGTTTACAATGAGCATAGCTCAGGTAACAGACATACGCAGGGCGCCGATTGGCTCACCTATACCAATAGTTTACAATGAGCATAGCTCAGGTAACAGACATACGCAGGGCGCCGATTGGCTCACCTATACCAATAGTTTACAATGAGCATAGTTCAGGTAACAGACATACGCCGGACACAGATTGGCTCACCTATACCAATAGTTTACAATGAGCATAGCTCAGGTAACAGACATACGCCGGGCGCCGATTGGCTCACCTATACCAATAGTTTACAATGAGCATAGTTCAGGTAACAGACATACGCCGGACACAGATTGGCTCACCTATACCAATAGTTTACAATGAGCATAGCTCAGGTAACAGACATACGCAGGGCGCCGATTGGCTCACCTATACCAATAGTTTACAATGAGCATAGCTCAGGTAACAGACATACGCAGGGCGCCGATTGGCTCACCTATACCAATAGTTTACAATGAGCATAGTTCAGGTAACAGACATACGCAGGGCGCCGATTGGCTCACCTATACCAATAGTTTACAATGAGCATAGTTCAGGTAACAGACATACGCAGGGCGCCGATTGGCTCACCTATACCAATAGTTTACAATGAGCATAGTTCAGGTAACATACATACGCAGGGCGCCGATTGGCTCACCTATACCAATAGTTTACAATGAGCATAGTTCAGGTAACAGACATACGCAGGGCGCCGATTGGCTCACCTATACCAATAGTTTACAATGAGCATAGTTCAGGTAACAGACATACGCAGGGCGCCGATTGGCTCACCTATACCAATAGTTTACAATGAGCATAGCTCAGGTAACAGACATACGCAGGGCGCCGATTGGCTCACCTATACCAATAGTTTACAATGAGCATAGCTCAGGTAACAGACATACGCAGGGCGCCGATTGGCTCACCTATACCAATAGTTTACAATGAGCATAGCTCAGGTAACAGACATACGCAGGGCGCCGATTGGCTCACCTATACCAATAGTTTACAATGAGCATAGTTCAGGTAACAGACATACGCCGGACACAGATTGGCTCACCTATACCAATAGTTTACAATGAGCATAGTTCAGGTAACAGACATACGCCGGACACAGATTGGCTCACCTATACCAATAGTTTACAAGGAGCATAGCTCAGGTAACAGACATACGCAGGGCGCCGATTGGCTCACCTATACCAATAGTTTACAATGAGCATAGCTCAGGTAACAGACATACGCAGGGCGCCGATTGGCTCACCTATTCCAATAGTTTACAATGAGCATAGTTCAGGTAACAGACATACGCAGGGCGCCGATTGGCTCACCTATACCAATAGTTTACAATGAGCATAACTCAGGTAACAGACATACGCAGGGCGCCGATTGGCTCACCTATACCAATAGTTTACAATGAGCATAGTTCAGGTAACAGACATACGCAGGGCGCCGATTGGCTCACCAATACCAATAGTTTCGAATGAGCATAGTTCAGGTAACAGACATACGCAGGGCGCCGATTGGCTCACCTATACCAATAGTTTACAATGATCACAATTAGGGTAACATACATACGTAGGGCGCCGATTGGCTCACCTATACCAATAGTTTACAATGAGCATAGTTCAGGTAACATACATACGCCGGACACAGATTGCTCACCTATACCAATAGTTTACAAGGAGCATAGCTCAGGTAACAGACATACGCAGGGCGCCGATTGGCTCACCTATACCAATAGTTTACAATGAGCATAGTTCAGGTAACAGACATACGCAGGGCGCCGATTGGCTCACCTATTCCACTAGTTTACAATGAGCATAGTTCAGGTAACAGACATACGCAGGGCGCCGATTGGCTCACCTATACCAATAGTTTACAATGAGCATAACTCCGGTAACAGACATACGCAGGGCGCCGATTGGCTCACCTACACCAATAGTTTACAATGAGCATAGTTCAGGTAACACACATACGCAGGGCGCCGATTGGCTCATCTATACCAATAGTTTACAATGAGCATAGTTCAGGTAACATACATACGCAGGGCGCCGATTGGCTCACCAATACCAATAGTTTACAATGATCACAGTTAGGGTAACATACATACGCAGGGCGCCGATTGGTTCACCAATACCAATAGTTTACAATGATCATAGTTAAGGTAACAGACATACGCAGGGCGCCGATTGGCTCACCTATACCAATAGCTTACAATGAACATAGCTCAGGTAACAGACATACGCAGGGCGCCGATTGGCTCACCTATACCAATATCTTACAATGAGCATAGCTCAGGTAACAGACATACGCCGGACACAGATTGGCTCACCTATGCCAATAGTTACAATGAGTATAGTTCAGGTAACAGACATACGCAGGGCGCCGATTGGCTCACCTATACCAATAGTTTACAATGAGCATAGTTCAGGTAACAGACATACGCCGGACACAGATTGGCTCACCTATGCCAATAGTTTACAATGAGCATAGCTCAGGTAACAGACATACGCAGGGCGCCGATTGGCTCACCTATACCAATAGTTTACAATGAGCATAGTTCAGGTAACAGACATACGCAGGGCGCCGATTGGCTCACCTATACCAATAGTTTACAATGAGCATAGTTCAGGTAACAGACATACGCAGGGCGCCGATTGGCTCACCTATACCAATAGTTTACAATGAGCATAGCTCAGGTAACAGACATACGCAGGGCGCCGATTGGCTCACCTATACCAATAGCTTACAATGAGCATAGCTCAGGTAACAGACATACGCAGGGCGCCGATTGGCTCACCTATACCAATAGTTACAATGAGCATAGTTCAGGTAACAGACATACGCAGGGCGCCGATTGGCTCACCTATACCAATAGTTTACAATGAGCATAGTTCAGGTAACAGACATACGCAGGGCGCCGATGGCTCACTTACCAATAGTTTACAATGACATAGCTCAGGTAACAGACATACGCAGGGCGCCGATTGGCTCACCTATACCAATAGTTTACAATGAGCATAGTTCAGGTAACAGACATACGCCGGACACAGATTGGCTCACCTATACCAATAGTTTACAATGAGCATAGCTCAGGTAACAGACATACGCAGGGCGCCGATTGGCTCACCTATACCAATAGTTTACAATGAGCATAGCTCAGGTAACAGACATACGCAGGGCGCCGATTGGCTCACCTATACCAATAGTTTACAATGAGCATAGTTCAGGTAACAGACATACGCAGGGCGCCGATTGGCTCACCTATACCAATAGTTTACAATGAGCATAGTTCAGGTAACAGACATACGCAGGGCGCCGATTGGCTCACCTATACCAATAGTTTACAATGATCATAGTTCAGGTAACAGACATACGCAGGGCGCCGATTGGCTCACCTATACCAATATCTTACAATGAGCATAGCTCAGGTAACAGACATACGCAGGGCGCCGATTGGCTCACCTATACCAATAGTTACAATGAGCATAGTTCAGGTAACAGACATACGCAGGGCGCCGATTGGCTCACCTATACCAATAGTTTACAATGAGCATAGTTCAGGTAACAGACATACGCCAGACACAGATTGGCTCACCTATACCAATAGTTTACAATGAGCATAGTTCAGGTAACAGACATACGCAGGGCGCCGATTGGCTCACCTATACCAATAGTTTACAATGAGCATAGCTCAGGTAACAGACATACGCAGGGCGCCGATTGGCTCACATATACCAATAGTTTACAATGTGCATAGCTCAGGTAACAGACATACGCAGGGCGCCGATTGGCTCACCTATACCAATAGTTTACAATGAGCATAGCTCAGGTAACAGACATACGCAGGGCGCCGATTGGCTCACCTATACCAATAGTTTACAATGAGCATAGTTCAGGTAACAGACATACGCCGGACACAGATTGGCTCACCTATACCAATAGTTTACAATGAGCATAGTTCAGGTAACAGACATACGCCGGACACAGATTGGCTCACCTATACCAATAGTTTACAAGGAGCATAGCTCAGGTAGCAGACATACACAGGGCGCCGATTGGCTCACCTATACCAATAGTTTACAATGAGCATAGCTCAGGTAACAGACATACGCAGGGCGCCGATTGGCTCACCTATACCAATAGTTTACAATGAGCATAACTCAGGTAACAGACATACGCAGGGCGCCGATTGGCTCACCTATACCAATAGTTTACAATGAGCATAGTTCAGGTAACAGACATACGCAGGGCGCCGATTGGCTCACCTATACCAATAGTTTACAATGTGCATAGCTCAGGTAACAGACATACGCAGGGCGCCGATTGGCTCACTTATACCAATAGTTTACAATGAGCATAGCCCAGGTAACAGACATACGCAGGGCGCCGATTGGCTCACCTATACCAATAGTTTACAATGAGCATAGTTCAGGTAACAGACATACGCCGGACACAGATTGGCTCACCTATACCAATAGTTTACAATGAGCATAGTTCAGGTAACAGACATACGCCGGACACAGATTGGCTCACCTATACCAATAGTTTACAATGAGCATAGCTCAGGTAACAGACATACGCAGGGCGCCGATTGGCTCACCTATACCAATAGTTTACAATGAGCATAGCTCAGGTAACAGACATACGCAGGGCGCCGATTGGCTCACCTATACCAATAGTTTACAATGAGCATAGCTCAGGTAACAGACATACGCAGGGCGCCGATTGGCTCACCTATACCAATAGTTTACAATGAGCATAGTTCAGGTAACAGACATACGCCGGACACAGATTGGCTCACCTATACCAATAGTTTACAATGAGCATAGTTCAGGTAACAGACATACGCCGGACACAGATTGGCTCACCTATACCAATAGTTTACAAGGAGCATAGCTCAGGTAACAGACATACGCAGGGCGCCGATTGGCTCACCTATACCAATAGTTTACAATGAGCATAGCTCAGGTAACAGACATACGCAGGGCGCCGATTGGCTCACCTATTCCAATAGTTTACAATGAGCATAGTTCAGGTAACAGACATACGCAGGGCGCCGATTGGCTCACCTATACCAATAGTTTACAATGAGCATAACTCCGGTAACAGACATACGCAGGGCGCCGATTGGCTCACCTACACCAATAGTTTACAATGAGCATAGTTCAGGTAACAGACATACGCAGGGCGCCGATTGGCTCATCTATACTAATAGTTTACAATGAGCATAGTTCAGGTAACATACATACGCAGGGCGCCGATTGGCTCACCAATACCAATAGTTTAGAATGAGCATAGTTCAGGTAACATACATACGCAGGGCGCCGATTGGCTCACCTATACCAATAGTTTACAATGATCACAGTTAGGGTAACATACATACGCAGGGCGCCGATTGGCTCACCTATACCAATAGTTTACAATGATCATAGTTAAGGTAACAGACATACGCAGGGCGCCGATTGGCTCACCTATACCAATAGCTTACAATGAGCATAGCTCAGGTAACAGACATACGCCGGACACAGATTGGCTCACCTATACCAATAGTTTACAATGAGCATAGTTCAGGTAACAGACATACGCAGGGCGCCGATTGGCTCACCTATACCAATAGTTTACAATGAGCATAGCTCAGGTAACAGACATACGCAGGGCGCCGATTGGCTCACCTATACCAATAGTTTACAATGAGCATAGCTCAGGTAACAGACATACGCAGGGCGCCGATTGGCTCACCTATACCAATAGTTTACAATGAGCATAGCTCAGGTAACAGACATACGCAGGGCGCCGATTGGCTCACCTATACCAATAGTTTACAATGAGCATAGCTCAGGTAACAGACATACGCAGGGCGCCGATTGGCTCACCTATACCAATAGTTTACAATGAGCATAGTTCAGGTAACAGACATACGCAGGGCGCCGATTGGCTCACCTATACCAATAGTTTACAATGAGCATAGCTCAGGTAACAGACATACGCAGGGCGCCGATTGGCTCACCTATACCAATAGTTTACAATGAGCATAGTTCAGGTAACAGACATACGCAGGGCGCCGATTGGCTCACCTATACCAATAGTTTACAATGAGCATAGTTCAGGTAACAGACATACGCCGGACACAGATTGCTCACTATCAATAGTTTTTCGGTAACAGACAGGTACAGACATACGCAGGGCGCCGATTGGCTCACCTATACTAATAGTTTACAATGAGCATAGCTCAGGTAACAGACATACGCAGGGCGCCGATTGGCTCACCTATACCAATAGTTTACAATGAGCATAGCTCAGGTAACAGACATACGCAGGGCGCCGATTGGCTCACCTATACCAATAGTTTACAATGAGCATAGCTCCGGTAACAGACATACGCAGGGCGCCGATTGGCTCACCTATACCAATAGTTTACAATGAGCATAGTTCAGGTAACAGACATACGCAGGGCGCCGATTGGCTCATCTATACTAATAGTTTACAATGAGCATAGTTCAGGTAACATACATACGCAGGGCGCCGATTGGCTCACCAATACCAATAGTTTAGAATGAGCATAGTTCAGGTAACATACATACGCAGGGCGCCGATTGGCTCACCTATACCAATAGTTTACAATGATCACAGTTAGGGTAACATACATACGCAGGGCGCCGATTGGCTCACCTATACCAATAGTTTACAATGATCATAGTTAAGGTAACAGACATACGCAGGGCGCCGATTGGCTCACCTATACCAATAGCTTACAATGAGCATAGCTCAGGTAACAGACATACGCCGGACACAGATTGGCTCACCTATACCAATAGTTTACAATGAGCATAGTTCAGGTAACAGACATACGCAGGGCGCCGATTGGCTCACCTATACCAATAGTTTACAATGAGCATAGCTCAGGTAACAGACATACGCAGGGCGCCGATTGGCTCACCTATACCAATAGTTTACAATGAGCATAGCTCAGGTAACAGACATACGCAGGGCGCCGATTGGCTCACCTATACCAATAGTTTACAATGAGCATAGCTCAGGTAACAGACATACGCAGGGCGCCGATTGGCTCACCTATACCAATAGTTACAATGAGCATACTCAGGTAACAGACATACGCAGGGCGCCGATTGGCTCACTATACCAATAGTTTACAATGAGCATAGTCAGGTAACAGACATACGGGGCGCGATTGCTCACCTATACCAATAGTTTCAATGAGCATAGTCAGGTAACAGACATACGCAGGGCGCTTGACCTATACCAATAGTTACAATGAGCATAGTTCAGGTAACAGACATACGCGGGCGCGATTGGTCACCTATACCAATAGTTTACAATGAGCATAGTTCAGGTAACAGACATACGCAGGGCGCCGATTGGCTCACCTATACCAATAGTTTACAATGAGCATAGTGTAACAGACATACGCGGGCGCGATTGGCTCACCTATACCAATAGTTTGGCTCAGGTAACAGACATACGCAGGGCGCCGATTGGCTCACCTATACCAATATCTTACAATGAGCATAGCTCAGGTAACAGACATACGCAGGGCGCCGATTGGCTCACCTATACCAATATCTTATAATGAGCATAGCTCAGGTAACAGACATACGCCGGACACAGATTGGCTCACCTATACCAATAGTTACAATGAGTATAGTTCAGGTAACAGACATACGCAGGGCGCCGATTGGCTCACCTATACCAATAGTTTACAATGAGCATAGTTCAGGTAACAGACATACGCCGGACACAGATTGGCTCACCTATACCAATAGTTTACAATGAGCATAGCTCAGGTAACAGACATACGCAGGGCGCCGATTGGCTCACCTATACCAATAGTTTACAATGAGCATAGCTCAGGTAACAGACATACGCAGGGCGCCGATTGGCTCACCTATACCAATAGTTTACAATGAGCATAGTTCAGGTAACAGACATACGCAGGGCGCCGATTGGCTCACCTATACCAATAGCTTACAATGACATAGCTCAGGTAACAGACATACGCGGGGGTTGGTTTTTTGGTTGGTGTGGGTTGGTTTTGTTTGGTTGTTGGTGTGGGGGGTTGGTTTTGTTTTGGTTGGTGTGGGTGGCTCACCTATACCAATAGTTTACAATGAGCATAGCTCAGGTAACAGACATACGCAGGGCGCCGATTGGCTCACCTATACCAATAGTTTACAATGAGCATAGTTCAGGTAACAGACATACGCAGGGCGCCGATTGGCTCACCTATACCAATAGTTTACAATGAGCATAGCTCAGGTAACAGACATACGCAGGGCGCCGATTGGCTCACCTATACCAATGTTTTGGTGTGGTGTGGGGGTTGGCTCACCTATACCAATAGATTACAATGAGCATAGTTCAGGTAACAGACATACGCAGGGCGCCGATTGGCTCACCTATACCAATAGTTTACAATGAGCATAGTTCAGGTAACAGACATACGCAGGGCGCCGATTGGCTCACCTATACCAATAGTTTACAATGAGCATAGTTCAGGTACAGACATACGCAGGGCCCGATTGGTCACCTATACCAATAGTTTACATGAGCATAGTTAGGTAACATATATCCAGGGCGCCGATTGGCTCACCTATTCCAATAGTTTACAATGAGCATAGTTCAGGTAACAGACATACGCAGGGCGCCGATTGGCTCACCTATACCAATAGTTACAATGAGCATAGCTCAGGTAAAAGACATACGCAGGGCGCCGATTGGCTCACCTATACCAATAGTTTTGGTTGGTGTGGGGGGTGGTTTGTTTTGGTGTTGGTGTGGGGCGATTGTTTTTGTACAATGAGCATAGTTCAGGTAACAGACATACGCAGGGCGCCGATGGCTCACTATCCAATAGTTTACAATGAGCATAACACCGGTAACAGACATAGCAGGGCGCCGATTGGCTCACCTACACCAATAGTTCACAATGAGCATAGTTCAGGTAACAGACATACGCAGGGCGCCGATTGGCTCATCTATACTAATAGTTTAGAATGAGCATAGTTCAGGTAACATACATACGCAGGTCGCCGATTGGCTCACCAATACCAATAGTTTAGAATGAGCATAGTTCAGGTAACATACATACGCAGGGCGCCGATTGGCTCACCTATACCAATAGTTAACAATGATCACAGTTAGGGTAACATACATACGCAGGGCGCCGATTGGCTCACCTATACCAATAGTTTACAATGAGCATAGCTCAGGTATCAGACATACGAAGAGCACCGATTGGCTCACCTATACCAATTGTTTACAATGATCATAGTTCAGGTAACAGACATACGCAGGGCGCCGCTTGGCTCACCTATACCAATAGTTTACAATGAGCATAGTTCAGGTAACAGACATACGCAGGGCGCCGATTGGCTCACCAATACTAATAGTTTACAATGAGCATAGTTCAGGTAACAGACATACGCAGGGCGCCGATTGGCTCACCTATACCAATAGCTTACAATGAACATAGCTCAGGTAACATACATACGCAGGGCGCCGATTGGCTCACCTATACCAATATCTTACAATGAGCATAGCTCAGGTAACAGACATACGCCGGACACAGATTGGCTCACCTATACCAATAGTTACAATGAGTATAGTTCAGGTAACAGACATACGCAGGGCGCCGATTGGCTCACCTATACCAATAGTTTACAATGAGCATAGATCAGGTAACAGACATACGCCGGACGCAGATTGGCTCACCTATGCCAATAGTTTACAATGAGCATAGCTCAGGTAACATACATACACAGGGCGCCGATTGGCTCACCTATTCCAATAGTTACAATGAGCATAGTTCAGGTAACAGACATACGCAGGGCGCCGATTGGCTCACCTATACCAATAGTTTACAATGAGCATAACTCAGGTAAAAGACATACGCAGGGCGCCGATTGGCTCACCTATACCAATAGTTTACAATGAGCATAGCTCAGGTTACAGAAATACGCAGGGCGCCGATTGGCTCACCTATTCCAATTGTTTACAATGATCATAGTTCAGGTAACAGACATACGCAGGGCGCCGATTGGCTCACCTATACCAATAATTTACAATGAACATAGCTCATGTAACAGACATACGCAGGGCGCCGATTGGCTCACCTATACCAATATCTTACAATGAGCATAGCTCAGGTAATAGACATACGCCTGACACAGATTGGCTCACCTATACCAATAGTTACAATGAGTATAGTTCAGGTAACAGAAATACGCAGGGCGCCGATTGGCTCACCTATACCAATAGTTTACAATGAGCATAGTTCAGGTAACACACATACGCAGGGCGCCGATTGGCTCATCTATACTAATAGTTTACAATGAGCATAGTTCAGGTAACATACATACGCAGGGCGCCGATT
>CM026387.1:16549646-16575388 GCA_014843695.1 Archivesica marissinica
AACTTGGATTAATTAAAAATGTTGCTTTCTATGTTCCTGCATTGTCGGTGTGTGTAAAGATGGTCATTTGTGAGGGCAGAAGTCAACAATTCATCTACTAATAATTATTTCGACAGAACAATATCTGTTCAAATCACCCATGATCTCCATGACGGCAATGATAGATTGATTTCAAGTCATCAATATATTAGCCAGGTTTTATTTTCTAAACATTCTGATGCTACAGCAATGTAAAAGCAAGCGAAAATATGTATTCAAGATGTCAAGCGGAAATATGTATTCAAGATGTCAAGATTACGGTAATACTGGATTTGAGATAAGCAAGATTTATGCCGAGGTAAATATTCTGGGTCAAACAATCCATCGGTTCAATGGATTATGTGCGTTAATTAGCAATGCATAGGCATATATAGTTCTCATTGCAATAGCATAGCTTTAAGAAATAGGATATAAATTGAGGAACATAACTACAAGTTCTCCTTCATTCTGTGTGCAAGTACACATTCCATCTATGACATTGATAGTTTAATTTCATCCAACACTCGAGACATGTTGAGAGATTGACCTTTTATATCTTGTAGTTCTGTCCTCCATCTGGCAACTTTCGTTTCGTAGTATACGTTCAATACATTAAGCGACCAAGGAATATTCGCCAGCGCTAACTGTTCGACAAAATACTTCGCAAAGTAAATGACCTCTGTTTCGTTTAAGCTTCCAATGGCCGAGTTATCCTGCGGCATCCAGGCGCCCAAATACGTCAGCAGTCCAGTGTTATTAGTGTATTGTGTTGCATCCGCGATTGCAGTTTGAACATTTTCACGACCAACGATACTGCCATCCCCTATCCATTCCTTTTGCGAGCCTTCATTTTTGTTTGGCCCCGATGCGTATAAATGCCACTCTACCATCATCTTAGAATCATTTACATAGATAGACTCATTGATTAGGTGTAGACCCCTTGCTTTCTTCTCTGGCGATGCGAGAATCAGTATTCGCTCTACGTTGTTCCCTCCTGTAGCACGAATTGCATCTACTGCATCTTGTGTCCAGATATTATACAAGTCTGGGTTTTCCCGAAGACTCGCTTCACATGAATCGCCACATGCATCACGGCCAAGTTCTGTGAATGCGTTATAACTAAGCCTATAATCCTTGTCTTTCAAGCTCTCTGCCACTTGTGCCCACCACGCAACGTAGTTTTGTCTCGCTTGTTCAGTTGCATTTGCTTCATCTTCGTGATGGATCCACGATATTATTGGAGCAACGTTATTGGTAAGACAATCATCTACTACCGTGTTCAAATCTTGTAGAAACGAATCAAACCCTGCAGTGTTAACAATGTGCAAATCGGCCCTGCACCGGAGTCTTAAGTTTCTGAATCCCGCATTGAAGACATCTAGTGTGTTGTTAGCATTGTATTTACTAAGAGGGATCGAAGATTTGAACCAGTGTGTTGAAAAGCCATCACCAATCAAGGCAGAGTAGTCGGTCGGCGAGATCGGCACTGAATAGTCTGTAACAGGAAGATATTCAACATAAATAGCAGACGCATATGTCACAATACCAATGATGCTTGTCGAAATAAAATAAAGTGGTACGTTAGAAATTTTAAAGCAAATGCTTGAAACAAAACATTGCGGGTATGAGAACGCATAGGTGTGTGCCATCGTATATGGCTCATAAGGACTGTATTGCAATGGGGTCATATATTGTGACAGGGAGTTATATACGGTGACGGGTAGCCATATACGGTGCCAGTTGAGCCATATACGGTGCCAGGGAGCCATATACGGTGACAGGGAGCTATATACGGTGCCAGGGGAGCTATATACGGTGACAGGGAGCTACATAAGGTGACAGGGAGCTATATACGATGACGGGGAGCTATATACGATGACGGGGAGCTATACACGGTGACAGGGAGCTATATACGGTGACATGGAGCTATTTACGGTGACGGGGAGCTATATACGATGACGGGGAGCTATACACGGTGACATGGAGCTATATACGGTAATAGGGAGCCATATATTGTAACAGGGAGCCATATACGGTGACGGGTAGCCATATACGGTGCCAGTGGAGCCATATACGGTGGCAGGGAGCTATATACGGTGACAGGGAGCTATATACGGTGACAGGGAACTATATACGGTGACGGGGAGCTATATACGGTGACAGGGAACTATATACGGTGACAGGGAAGCTATATACGATGACAGGGAGCTATATACGATGACAGGGAGCTATATACGGTGACAGGGAGCTATATACGGCGACGGGGAGCCATATATTGTAACAGGGAGCTATATACGGTGATAGGGAGCTATATACGGTGACATGGAGCTATGTATGGTGGCAGAGAGCTATATACAGTGACGGGAAGCTATATACGGTGGCAGGGGAGCCATATACGGTGACATGGGAGCTATATACGGTGACAGGGAGCTATATACGGTGACAGGGAGCTATATACGGTGACGGGGAGCTACATAAGGTGGCATGGAGCTATATACGGTGACAGGTAGCTACATAAGGTGACAGGGGAGCTATATACGGTACCAGGTAGCTACATAAGGTGACATGGAGCTACATTCGGTGACAGGGAGCTATATACGGTGATATGGAGCTATATACGGTAACAGGTAGCTATATACGGTGACATGGAGCTGTATACGGTGACAGGGGAGATATATACGGTGACAGGTAGCTACATAAGGTGACATGGAACTATATACGGTGACGGGGAGATATATACAGTGACGGGGAGCTATATACGGTGACATGGAGCTATATACGGTGACGGGGAGCTATATACTGTGACAGGGGAGCTATATACGGTGACAGGGAGCTATATACGGTGACATAGAGCTATATACGGTGACATGGAGCTATATACGATGACGGGGAGCTATAAACGGCGACAGGGAGCTATATACGGTGACAGGGAGCTATATACGGTGACAGGGAGTTATATACGGTGACAGGGGAGCTATATACGGTGACATGGATCTATATACGGTGACGGGGAGCTATATACGGTGACAGGGAGCTATATACGGTGACAGGGGAGCTATATAGGGTGACAGGGAGCTATATAAGGTGACATGGAGCTATATACGGTGACATGGAGCTATATACGGTGACGGAGAGCTATATACGGTGAGGGGGAGCTATATAAGGTGACAGGGAGCTATATACGGTGACAGGGAGCCATATATTGTAACAGGGAGTCATATACGGTGACAGGGAGCTATATGCGGTGACAGGGAGCCATATATTGTAACAGGGAGTCATATACGGTGACAGGGAGCAATATACGGTGGCAGGGAGCTATATACGGTGGCAGGGAGCTATATACGGTGACAGGGAGCTACATACGAACGAAATAATATTTCAGTCGGACGAATAGGCGAATACAGCTCCCCGTTTATAGTAATTAAAGCAGTGATGGTACAAAATTATTGTCAGATTTAACCGACTTACTTGTGAATGAAGGACCACGCATGTAACTAGGGCACAAATGTAAGCCAAACGGGCAAACATGTAACTACTTGGACCACGTAAGGGTCACATATGTAACTAGGGTGCATGGTGCTTTTGTCATATACGACTACTTGGACAAAACTCAGTATTGTCGTCGGCGGCGTAATAATCTATATTAGGTCTTAGGACCCACCTACAACCCGAGTATGATTGAAATCGGTCGATTGTATCTTGAAGAAATGCATATCACAGAGAGTACAAACGCGATCTGAATACAGGGCCGATCTAGCCATAGGTGACCAAGCCAATACAATCCCATGAATGTCGACGGAGAACTATATACGGATCAGAGGTAGAGGATTTCCGAATATAGCTCCTTATCTACAGGGACCTTTTTTATTATTTAAGTTTATTTAACGTCGCTACCGGTTTCCCATTTGAGCGACGGGCAGTTTATCTAACAACACCTTTCCTGGGCAGGCTCCAGCGATTAACCAGTATTTGGTGCACCTACCTCCGTAAGAAACTGCCAACTTGTTCATATAAATGAGACACGGTCTGAGCGGGGCTCGAACCAGTGTCCATCAGAGATGATAGGTTACAGTGGTATACAAGTCAGGGACCTTAACCACTCGACCACGGAGGCGGACTTACAGGGAGCTCCCAATCTACAGAGAGCTATATACTGTGTCACATAGCATCGTAATACTGAACACTAGTATATTTCATTGACGTTAGCCAATTTATTGCATTTAATGTTCTACTTAAAACTACCGATTCTCACGTGCTTAATTCGTATATGACTATTGCATACAGTCAAACTGATATTGCATACGGATCTGTAGTCCAGTGGTAACACGCTGGACTGGAAATCCATGGATCGCAGGTTCGATCCCCCCTTCTGACCCTAATAAAATTAACAGTCTTTCAGATGGGACGTTAAACCGAGGTCTCGTGTCGGTGCTTTACACCGTGCACGTAAAAGAACTCTGGAATGTGTCTCTGTCTGTATCATTGCATTATCCCCCACAAATCTAAAATGACTAATCTCTTCAGATGGGATATTAAACCGACGTATCGATGCTGTACACCGTGCACGTAAGAGTAGACTCTGGACTGGGTATCTGTCTGTATCATTGCACTATTCTTCAAAATCTAAACTGACTAATCTCTTCAGGAGGCGTCTCTCATATGGGCAACCGGTAGCGACGATAAATAAACGTAAATTACAAACATAAACAGAAAGGCGCCCAAATTGACAGTGCTTATCCAAACAGGAATAAAACAATACAATATTAGTAAATTAACCCTGTCAACACTACAGGCCTCTAAATAGACTTACAAAAAAAGTGTAGATCCAGATGACTAGCCGTCTCATCAGGATCTGCACGTATTGCCAGTAATAATTATTACTATTTTTAGATAAAATTACCCATTTTGATAAATGAACTGGTCCAAAGGTAATTTTCTTATTAATGTATTGGTCTAAAAATATCCTGCCCCATTCCATGTCAGTTACTTGGGGTTGAATGGGTTAATATGGTTCGATTTTCATAAATCGTTCATTTGTGTTGATGTCTTGTTACATTAATGTATATCTCAGAATACTACTACTGCTACTACAAAATAGACGATTAAGCTTACCTGACGTAGCCACACATAGCATAGGAAACAAAGCTAAACACAAGAACATCATACTTGTCGTTACATACAGTCCGTTTTGCTTCTGGACAAGAGCTCAATATCAAGTTGCTATATTCAGTGTCTCATCAAGTCATATGACGTGGACGGTCACATTGAGTGTTGTTTTATACCTATAACAACAAACGATCGCGCTCCAATAGCCCTTGCTGCCTAACGGTACAATTTAGCGAGATTAATATATACATGTACAACTATATGTTAGCTCCACAGGGATTCGGTGCGTTTGGGCTACCAGTATATAAATTTAAGTACAGGGATTATACTTGGTAGACAGACAGATCTGTAGTCCAGTGGTAACACGCTGGACTGGTAATCCAGGGATCGCAGGTTCGATCGCCCGTCTGACCCTAATAAAATTAACAGTCTTTCAGATGGAACGTTAAACCGAGGTCTCGTGTCGGTGCTATACACCGTGCACGTAAAAGAACCAGACTATGGAATGGGTCTCTGTCTGTATCATTGCACTATCCTCCAAAATAGAAAATGACTAATCTCTTCAGGAGGCGTCGCTCATATGGGCAACCGGTAGCGACGATAAATAAACGTAAGACACACACATATACTTGGTAGGGTGTCAGATTTCGCACCGATACAATAGTAGCACAAACAGTGGTCTCCAAGGATTGTAAAACAAATAAATCCAAATAGTACGCCTATCCTCACCCCTCACCCCTCACCCATCCTCCTCCAAACGAGCCGAATCCATGTGGTTAGCTCTAGATGAAAGAATGTACAGTATGATAACAGTATAACAGAATATGCTATTGAACTGAAGTCGCTCACCTGCTCTTACATTGTAGAAGCTTATTTACAAGAGTCGCCAGTGCAGCTATATACAGTCTACATCCGTTATGTCGAATTCCGTCGGACAGAACAAAATACTTCGACATAACCGAAGTTCGAAATAACGAAATTATATAAAAACATAGCAAGTTATATGTAAAATGATTGTCTGAAACGGGATTTTGATCCGACTTCAAGATAACCGGATAATTCGACATAACCGACTTTGACATAGCGGATGTAGACTGTCTTTATATAGCCCTGATGCCACAGTACACTTTTCACCCAAATTGATAACGCGGTTCAGGGACAGAAGTTAAATATAGATAAATGGCAGCTTCGGATAGGAAAGTGTAGGAAAGGCATTACAACTTCAATGCGACATCAGACGATTGACTGAGTAGGTATTGTGGACATTAATTGGTGAACGTAACTTTTAAAAAAATACAAGGGTGTAAAGAAGGCTTTGATATTCGTTGACGTGTATGTGGTTTTCAAAGTTAATTTTAAAAAACCCAAAAAACAACAACAACAATAACAACACCAACAACAACAACAACAACAGACTGTTTGCCAACAATTGTATACCACATACTAATCTTCGTTTTTATGCCGCATTAACAAAAGGCATTTAAATTCCACGTTTGCCTCTTCTCCCTCCCTCGTGGCGATGGATTATTTTATGGAAAATTTATTTTAGCTCGATTGCAAAACAAGTTATGTCAACTTATATTAATTACTATCGAGACCTCATTCCTGATGGAATCCATCGCCACACGGGAGAGAGAAGAGGCAACGTGGAATTTAAATGCCTTGCCTAAGGGCATAATCGTAACGGCTTCAGCGGGGCTCGAACTCAGGACCTTTCACACCTGAAACGAACGCGCATCCGCTGCGCTATCACGACTTCCACTACATATGTTTGGTCTATCTGGTGCAACCCTATGTCGTCTTCGTGTACCTCCAAACTATTCTCGTCTATCATTTATCTGCTAATGCTTTCAATGTTCACTCAGTGAAATATAATTCGAGCATACACTGAAACAAATATTACATAAAATCGATATTGAGATGTGCGAAATAAAAAGAAGATATTTGTTTGTTTGTGTGTTTTACGTTTATTTATCGTCGCTACCGGTTGCCCATATGAGCGACGCCTCCTGAAGAGATTAGTCATTTTAAATGTTGGAGGATAGTGCATGATACAGAAAGAGACCCATTCCAGAGTCTCCTCTGGTTCTTTTACGTGCACGGTGTAAAGCACCGACACGAGACCTCGGTTTAACGTCCCCTCTGAAAGACTGTTAATTTTATTAGGGTCAGACGAGGGATCGAACCTGCGATCCCTGGATTACCAGTCCAGCGTATTACCACTGGACTACAGATCCGTCTGTATTTGTTTCTTTCAGCGAATGATCGCATTATATATCACCGAATGAACATTGGTAGCATTATTGCCATAATTAGTTCATGTATACATGTATATAGTTACATTCGTATTTTCTCAGAGTAGACAGCCGGCAGAGTACTTATATGCATGTATATAATTATATCTACTACATCTGTATCGACCGATCTCCGACGGCGTACACACTGCGGCAGAGGCATATCTCATAACAGCAGCCTAGGCCACAGGGATCGTCAACGGGTCGTATGCTCACTACCTGTGTATGTACGCATATTCTTGGCGACTGGAACGTCATGGAGCTACGACACGATCAACCCGTAAAGAAGACAGTAACGTGTGCAGACCGGTAAACGACATGCAGGTGTATTGTCGGTTTATATGCTGCTGCGGGGAGGATTGCCAACAGCGAGGAGGAATGCCCTAACAAGGGCCCTGTTTGGAAAGAAGATATTAACAGAACTGACGAAGAGCGATACACAACTTAGAAATATCAACTCGCCCAGATGTAGTTTCTTGCGGTGGTGAGTATAAACACAATATACCAAACAAGATATTTTGTAATCAAGTGTTAGCCACCTGTTCGCCTGCAGTGCATGTGTATGTAACATGCAATACAGTGGTTAGTAATTCTAGTATAATCATAACGTATCGTAACACGCAATCCCGCAGTCTGGTTTAGACCGATGATACAACACTATGAAAGAGGTGTACACAATTAGGAATATCGGGACAAGGTGTCATAAAATGTCTACATTACACGAGTTAATTAGAACATCAAATAACATGCAGATGCTTGGATATTAAAGTTCTCTATTAGATTTAGACCACTGTAGATAATATTGCAGCTTGAGATAAAACACATCTGCAAAATACATAGGTCTACCAATCTCGAAGTCGGATCAAAGTCCCGTTTCAGACACTATCATTTTACATATAACTTGCTATGTTTTTATATAATTTCGTTATTTCGAACTTCGATTATGTCGAAGTATTTTGTTCTGTCCGACGGAATTCGACATAACGGATGTAGACTGTATATAGCTGCACTGGCGACTCTTGTAAATAAGCTTCTACAATGTAAGAGCAGGTGAGCGACTTCAGTTCAATAGCATATTCTGTTATACTGTTATCATACTGTACATTCTTTCATCTAGAGCTAACCACATGGATTCGGCTCGTTTGGAGGAGGATGGGTGAGGGGTGAGGGGTGAGGATAGGCGTACTATTTGGATTTATTTGTTTTACAATCCTTGGAGACCACTGTTTGTGCTACTATTGTATCGGTGCGAAATCTGACACCCTACCAAGTATATGTGTGTGTCTTACGTTTATTTATCGTCGCTACCGGTTGCCCATATGAGCGACGCCTCCTGAAGAGATTAGTCATTTTCTATTTTGGAGGATAGTGCAATGATACAGACAGAGACCCATTCCATAGTCTGGTTCTTTTACGTGCACGGTGTATAGCACCGACACGAGACCTCGGTTTAACGTTCCATCTGAAAGACTGTTAATTTTATTAGGGTCAGACGGGCGATCGAACCTGCGATCCCTGGATTACCAGTCCAGCGTGTTACCACTGGACTACAGATCTGTCTGTCTACCAAGTATAATCCCTGTACTTAAATTTATATACTGGTAGCCCAAGCGCACCGAATCCCTGTGGAGCTAACATATAGTTGTACATGTATATATTAATCTCGCTAAATTGTACCGTTAGGCAGCAAGGGCTATTGGAGCGCGATCGTTTGTTGTTATAGGTATAAAACAACACTCAATGTGACCGTCCACGTCATATGACTTGATGAGACACTGAATATAGCAACTTGATATTGAGCTCTTGTCCAGAAGCAAAACGGACTGTATGTAACGACAAGTATGATGTTCTTGTGTTTAGCTTTGTTTCCTATGCTATGTGTGGCTACGTCAGGTAAGCTTAATCGTCTATTTTGTAGTAGCAGTAGTAGTATTCTGAGATATACATTAATGTAACAAGACATCAACACAAATGAACGATTTATGAAAATCGAACCATATTAACCCATTCAACCCCAAGTAACTGACATGGAATGGGGCAGGATATTTTTAGACCAATACATTAATAAGAAAATTACCTTTGGACCAGTTCATTTATCAAAATGGGTAATTTTATCTAAAAATAGTAATAATTATTACTGGCAATACGTGCAGATCCTGATGAGACGGCTAGTCATCTGGATCTACACTTTTTTTGTAAGTCTATTTAGAGGCCTGTAGTGTTGACAGGGTTAATTTACTAATATTGTATTGTTTTATTCCTGTTTGGATAAGCACTGTCAATTTGGGCGCCTTTCTGTTTATGTTTGTAATTTACGTTTATTTATCGTCGCTACCGGTTGCCCATATGAGAGACGCCTCCTGAAGAGATTAGTCAGTTTAGATTTTGAAGAATAGTGCAATGATACAGACAGATACCCAGTCCAGAGTCTACTCTTACGTGCACGGTGTACAGCATCGATACGTCGGTTTAATATCCCATCTGAAGAGATTAGTCATTTTAGATTTGTGGGGGATAATGCAATGATACAGACAGAGACACATTCCAGAGTTCTTTTACGTGCACGGTGTAAAGCACCGACACGAGACCTCGGTTTAACGTCCCATCTGAAAGACTGTTAATTTTATTAGGGTCAGAAGGGGGGATCGAACCTGCGATCCATGGATTTCCAGTCCAGCGTGTTACCACTGGACTACAGATCCGTATGCAATATCAGTTTGACTGTATGCAATAGTCATATACGAATTAAGCACGTGAGAATCGGTAGTTTTAAGTAGAACATTAAATGCAATAAATTGGCTAACGTCAATGAAATATACTAGTGTTCAGTATTACGATGCTATGTGACACAGTATATAGCTCTCTGTAGATTGGGAGCTCCCTGTAAGTCCGCCTCCGTGGTCGAGTGGTTAAGGTCCCTGACTTGTATACCACTGTAACCTATCATCTCTGATGGACACGGGTTCGAGCCCCGTTCAGACCGTGTCTCATTTATATGAAAAAGTTGGCAGTTTCTTACGGAGGTAGGTGCACCAAGTACTGGTTAATCGCTGGAGCCTGCCCAGGAAAGGTGTTGTTAGATAAACTGCCCGTCGCTCAAATGGGAAACCGGTAGCGACGTTAAATAAACTTAAATAATAAAAAAGGTCCCTGTAGATAAGGAGCTATATTCGGAAATCCTCTACCTCTGATCCGTATATAGTTCTCCGTCGACATTCATGGGATTGTATTGGCTTGGTCACCTATGGCTAGATCGGCCCTGTATTCAGATCGCGTTTGTACTCTCTGTGATATGCATTTCTTCAAGATACAATCGACCGATTTCAATCATACTCGGGTTGTAGGTGGGTCCTAAGACCTAATATAGATTATTACGCCGCCGACGACAATACTGAGTTTTGTCCAAGTAGTCGTATATGACAAAAGCACCATGCACCCTAGTTACATATGTGACCCTTACGTGGTCCAAGTAGTTACATGTTTGCCCGTTTGGCTTACATTTGTGCCCTAGTTACATGCGTGGTCCTTCATTCACAAGTAAGTCGGTTAAATCTGACAATAATTTTGTACCATCACTGCTTTAATTACTATAAACGGGGAGCTGTATTCGCCTATTCGTCCGACTGAAATATTATTTCGTTCGTATGTAGCTCCCTGTCACCGTATATAGCTCCCTGCCACCGTATATAGCTCCCTGCCACCGTATATTGCTCCCTGTCACCGTATATGACTCCCTGTTACAATATATGGCTCCCTGTCACCGCATATAGCTCCCTGTCACCGTATATGACTCCCTGTTACAATATATGGCTCCCTGTCACCGTATATAGCTCCCTGTCACCTTATATAGCTCCCCCTCACCGTATATAGCTCTCCGTCACCGTATATAGCTCCATGTCACCGTATATAGCTCCATGTCACCTTATATAGCTCCCTGTCACCCTATATAGCTCCCCTGTCACCGTATATAGCTCCCTGTCACCGTATATAGCTCCCCGTCACCGTATATAGATCCATGTCACCGTCTATAAGCTCCCCCTGTCACCGTATCAACTCCCAGCAAACCCAGACACCCTACTAGCTCCATGTCACCGTATATAGCTCACTGTCGCCGTTTATAGCTCCCCGTCATCGTATATAGCTCCATGTCACCGTATATAGCTCTATGTCACCGTATATAGCTCCCTGTCACCGTATATAGCTCCCCTGTCACAGTATATAGCTCCCCGTCACCGTATATAGCTCCATGTCACCGTATATAGCTCCCCGTCACTGTATATATCTCCCCGTCACCGTATATAGTTCCATGTCACCTTATGTAGCTACCTGTCACCGTATATATCTCCCCTGTCACCGTATACAGCTCCATGTCACCGTATATAGCTACCTGTTACCGTATATAGCTCCATATCACCGTATATAGCTCCCTGTCACCGAATGTAGCTCCATGTCACCTTATGTAGCTACCTGGTACCGTATATAGCTCCCCTGTCACCTTATGTAGCTACCTGTCACCGTATATAGCTCCATGCCACCTTATGTAGCTCCCCGTCACCGTATATAGCTCCCTGTCACCGTATATAGCTCCCTGTCACCGTATATAGCTCCCATGTCACCGTATATGGCTCCCCTGCCACCGTATATAGCTTCCCGTCACTGTATATAGCTCTCTGCCACCGTACATAGCTCCATGTCACCGTATATAGCTCCCTATCACCGTATATAGCTCCCTGTTACAATATATGGCTCCCCGTCGCCGTATATAGCTCCCTGTCACCGTATATAGCTCCCTGTCATCGTATATAGCTCCCTGTCATCGTATATAGCTTCCCTGTCACCGTATATAGTTCCCTGTCACCGTATATAGCTCCCCGTCACCGTATATAGTTCCCTGTCACCGTATATAGCTCCCTGTCACCGTATATAGCTCCCTGCCACCGTATATGGCTCCACTGGCACCGTATATGGCTACCCGTCACCGTATATGGCTCCCTGTTACAATATATGGCTCCCTATTACCGTATATAGCTCCATGTCACCGTGTATAGCTCCCCGTCATCGTATATAGCTCCCCGTCACCGTAAATAGCTCCATGTCACCGTATATAGCTCCCTGTCACCGTGTATAGCTCCCCGTCATCGTATATAGCTCCCCGTCATCGTATATAGCTCCCTGTCACCTTATGTAGCTCCCTGTCACCGTATATAGCTCCCCTGGCACCGTATATAGCTCCCTGTCACCGTATATGGCTCCCTGGCACCGTATATGGCTCAACTGGCACCGTATATGGCTACCCGTCACCGTATATAACTCCCTGTCACAATATATGACCCCATTGCAATACAGTCCTTATGAGCCATATACGATGGCACACACCTATGCGTTCTCATACCCGCAATGTTTTGTTTCAAGCATTTGCTTTAAAATTTCTAACGTACCACTTTATTTTATTTCGACAAGCATCATTGGTATTGTGACATATGCGTCTGCTATTTATGTTGAATATCTTCCTGTTACAGACTATTCAGTGCCGATCTCGCCGACCGACTACTCTGCCTTGATTGGTGATGGCTTTTCAACACACTGGTTCAAATCTTCGATCCCTCTTAGTAAATACAATGCTAACAACACACTAGATGTCTTCAATGCGGGATTCAGAAACTTAAGACTCCGGTGCAGGGCCGATTTGCACATTGTTAACACTGCAGGGTTTGATTCGTTTCTACAAGATTTGAACACGGTAGTAGATGATTGTCTTACCAATAACGTTGCTCCAATAATATCGTGGATCCATCACGAAGATGAAGCAAATGCAACTGAACAAGCGAGACAAAACTACGTTGCGTGGTGGGCACAAGTGGCAGAGAGCTTGAAAGACAAGGATTATAGGCTTAGTTATAACGCATTCACAGAACTTGGCCGTGATGCATGTGGCGATTCATGTGAAGCGAGTCTTCGGGAAAACTCAGACTTGTATAATATCTGGACACAAGATGCAGTAGATGCAATTCGTGCTACAGGAGGGAACAACGTAGAGCGAATACTGATTCTCGCATCGCCAGAGAAGAAAGCAAGGGGTCTACACCTAATCAATGAGTCTATCTATGTAAATGATTCTAAGATGATGGTAGAGTGGCATTTATACGCATCGGGGCCAAACAAAAATGAAGGCTCGCAAAAGGAATGGATAGGGGATGGCAGTATCGTTGGTCGTGAAAATGTTCAAACTGCAATCGCGGATGCAACACAATACACTAATAACACTGGACTGCTGACGTATTTGGGCGCCTGGATGCCGCAGGATAACTCGGCCATTGGAAGCTTAAACGAAACAGAGGTCATTTACTTTGCGAAGTATTTTGTCGAACAGTTAGCGCTGGCGAATATTCCTTGGTCGCTTAATGTATTGAACGTATACTACGAAACGAAAGTTGCCAGATGGAGGACAGAACTACAAGATATAAAAGGTCAATCTCTCAACATGTCTCGAGTGTTGGATGAAATTAAACTATCAATGTCATAGATGGAATGTGTACTTGCACACAGAATGAAGGAGAACTTGTAGTTATGTTCCTCAATTTATATCCTATTTCTTAAAGCTATGCTATTGCAATGAGAACTATATATGCCTATGCATTGCTAATTAACGCACATAATCCATTGAACCGATGGATTGTTTGACCCAGAATATTTACCTCGGCATAAATCTTGCTTATCTCAAATCCAGTATTACCGTAATCTTGACATCTTGAATACATATTTCCGCTTGACATCTTGAATACATATTTTCGCTTGCTTTTACATTGCTGTAGCATCAGAATGTTTAGAAAATAAAACCTGGCTAATATATTGATGACTTGAAATCAATCTATCATTGCCGTCATGGAGATCATGGGTGATTTGAACAGATATTGTTCTGTCGAAATAATTATTAGTAGATGAATTGTTGACTTCTGCCCTCACAAATGACCATCTTTACACACACCGACAATGCAGGAACATAGAAAGCAACATTTTTAATTAATCCAATCCTCATTGTAAACTATTGGTATAGGTGAGCCAATCGGCGCCAAGCGTATGTCTGTTACCTGAGCTATGCTCATTGTAAACTATTGGCATAGGTGAATCAATCGGCGCCTTGCGTATGTCTGTCTGTTACCTGAGCTATGCTCATTGTTAACTATTGGTATAGGTGAACCAATCTTTGTCCGGCGTATGTTTGTTACCTGAACTATGATCATTGTAAACTATTGGTATAGGTGAGCCAATCGGCGTCCTGCGTATGTCTGTTACCTGAACTAAGCACATTGTAAACTATTGGTATAGGTGAGCCAATCTGTGTCCGGCGTATGTCTGTTACCTGAGCTATGCTCATTGTAAGCAATTGGTACAGGTGAGCCAATCGGCGCCCTACGTATGTCTGTTACCTGAGCTATGCTAAATGTAAACTATTGGTATAGGTGAGCCAATCGGCGCCCTGCGTATGTATGTTACCTTAACTATGATCATTGTAAACTATTGGTATAGGTGAGCCAATCGGCGCCCTGCGTATGTCTGTTACCTTAACTGTGATCATTGTAAACTATTGGTATAGGTGAGCCAATCGGCGCGCTGCGTATGTATGTTACCTGAGCTATGCTCATTGTAAACTATTGGTATAGGTGACCAAATCGGCGCCCTGCGTATGTCTGTTACCTGAGCTATGCTCATTGTAAGCTATTGGTATAGGTGAGCCAATCGGCGCCCTAGGTATGTCTGCTACCTGAGCTATGCTCATTGTAAACAATTCGTATAGGTGAGCCAATCGGCGCCCTGCGTATGTCTGTTACCTGAACTATGCTCATTGTAAACTATTGGTATAAGTGAGCCAATCGGCGCCCTGCGTATGTCTGTTACCTGAACTATGCTCATTGTAAACAATTGGTATAGGTGAGCCAATCGGCGCCCTGCGTATGTCTGTTACCTGAGCTATGCTCATTGTAAACTATTGGCATAGGTGAATCAATCGGCACCCTGCGTATATCTGTTACCTGAGCTATGCTCATTGTTAACTATTGGTATTGGTGAACCAATCTGTGTCCGGCGTATGTCTGTTACTTGAACTATGCTCATTGTAAATTATTGGTATAGGTGAGCCAATCGGCGCCCTGCGTATGTCTGTCACCTAAGCTATCCTCATTGTAAACTATTGGCATAGTTGAGCCAATCGGCGCCCTGCGTATATCTGTTACCTGAGTTATGCTCATTGTTAACTATTGGCATAGGTGAACCAATCGGCGTCCGGCATATGCCTGTTACCTGAACTATGCTCATTGTAAATTATTGGTATAGGTGAGCCAATCGGCGCCCTGCTTATGTTTGTTACCTGAGCTATGTTCATCGTAAGCTATTGATATAGGTGAGCCAATCGGCGCCCTGCGTATGTATGTTACCTGAGCTATGCTCATTGTAAACTATTGGTATAGGTGAGCCAATCGGCGCCCTGTGTATGTCTGTTACCTGAGCTATGCTCATTGTAAACTATTGGTATAGGTGAGCCAATCGGGCCCTGCGTATGTCTGTTACCTTAACTATGATCATTGTAAACTATTGGTATAGGTGAGCCAATCGGCGCCCTGCGTATGTCTGTTACCTGCGCTATGCTCATTGTAAACTATTGGTATAGGTGTGCCAATCGGTGCCCTGCGTATGTATGTTACCTTAACTGTGATCATTGTAAACTATTGGTATTGGTGAGCCAATCGGCGCCCTGCGTATGTCTGTTACCTGAACTATGCTTATTGTAAACTATTGGTATAGGTGAGCCAATCCGCGCCCTGCGTATGTCTGTTACCTGAACGATGCTCATTGTAAACAATTGGTATAGGTGAGCCAATCGGCGCCCTGCGTATGTCTGTTACCTGAGCTATGCTCATTGGAAACTATTAGTATAGGTGAGGCAATCGGCGCCCTGCGTATGTCTGTTACCTGAACTATGCTCATTGTAAATTATTGGAATAGATGAGCCAATCGGCGCCCTGTGTATGTCTGTTACCTGAGCTATGCTCATTGTAAACTATTGGTATAGGTGAGCCAATCAGCGCCCTGCGTATGTCTGTTACCTGAGCTATGCTCATTGTAAACTATTGGTATAGGTGAGCCAATCTGTGTCCGGCGTATGTCTGTTACCTGAACTATGCTCATTGTAAACTATTGGTATAGGTGAGCCAATCGGCGCCCTGCGTATGTCTGTTACCTGAACTATACTCATTGTAACTATTAGAATAGGTGAGCCAATCTGTGTCCGGCGTATGTCTGTTACCTGAGCTATGCTCATTGTAAGATATTGGTATAGGTGAGCCAATCGGCGCTCTGCGTATGTATGTTACCTTAATTGTGATCATTGTAAACTATTGGTATTGGTGAGCCAATCGGCGCCTGCGTATGTCTGTTACCTGAACTATGCTCATTGTAAACTATTGGTATTGGTGAGCCAATCGGCGCCCTGCGTATGTCTGTTACCTGAACTATGCTCATTGTAAACTATTGGTATAGGTGAGTCAATCGGCGCCCTGCGTATGTCTGTTACCTGAACTATGCTCATTGTAATCTATTGGAATAGGTGAGCCAATCGGCGCCCTGCGTATGTCTGTTACCTGAACGATGCTCATTGTAAACAATTGGTATAGGTGAGCCAATCGGCGCCCTGCGTATGTCTGTTACCTGAGCTATGCTCATTGGAAACTATTGGTATAGGTGAGCCAATCGGCGCCCTGCGTATGTCTGTTACCTGAACTATGCTCATTGTAAACTATTGGTATAGGTGAGCCAATCGGCGCCCTGCGTATGTCTGTTACCTGAGCTATGCTCATTGTAAACTATTGGTAGAGGTGAGCCATTCTGTGTCCGGCGTATGTCTGTTACCTGAATTATGCTCATTGTAAACTATTGGTATAGATGAGCCAATCGGCGCCCTGCGTATGTCTGTTACCTGAACTATACTCATTGTAACTATTGGTATAGGTGAGCCAATCTGTGTCCGGAGTATGTCTGTTACCTGAGCTATTCTCATTATAAGATATTGGTATAGGTGAGCCAATCGGCGCCCTGGGTATGTCTGTTACCTGAGCTATGCTCATTGTAAGATATTGGTATAGGTGAGCCAATCGGCGCCCTGCGTATTTCTTTTACCTGAGCTATGTTCATTGTAAGCTATTGGTATAGGTGAGCCAATCGGCGCCCTGCGTATGTCTGTTACCTGAGCTATGTTCATTGTAAGCTATTGGTATAGTTGAGCCAATCGGCGCCCTGCGTATGTCTGTTACCTGAGCTATGCTCATTGTAATCTATTGGTATTGGTGAGCCAATCGGCGCCCTGCGTAGGTCTGTTACCTGAGCTATGCTCATTGTAAACTATTGGTATAGGTGAGCCAATCGGCACCCTGCGTATGTCTGTTACCTGAACTATGCTCATTGTAAACAATTGGTATATGTGAGCCAATCGGCGCCCTGCGTATGTCTGTAACCTGAGCTATGCTCATTGTAAACTATTGGTATACGTGAGCCAATCGGCGCCCTGCGTATGTCTGTTACCTGAACTATGCTCTGTGTAAACTATTGGAATACGTGAGCCAATCGGCGCCCTGCGTATATCTGTTACCTGAGCGATGCTCATTGTAAACTATTGGTGTAGGTGAGCCAATCTTTGTCCGGCGTATGTCTGTTACCTGAACTATGCTCATTGTAATCTATTGGTATAGGTGAGCCAATCGGCGTCCTGCGTATGTCTGTTACCTGAACTATACTCATTGTAACTATTGGTATAGGTGAGCCAATCTGTGTCCGGCGTATGTCTGTTACCTGAGCTATGCTCATTGTAAGATTTTGGTATAGGTGAGCCAATTGGCGCCCTGCTTATTTCTTTTACCTGAGCTATGTTCATTGTAAGCTATTGGTATAGATGAGCCAATCGGCGCCCTGTGTATGTCTGTTAACTGAGCTGTGCTCATTGTAAACTATTGGTATAGGTGAGCCAATCGGCGCCCTGCGTATGTCTGTTAACTGAGCTACGCTCATTGTAAGATATTGGTATAGGTGAGCCAATCGGCGCCCTGCGTATTTCTGTTACTTGAGCTATGTTCATTGTAAGTTATTGGTATAGGTGAGCAAATCGGCGCCCTGCGTATGTCTGTTACCTGAGCTATGCTCATTGTAAAATATTGGTATTGGTGAGCCAATCGGCGCCCTGCGTAGGTCTGTTACCTGAACTATGCTCATTGTAAACTATTGGTATAGGTGAGCCAATCGGCGCCCTGCGTATGTCTGTTACCTGAACTATGCTCATTGTAAACTATTGGTATAGGTGAGCCAATCGGCGCCCTGCGTATGTCTGTTACCTGAGCTATGCTCATTGTAAACTATTGGTATAGGTGAGCCAATCGGCGCCCTGCGTATGTCTGTTACCTGAACTATGCTCTGTGTAAACTATTGGAATAGGTGAGCCAATCGGCGCCCTGCGTATGTCTGTTACCTGAGCTATGCTCATTGTAAACTATTGGTATAGGTGAGCCAATCGGCGCCCTGCGTATGTCTGTTACCTGAGCTATGCTCATTGTAAACTATTGGTATAGGTGAGCCAATCTGAGTCCGGCGTATGTCTGTTACCTGAACTATGCTCATTGTAAACTATTGGTATAGGTGAGCCAATCGGCGCCCTGCGTATGTCTGTTACCTGAACTATACTCATTGTAACTATTGGTATAGGTGAGCCAATCTGTGTCAGGCGTATGTCTATTACCTGAGCTATGCTCATTGTAAGATATTGGTATAGGTGAGCCAATCGGCGCCCTGCGTATGTCTGTTACCTGAGCTATGTTCATTGTAAGCTATTGGTATAGGTGAGCCAATCGGCGCCCTGCGTATGTCTGTTACCTGAACTATGCTCATTGTAAACTATTAGTATTGGTGAGCCAATCGGCGCCCTGCGTATGTCTGTTACCTGAACTATGCTCATTGTAAACTATTGGTATAGGTGAGCCAATCGGCGCCCTGCGTATGTCTGTTACCTGAGCTATGCTCATTGTAAACTATTGGTATAGGTGAGCCAATCTGTGTCCGGCGTATGTCTGTTACCTGAACTATGCTCATTGTAAACTATTGGTATAGGTGAGCCAATCGGCGCCCTGCGTATGTCTGTTACCTGAACTATACTCATTGTAACTATTGGTATAGGTGAGCCAATCTGTGTCCGGAGTATGTCTGTTACCTGAGCTATTCTCATTTAAGATATTGGTATAGGTGAGCCAATCGGCGCCCTGCGTATGTCTGTTACCTGAGCTATGCTCATTGTAAGATATTGGTATAGGTGAGCCAATCGGCGCCCTGCGTATGTCTGTTACCTGAACTATGCTCATTGTAAACTATTGGTATAGGTGAGCCAATCGGCGCCCTGCGTATGTCTGTTACCTGAGCTATGCTCATTGTAAACTATTGGTATAGGTGAGCCAATCGGCGCCCTGCGTATGTCTGTTACCTGAGCTATGCTCATTGTAAACTATTGGTATAGGTGAGCCAATCGGCGTCTGCGTATGTCTGTTACCTGAGCTATGCTCATTGTAAACTATTGGTATAGGTGAGCCAATCGGCGCCCTGCGTATGTCTGTTACCTGAGCTATGCTCATTGTAAACTATTGGTATAGGTGAGCCAATCGGCGCCCTGCGTATGTCTGTTACCTGAACTATGCTCATTGTAAACTATTGGTATAGGTGAGCCAATCGGCGCCCTGCGTATGTCTGTTACCTGAACTATGCTCATTGTAACTATTGGTATAGGTGAGCCAATCGGCCGGTATGTCTGTTACCTGAGCTATGCTCATTTAAATATTGGTATAGGTGAGCCAATCGGCGCCCTGCGTATGTCTGTTACCTGAGCTATGCTCATTGTAAGATATTGGTATAGGTGAGCCAATCGGCGCCCTGCGTATGTCTGTTACCTGAGCTATGTTCATTGTAAGCTATTGGTATAGGTGAGCCAATCGGCGCCCTGCGTATGTCTGTTACCTGAGCTATGCTCATTGTAAACTATTGGTATAGGTGAGCCAATCGGCGCCCTGCGTATGTCTGTTACCTGAGCTATGCTCATGAACTATTGGATTGGGAGCCAATCGGCGCCCTGCGTAGTCTGTTACCTGACTATGTCTTGAAACTATTGGTATAGGTGAGCCAATCGGCGCCCTGCGTATGTCTGTTACCTGAACGATGCTCATTGTAAACTATTGGTATAGGTGAGCCAATCGGCGCCCTGCGTATGTCTGTTACCTGAGCTATGCTCATTGTAAACTATTGGTATAGGTGAGCCAATCGGCGCCTGCTGTCTGTTACCTGAACTATCTCATGTATATTGGTATAGGTGAGCCAATCGGCGCCCTGCGTATGTCTGTTACCTGAGCTATGCTCATTGTAACTATTGGTATAGGTGAGCCAATCTGCGTCCTGCGTATGTCTGTTACCTGAGCTATGCTCATTGTAAGATTTTGGTATAGGTGAGCCAATCGGCGCCCTGCGTATTTCTTTACCTGAGCTATGTCATTGTAACTATTGGTATAGATGAGCCAATCGGCGCCCTGCGTATGTCTGTTAACTGAGCTATGCTCATTGTAAACTATTGGTATAGGTGAGCCAATCGGCGCCCTGCGTATGTCTGTTAACTGAGCTACGCTCATTGTAAGATATTGGTATAGGTGAGCCAATCGGCGCCCTGCGTATGTCTGTTACTTGAGCTATGTTCATTGTAAGTTATTGGTATAGGTGAGCCAATCGGCGCCCTGCGTATGTCTGTTACCTGAGCTATGCTTATTGTAAACTATTGGTATAGGTGAGCCAATCGGCGCCCTGCGTAGGTCTGTTACCTGAACTATGCTCATTGTAAACTATTGGTATAGGTGAGCCAATCGGCGCCCTGTATGTCGTTACCTGAACATGCTCATTGTAAACATTGGTATAGGTGAGCCAATCGGCGCCCTGCGTATGTCTGTAACCTGAGCTATGCTCATTGTAAACTATTGGTTAGGTGAGCCAATCGGCGCCTGCGTATGTCTGCTACCTGAACTAGCTTTGTAAACTATTGGAATAGGTGAGCCAATCGGCGCCCTGCGTATGTCTGTTACCTGAGCTATGCTCATTGTAAACTATTGGTATAGGTGAGCCAATCGGCGCCCTGCGTATGTCTGTTACCTGAGCTATGCTCATTGTAAACTATTGGTATAGGTGAGCCAATCTGTGTCCGGCGTATGTCTGTTACCTGAACTATGCTCATTGTAAACTATTGGTATAGGTGAGCCAATCGGCGCCCTGCGTATGTCTGTTACCTGAACTATACTCATTGTAACTATTGGTATAGGTGAGCCAATCTGTGTCAGGCGTATGTCTATTACCTGAGCTATGCTCATTGTAAGATATTGGTATAGGTGAGCCAATCGGCGCCCTGCGTATGTCTGTTACCTGAGCTATGTTCATTGTAAGCTATTGGTATAGGTGAGCCAATCGGCGCCCTGCGTATGTCTGTTACCTGAACTATGCTCATTGTAAACTATTAGTATTGGTGAGCCAATCGGCGCCCTGCGTATGTCTGTTACCTGAACTATGCTCATTGTAAACTATTGGTATAGGTGAGCCAAGCGGCGCCCTGCGTATGTCTGTTACCTGAACTATGCTCATTGTAAACTATTGGTATAGGTGAGCCAATCGGTGCCCTGCGTATGTCTGTTACCTGAACTATGCTCATTGTAAACTATTGGTATAGGTGAGCCAATCTGTGTCCGGCGTATGTCTGTTACCTGAACTATGCTCATTGTAAGCTATTGGTATAGGTGAGCCAATCGGCCGAACCACCAAAAGTGACATCGGCGCCCTGCGTATGTCTGTTACCTGAGCTATGCTCATTGTAAGATATTGGTATAGGTGAGCCAATCGGCGCCCTGCGTATGTCTGTTACCTGAGCTATGCTCATTGTAAGCTATTGGTATAGGTGAGCCAATCGGCGCCCTGCGTATGTCTGTTACCTGAGCTATGCTCATTGTAAACTATTGGTATAGGTGAGCCAATCGGCGCCCTGCGTATGTCTGTTACCTGAGCTATGCTCATTGTAAACTATTGGTATAGGTGAGCCAATCGGCGCCCTGCGTATGTCTGTTACCTGAGCTATGCTCATTGTAAGCTATTGGTATAGGTGAGCCAATCGGCGCCCTGCGTATGTCTGTTACCTGAACTATGCTCATTGTAAACTATTGGTATAGGTGAGCCAATCGGCGCCCTGCGTATGTCTGTTACCTGAGCTATGCTCATTGTAAACTATTGGTATAGGTGAGCCAATCGGCGCCCTGCGTATGTCTGTTACCTGAACTATGCTCATTGTAAACTATTGGAATAGGTGAGCCAATCGGCGCCCTGTGTATGTCTGTTACCTGAGCTATGCTCATTGTAAACTATTGGTATAGGTGAGCCAATCGGCGCCCTGCGTATGTCTGTTACCTGAGCTATGCTCATTGTAAACTATTGGTATAGGTGAGCCAATCTGTGTCCGGCGTATGTCTGTTACCTGAACTATGCTCATTGTAAACTATTGGTATAGGTGAGCCAATCGGCGCCCTGCGTATGTCTGTTACCTGAACTATACTCATTGTAACTATTGGTATAGGTGAGCCAATCTGTGTCCGGCGTATGTCTGTTACCTGAGCTATGCTCATTGTAAGATATTGGTATAGGTGAGCCAATCGGCGCCCTGCGTATGTCTGTTACCTGAACTATGATCATTGTAAACTATTGGTATAGGTGAGCCAATCGGCGCCCTGCGTATGTCTGTTACCTGAACTATGCTCATTGTAAACTATTGGTATTGGTGAGCCAATCGGCGCCCTGCGTATGTCTGTTACCTGAACTATGCTCATTGTAAACTATTGGTATAGGTGAGCCAATCGGCGCCCTGCGTATGTCTGTTACCTGAACTATGCTCATTGTAATCTATTGGAATAGGTGAGCCAATCGGCGCCATGCGTATGTCTGTTACCTGAACGATGCTCATTGTAAACATTGGTATAGGTGAGTCAATCGGCGCCCTGCGTATGTCTGTTACCTGAGCTATGCTCATTGGAAACTATTGGTATAGGTGAGCCAATCGGCGCCCTGCGTATGTCTGTTACCTGAACTATGCTCATTGTAAACTATTGGTATAGGTGAGCCAATCGGCGCCCTGCGTATGTCTGTTACCTGAGCTATGCTCATTGTAAACTATTGGTATAGGTGAGCCATTCTGTGTCCGGCGTATGTCTGTTACCTGAATTATGCTCATTGTAAACTATTCGTATAGATGAGCCAATCGGCGCCCTGCGTATGTCTGTTACCTGAACTATACTCATTGTAACTATTGGTATAGGTGAGCCAATCTGTGTCCGGTGTATGTATGTAACCTGATCTATGCTCATTGTAAGATATTGGTATAGGTGAGCCATTCGGCGCCCTGCGTATGTCTGTTACCTGCGCTATGTTCATTGTAAGCTATTGGTATAGGTGAGCCAATCGGCGCCCTGCGTATGTCTGTTACCTGAACTATGCTCATTGTAAACTATTGGTATAGGTGAGCCAAGTGGCGTCCTGCGTATATCTGTTACCTGAACTATGCTCATTGTAAACTATTGGAATAGGTGAGCCAATCGGCGCCCTGCGTATGACTGTTACCTGAGCTATGCTCATTGTAAACTATTGGTATAGGTGAGCCAATCGGCGCCCTGCCTATGTCTGTTACCTGAGCTATGCTCATTGTAAACTATTGGTATAGGTGAGCCAATCTGTGTCCGGCGTATGTCTGTTACCTGAACTATGCTCATTGTAAACTATTGGTATAGGTGAGCCAATCGGCGCCCTGCGTATGTCTGTTACCTGAACTATACTCATTGTAACTATTGGTATAGGTGAGCCAATCTGTGTCCGGAGTATGTCTGTTACCTGAGCTATTCTCATTATAAGATATTGGTATAGGTGAGCCAATCGGCGCCCTGGGTATGTCTGTTACCTGAGCTATGCTCATTGTAAGATATTGGTATAGGTGAGCCAATCGGCGCCCAGCGTATGTCTGTTACCTGAGCTATGCTCATTGTAAACTATTGGCATAGGTGAGCCAATCGGCGCCCTGCGTATGTCTGTTACCTGAGCTATGCTCATTGTTAACTATTGGTATAGGTGAACCAATCTGTGTCCGGCGTATGTTTGTTACCTGAACTATGATCATTGTAAACTATTGGTATAGGTGAGCCAATCGGCGTCCTGCGTATGTCTGTTACCTGAACTATGCTCATTGTAAACTATTGGTATAGGTGAGCCAATCTGTGTCCGGCGTATGTCTGTTACCTGAGCTATGCTCATTGTAAGCTATTGGTATAGGTGAGCCAATCGGCGCCCTGCGTATGTCTGTTACCTGAGCTATGCTCATTGTAAACTATTGGTATAGGTGAGCCAATCGGCGCCCTGCGTATGTATGTTACCTTAACTATGATCATTGTAAACTATTGGTATAGGTGAGCCAATCGGCGCCCTGCGTATGTCTGTTACCTTAACTGTGATCATTGTAAACTATTGGTATAGGTGAGCCAATCGGCGCCCTGCGTATGTATGTTACCTGAGCTATGCTCATTGTAAACTATTGGTATAGGTGACCAAATCGGCGCCCTGCGTATGTCTGTTACCTGAGCTATGCTCATTGTAAGCTATTGGTATAGGTGAGCCAATCGGCGCCCTAGGTATGTCTGCTACCTGAGCTATGCTCATTGTAAACAATTCGTATAGGTGAGCCAATCGGCGCCCTGCGTATGTCTGTTACCTTAACTGTGATCATTGTAAACTATTGGTATAGGTGAGCCAATCGGCGCCCTGCGTATGTCTGTTACCTGAATAATGCTCATTGTACAATATTGGAATTGGTGAGCCAATCGGCGCCCTGCGTATGTCTGTTACCTGAACTATGCTCATTGTAAACTATTGGTATAAGTGAGCCAATCGGCGCCCTGCGTATGTCTGTTACCTGAACTATGCTCATTGTAAACAATTGGTATAGGTGAGCCAATCGGCGCCCTGCGTATGTCTGTTACCTGAGCTATGCTCATTGTAAACTATTGGCATAGGTGAATCAATCGGCACCCTGCGTATATCTGTTACCTGAGCTATGCTCATTGTTAACTATTGGTATTGGTGAACCAATCTGTGTCCGGCGTATGTCTGTTACTTGAACTATGCTCATTGTAAATTATTGGTATAGGTGAGCCAATCGGCGCCCTGCGTATGTCTGTCACCTAAGCT
>CM026387.1:16576388-16612714 GCA_014843695.1 Archivesica marissinica
GTCAAATGTATAATACAACAGCATATTGGGAATCTGAAAACTGGCTGCTTAATACAGGTCAAATGTATAATACAACAGCATATTGGGAATCTGGAAACTGGCTGCTTAATACAGGTTGGCTGCTTAATAGAGGTGACCACTAGCACAGGTTTGACTGTAAATGAAGGGCTAATTTCTTTAAATACCAATGTGCTTATGAACATGATACCAACTTGTTAATAATAGAACACACAAGGAAATAAAAGCACAATAGTGCTACATAACAGCATAACTTGCTATTTTAGGCAACAGAAGGACTACTTTCTGCAGACATTATCT
Source organism: Archivesica marissinica (assembly GCA_014843695.1). NCBI lineage: Eukaryota > Metazoa > Mollusca > Bivalvia > Venerida > Vesicomyidae > Archivesica > Archivesica marissinica. The sequence continues at coordinate 16,576,707 of CM026387.1, forward strand.
AAATAGCAAATGGTGAATGATGAATGCGTGATGGATGAACAATTGAATTAAGTCATGCATGTAATTGTATTCAAACTGTACATGAATTTTGAAATATGATAACACGGAAGTTCACGGAAGTTCACAAATGATCGACTCTCTGTTATTCACGTAAAGCAGTTAAGATGACCCACTACTCCTGTTAGTTTAATGCTTTCCTCAGCTGCATGCTTTCATTACAGTTAATTAAAACTTATTCACATAAATAAATTTATATACACTCTTTCATAATTTAAGAACATTTTGTAATATGCTGTCATGGGGGAAATCCAAATACCCTTTTAGCTTTCGAGTTATTCCATCTTTTCTTGTATATTAATGTATCTATGTTTAATCTATTAAGGCACGACTTTATAGGAAACGTGATCGTAATGTTAAACGTTCACAAAATGTATTGATGATTTTGTAAATAATACCCAACCAATTTACAAATAAGTTCTCATAAACTAGTTCATTTGAGGATAGACTGTTAGTTTTATCAGGATATTTTACCTAGGTTCCTGGTTTTACCTAGGTTCCCGGTTTTACCTAGGTTCCCGGTTTTACCTTGTTTCCTGGTTTTACCTAGGTTCCTGGTTTTACCTAGGTTCCTGGTTTTACCTAGGTTCCCGGTTTTACCTAAGTTCCTGGTTTTACCTAGGTTCCCGGTTTTACCTAAGTTCCTGTTTTTACCTAGGTTCCCGGTTTTACCTAGGTTCCCGGTTTTACCTAGGATCCTGTTTTACCTAGGTTCCTAGTTTTACCTAGGTTCCCGGTTTTACCTAGGTTCCTGGTTTTACCTAGGTTCCCGGTTTTACCTAGGTTCCTGGTTTACCTAGGTTCCTGGTTTTACCTAGGTTCCTGGTTTTACCTAGGTTCCCGGTTTTACTAGGTTCCTGGTTTTACCTAGGTTCCGGGTTTTACCTAGGTTCCTGGTTTTACCTAGGGTCCCGGTTTTACCTAGGTTCCCGGTTTTACCTAGGTTCCCGTTTTACCTAGGTTCCTGGTTTTATTCACCATCCGAATGAATAATTTATATTGAAAAATGGAAATATATGACAGTAATCACGAGGTATAATCCTAAGAGTGCAACACGTTCTACGTCAAAGCTACACGTACAGTCCTTTCATACAGTCAAACCTGTATTCAGAGAAGACACGAGGGACACACAATACATATAGAGGGCTCACTATATTATATGTCCGGACCAATACATATAGAGGGCTCACTCTGTTGCAGGTACGGACCAATGCATAGTGAGGGGTCACTATATTACATGTCCGGACCAATACATATAGAGGGCTCACTATATTGCATGTCCAGACCAATACATATAGAGGGCTCACTATATTACATGTCCGGACCAATACATATAGAGGGCTCACTATATTACATGTCCGTACCAATACATATAGAGGGTTCACTATATTATATGTCCGGACCAATACATATAGAGGGCTCACTATATTATATGTCCGGACCAATACATATAGAGGGCTCACTATATTATATGTCCGGACCAATACATATAGAGGGATCACTATATTATATGTCCGGACCAATACATATAGAGGGCTCACTATATTATATGTCCGGACCAATACATATAGAGGGCTCACTATATTATATGTCCGGACCAATACATATACAGGGCTCACTATTTTATATGTCCGGACCAATACATATAGAGGGCTCACTATATTATATGTCCGTACCAATACATATAGAGGGCTCACTATATTATATGTACGGACCAATACATATAGAGGGCTCACTATAGTATATGTCCGGACCAATACATATAGAGGGCTCACTATATTATATATCCGGACCAATGCATATAGAGGGCTCACTATATTACATGTCCAGACCAATACATAGTGAGGGGTCACTATTTTACATGTCCGACCATCACTGGCTTTTCTATTACCTCCTTTGGCAGGTAAAGTCCGATTTATCCCTAAATGTAAAGCGGTCCTTTCAATTGGAATCCTTTGTTTTTATAGTTGTTCCATAACCAGATATTGCGTTATGATAAATGTGATTTTATCCAAATCATGTTAGTTAATTGATAATTTGTTGTTACAGATTTTTTACCCATTGGATATACTGTAGGATATCTTTCGATATATAGTAACATAATAATTATAATATTAGAAAGTGGAAGAAAATTGATAGCATCTTGTGCAAAGGAAACAACGATAAAAACAGAGGAAACAAATTAAGAGGACCTACATATTTTAGGCATTATTCAGGGGCAGTAACTGACCGATGTCTCTCATTAGTTATAAATAACTGGCATTTCATACCTCGATGACAATGCAGAAACGGAACACTCAATTGTTATAACTACACCTACTATTTGCTTTTTAACTCTTTATGCAAACGTGACATTTCATACCTCGATGAAACGCAAGAAAGAGAACATTCAATTGTTATGACTACAACTACTATTTGGTTTTTAACTCTTTATGCAAACGTGACATTTGTACCTCGATGAAACGCAAGAAAGAGAACATTCAATTGTTATGACTACAACTACTATTTGGTTTTTAACTCTTTATGCAAACGTGACATTTGTACCTCGATGAAACGCAAGAAAGAGAACATTCAATTGATAACAAATATAACAAACAGTTGTCTCTCTGGAAGTGGGCTATGTGTGTGCCTCTTCTGTGTGTTTTTTGTGTGTTTTGCGTTTATTTATCGTCGCTACCGGTTGCCCATATCAGCGACGCCTCATGAAGAGATTAGTTATTTTAGATTTTGGAGGATAGTGCATGATACAGACAGAGACCAAATCCAGAATCTCCACTGGATCTTTTACGTGCACGGTGTAAAGCACCGACACGAGACCTCGGTTTAACGTCCCATCTGAAAGACTGTTAATTTTATTAGGGTCAGACGGGGATCGAACCTGCGATTCCTGGATTACCAGTCCAGCGTGTTACCACTGGACTACAGATCCATCTGTTGTGCCTCTTCTAAAACTTAAGATGCCTAATCTCGACCGGGAGTTTGAACATGACAAGACCCTGTCTTTCATTCTAATCCTTTTCTGTGTTCTGATATGTGTAATGTATGCATTGTTCAAACTGTATAATATTGGGTAATAAATTCAAATATATCTGTAAACTATTTATTACATATTTAGTTTTGCTCTGTTGTGAAACAAGTTATTACAAAATCGTTCTCGACACCTCCTCATTCCTGATCGATGATATACATCGCCATGAGGGAGAGAGAAGAGACAATATGGAATGTAAGTCCCTCGCCTAATGGACCACTCGTAACGGCTACAATCGGGCGCTAAATCCGGGCTCTCACAAGGCCGAAGCGAACTCACTACCACTGCGCTATAGCGACTTCCATATTATTATACCACAGGAACTTGAAAGTTTATCCATAAGCCACCAAATTTCAAGTTCCTGTGATTATGCGCACCATACACATAATTATTGGGAGTTTTAAAATAGATATCAAAATGGATAAAATTATGGAACATTTCGGATTGCGCCCTTCTACTTTAAACCGAATCTAATATTGGCATGACTTGTGGTCTTGCCTGATAACGAGCTTATTTACCCACGCCGCTGTCGAACCACGTGGTCGAGCGTGTCGTCCAACCCATGTGTGTATGGATACATGTATTACACATATGATTGTGATTGTATTTATGTATACATACTAGGCCTAATACATACACATTAAATTATAATTAAACTAAACACATTTAAACAGATTAGCGCAGTGGTTAGCGCTCTCGCTTCTCACCAATGCAACCCAGGTTCGATCCTCGGACCGAGAAGTATGTGAGATGGTACGGTGGTCGCCAGATCGGACAGGTGGGGTTTCTCCGGGTACTGCAGTTTCCTTCCACACGAATGACCACATTTACGCTTTCATCCGCACCTACGAGAGTTATTAATATATATATAAGTTGTTAGAACGTGCTTCCAATCGTTGTAAAAATTAAATAAATAAAAAAGTTTAAACTTTAAATTTAAACAGATACATTAACATTATCAATGTATATCCTTCGACCACACAGTATTGTACATGTATAGATTATAAAGGCATTCAGGAAGACACTGTCGCTACCTGTTGAAATACTGTGTGTGATTTAATGTAAATCAGTGAAACAGGAAGTAGCATTAGAGACGGAACTATTTAAATATGTGATTAAATCATTGTACATATGCATGCGCCATGAGGATAGAGGATGGGTGGCGTATTTTCAACCGGAAGTCAATCTCACCGCAGCTTCATTCTGGGGCATTTTAAGGCATGTATTAATGAGAAATAAGGAAAGTATGTGTGCAGTTATGAAAAAACAACATTCACTAATTAAAAAGTAATGAAATACAGACTTATTTTAATATACGGTGTGTTTGCTGAGCATCATACACTTCCGCCCTTACCCATCATCTTTTATTGCATTTCTTCGCATTATTTTCATATGGTGTCTATAGGAAGCTACGCCCCTGGTTTTACATGTCACGTAATGTTGTAAATGCGTTTTTAGTTCGCATATTGGAAATAGTGTACCTTCCTGTTTTTTTGGTTATCAAAGTGTTATTACACAATCGCTGTATCTCTTGCCACAAACTCAGACAGTGTGCGTGATTTGATAATTAACACATTTGTACCACATCGATGTATAAGATGCTTCAATGTCTCATCAAACATCTTCGGAAGTCGTGATAGCGCAGAGGTAGCGCGTTCGATTCAGATGCGAAAAGGCCCGGAGTTTGAGCCGCACTGTAACCGTTACGAGTGTGCCCTTATTCAATGCATTTGAATTCCACGTTGCCTCTTCTCTCTCCCTCATGACTATGTAATTCCATCAGGAATGATGTCTCGAGAGTGATTAATATAAGTTGTAGAAACATATTTCGCAATCGAGCTGAACGAAATTCAGGTTCACGATTTATGTCACGTTCACTAATCTCTCGAACTACTCAATTTTCATGACAACATTGAAACTTGTAATGACTTAGTTTATATATATTTATTTTAGCTCGATTGCGAAACAGGTTCATATAACTTACATGTATATTAATCACTCTCGAGACCTAATTCCTGAATTCATTGCCATGAAGGAGAGAGAAGAGGCAACGTGGACTTTATATACCTTGCCTAAGGGCATAATTCTTCGTCTTTCGTCTTTCTCTTTCTCATTTTCGTCTTTACATTAACATGTCCGACCTATATAATTTCGAAATTTCGGTTTATCATCATGTTGCACTACAGCAAGCAGACTGCTTTCATTTGCACTACAGCAAGTAGACTGCTTTCATGTGCACGACAGCAAGCAGGGTGCGTTCATTTGCACTACAGCAAGCAGAATGCTTTCATTTGCACCTACAGCAAGCAGACTGCTTTCATGTGCACGACAGCAAGCAGGGTGCGTTCATTTCCACTACAGCAAGCAGACTGCTTTTCATTTGCACTACAGCAAGCATACTGCTTTGATTTGCACTACAGCAAGCAGACTGCTTTCATGTGCAGGACAGCAAGTAGACTGCTTTCATTTACACTACAGCAAGCAGATTGCTTTCATTTACAATATAGCAAGCAGGCTGCTTTCGTTTGCACTACAGCAATCAAACTGCTTTCATCTGCACTGCAGCAAGCACACTGCTTTCATTTGCAAGAGAGCAAGCAGTGTGCTTTCATTTGCACTACAGCAAGCAAACTGCTTTCATTTACACTACAGCAAGCAGACTGCTTTAATTTGCACTACAGCAAGCATACTGCTTTCGTTTGCACTACAGCAGGCAAGCTGCTTTCATCTGTACTACAGCAAGCACACTGCTTTCATTTGCAAGAGAGCAAGCAGTGTGCTTTCATTTGCACTACAGCAAGCAAACTGCTTTCATTTACACTACAGCAAGCAGACTGCTTTAATTTGCACTACAGCAAGCATACTGCTTTCGTTTGCACTACAGCAGGCAAGCTGCTTTCATCTGTACTACAGCAAGCACACTGCTTTCATTTGCAAGAGAGCAAGCAGTGTGCTTTCATTTACACTACAGCAAGCAGACTGCTTTCATTTACACAACAGCAAGCAGACTGCTTTCATTTGCACTACAGCAAGCAGAATGCTTTCATTTGCACCTACAGCAAGCAGACTGCTTGCATGTGCACGACAGCAAGCAGGGTGCGTTCATTTCCACTACAGCAAGTAGACTGCTTTTCATTTGCACTACAGCAAGCATACTGCTTTGATTTGCACTACAGCAAGCAGACTGCTTTAATGTGCACGACAGCAAGTAGACTGCTTTCATGTGCACAACAAGCAGGGTGCGTTCATTTGCACTACATCAAGCAGACTGCTTTCATTTGAACTACAGCAATCAGACTGCTTTCATTTGCAAGAAAGCAAGCTGGGTGCTTTCATTTACACTACAGCAAGCAGAGTAGACTGCTTTCATTTGCACTACATCAAGCATACTGCTTTCATTTACACTACAGCTAGCATACTACCTTCATTTGCACTATAGCAAGCATACTGCTTTCATTTACACTACAGCAAGCATACTGCTTTCATTTACACTACAGCAAGCAGACTGTTTTGATTTACACTACATCAAGCAGACTGCTTTCATTTGCAAGAAAGCAAGCTGGGTGCTTTCATTTGCATTACAGCAAGCATACTGCTTTCATTTACACAACAGCAAGCATACTGCTTTCACTTGCACTACAGCAAGCATACTGCTTTCATTTACACTACAGCAAGCATACTGCTTTCATTTACACTACGGCAAGCAGACTGCTTTCATTTACACAACATCAAGCAGACTGCTTTCATTTGCACTACAGCAAGCAGACTGCTTTCATTTACACTACAGCAAGCAGACTGCTTTCATTTACACTACAGCAAGCAGACTGCTTTCATTTACACCACAGCAAGCATACTGCTTTCATTTACACTACAGCAATCAGACTGCTTTCATTTACACTACAGCATGCATATTGCTTTCATTTACACTACAGCAAGCATACTGCTTTCGTTTGCACTACAGCAAGCAAACTGTTTTCATCTGCACTACAGCAATCAAACTGCTTTCATTTGCAAGAGAGCAAGCAGTGTGCTTTCATTTACACTACAGCAAGCAGACTGCTTTCATTTACACTACATCAAGCAGACTGATTTCATTTGCACTACAGCAAGCATACTACTTTCATTTACACTACACCAATCAGACTGCTTTCATTTACACTACAGCAAGCAGACTGCTTTCATTTACACTACAGCAAGCAGATTGCTTTCATTTACAATATAGTAAGCAGGCTGCTTTCGTTTGCACTACAGCAATCAAACTGCTTTCATCTGCACTGCAGCAAGCACACGGCTTTCATTTGCAAGAGAGCAAGCAGTGTGCTTTCATTTGCACTACAGCAAGCAAACTGCTTTCATTTACACTACAGCAAGCAGACTGCTTTAATTTGCACTACAGCAAGCATACTGCTTTCGTTTGCACTACAGCAGGCAAGCTGCTTTCATCTGTACTACAGCAAGCACACTGCTTTCATTTGCAAGAGAGCAAGCAGTGTGCTTTCATTTACACTACAGCAAGCAGACTGCTTTCATTTACACTACATCAAGCATACTGCTTTCATTTGCACTACAGCAAGCATACTGCTTTCATTTACACTACACCAATCAGACTGCTTTCATTTACACTACAGCAAGCAGATTACTTTCATTTTCACTACAGCAAGCAGACTGCTTTCATTTACACTACATCAAGCAGACTGCTTTCATTTACACTACAGCAATCAGGCTGCTTTCGTTTGCACTACAGCAAGCAAACTGCTTTCATCTGCACTACAGCAAGCAAACTGCTTTCATTTGCAAGAGAGCAAGCAGTGTGCTTTCATTTGCACTACAGCAAGCAAACTGCTTTAATTTACACTACAGCAAGCAGACTGCTTTCATTTGCACTACAGCAAGCAGATTGCTTTCATTTGCACTACAGCAAGCATACTGCTTTCATTTGCACTACAGCAAGCAAACTGCTTTCATCTGCACTACAGCAAGCAAACTGCTTTCATTTGCAAGAGAGCAAGCAGTGTGCTTTCATTTGCACTACAGCAAGCAAACTGCTTTCATTTACACTACAGCATGCATACTGCTTTCATTTGCTCTACAGCAAGCAGAGTGCTTTAATTTGCACTACAGCAAGCATACTGCTTTCATTTGCATTACAGCATGCAGATTGTTTTCATTTACACTACAGCAAGCATACTGCTTTCATTTGCACTACAGCAAGCAAACTGCTTTCATCTGCACTACAGCAAGCAAACTGCTTTCATTTGCAATAGAGCAAGCATTGTGCTTTTATTTACACTACAGCAAGCATACTGATTTCATTTACACTACAGCAAGCAGACTGCTTTCATTTACACTACAGTAAGCAGACTGCTTTCATTTGCACTACAGCAAGCAGACTGCTTTCATTTGCACTACAGCAAGCAGACTGCTTTCATTTGCACCACAGCAAGCCGACTGCTTTCGTTTGCACTAAAGCAAGCATACTGCATTCATTTGCACTACAGCACGCAAACTGCTTTCATTTGCACTAAAGCAAGCAGACTGCTTTCATTTGCACTACAGCAAGCAGACTGCTTTCATTTACACTACAGCAAGCATATTGCTTTCATTTGCACTACAGCAAGCAGACTGCTTTCATTTGCACTACAGCAAGCATACTGCTTTCATTTACACTACAGCAAGCAGACTGCTTTCATTTGCACTACAGCAAGCAGACTGCTTTTCATTTGCACTACAGCAAGCATACTGCTTTGATTTGCACTACAGCAAGCAGACTGCTTTCATGTGCACGACAGCAAGTAGACTGCTTTCATGTGCACAATAAGCAGGGTGCGTTCATTTGCACTATATCAAGCAGACTGCTTTCATTTGAACTACAGCAATCAGACTGCTTTCATTTGCACTATAGCAAGCATACTGCTTTCATTTACACTACAGCAAGCATACTGCTTTCATTTACACTACATCAAGCAGACTGATTTCATTTATACTACATAAAGCAGACTGATTTCATTAGCACTACAGCAAGCATACTACTTTCATTTACACTACACCAATCAGACTGCTTTCATTTACACTACAGCAAGCAGACTGCTTTCATTTACACTACAGCAAGCAGATTGCTTTCATTTACAATATAGCAAGCAGGCTGCTTTCGTTTGCACTACAGCAATCAAACTGCTTTCATCTGCACTGCAGCAAGCACACTGCTTTCATTTGCAAGAGAGCAAGCAGTGTGCTTTCATTTGCACTACAGCAAGCAAACTGCTTTCATTTACACTACAGCAAGCAGACTGCTTTAATTTGCACTACAGCAAGCATACTGCTTTCGTTTGCACTACAGCAGGCAAGCTGCTTTCATCTGTACTACAGCAAGCACACTGCTTTCATTTGCAAGAGAGCAAGCAGTGTGCTTTCATTTACACTACAGCAAGCAGACTGCTTTCATTTACACTACATCAAGCATACTGCTTTCATTTGCACTACAGCAAGCATACTGCTTTCATTTACACTACACCAATCAGACTGCTTTCATTTACACTACAGCAAGCAGATTGCTTTCATTTACACTACAGTAAGCAGACTGCTTTCATTTACACTACATCAAGCAGACTGCTTTCATTTACACTACAGCAATCATGCTGCTTTCGTGTGCACTACAGCAAGCAAACTGCTTTCATCTGCACTACAGCAAGCAAACTGCTTTCATCTGCACTACAGCAAGCAAACTGCTTTCATTTACAACTACAGCAAGCAGACTGCTTTCATTTGCACTACAGCAAGCAGATTGCTTTCATTTGCACTACAGCAAGCAGATTGCTTTCATTTGCACTACAGCAAGCAGACTGCTTTCATTTGAACTACAGCAAGCAAACTGCTTTCATCTGCACTACAGCAAGCAAACTGCTTTCATTTGCAAGAGAGCAAGCAGTGTGCTTTCATTTGCACTACAGCAAGCAAACTGCTTTCATTTACACTACAGCATGCATACTGCTTTCATTTGCTCTACAGCAAGCAGAGTGCTTTAATTTACACTACAGCAAGCATACTGCTTTCATTTGCATTACAGCATGCAGATTGTTTTCATTTACACTACAGCATGCATACTGCATTCATTTGCTCTACAGCAAGCAGAGTGCTTTAATTTGCACTACAGCAAGCATACTGCTTTCATTTGCACTACAGCATGCAGATTGTTTTCATTTACACTACAGCAAGCATACTGCTTTCGTTTGTACTACAGCAAGCAAACTGCTTTCATCTGCACTACAGCAAGCAAACTGCTTTCATTTGCAAGAGAGCAAGCATTGTGCTTTTATTTACACTACAGCAAGCATACTGATTTCATTTACACTACAGCAAGCAGACTGCTTTCATTTACACTACAGTAAGCAGACTACTTTCATTTGCACTACAGCAAGCAGACTGCTTTCATTTGCACTACAGCAAGCAGACTGCTTTCATTTGCACCACAGCAAGCCGTCTGCTTTCGTTTGCACTAAAGCAAGCATGCTGCATTCATTTGCACTACAGCACGCAAACTGCTTTCATTTGCACTAAAGCAAGCAGACTGCTTTCATTTGCACTACAGCAAGCAGACTGCTTTCATTTACACTACAGCAAGCATATTGCTTTCATTTGCACTACAGCAAGCAGACTGCTTTCATTTGCACTACAGCAAGCATACTGCTTTCATTAGCTCTACAGCAAGCAGACTGCTTTCATTTGCACTACAGCAAGCATATTGCTTTCATTTACACTACAGCAAGCATATTGCTTTCATTTGCACTACAGCAAGCAGACTGCTTTCATTTGCACTACAGCAAGCATACTGCTTTCATTAGCTCTACAGCAAGCAGACTGCTTTCATTTGCACTACAGCAAGCATATTGCTTTCATTTACACTACAGCAAGCATATTGCTTTCATTTGCACTACAGCAAGCAGACTGCTTTCATTTGCACTACAGCAAGCATACTGCTTTCATTAGCTCTACAGCAAGCAGACTGCTTTCATTTGCACTACAGCAAGCATATTGCTTTCATTTACACTACAGCAAGCATATTGCTTTCATTTGCACTACAGCAAGCAGACTGCTTTCATTTGCACTACAGCAAGCATACTGCTTTCATTAGCTCTACAGCAAGCAGACTGCTTTCATTTGCACTACAGCAAGCATACTGCTTTCATTTGCATTACAGCATGCAGATTGTTTTCATTTACACTACAGCAAGCATACTGCTTTCGTTTGTACTACAGCAAGCAAACTGCTTTCATCTGCACTACAGCAAGCAAACTGCTTTCATTTGCAAGAGAGCAAGCATTGTGCTTTTATTTACACTACAGCAAGCATACTGATTTCATTTACACTACAGCAAGCAGACTGCTTTCATTTACACTACAGTAAGCAGACTACTTTCATTTGCACTACAGCAAGCAGACTGCTTTCATTTGCACTACAGCAAGCAGACTGCTTTCATTTGCACCACAGCAAGCCGACTGCTTTCGTTTGCACTAAAGCAAGCATACTGCATTCATTTGCACTACAGCACGCAAACTGCTTTCATTTGCACTAAAGCAAGCAGACTGCTTTCATTTGCACTACAGCAAGCAGACTGCTTTCATTTACACTACAGCAAGCATATTGCTTTCATTTGCACTACAGCAAGCAGACTGCTTTCATTTGCACTACAGCAAGCATACTGCTTTCATTAGCTCTACAGCAAGCAGACTGCTTTCATTTGCACTACAGCAAGCAGACTGCTTTTCATTTGCACTACAGCAAGCAGACTGCTTTCATTGCACGACAGCAAGCATACTGCTTTCATTAGCTCTACAGCAAGCAGACTGCTTTCATTTGCACTACAGCAAGCATACTGCTTTGATTTGCACTACAGCAAGCAGACTGCTTTCATGTGCACGACAGCAAGTAGACTGCTTTCATGTGCACAATAAGCAGGGTGCGTTCATTTGCACTATATCAAGCAGACTGCTTTCATTTGAACTACAGCAATCAGACTGCTTTCATTTGCACTATAGCAAGCATACTGCTTTCATTTACACTACAGCAAGCATACTGCTTTCATTTACACTACATCAAGCAGACTGATTTCATTTATACTACATAAAGCAGACTGATTTCATTAGCACTACAGCAAGCATACTACTTTCATTTACACTACATCTAGCAGACTGATTTCATTTACACTACACCAATCAGACTGCTTTCATTTACACTACAGCAAGCAGACTGCTTTCATTTACACTACAGCAAGCAGATTGCTTTCATTTACAATATAGCAAGCAGGCTGCTTTCGTTTGCACTACAGCAATCAAACTGCTTTCATCTGCACTGCAGCAAGCACACTGCTTTCATTTGCAAGAGAGCAAGCAGTGTGCTTTCATTTGCACTACAGCAAGCAAACTGCTTTCATTTACACTACAGCAAGCAGACTGCTTTAATTTGCACTACAGCAAGCATACTGCTTTCGTTTGCACTACAGCAGGCAAGCTGCTTTCATCTGTACTACAGCAAGCACACTGCTTTCATTTGCAAGAGAGCAAGCAGTGTGCTTTCATTTACACTACAGCAAGCAGACTGCTTTCATTTACACTACATCAAGCATACTGCTTTCATTTGCACTACAGCAAGCATACTGCTTTCATTTACACTACACCAATCAGACTGCTTTCATTTACACTACAGCAAGCAGATTGCTTTCATTTACACTACAGCAAGCAGACTGCTTTCATTTACACTACATCAAGCAGACTGCTTTCATTTACACTACAGCAATCAGGCTGCTTTCGTTTGCACTACAGCAAGCAAACTGCTTTCATCTGCACTACAGCAAGCAAACTGCTTTCATTTGCAAGAGAGCAAGCAGTGTGCTTTCATTTGCACTACAGCAAGCAAACTGCTTTCATTTACAACTACAGCAAGCAGACTGCTTTCATTTGCACTACAGCAAGCAGATTGCTTTCATTTGCACTACAGCAAGCAGACTGCTTTCATTTGCACTACAGCAAGCAAACTGCTTTCATCTGCACTACAGCAAGCAAACTGCTTTCATTTGCAAGAGAGCAAGCAGTGTGCTTTCATTTGCACTACAGCAAGCAAACTGCTTTCATTTACACTACAGCATGCATACTGCTTTCATTTGCTCTACAGCAAGCAGAGTGCTTTAATTTACACTACAGCAAGCATACTGCTTTCATTTGCATTACAGCATGCAGATTGTTTTCATTTACACTACAGCAAGCATACTGCTTTCGTTTGTACTACAGCAAGCAAACTGCTTTCATCTGCACTACAGCAAGCAAACTGCTTTCATTTGCAAGAGAGCAAGCATTGTGCTTTTATTTACACTACAGCAAGCATACTGATTTCATTTACACTACAGCAAGCAGACTGCTTTCATTTACACTACAGTAAGCAGACTACTTTCATTTGCACTACAGCAAGCAGACTGCTTTCATTTGCACCACAGCAAGCCGACTGCTTTCGTTTGCACTAAAGAAAGCATACTGCATTCATTTGCACTACAGCACGCAAACTGCTTTCATTTGCACTAAAGCAAGCAGACTGCTTTCATTTGCACTACAGCAAGCAGACTGCTTTCATTTACACTACAGCAAGCATATTGCTTTCATTTGCACTACAGCAAGCAGACTGCTTTCATTTGCACTACAGCAAGCATACTGCTTTCATTAGCTATACAGCAAGCAGACTGCTTTCATTTGCACTACAGCAAGCAGACTGCTTTTCATTTGCACTACAGCAAGCATACTGCTTTGATTTGCACTACAGCAAGCAGACTGCTTTCATGTGCACGACAGCAAGCAGACTGCTTTCATTTGCACTACAGCAAGCAGACTGCTTTCATTTGCACTACAGCAATCAGACTGCTTTCATTTGCACTATAGCAAGCATACTGCTTTCATTTACACTACAGCAAGCATACTGCTTTCATTTACACTACATCAAGCAGACTGATTTCATTTATACTACATAAAGCAGACTGATTTCATTAGCACTACAGCAAGCATACTACTTTCATTTGCACTACAGCAAGCATACTGCTTTCATTTACACTACACCAATCAGACTGCTTTCATTTACACTACAGCAAGCAGATTGCTTTCATTTACACTACAGCAAGCAGACTGCTTTCATTTACACTACATCAAGCAGACTGCTTTCATTTACACTACAGCAATCAGGCTGCTTTCGTTTGCACTACAGCAAGCAAACTGCTTTCATCTGCACTACAGCAAGCAAACTGCTTTCATTTGCAAGAGAGCAAGCAGTGTGCTTTCATTTGCACTACAGCAAGCAAACTGCTTTCATTTACAACTACAGCAAGCAGACTGCTTTCATTTGCACTACAGCAAGCAGATTGCTTTCATTTGCACTACAGCAAGCAGACTGCTTTCATTTGCACTACAGCAAGCAAACTGCTTTCATCTGCACTACAGCAAGCAAACTGCTTTCATTTGCAAGAGAGCAAGCAGTGTGCTTTCATTTGCACTACAGCAAGCAAACTGCTTTCATTTACACTACAGCATGCATACTGCTTTCATTTGCTCTACAGCAAGCAGAGTGCTTTAATTTGCACTACAGCAAGCATACTGCTTTCATTTGCATTACAGCATGCAGATTGTTTTCATTTACACTACAGCAAGCATACTGCTTTCGTTTGTACTACAGCAAGCAAACTGCTTTCATCTGCACTACAGCAAGCAAACTGCTTTCATTTGCAAGAGAGCAAGCATTGTGCTTTCATTTACACTACAGCAAGCATACTGCTTTCATTTACACTACAGCAAGCAGACTGCTTTCATTTACACTACAGCAAGCAGACTGCTTTCATTTGCACTACAGCAAGCAGACTGCTTTCATTTGCACTACAGCAAGCAGACTGCTTTCATTTGCACCACAGCAAGCCGACTGCTTTCGTTTGCACTAAAGCAAGCATACTGCATTCATTTGCACTACAGCACGCAAACTGCTTTCATTTGCACTAAAGCAAGCAGACTGCTTTCATTTGCACTACAGCAAGCAGACTGCTTTCATTTACACTACAGCAAGCATATTGCTTTCATTTGCACTACAGCAAGCAGACTGCTTTCATTTGCACTACAGCAAGCATACTGCTTTCATTAGCTCTACAGCAAGCAGACTGCTTTCATTTGCACTACAGCAAGCAGACTGCTTTTCATTTGCACTACAGCAAGCATACTGCTTTGATTTGCACTACAGCAAGCAGACTGCTTTCATGTGCACGACAGCAAGTAGACTGCTTTCATGTGCACAATAAGCAGGGTGCGTTCATTTGCACTATATCAAGCAGACTGCTTTCATTTGAACTACAGCAATCAGACTGCTTTCATTTGCACTATAGCAAGCATACTGCTTTCATTTACACTACAGCAAGCATACTGCTTTCATTTACACTACATCAAGCAGACTGATTTCATTTATACTACATAAAGCAGACTGATTTCATTAGCACTACAGCAAGCATACTACTTTCATTTACACTACACCAATCAGACTGCTTTCATTTACACTACAGCAAGCAGACTGCTTTCATTTACACTACAGCAAGCAGATTGCTTTCATTTACAATATAGCAAGCAGGCTGCTTTCGTTTGCACTACAGCAAGCAAACTGCTTTCATATGCACTGCAGCAAGCACACTGCTTTCATTTGCAAGAGAGCAAGCAGTGTGCTTTCATTTGCACTACAGCAAGCAAACTGCTTTCATTTACACTACATCAAGCATACTGCTTTCATTTACACTACAGCAGGCAAACTGCTTTCATCTGTACTACAGCAAGCACACTGCTTTCATTTGCAAGAGAGCAAGCAGTGTGCTTTCATTTACACTACAGCAAGCAGACTGCTTTCATTTACACTACATCAAGCATACTGCTTTCATTTGCACTACAGCAAGCATACTGCTTTCATTTACACTACACCAATCAGACTGCTTTCATTTACACTACAGCAATCAGATTGCTTTCATTTACACTACAGCAAGCAGACTGCTTTCATTTACACTACATCAAGCAGACTGCTTTCATTTACACTACAGCAATCAGGCTGCTTTCGTTTGCACTACAGCAAGCAAACTGCTTTCATCTGCACTACAGCAAGCAAACTGCTTTCATTTGCAAGAGAGCAAGCAGTGTGCTTTCATTTGCACTACAGCAAGCAAACTGCTTTAATTTACAACTACAGCAAGCAGACTGCTTTCATTTGCACTACAGCAAGCAGATTGCTTTCATTTGCACTACAGCAAGCAGACTGCTTTCATTTGCACTACAGCAAGCAAACTGCTTTCATCTGCACTACAGCAAGCTGCTTTCATTTGCAAGAGAGCAAGCAGTGTGCTTTCATTTGCACTACAGCAAGCAAACTGCTTTCATTTACACTACAGCATGCATACTGCTTTCATTTGCTCTACAGCAAGCAGAGTGCTTTAATTTGCACTACAGCAAGCATACTGCTTTCATTTGCATTACAACATGCAGATTGTTTTCATTTACACTACAGCAAGCATACTGCTTTCATCTGCACTACAGCAAGCAAACTGCTTTCATTTGCAAGAGAGCAAGCAGTGTGCTTTCATTTGCACTACAGCAAGCAAACTGCTTTCATTTACACTACAGCATGCATACTGCTTTCATTTGCTCTACAGCAAGCAGAGTGCTTTAATTTGCACTACAGCAAGCATACTGCTTTCATTTGCATTACAGCATGCAGATTGTTTTCATTTACACTACAGCAAGCATACTGCTTTCGTTTGTACTACAGCAAGCAGACTGCTTTCATTTACACTACAGCAATCAGGCTGCTTTCGTTTGCACTACAGCAAGCAAACTGCTTTCATCTGCACTACAGCAAGCAAACTGCTTTCATTTGCAAGAGAGCAAGCAGTGTGCTTTCATTTGCACTACAGCAAGCAAACTGCTTTCATTTACACTACAGCAAGCAGACTGCTTTCATTTGCACTACAGCAAGCAGATTGCTTTCATTTGCACTACAGCAAGCAGACTGCTTTCATTTGCACTACAGCAAGCAAACTGCTTTCATCTGCACTACAGCAAGCAACTGCTTTCATTTGCAAGAGAGCAAGCAGTGTGCTTTCATTTGCACTACAGCAAGCAAACTGCTTTCATTTACACTACAGCATGCATACTGCTTTCATTTGCTCTACAGCAAGCAGAGTGCTTTAATTTGCACTACAGCAAGCATACTGCTTTCATTTGCATTACAACATGCAGATTGTTTTCATTTACACTACAGCAAGCATACTGCTTTCATCTGCACTACAGCAAGCAAACTGCTTTCATTTGCAAGAGAGCAAGCAGTGTGCTTTCATTTGCACTACAGCAAGCAAACTGCTTTCATTTACACTACAGCAAGCATACTGCTTTCATTTGCTCTACAGCAAGCAGAGTGCTTTAATTTGCACTACAGCAAGCATACTGCTTTCATTTGCATTACAGCATGCAGATTGTTTTCATTTACACTACAGCAAGCATACTGCTTTCGTTTGTACTACAGCAAGCAAACTGCTTTCATCTGCACTACAGCAAGCAAACTGCTTTCATTTGCAAGAGAGCAAGCATTGTGCTTTCATTTACACTACAGCAAGCATACTGCTTTCATTTACACTACAGCAAGCAGACTGCTTTCATTTACACTACAGTAAGCAGACTGCTTTCATTTGCACTACAGCAAGCAGACTGCTTTCATTTGCACTACAGCAAGCAGACTGCTTTCATTTGCACTACAGCAAGCAGACTGCTTTCATTTGCACTACAGCAAGCAGACTGCTTTCATTTGCACTACAGCAAGCAGACTGCTTTCATTTGCACTACAGCAAGCATACTGCTTTCATTTACACTACAGCAAGCAGACTGCTTTCATTTGCACTACAGCAAGCATACTGCTTTCATTTGCACTACAGCAGGCAAGCTGCTTTCATCTGTACTACAGCAAGCACTGCTTTCATTTGCAAGAGAGCAAGCAGTGTGCTTTCATTTACACTACAGCAAGCAGACTGCTTTCATTTACACTACAGCAAGCATACTGCTTTCATTTGCACTACAGCAAGCATACTGCTTTCATTTACACTACACCAATCAGACTGCTTTCATTTACACTACAGCAAGCAGATTGCTTTCATTTACACTACAGCAAGCAGACTGCTTTCATTTACACTACATCAAGCAGACTTCTTTCATTTACACTACAGCAATCAGGCTGCTTTCGTTTGCACTACAGCAAGCAAACTGCTTTCATCTGCACTACAGCAATCAAACTGCTTTCATTTGCAAGAGAGCAAGCAGTGTGCTTTCATTTACAACTACAGCAAGCAGACGACTGCTTTCATTTGCATTATAGCAAGCAGATTGCTTTCATTTGCACTACAGCAAGCAGACTGCTTTCATTTGCACTACAGCAAGCAAACTGCTTTCATCTGCACTACAGCAAGCAAACTGCTTTCATTTGCAAGAGAGCAAGCAGTGTGCTCTCATTTGCACTACAGCAAGCAAACTGCTTTCATTTACACTACAGCATGCATACTGCTTTCATTTGCTCTACAGCAAGCAGAGTGCTTTAATTTACACTACAGCAAGCATACTGCTTTCATTTGCATTACAGCATGCAGATTGTTTTCATTGACACTACAGCAAGCAGAGTGCTTTAATTTGCACTACAGCAAGCATACTGCTTTCATTTGCACTACAGCAAACAGACTGCTTTCATTTACACCACAGCAAGCCGACTGCTTTCGTTTGCACTAAAGCAAGCATACTGCATTCATTTGCACTACAGCACGCAAACTGCTTTCATTTGCACTAAAGCAAGCAGACTGCTTTCATTTGCACTACAGCAAGCAGACTGCTTTCATTTACACTACAGCAAGCATATTGCTTTCATTTGCACTACAGCAAGCAGACTGCTTTCATTTGCACTACAGCAAGCATACTGCTTTCATTAGCTCTACAGCAAGCAGACTGCTTTCATTTGCACTACAGCAAGCAGACTGCTTTTCATTTGCACTACAGCAAGCATACTGCTTTGATTTGCACTACAGCAAGCAGACTGCTTTCATGTGCACGACAGCAAGTAGACTGCTTTCATGTGCACAATAAGCAGGGTGCGTTCATTTGCACTATATCAAGCAAACTGCTTTCATTTGAACTACAGCAATCAGACTGCTTTCATTTGCACTATAGCAAGCATACTGCTTTCATTTACACTACAGCAAGCATACTGCTTTCATTTACACTACATCAAGCAGACAGATTTCATTTATACTACATAAAGCAGACTGATTTCATTAGCACTACAGCAAGCATACTACTTTCATTTACACTACACCAATCAGACTGCTTTCATTTACACTACAGCAAGCAGACTGCTTTCATTTACACTACAGCAAGCAGATTGCTTTCATTTACAATATAGCAAGCAGGCTGCTTTCGTTTGCACTACAGCAAGCAAACTGCTTTCATATGCACTGCAGCAAGCACACTGCTTTCATTTGCAAGAGAGCAAGCAGTGTGCTTTCATTTGCACTACAGCAAGCAAACTGCTTTCATTTACACTACATCAAGCATACTGCTTTCATTTACACTACAGCAGGCAAGCTGCTTTCATCTGTACTACAGCAAGCACACTGCTTTCATTTGCAAGAGAGCAAGCAGTGTGCTTTCATTTACACTACAGCAAGCAGACTGCTTTCATTTACACTACATCAAGCATACTGCTTTCATTTGCACTACAGCAAGCATACTGCTTTCATTTACACTACACCAATCAGACTGCTTTCATTTACACTACAGCAATCAGATTGCTTTCATTTACACTACAGCAAGCAGACTGCTTTCATTTACACTACATCAAGCAGACTGCTTTCATTTACACTACAGCAATCAGGCTGCTTTCGTTTGCACTACAGCAAGCAAACTGCTTTCATCTGCACTACAGCAAGCAAACTGCTTTCATTTGCAAGAGAGCAAGCAGTGTGCTTTCATTTGCACTACAGCAAGCAAACTGCTTTAATTTACAACTACAGCAAGCAGACTGCTTTCATTTGCACTACAGCAAGCAGATTGCTTTCATTTGCACTACAGCAAGCAGACTGCTTTCATTTGCACTACAGCAAGCAAACTGCTTTCATCTGCACTACAGCAAGCAAACTGCTTTCATTTGCAAGAGAGCAAGCAGTGTGCTTTCATTTGCACTACAGCAAGCAAACTGCTTTCATTTACACTACAGCATGCATACTGCTTTCATTTGCTCTACAGCAAGCAGAGTGCTTTAATTTGCACTACAGCAAGCATACTGCTTTCATTTGCATTACAACATGCAGATTGTTTTCATTTACACTACAGCAAGCATACTGCTTTCATCTGCACTACAGCAAGCAAACTGCTTTCATTTGCAAGAGAGCAAGCAGTGTGCTTTCATTTGCACTACAGCAAGCAAACTGCTTTCATTTACACTACAGCATGCATACTGCTTTCATTTGCTCTACAGCAAGCAGAGTGCTTTAATTTGCACTACAGCAAGCATACTTCTTTCATTTGCATTACAGCATGCAGATTGTTTTCATTTACACTACAGCAAGCATACTGCTTTCATCTGTACTACAGCAAGCAAACTGCTTTCATTTGCAAGAGAGCAAGCATTGTGCTTTTATTTACACTACAGCAAGCATACTGATTTCATTTACACTACAGCAATCAGACTGCTTTCATTTACACTACAGTAAGCAGACTACTTTCATTTGCACTACATCTAGCAGACTGATTTCATTTGCACTACAGCAAGCATACTGCTTTCATTTACACTACACCAATCAGACTGCTTTCATTTACACTACTGCAAGCAGATTGCTTTCATTTACACTACAGCAAGCAGACTGCTTTCATTTACACTACATCAAGCAGACTTCTTTCATTTACACTACAGCAATCAGGCTGCTTTCGTTTGCACTACAGCAAGCAAACTGCTTTCATCTGCACTACAGCAAGCAAACTGCTTTCATTTGCACTACAGCAAGCAGACTGCTTTCATTTGCACTACAGCAAGCAGACTGCTTTCATTTGCACTACAGCAAGCAGACTGCTTTCATTTGCACTACAGCAAGCAGACTGCTTTCATTTGCACTACAGCAAGCAGACTGCTTTCATTTGCACTACAGCAAGCAAACTGCTTTCTTACGCTTGAGAGCAAGCAGTGTGCTTTCATTTGCACTACAGCAAGCAAACTGCTTTCATTTACACTACAGCATGCATACTGCTTTCATTTGCTCTACAGCAAGCATAGTGCTTTAATTTACACTACAGCAAGCATACTGCTTTCATTTGCATTACAGCATGCAGATTGTTTTCATTGACACTACAGCAAGCATACTGCTTTCATTTGTACTACAGCAAGCACACTGCTTTCATCTGCACTACAGCAAGCAAACTGCTTTCATTTGCACCACAGCAAGCCGACTGCTTTCGTTTGCACTAAAGAAAGCATACTGCATTCATTTGCACTACAGCACGCAAACTGCTTTCATTTGCACTAAAGCAAGCAGACTGCTTTCATTTGCACTACAGCAAGCAGACTGCTTTCATTTACACTACAGCAAGCATATTGCTTTCATTTGCACTACAGCAAGCAGACTGCTTTCATTTGCACTACAGCAAGCATACAGCTTTCATTAGCTATATAGCAAGCAGACTGCTTTCATTTGCACTACAGCAAGCAGACTGCTTTTCATTTGCACTACAGCAAGCATACTGCTTTGATTTGCACTACAGCAAGCAGACTGCTTTCATGTGCACGACAGCAAGTAGACTGCTTTCATGTGCACAATAAGCAGGGTGCGTTCATTTGCACTATATCAAGCAGACTGCTTTCATTTGAACTACAGCAATCAGACTGCTTTCATTTGCACTATAGCAAGCATACTGCTTTCATTTACACTACAGCAAGCATACTGCTTTCATTTACACTACATCAAGCAGACTGATTTCATTTATACTACATAAAGCAGACTGATTTCATTAGCACTACAGCAAGCATACTACTTTCATTTACACTACACCAATCAGACTGCTTTCATTTACACTACAGCAAGCAGACTGCTTTCATTTACACTACAGCAAGCAGATTGCTTTCATTTACAATATAGCAAGCAGGCTGCTTTCGTTTGCACTACAGCAAGCAAACTGCTTTCATATGCACTGCAGCAAGCACACTGCTTTCATTTGCAAGAGAGCAAGCAGTGTGCTTTCATTTGCACTACAGCAAGCAAACTGCTTTCATTTACACTACATCAAGCATACTGCTTTCATTTACACTACAGCAGGCAAGCTGCTTTCATCTGTACTACAGCAAGCACACTGCTTTCATTTGCAAGAGAGCAAGCAGTGTGCTTTCATTTACACTACAGCAAGCAGACTGCTTTCATTTACACTACATCAAGCATACTGCTTTCATTTGCACTACAGCAAGCATACTGCTTTCATTTACACTACACCAATCAGACTGCTTTCATTTACACTACAGCAATCAGATTGCTTTCATTTACACTACAGCAAGCAGACTGCTTTCATTTACACTACATCAAGCAGACTGCTTTCATTTACACTACAGCAATCAGGCTGCTTTCGTTTGCACTACAGCAAGCAAACTGCTTTCATCTGCACTACAGCAAGCAAACTGCTTTCATTTGCAAGAGAGCAAGCAGTGTGCTTTCATTTGCACTACAGCAAGCAAACTGCTTTAATTTACAACTACAGCAAGCAGACTGCTTTCATTTGCACTACAGCAAGCAGATTGCTTTCATTTGCACTACAGCAAGCAGACTGCTTTCATTTGCACTACAGCAAGCAAACTGCTTTCATCTGCACTACAGCAAGCAAACTGCTTTCATTTGCAAGAGAGCAAGCAGTGTGCTTTCATTTGCACTACAGCAAGCAAACTGCTTTCATTTACACTACAGCATGCATACTGCTTTCATGTGCTCTACAGCAAGCAGAGTGCTTTAATTTGCACTACAGCAAGCATACTGCTTTCATTTGCATTACAACATGCAGATTGTTTTCATTTACACTACAGCAAGCATACTGCTTTCATCTGCACTACAGCAAGCAAACTGCTTTCATTTGCAAGAGAGCAAGCAGTGTGCTTTCATTTGCACTACAGCAAGCAAACTGCTTTCATTTACACTACAGCATGCATACTGCTTTCATTTGCTCTACAGCAAGCAGAGTGCTTTAATTTGCACTACAGCAAGCATACTGCTTTCATTTGCATTACAGCATGCAGATTGTTTTCATTTACACTACAGCAAGCATACTGCTTTCGTTTGTACTACAGCAAGCAAACTGCTTTCATCTGTACTACAGCAAGCAAACTGCTTTCATTTGCAAGAGAGCAAGCATTGTGCTTTTATTTACACTACAGAAAGCATACTGATTTCATTTACACTACAGCAAGCAGACTGCTTTCATTTACACTACAGTAAGCAGACTACTTTCATTTGCACTACATCTAGCAGACTGATTTCATTTACAATATAGCAAGCAGGCTGCTTTCGTTTGCACTACAGCAATCAAACTGCTTTCATCTGCACTGCAGCAAGCACACTGCTTTCATTTGCAAGAGAGCAAGCAGTGTGCTTTCATTTGCACTACAGCAAGCAAACTGCTTTCATTTACACTACAGCAAGCAGACTGCTTTAATTTGCACTACAGCAATCATACTGCTTTCGTTTGCACTACAGCAGGCAAGCTGCTTTCATCTGTACTACAGCAAGCACACTGCTTTCATTTGCAAGAGAGCAAGCAGTGTGCTTTCATTTACACTACAGCAAGCAGACTGCTTTCATTTACACTACATCAAGCATACTGCTTTCATTTGCACTACAGCAAGCATACTGCTTTCATTTACACTACACCAATCAGACTGCTTTCATTTACACTACAGCAAGCAGATTGCTTTCATTTACACTACAGCAAGCAGACTGCTTTCATTTACACTACATCAAGCAGACTGCTTTCATTTACACTACAGCAATCAGGCTGCTTTCGTTTGCACTACAGCAAGCAAACTGCTTTCATCTGCACTACAGCAAGCAAACTGCTTTCATTTGCAAGAGAGCAAGCAGTGTGCTTTCATTTGCACTACAGCAAGCAAACTGCTTTCATTTACAACTACAGCAAGCAGACTGCTTTCATTTGCACTACAGCAAGCAGATTGCTTTCATTTGCACTACAGCAAGCAGACTGCTTTCATTTGCACTACAGCAAGCAAACTGCTTTCATCTGCACTACAGCAAGCAAACTGCTTTCATTTGCAAGAGAGCAAGCAGTGTGCTTTCATTTGCACTACAGCAAGCAAACTGCTTTCATTTACACTACAGCATGCATACTGCTTTCATTTGCTCTACAGCAAGCAGAGTGCTTTAATTTACACTACAGCAAGCATACTGCTTTCATTTGCATTACAGCATGCAGATTGTTTTCATTGACACTACAGCAAGCATACTGCTTTCGTTTGTACTACAGCAAGCAAACTGCTTTCATCTGCACTACAGCAAGCAAACTGCTTTCATTTGCACCACAGCAAGCCGACTGCTTTCGTTTGCACTAAAGAAAGCATACTGCATTCATTTGCACTACAGCACGCAAACTGCTTTCATTTGCACTAAAGCAAGCAGACTGCTTTCATTTGCACTACAGCAAGCAGACTGCTTTCATTTACACTACAGCAAGCATATTGCTTTCATTTGCACTACAGCAAGCAGACTGCTTTCATTTGCACTACAGCAAGCATACTGCTTTCATTAGCTCTACAGCAAGCAGACTGCTTTCATTTGCACTACAGCAAGCAGACTGCTTTTCATTTGCACTACAGCAAGCATACTGCTTTGATTTGCACTACAGCAAGCAGACTGCTTTCATGTGCACGACAGCAAGTAGACTGCTTTCATTTGCACTATATCAAGCAGACTGCTTTCATTTGAACTACAGCAATCAGACTGCTTTCATTTGCACTATAGCAAGCATACTGCTTTCATTTACACTACAGCAAGCATACTGCTTTCATTTACACTACATCAAGCAGACTGATTTCATTTATACTACATAAAGCAGACTGATTTCATTAGCACTACAGCAAGCATACTACTTTCATTTACACTACACCAATCAGACTGCTTTCATTTACACTACAGCAAGCACACTGCTTTCATTTACACTACAGCAAGCAGATTGCTTTCATTTACAATATAGCAAGCAGGCTGCTTTCGTTTGCACTACAGCAAGCAAACTGCTTTCATATGCACTGCAGCAAGCACACTGCTTTCATTTGCAAGAGAGCAAGCAGTGTGCTTTCATTTGCACTACAGCAAGCAAACTGCTTTCATTTACACTACATCAAGCATACTGCTTTCATTTACACTACAGCAGGCAAGCTGCTTTCATCTGTACTACAGCAAGCACACTGCTTTCATTTGCAAGAGAGCAAGCAGTGTGCTTTCATTTACACTACAGCAAGCAGACTGCTTTCATTTACACTACATCAAGCATACTGCTTTCATTTGCACTACAGCAAGCATACTGCTTTCATTTACACTACACCAATCAGACTGCTTTCATTTACACTACAGCAATCAGATTGCTTTCATTTACACTACAGCAAGCAGACTGTTTTCATTTGCACTACAGCAAGCAAACTGCTTTCATCTGCACTACAGCAAGCAAACTGCTTTCATTTGCAAGAGAGCAAGCAGTGTGCTTTCATTTCACTACAGCAAGCAACTGCTTTCATTTACACTACAGCATGCATACTGCTTTCATTTGCAAGAGAGCAAGCATTGTGCTTTTATTTACACTACAGCAAGCATACTGATTTCATTTACACTACAGCAAGCAGACTGCTTTCATTTACACTACAGTAAGCAGACTACTTTCATTTGCACTACAGCAAGCAGACTGCTTTCATTTGCACTACAGCAAGCAGACTGCTTTCATTTGCACCACAGCAAGCCGACTGCTTTCGTTTGCACTAAAGCAAGCATACTGCATTCATTTGCACTACAGCACGCAAACTGCTTTCATTTGCACTAAAGCAAGCAGACTGCTTTCATTTGCACTACAGCAAGCAGACTGCTTTCATTTACACTACAACAAGCATATTGCTTTCATTTGCACTACAGCAAGCATACTGCTTTCATTTGCACTACAGCAAGCATACTGCTTTCATTAGCTCTACAGCAAGCAGACTGCTTTCATTTGCACTACAGCAAGCAGACTGCTTTTCATTTGCACTACAGCAAGCATACTGCTTTGATTTGCACTACAGCAAGCAGACTGCTTTCATGTGCACGACAGCAAGTAGACTGCTTTCATGTGCACAAAAGCAGGGTGCGTTCATTTGCACTATATCAAGCAGACTGCTTTCATTGAACTACAGCAATCAGACTGCTTTCATTTGCACTATAGCAAGCATACTGCTTTCATTTACACTACAGCAAGCATACTGCTTTCATTTACACTACATCAAGCAGACTGATTTCATTTATACTACATAAAGCAGACTGATTTCATTAGCACTACAGCAAGCATACTACTTTCATTTACACTACATCTAGCAGACTGATTTCATTTACACTACACCAATCAGACTGCTTTCATTTACACTACAGCAAGCAGACTGCTTTCATTTACACTACAGCAAGCAGATTGCTTTCATTTACAATATAGCAAGCAGGCTGCTTTCGTTTGCACTACAGCAATCAAACTGCTTTCATCTGCACTGCAGCAAGCATACTGCTTTCATTTGCAAGAGAGCAAGCAGTGTGCTTTCATTTGCACTACAGCAAGCAGACTGCTTTCATTTGCACTACAGCAAGCAAACTGCTTTCATCTGCACTACAGCAAGCAAACTGCTTTCATTTGCAAGAGAGCAAGCAGTGTGCTTTCATTTGCACTACAGCAAGCAAACTGCTTTCATTTACACTACAGCATGCATACTGCTTTCATTTGCTCTACAGCAAGCAGAGTGCTTTAATTTACACTACAGCAAGCATACTGCTTTCATTTGCATTACAGCATGCAGATTGTTTTCATTGACACTACAGCAAGCATACTGCTTTCGTTTGTACTACAGCAAGCAAACTGCTTTCATCTGCACTACAGCAAGCAAACTGCTTTCATTTGCAAGAGAGCAAGCATTGTGCTTTTATTTACACTACAGCAAGCATACTGATTTCATTTACACTACAGCAAGCAGACTGCTTTCATTTACACTACAGTAAGCAGACTACTTTCATTTGCACTACAGCAAGCAGACTGCTTTCATTTGCACCACAGCAAGCCGACTGCTTTCGTTTGCACTAAAGAAAGCATACTGCATTCATTTGCACTACAGCACGCAAACTGCTTTCATTTGCACTAAAGCAAGCAGACTGCTTTCATTTGCACTACAGCAAGCAGACTGCTTTCATTTACACTACAGCAAGCATATTGCTTTCATTTGCACTACAGCAAGCAGACTGCTTTCATTTGCACTACAGCAAGCATACTGCTTTCATTAGCTATACAGCAAGCAGACTGCTTTCATTTGCACTACAGCAAGCAGACTGCTTTTCATTTGCACTACAGCAAGCATACTGCTTTGATTTGCACTACAGCAAGCAGACTGCTTTCATGTGCACGACAGCAAGTAGACTGCTTTCATGTGCACAATAAGCAGGGTGCGTTCATTTGCACTATATCAAGCAGACTGCTTTCATTTGAACTACAGCAATCAGACTGCTTTCATTTGCACTATAGCAAGCATACTGCTTTCATTTACACTACAGCAAGCATACTGCTTTCATTTACACTACATCAAGCAGACTGATTTCATTTATACTACATAAAGCAGACTGATTTCATTAGCACTACAGCAAGCATACTACTTTCATTTACACTACACCAATCAGACTGCTTTCATTTACACTACAGCAAGCAGACTGCTTTCATTTACACTACAGCAAGCAGATTGCTTTCATTTACAATATAGCAAGCAGGCTGCTTTCGTTTGCACTACAGCAAGCAAACTGCTTTCATATGCACTGCAGCAAGCACACTGCTTTCATTTGCAAGAGAGCAAGCAGTGTGCTTTCATTTGCACTACAGCAAGCAAACTGCTTTCATTTACACTACATCAAGCATACTGCTTTCATTTACACTACAGCAGGCAAGCTGCTTTCATCTGTACTACAGCAAGCACACTGCTTTCATTTGCAAGAGAGCAAGCAGTGTGCTTTCATTTACACTACAGCAAGCAGACTGCTTTCATTTACACTACATCAAGCATACTGCTTTCATTTGCACTACAGCAAGCATACTGCTTTCATTTACACTACACCAATCAGACTGCTTTCATTTACACTACAGCAAGCAGATTGCTTTCATTTACACTACAGCAAGCAGACTGCTTTCATTTACACTACATCAAGCAGACTGCTTTCATTTACACTACAGCAATCAGGCTGCTTTCGTTTGCACTACAGCAAGCAAACTGCTTTCATCTGCACTACAGCAAGCAAACTGCTTTCATTTGCAAGAGAGCAAGCAGTGTGCTTTCATTTGCACTACAGCAAGCAAACTGCTTTCATTTACACTACAGCAAGCAGACTGCTTTCATTTGCACTACAGCAAGCAGATTGCTTTCATTTGCACTACAGCAAGCAGACTGCTTTCATTTGCACTACAGCAAGCAAACTGCTTTCATCTGCACTACAGCAAGCAAACTGCTTTCATTTGCAAGAGAGCAAGCAGTGTGCTTTCATTTGCACTACAGCAAGCAAACTGCTTTCATTTACACTACAGCATGCATACTGCTTTCATTTGCTCTACAGCAAGCAGAGTGCTTTAATTTGCACTACAGCAAGCATACTGCTTTCATTTGCATTACAACATGCAGATTGTTTTCATTTACACTACAGCAAGCATACTGCTTTCATCTGCACTACAGCAAGCAAACTGCTTTCATTTGCAAGAGAGCAAGCAGTGTGCTTTCATTTGCACTACAGCAAGCAAACTGCTTTCATTTACACTACAGCATGCATACTGCTTTCATTTGCTCTACAGCAAGCAGAGTGCTTTAATTTGCACTACAGCAAGCATACTGCTTTCATTTGCATTACAGCATGCAGATTGTTTTCATTTACACTACAGCAAGCATACTGCTTTCGTTTGTACTACAGCAAGCAAACTGCTTTCATCTGCACTACAGCAAGCAAACTGCTTTCATTTGCAAGAGAGCAAGCATTGTGCTTTTATTTACACTACAGCAAGCAGACTGCTTTCATTTACACTACAGTAAGCAGACTACTTTCATTTGCACTACAGCAAGCAGACTGCTTTCATTTGCACTACAGCAAGCAGACTGCTTTCATTTGCACCACAGCAAGCCGACTGCTTTCGTTTGCACTAAAGCAAGCATACTGCATTCATTTGCACTACAGCACGCAAACTGCTTTCATTTGCACTAAAGCAAGCAGACTGCTTTCATTTGCACTACAGCAAGCATATTGCTTTCATTTGCACTACAGCAAGCAGACTGCTTTCATTTGCACTACAGCAAGCATACTGCTTTCATTAGCTCTACAGCAAGCAGACTGCTTTTCATTTGCACTACAGCAAGCATACTGCTTTGATTTGCACTACAGCAAGCAGACTGCTTTCATGTGCACGACAGCAAGTAGACTGCTTTCATGTGCACAATAAGCAGGGTGCGTTCATTTGCACTATATCAAGCAGACTGCTTTCATTTGAACTACAGCAATCAGACTGCTTTCATTTGCACTATAGCAAGCATACTGCTTTCATTTACACTACAGCAAGCATACTGCTTTCATTTACACTACATCAAGCAGACTGATTTCATTTATACTACATAAAGCAGACTGATTTCATTAGCACTACAGCAAGCATACTACTTTCATTTACACTACATCTAGCAGACTGATTTCATTTACACTACACCAATCAGACTGCTTTCATTTACACTACAGCAAGCAGACTGCTTTCATTTACACTACAGCAAGCAGATTGCTTTCATTTACAATATAGCAAGCAGGCTGCTTTCGTTTGCACTACAGCAATCAAACTGCTTTCATCTGCACTGCAGCAAGCACACTGCTTTCATTTGCAAGAGAGCAAGCAGTGTGCTTTCATTTGCACTACAGCAAGCAAACTGCTTTCATTTACACTACAGCAAGCAGACTGCTTTAATTTGCACTACAGCAAGCATACTGCTTTCGTTTGCACTACAGCAGGCAAGCTGCTTTCATCTGTACTACAGCAAGCACACTGCTTTCATTTGCAAGAGAGCAAGCAGTGTGCTTTCATTTACACTACAGCAAGCAGACTGCTTTCATTTACACTACATCAAGCATACTGCTTTCATTTGCACTACAGCAAGCATACTGCTTTCATTTACACTACACCAATCAGACTGCTTTCATTTACACTACAGCAAGCAGATTGCTTTCATTTACACTACAGCAAGCAGACTGCTTTCATTTACACTACATCAAGCAGACTGCTTTCATTTACACTACAGCAATCAGGCTGCTTTCGTTTGCACTACAGCAAGCAAACTGCTTTCATCTGCACTACAGCAAGCAAACTGCTTTCATTTGCAAGAGAGCAAGCAGTGTGCTTTCATTTGCACTACAGCAAGCAAACTGCTTTCATTTACAACTACAGCAAGCAGACTGCTTTCATTTGCACTACAGCAAGCAGATTGCTTTCATTTGCACTACAGCAAGCAGACTGCTTTCATTTGCACTACAGCAAGCAAACTGCTTTCATCTGCACTACAGCAAGCAAACTGCTTTCATTTGCAAGAGAGCAAGCAGTGTGCTTTCATTTGCACTACAGCAAGCAAACTGCTTTCATTTACACTACAGCATGCATACTGCTTTCATTTGCTCTACAGCAAGCAGAGTGCTTTAATTTACACTACAGCAAGCATACTGCTTTCATTTGCACTACAGCAAGCAGACTGCTTTCATTTGCACTACAGCAAGCCGACTGCTTTCGTTTGCACTAAAGAAAGCATACTGCTTTCATTTGCACTACAGCAAGCAAACTGCTTTCATTTGCACTAAAGCAAGCAGACTGCTTTCATTTGCACTACAGCAAGCAGACTGCTTTCATTTACACTACAGCAAGCATATTGCTTTCATTTGCACTACAGCAAGCAGACTGCTTTCATTTGCACTACAGCAAGCATACTGCTTTCATTAGCTCTACAGCAAGCAGACTGCTTTCATTTGCACTACAGCAAGCAGACTGCTTTCATTTGCACTACAGCAAGCATACTGCT
This sequence comes from Archivesica marissinica, assembly GCA_014843695.1. Taxonomy (NCBI): domain Eukaryota; kingdom Metazoa; phylum Mollusca; class Bivalvia; order Venerida; family Vesicomyidae; genus Archivesica; species Archivesica marissinica. The sequence goes on from CM026387.1 coordinate 16,608,199, forward strand.
TTGATTTGCACTACAGCAAGCAGACTGCTTTCATGTGCACGACAGCAAGTAGACTGCTTTCATGTGCACAATAAGCAGGGTGCGTTCATTTGCACTATATCAAGCAGACTGCTTTCATTTGAACTACAGCAATCAGCATACTGCTTTCATTTACACTACACCAATCAGACTGCTTTCATTTACACTACAGCAAGCAGATTGCTTTCATTTACACTACAGCAAGCAGACTGCTTTCATTTACACTACATCAAGCAGACTGCTTTCATTTACACTACAGCAATCAGGCTGCTTTCGTTTGCACTACAGCAAGCAAACTGCTTTCATCTGCACTACAGCAAGCAAACTGCTTTCATTTGCAAGAGAGCAAGCAGTGTGCTTTCATTTGCACTACAGCAAGCAAACTGCTTTAATTTACAACTACAGCAAGCAGACTGCTTTCATTTGCACTACAGCAAGCAGATTGCTTTCATTTGCACTACAGCAAGCAGACTGCTTTCATTTGCACTACAGCAAGCAAACTGCTTTCATCTGCACTACAGCAAGCAAACTGCTTTCATTTGCAAGAGAGCAAGCAGTGTGCTTTCATTTGCACTACAGCAAGCAAACTGCTTTCATTTACACTACAGCATGCATACTGCTTTCATTTGCTCTACAGCAAGCAGAGTGCTTTAATTTGCACTACAGCAAGCATACTGCTTTCATTTGCATTACAGCATGCAGATTGTTTTCATTTACACTACAGCAAGCATACTGCTTTCGTTTGTACTACAGCAAGCAAACTGCTTTCATCTGCACTACAGCAAGCAAACTGCTTTCATTTGCAAGAGAGCAAGCATTGTGCTTTTATTTACACTACAGCAAGCATACTGATTTCATTTACACTACAGCAAGCAGACTGCTTTCATTTACACTACAGTAAGCAGACTACTTTCATTTGCACTACAGCAAGCAGACTGCTTTCATTTGCACTACAGCAAGCAGACTGCTTTCATTTGCACCACAGCAAGCCGACTGCTTTCGTTTGCACTAAAGCAAGCATACTGCATTCATTTGCACTACAGCACGCAAACTGCTTTCATTTGCACTAAAGCAAGCAGACTGCTTTCATTTGCACTACAGCAAGCAGACTGCTTTCATTTACACTACAGCAAGCATATTGCTTTCATTTGCACTACAGCAAGCAGACTGCTTTCATTTGCACTACAGCAAGCATACTGCTTTCATTAGCTCTACAGCAAGCAGACTGCTTTCATTTGCACTACAGCAAGCAGACTGCTTTTCATTTGCACTACAGCAAGCATACTGCTTTGATTTGCACTACAGCAAGCAGACTGCTTTCATGTGCACGACAGCAAGTAGACTGCTTTCATGTGCACAATAAGCAGGGTGCGTTCATTTGCACTATATCAAGCAGACTGCTTTCATTTGAACTACAGCAATCAGACTGCTTTCATTTGCACTATAGCAAGCATACTGCTTTCATTTACACTACAGCAAGCATACTGCTTTCATTTACACTACATCAAGCAGACTGATTTCATTTATACTACATAAAGCAGACTGATTTCATTAGCACTACAGCAAGCATACTACTTTCATTTACACTACACCAATCAGACTGCTTTCATTTACACTACAGCAAGCAGACTGCTTTCATTTACACTACAGCAAGCAGATTGCTTTCATTTACAATATAGCAAGCAGGCTGCTTTCGTTTGCTCTACAGCAAGCAAACTGCTTTCATATGCACTGCAGCAAGCACACTGCTTTCATTTGCAAGAGAGCAAGCAGTGTGCTTTCATTTGCACTACATCAAGCATACTGCTTTCATTTACACTACAGCAAGCAGACTGCTTTCATTTACACTACAGCAAACATACTGATTTCATTTACACTACAGCAAGCAGACTGCATTCATTTAAACTACAGTAAGCAGACTGCTTTCATTTGCACTACAGCAAGCAGACTGCTTTCATTTGCACTACAGCAAGCAGACTGCTTTCATTAGCTCTACAGCAAGCAGACTGCTTTCATTTGCACTACAGCAAGCAGACTGCTTTCATTTGCACTACAGCAAGCATACTTCATTCATTTGCACTACATCAAGCATACTGCTTTCATTTGCACTACATCAAGCAGACTGCTTTCATTTGCACTACAGCAAGCATACTGATTTGATTTGCACTACAGCAAGCAGACTGCTTTCATGTGCACGACAGCAAGTAGACTGCTTTCATGTGCACAACAAGCAGGGTGCGTTCATTTGCACTACCTCAAGCAGACTGCTTTCATTTGAATTACAGCAATCAGACTGCTTTCATTTGCACTATAGCAAGCATACTGCTTTCATTTACACTACAGCAAACATACTGCTTTCATTTACACTACATCAAGCAGACTGCTTTCATTTGCAAGAAAGCAAGCTTGGTGCTTTCATTTGCACTACAGCAAGCATATTGCTTTCATTTACACTACAGCAATCATACTGCTTTCATTTGCACTACAGCAAGCATACTGCTTTCATTTACACTACAGCAAGCATACTGCTTTCATTTACACGACAGCAAGGTACTGCTTTCATTTACACGACAGCAAGCAGATTGCTTTCATTTACACTACATCAAGCATACTGCTTTCATTTGCACTACAGCAAGCAGACTGCTTTCATTTACACTATAGCAAGCAGACTGCTTTCATTTACACTACAGCAAGCAGATTGCTTTCATTTACAATATAGCAAGCAGGCTGCTTTCGTTTGCACTACAGCAAGCAAACTGCTTTCATATGCACTGCAGCAAGCACACTGCTTTCATTTGCAAGAGAGCAAGCAGTGTGCTTTCATTTGCACTACAGCAAGCAAACTGCTTTCATTTACACTACATCAAGCATACTGCTTTCATTTACACTACAGCAAGCAGACTGCTTTCATTTACACTACAGCAAGCAGACTGCTTTCATTTGCACTACAGCAAGCAGACTGCTTTCATTTGCACTACAGCAAGCAGACTGCTTTCATTTGCACTACAGCAAGCATACTGCTTTCATTTGCACTACAGCAAGCATACTGCTTTCATTTACACTACAGCAAGCAGACTGCTTTCATTTACACTACAGCAAGCATACTGCTTTCATTTACACTACAGCAAGCAGACTGCTTTCATTTACACTACATCAAGCATACTGCTTTCATTTGCACTACAGCAAGCATACTGCTTTCATTTACACTACAGCAAGCAGACTGCTTTCATTTACACTACAGCAAGCAGACTGCTTTCATTTACACTACAGCAAGCAGACTGCTTTCATTTACACTACATCAAGCAGACTGCTTTCATTTACACTACAGCAAGCATACTGCTTTCGTTTGCACTACAGCAAGCAAACTGCTTTCATCTGCACTACAGCAAGCAAACTGCTTTCATTTGCAAGAGAGCAAGCAGTGTGCTTTCATTTGCACTACAGCAAGCAACTGCTTTCATTTGCACTAAGCACACAGCTTCATTTGCTAACAGCAAGCAGACTGCTTTCATTTGCACTACAGCAAGCATACTGCTTTCATTTGCACTACAGCAAGCAGAGTGCTTTCATTTGCACTACAGCAAGCATACTGCTTTCATTTACACTACAGCAAGCAGACTGCTTTCATTTGCACTACAGCAAGCATACTGCTTTCATTTGCACTACAGCAAGCATACTGCTTTCATTTACACTACAGCAAGCAGACTGCTTTCATCTGCACTACAGCAAGCAAACTGCTTTCATTTGCAATACAGCAAGCAAACTGCTTTCATCTGCACTACAGCAAGCATACTGCTTTCATTTGCAATAAAGCAATCAGAGTGCTTTAATTTGCACTACAGCAAGCATAATGCTTTCATTTACACTACAGCAAGCATACTGCTTTCATTTACACTACAGCAATCATACTGCTTTCATTTACACTACAGCAAGCAGACTGCTTTCATTTACACTAAAGCAAGCAGACTGCTTTCATTTGCACTACAGCAAGCAGACTGCTTTCATTTGCACTACAGCAAGCATACTGCTTTCATTAGCACCACAGCAAGCAGACTGCTTTCATTTTCACTACAGCAAACATACTGCTTTCATTTACACTACAGCAAGCAGACTACATTCATTTGCACTACAGCAAGCATACTGCTTTCATTTGCACTACAGCAAGCAGACTGCTTTCATTTGCAACACAGCAAGCATACTTCTTTCATCTGCACTAAAGCAAGCATACTGCATTCATTTGCACTACAGCAAGTAAACTGCTTTCATTTGCACTAAAGCAAGCATACTGCTTTCATTTGCACTACATCAAGCAGACAGCTTTCATTTACACTACAGCAAGCATATTGCTTTCATTTGCACTACAGCAAGCATACTGCTTTCATTAGCTCTACAGCAAGCAGACTGCTTTCATTTGCACTACAGCAATCAGACTGCTTTTCATTTGCACTACAGCAAGCATACTGCTTTGATTTGCACTACAGCAAGCAGACTGCTTTCA
>CM026387.1:16613714-16660789 GCA_014843695.1 Archivesica marissinica
GGTACGCTATACTACTACTACAGTTCACAAATATGTACTGGTAGGCTATACTACTACTACAGTTCACACATATGTACTGGTACACTATACTACTACAGTTCACACATATGTACTGGTACGCTATACTACTACTACAGTTCACACATATGTACTGGTACGCTATACTACTACTCCAGTTCACACATATGTACTGGTACTCTATACTACTACTGCAGCTCACACATATGTACTGGTAGGCTATACTACTACTACAGTTCACACATATGTACTGGTACGCTATAATACTTCTACAGTTCACACATATGTACTGGTAAGCTATACTACTACTACAGTTCACACATATGTACTGGTACGCTATACTACTACTACAGTTCACACATATGTACCGGTATGCTATATTACTACTACAGTTCACACATATGTACTAGTACGCTATACCACTACTACAGTTCACACATATGTACTGGTACTCTATACTACTACTACAGTTCACACATATGTACTGGTACTCTATACTACTACAGTTCACACATATGTACTGGTACGCTATACTACTACAGTTCACACATGTGTACTGGTACGCTATACTACTACAGTTCACACATATGTACTGGTACGCTATACTACTACAGTTCACACATATATACTGGTATGCTATTCTACTACTACAGTTCACACATATGTACTGGTACACTATACTATAACTACAGTTCACACATATGTACTGGTACGCTATACTATACTACAGTTCACACATATGGTACTGGTACTCTATACTACTACTACAGTTCACACATATTTACTGGTACGTTATACTGTACTAATACAGTTCACGCATATGTACTGGTACGCTATACTATACTACTACAGTTCACGCATATGTACTGGTACGCTATACGACTACTACAGTTCACACCTATGTACTGGTACGCTATACTATACTACTACAGTTCACACATATGTACTGGTACGCTATACTACTACAGTTCACACATGTGTACTGGTACGCTATACTACTACAGTTCACACATATGTACTGGTACGCTATACTACTACAGTTCACACATATATACTGGTATGCTATTCTACTACTACAGTTCACACATATGTACTGGTACACTATACTATAACTACAGTTCACACATATGTACTGGTACGCTATACTATACTACAGTTCACACATATGTACTGGTACGCTATACTACTACAGTTCACACATATGTACTGGTACGCTATACTACTATTACAGTTCACACATATGTACTGGTACGCTATACTATACTACAGTTCACACATATGTACTGGTACGCTATACTACTACTACTACAGCTCACACATATGTACTGGTACGCTATACTTCTACTACTACAGTTCACACATATGTACTGGTAAGCTATACTACTACTACTACTACAGCTCACACATATGTACTGGTATGCTATACTACTACTACTACTATAGTTCACACATATGTACTAGTACGACTTATACGTCATACTACTACATTCACACATATGTACTGGTACGCTATACTATATACTACAGCTCACACATATGTACTGGTACTCTATACTACTACAGTTCACACATATGAACTGGTACACTATAACTACTACAGTTCACGTTACTTGGTACGTTTTACTACTACTATTACTACTACATGTTTCTCTACCTACATCTACAGTCACACATATGTACTGGTATGCTACTAATACTACTACTACTACAGTTCACACAACATGTACTGGTACTCTATACTATACTACAGCTCACACATATGTACTGGTACGCTATACTACTACTACAGTTCACACATATGTATGGTACGCTATACTACTACTACAGTTCCACTTATGTACTGGTACGCTACACGCTATGTAATACTAATACAGTTCACACATATGTACTGGTACGCTATACTACTACTACTACAGTTCACAAATATGTACTGGTACGCTATACTATACTACTACAGTTCACACACATGTACTGGTAATCTATAATACTACTACAGTTCACACATATGTACTGGTACGCTATACTACAGTTCACACATATGTACTGTTACTCTATACTACTACTACAGTTCACACATATGTACTGGTACGCTATACTACTACTACAGCTCACACATATGTACTGGTACGCTATACTACTACTACAGTTCACACATATGTACTAGTACGCTATACTACTACAGTTTACACATATGTTACTGGTACGCTATACTACTACAACAGTTCACACATATGTACTGGTACGCTAAACTACTACAGTTCACACATATGTACTGGTACTCTATACTACTACTACAGTTCACACATATGTACTGGTACGCTATACTACTACAGTTCACACATATGTACTGGTACACTCTACTACTACAGTTCACACATATGTACTGGTACACTATACTACTACAGTTCACACATATGTACTGGTACGCTATACTACTACAGTTCACACATATGTACTGGTACTCTATACTACTACTACAGTTCACACATATTTACTGGTACGTTATACTGTACTAATACAGTTCACACATATGTACTGGTACGCTATACTATACTACTACAGTTCACGCATATGTACTGGTACGCTATACGACTACTACAGTTCACACATATGTACTGGTACGCTATACTACTACTACAGCTCACACATATGTACTGGTACGCTATACTATACTACTACAGTTCACACATATGTACTGGTACGCTATACTACTACTACAGTTCACACATAGTTACTGGTACGCTATACTACTAATACAGTTCACACATATGTACTGGTACGCTATACTACTAATACAGTTCACACATATGTACTGGTACGCTATACTTTACTACTACAGTTCACACATATGTACTGGTACGCTATACTACTACAGTTCACACATATGTACTGGTACGCTATACTACTACTACAGTTCACACATATGTACTGGTACACTATACTACTACTACAGTTCACACATATGTACTGGTACGCTATACTATCTACAGTTCACACATATGTACTGGTACGCTATACTACTACTAAGTTCACACATATGTACTGGTACGCTATACTACTACTACAGTTCACACATATGTACTGGTACGCTATACTACTACAGTTCACACATATGTACTGGTACGCTATACTACTACTACATTTCAAAAATATGTACTGGTACGCTATACTACTACAGTTCACACATATGTACTGGTAGGCTATACTACTACTACAGTTCACACATATGTACTGGTACACTATACTACTACTACAGTTCACACATATGTACTGGTACGCTATACTACTACAGTTCACACATATGTACTGGTACGCTATACTACTACTACAGTTCACACATATGTACTGGTACGCTATATACTACTACAGTTCACACATATGTACTGGTACGCTATACTACTACAGTTCACACATATGTACTGGTACGCTATATACTACTACAGTTCACACATATGTACTGGTACGCTATACTACTACTACAGTTCACACATATGTACTGGTACGCTATACTATACTATACTACTACTACAGTTCACACATATGTACTGGTACGCTATACTACTACGTTCACACATATGTTACTACTACAGTTCACACATATGTACTGGTACGCTATACTTCTACTACAGTTCACACATATGTACTGGTACGCTATACTTCTACTACAGTTCACACATATGTACTGGTACGCTATACTACTACTACAGTTCACACATATGTACTGGTACTCTATACTACTACTACAGTTCACACATATGTACTGGTACGCTATACTACAACAGTTCACACATATGTACTGGTACGCTATACTACTACTACAGTTCACACATATGTACTGGTACGCTATACTACTACTACAGTTCACACATATGTACTGGTACGCTATACTACTACTAGTTCACACATATGTACTGGTATGCTATTCTACTACTACAGTTCACACATATGTACTGGTACGCTATACTACTACAGTTCACACATATGTACTGGTATGCTATACTATACTACAGTTCACACATATGTACTGGTACGCTATACTACTACAGTTCACACATATGTACTGGTACGCTATACTACTATTACAGTTCACACATATGTACTGGTACGCTATACTATACTACAGTTCACACATATGTACTGGTACGCTATACTACTACTACTACAGCTCACACATATGTACTGGTACGCTATACTACTACTACTACAGTTCACACATATGTACTGGTAAGCTATACTACTACTACTACTACAGCTCACACATATGTACTGGTATGCTATACTACTACTACTACTATAGTTCACACATATGTACTAGTACGCTATACTACTACTACAGTTCACACATATGTACTGGTACGCTATACTATACTACTACAGCTCACACATATGTACTGGTACTCTATACTACTACAGTTCACACATATGAACTGGTACACTATACTACTACTACAGTTCACACATATGTACTGGTATGCTATACTACTACTACTACTACTACAGTTCACACACATGTACTGGTACTCTATACTACTACTACAGCTCACACATATGTACTGGTACGCTATACTACTACTACAGTTCACACATATGTACTGGTACGCTATACTACTACTACAGTTCACACTTATGTACTGGTACGCTATAATACTAATAGAGTTCACACATATGTACTGGTACGCTATACTACTACTACTACAGTTCACAAATATGTACTGGTACGCTATACTATACTACTACAGTTCACACACATGTACTGGTACGCTATACTACTACTACAGTTCACACATATGTACTGGTACGCTATACTACAGTTCACACATATGTACTGTTACTCTATACTACTACTACAGTTCACACATATGTACTGGTACGCTATACTACTACTACAGCTCACACATATGTACTGGTACGCTATACTACTACTACAGTTCACACATATGTACTAGTACGCTATACTACTACAGTTTACACATATGTTACTGGTACGCTATACTACTACAACAGTTCACACATATGTACTGGTACGCTAAACTACTAGAGTTCACACATATGTACTGGTACTCTATACTACTACTACAGTTCACACATATGTACTGGTACGCTATACTACTACTACAGTTCACACATATGTACTGGTACGCTCTACTACATTTCACACATATGTACTGGTACTCTATACTACTACTACAGTTCACACATATGTACTGGTACGCTATACTACTACAGCTCACACATATGTACTGGTACGCTATACTACTACTACAGCTCACACATATGTACTGGTACGCTATACTACTACAGTTCACACATATGTACTGGTACACTCTACTACTACAGTTCACACATATGTACTGGTACACTATACTACTACAGTTCACACATATGTACTGGTACGCTATATACTACAGTTCACACATATGTACTGGTACTCTATACTACTACTACAGTTCACACATATGTACTGGTACGCTATACTACTAATACAGTTCACACATATGTACTGGTACGCTATACTACTACAGTTCACACATATGTACTGGTACACTATACTACTACAGTTCACACATATGTACTGGTACGCTATACTACTACTACAGTTCACACATATGTACTGGTACGCTATACTACTACAGTTCACACATATGTACTGGTACGCTATACTACTACAGTTCACACATATGTACTGGTACGCTATACTACTACTACAGTTCACACATATGTACTGGTACGCTATACTACTACAGTTCACACATATGTACTGGTACGCTATACTACTACTACAGTTCACACATATGTACTGGTACGCTATACTACTACAGTTCACACATATGTACTGGTACGCTATACTACTACTACAGTTCACACATATGTACTGGTACGCTATACTACTACAGTTCACACATATGTACTGGTACGCTATACTACTACTACAGTTCACACATATGTACTGGTACGCTATACTACTACTACAGTTCACACATATGTACTGGTACTCTATACTACTACTACAGCTCACACATATGTACTGGTATGCTATACTACTACTACAGTTCACACATATGTACTAGTACGCTATACTACTACTACAGTTCACACATATGTACTGGTACGCTATAATACTACTACAGTTCACACATATGTACTGGTACGCTATACTACTACTACAGTTCACACATATGTACTGGTACGCTATACTACATACAGTTCACACATATGTACTGGTACGCTATACTACTACTACAGTTCACACATATGTACTGGTACGCTATACTACTACTACAGTTCACACATATGTACTGGTACGCTATACTACTACTACAGTTCACACATATGTACTGGTACGCTATTCTACTACTACAGTTCACACATATGTACTGGTACGCTATACTACTACTACAGTTCACACATATGTACTGGTACGCTATACTACTACTACAGTTCACACATATGTACTGGTACGCTATACTACTACTACTGTTCACACATATGTACTGGTACGCTATACTACTACAGTTCACACATATGTACTGGTACGCTATACTACTACTACAGTTCACACATATGTACTGGTACGCTATACTACTACTACAGTTCACACATATGTACTGGTAAGCTATACTCTACTACTACTACAGCTCACACATATGTACTGGTATGCTATACTACTACTACTACTATAGTTCACACATATGTACTCGTACGCTATACTACTACTACAGTTCACACATATGTACTGGTACGCTATACTATACTACTACAGCTCACACATATGTACTGGTACTCTATACTACTACAGTTCACACATATGTACTGGTACACTATACTACTACTACAGTTCACACATATGTACTGGTATGCTATACTACTACTACAGTTCACACATATGTACTGGTATGCTATACTACTACTACTACTACTACAGTTCACACATATGTACTGGTACTCTATACTACTACTACAGTTCACACATATGTACTGGTACGCTATATTACTACTACAGTTCACACATATGTACTGGTACGCTATACTACTACTACAGTTCACACATATGTACTGGTACGCTCTACTACAGTTCACACATATGTACTGGTACTCAATACTACTACTACAGTTCACACATATGTACTGGTACGCTATACTACTACAGCTCACACATATGTACTGGTACGCTATACTACTACTACAGCTCACACATATGTACTGGTACGCTATACTACTACAGTTCACACATATGTACTGGTACACTCTACTACTACAGTTCACACATATGTACTGGTACACTATACTACTACAGTTCACACATATGTACTGGTACGCTATACTACTACAGTTCACACATATGTACTGGTACTCTATACTACTACTACAGTTCACACATATTTACTGGTACGTTATACTGTACTAATACAGTTCACACATATGTACTGGTACGCTATACTATACTACTACAGCTCACACATATGTACTGGTACGGTATACTATACTACTACAGTTCACACATATGTACTGGTACGCTATACTACTACTACAGTTCACACATAGTTACTGGTACGCTATACTACTAATACAGTTCACACATATGTACTGGTACGCTATACTACTAATACAGTTCACACATATGTACTGGTACGCTATACTCTACTACTACTACAGTTCACACATATGTACTGGTACGCTATACTACTACAGTTCACACATATGTACTGGTACGCTATACTACTACTACAGTTCACACATATGTACTGGTACACTATACTACTACAGTTCACACATATGTACTGGTACGCTATACTACTACTACAGTTCACACATATGTACTGGTACGCTATACTACTACTACAGTTCATACATATGTACTGGTACGCTATACTACTACTACAGTTCACACATATGTACTGGTACGCTATACTACTACTACAGTTCACACATATGTATTGGTACGCTATACTACTACTACAGTTCACACATATGTACTGGTACGCTATACTACTACAGTTCACACATATGTACTGGTACGCTATACTTCTACTACAGTTCACACATATGTAATGGTACGCTATACTTCTACTACAGTTCACACATATGTACTGGTACGCTATACTACTACTACAGTTCACACATATGTACTGGTACGCTATACTACTACTACAGTTCACACATATGTACTGGTACGCTATACTACAACAGTTCACACATATGTACTGGTACTCTATACTACTACTACAGTTCACACATATGTACTGGTACGCTATACTACTACTACAGTTCACACATATGTACTGATACGCTATACTACTACTACAGTTCACACATATGTACTGGTACGCTATTCTACTACTACAGTTCACACATATGTACTGGTACGCTATACTACTACTACAGTTCACACATATGTACTGGTACGCTATACTACTACTACAGTTCACACATATGTATTGGTACGCTATACTACTACTACTGTTCACACATATGTACTGGTACGCTATACTACTACAGTTCACACATATGTACTGGTACGCTATACTACTACTACAGTTCACACATATGTACTGGTACGCTATACTACTACTACAGTTCACACATATGTACTGGTAAGCTATACTGCTACTACTACTACAGCTCACACATATGTACTGGTATGCTATACTACTACTACTACTATAGTTCACACATATGTACTCGTACGCTATGCTACTACTACAGTTCACACATATGTACTGGTACGCTATACTATACTACTACAGCTCACACATATGTACTGGTACTCTATACTACTACAGTTCACACATATGAACTGGTACACTATACTACTACTACAGTTCACACATATGTACTGGTATGCTATACTACTACTACAGTTCACACATATGTACTGGTATGCTATACTACTACTACTACTACTACAGTTCACACACATGTACTGGTACTCTATACTACTACTACAGCTCACACATATGTACTGGTACGCTATATTACTACTACAGTTCACACATATGTACTGGTACGCTATACTACTACTACAGTTCACACTTATGTACTGGTACGCTATAATACTAATAGAGTTCACACATATGTACTGGTACGCTATACTACTACTACTACAGTTCACACATATGTACTGGTACGCTATACTCTACTACTACAGTTCACACACATGTACTGGTACGCTATACTACTACTACAGTTCACACATATGTACTGGTACGCTATACTACAGTTCACACATATGTACTGTTACTCTATACTACTACTACAGTTCACACATATGTACTGGTACGCTATACTACTACTACAGCTCACACATATGTACTGGTACGCTATACTACTACTACAGTTCACACATATGTACTAGTACGCTATACTACTACAGTTTACACATAGGTACTGGTACGCTATACTACTACAACAGTTCACACATATGTACTGGTACGCTATACTACTAGAGTTCACACATATGTACTGGTACTCTATACTACTACTACAGTTCACACATATGTACTGGTACGCTATACTACTACTACTACAGTTCACACATATGTACTGGTACGCTATACTACTACTACAGTTCACACATATGTACTGGTACGCTATACTACTTAATGTGTATTTTGGAGCATCGAAATCGTAGCCATGCTAGAGGCGAAGCTAGTGTGGAACATTGCCGTCGTAGCCATGATAGTGGCGATGCTAGTGTGGAACATTGCCGTCGTAGCCTTGCTAGTGGCGATGCTAGTGTGGAATATTGCCGTCGTAGCCATGCTAGTGGCGATGCTAGTGTGGAACATTTCAGTCGTAGCCCTGCTAGTGGCGATGCTAGTGTGGAACATTGTCGTCGTAGCCATGCTCGATGCGATGCTAGTGTGGAACATTGCCGTCGTAGCCATGCTCGATGCGATGCTAGTGTGGAACATTGTCGTCGTAGCCATGCTCGATGCGATGCTAGTGTGGAACATTGCCGTCGTAGTCTTGCTAGTGGCGATGCTAGTGTGGAACATTGTCGTCGTAGCCATGCTCGATGCGATGCTAGTGTGGAACATTGCCGTCGTAGCTATGTTAGTGGCGATGCTAGTGTGGAACATTACAGTAGTAGACATGCTAGTGTGGAACATTGCCGTCGTAGCAATGCTCGATGCGATGCTAGTGTGGACCATTACTGTCGTAGCCATGCTCGATGCGATGTTAGTGTGGAACATTGTTGTCGTAGCCATGCTCGAAGCGATGCTAGTGTGGAACATTGTTGTCGTAGCCATGCTCGATGCGATGCTAGTGTGGAACATTGTTGTCGTAGCCATGCTCGATGCGATGCTAGTGTGGAACATTGTTGTCGTAGCCATGCTCGATGCGATGCTAGTGTGGAACATTGTTGTCGTAGCCATGCTCGATGCGATGCTAGTGTGGAACATTGTTGTCGTAGCCATGCTCGATGCGATGCTAGTGTGGAACATTGTTGTCGTAGCCATGCTCGATGCGATGCTAGTGTGGAACATTGTTGTCGTAGCCATGCTCGATGCGATGCTAGTGTGGAACATTGTTGTCGTAGCCATGCTCGATGCGATGCTAGTGTGGAACATTGTTGTCGTAGCCATGCTCGATGCGATGCTAGTGTGGAACATTGTTGTCGTAGCCATGCTCGATGCGATGCTAGTGTGGAACATTGTTGTCGTAGCCATGCTCGATGCGATGCTAGTGTGGAACATTGTTGTCGTAGCCATGCTCGATGCGATGCTAGTGTGGAACATTGTTGTCGTAGCCATGCTCGATGCGATGCTAGTTTGGAACATTGCCGTCGTAGCCATGCTCGATGGGATGCTAGTATGGAACATTGCTGTCGTAGCCATGCTCGATAAAATGCTAGTGTGGAACATTGTCGTCGTAGCCATGCTCAATGGGATGCTAGTGTGGAACATTGTTGTCGTAGCCATGATAGATGCACTGCTAGAGTGGAACATTGTCGTCGTAGCCATGCTCGATGCGATGCTTGTGTGGAACATTGTTGTCTTAGCCATGATCGATGGGATGCTAGTGTGGAACATTGTCGTCGTAGCCATGCTCGATGCGGTGCTAGTGTGGAACATTGTTGTCTTAGCCATGATCGATGGGATGCTAGTGTGGAACATTGTTGTCGTAGCCATGCTCGATGGGATGCTAGTGTGGAACATTGTTGTCTTAGCCATGCTCGATGCGATGCTAGTGTGGACCATTGCTGTCGTAGCAATGCTCGATGGGATGCTAGTTGGGGAAAGTGGCGTCGTAGCAATGCTCGATGGGATGCTGGTGTGGAACATTGCCGCCGTAGCCATGATCGATGGGATGCTAGTGTGGAACATTGCCGTCGTAGCCATGCTCGATGCGATGCTAGTGTGTATCATTGTCGACGTAGCAATGCTCGATGCGATGCTAGTGTGGAACATTGTCGACGTAGCCATGCTCGATGCGATGCTAGTGTGTATCATTGTCGACGTAGCAATGCTCGATGCGATGCTAGTGTGGAACATTGTCGACGTAGCCATGCTCGATGCAATGTTAATGTGGAACATTGCTGTCGTAGCCATGCACGATGCGATGCTAGTGTGTATCATTGCCACCGTAGCCATGCTCGATGCGATGCTAGAGTGGAACATTGCCGCCGTAGCCATGCTCGATGCGATGCTAGTGTGTATCATTGCCGTCGTAGCCATGCTCGATGCGATGCTAGTGTGGATATTGCCGCCGTAGCCATGCTCGATGCGATCCTAGTGTGGAACATTGTTGTCGTAGCCATGCTCGATGCGATGCTAGTGTGCATCATTGCCATCGTAGCCATGCTCGATGCAATGCTAGTGTGGAACATTGTTGTCGTAGCCATGCTCGATGCGATGCTAGTTTGTATCATTGCCGTCGTAGCCATGCTCGATGCGATGCTAGTGTGTATCATTGCCGTCGTAGCCATGCTTGGTGGGATGTTAGTGTGGAACATTGCCGTCGTAGCCATGCTTGGTGGGATGTTAGTGTGGAACATTGCCGTCGTAGCCATGCTTGATGCGATGCTAGTGTGTATCATTGCCGTCGTAGCCATGCTTGGTGGGATGTTAGTGTGGAACATTGCCGTCGTAGCCATGCTTGGTGGGATGTTAGTGTGTATCATTGTCGACGTAGCAATGCTCGATGCGATGCTAGTGTGGAACATTGTCGACGTAGCCATGCTCGATGCAATGCTAGTGTGGAACATTGCTGTCGTAGCCATGCTCGATGCGATGCTAGTGTGTATCGTTGTAACCGTAGCCATGCTCGATGCGATGCTTGTGTGGAACATTGCCGCCGTAGCCATGCTCGATGTGATGCTAGTGTATATCATTGCCGTCGTAGCCATGCTCGATGCGATGCTAGTGTGGAACATTGCCGCCGTAGCCATGCTCGATGCGATCCTAGTGTGGAACATTGTTGTCATAGCCATGCTCGATGCGATGCTAGTGTGTATCATTACCGTCGTAGCCATGCTCGATGCGATGCTAGTGTGTATCATTGCCGTCGTAGCCATGCTTGGTGGGTGTTAGTGTGGAACATTGCCGTCGTAGCCATGCTCGATGCGATGCTAGTGTGTATCATTGCCGTCGTAGCCATGCTTGGTGGGATGTTAGCGTGGAACATTGCCGTCGTAACCATGCTCGATGCGATGCTAATGTGTATCATTGCCGCCGTAGCCATGCTCGATGCGATGTTAGTGTGTATCATTGCCGTTGTAGCCATGCTTGGTGGGATGCTAGTGTGGAAACATTGCCGTCGTAGCCATGCTCGATGCGATGCTAGTGTGTATCATTGCCGTCGTAGCCATGCTTGGTGGGATGCTAGTGTGTATCATTGCCGTCGTAGCCATGCTCGATGCGATGCTAGTGTGTATCATTGCGTCGTAGCCATGCTTGGTGGGATGCTAGTGTGTATCATTGCCACCGTAGCCATGCTCGATGCGATGCTAGTGTGGAACAATGCCACCGTAGCCATGCTCGATGCGATGCTAGTGTGTATCATTGCCACCGTAGCCATGCTCGATGCGATGCTAGTGTGGAACATTGCCACCGTAGCCATGCTCGATGCGATGCTAGTGTGGAACATTGCCGCCGTCGCCATGCTCGATGCAATGCTAGTGTGGAACATTGCCGTCGTAGCAATGCTCGATGCGATGCTAGTGTGTATCATTGCCACCGTAGCCATGATCGATGCGATGCTAGTGTGTATTATTGCCACCGTAGCCATGCTCGATGCAATGCTAATGTGTATTATTGCCACCGTAGCCATGCTCGATGCGATGCTAGTGTGTATCATTGCCGCCGTAGCCATGATCGATGCGATGCTAGTTTGGAACATTGCCGTCGTAGCCATGCTCGATGGGATGCTAGTGTGGAACATTGCCGTCGTAGCCATGCTCGATGCGATGCTAGTGTGGAACATTGCCGTCGTAGCCATGCTCGATGCGATGCTAATGTGGAACATTGCCGTCGTAGCCATGCTTGGTGGGATGTTAGTGTGGAACATTGCCGTCGTAGCCATGCTCGATGCGATGCTAGTGTGTATCATTGCCGTCGTAGCCATGCTCGATGCGATGCTAGTGTGTATCATTGCCACCGTAGCCATGCTCGATGCGATGCTAGTGTGTATCATTGCCATCGTAGCCATGCTCGATGCGATGCTAGTGTGTATCATTGCCGCCGTAGCCATGCTCGATGCGATGCTAGTGTGTATCATTGCCGTGTGTGTGGTGTGTGTGTTGTGTGTGTGGTGTGTGTGGTTGTGTGTGTGTGGTGTTGTGTTGGTGTGTGTGGTGTGTGTGGTGTGTGTGTGTGTGTGTGTGTTGTGTGTGTGTGGTGTGTGGTTGTGTGTGTGGGTGTGTGTGGTTGGTGTGTGTTGGTGTGTGTGGTTGGTGTGTGTGGGTGTGTGGGGTGTGTGTGTGGTGCTAGTGTGGAACATTGTTGTCGTAGCCATGCTCGATGCGATGCTAGTGTGTATCATTGCCGTCGTAGCCATGCTCGATGCAATGCTAGTGTGGAACATTGCTGTCGTAGCCATGCTCGATGGGATGCTAGTGTGGAACATTGCCGTCGTAGCCATGCTCGATGGGATGCTAGTGTGGAACATTGTTGTCGTAGCCATGCTCGATGCAATGCTAGTGTGGAACATTGCCGTCGTAGCCATGCTCGATGCGATGCTAGTATGTATCATTGCCGTCGTAGCCTGCTCGATGGATGCTAGTGTGGAACATTGCCGTCGTAGCCATGCTCAATGGGATGCTAGTGTGGAACATTGTTGTCGTAGCCATGCTTGATGCGATGTTAGTGTGGACATTGCGTCGTAGCCATGCTTGGTGGGATGCTAGTGTGGAACATTGCCGTCTTAGCCTGCTCGATGCGATGCTAGTGTGTATCATTGTCGTCGTAGCCATGCTCGATGCGATGCTAGTGTGGAACATTGCTGTCGTAGCCATGCTCGATGCGATGCTAGTGTGTATCATTGCTGTCGTAGCCATGCTCGATGCGATGCTAGTGTGTATTATTGTCGTCGTAGCCATGCTCGATGCGATGCTAGTGTGTATTATTGCCGTCGTAGCCATGCTCGATGGGATGCTAGTGTGTATCATTGCCGTCGTAGCCATGATCGATGCGATGCTAGTTTGGAACATTGCCGTCGTAGCCATGCTCGATGGGATGCTAGTGTGGAACATTGCCGTCGTAGCCATGCTCGATGCGATGCTATTGTGTATCATTGCCGTCGTAGCCATGCTCGATGCGATGCTAATGTGGAACATTGCCGTCGTAGCCATGCTTGGTGGGATGTTAGTGTGGAACATTGCCGTCGTAGCCATGCTCGATGCGATGCTAGTGTGTATCATTGCCGTCGTAGCCATGCTCGATGCGATGCTAGTGTGTATCATTGCCACCGTAGCCATGCTCGATGCGATGCTAGTGTGTATCATTGCCATCGTAGCCATGCTCGATGCGATGCTAGTGTGTATCATTGCCGCCGTAGCCATGCTCGATGCGATGCTAGTGTGTATCATTGCCACCGTAGCCATGCTCGATGCGATGCTAGTGTGTATCATTGCCATCGTAGCCATGCTCGATGCAATGCTAGTGTGGAACATTGCCATCGTAGCCATGCTCGATGCGATGCTAGTGTGTATCATTGCCACCGTAGCCATGCTCGATGCGATGCTAGTGTGGAACATTGCCATCGTAGCCATGCTCGATGCAATGCTAGTGTGGAACATTGCCATCGTAGCCATGCTCGATGCGATGCTAGTGTGTATCATTGCCATCGTAGCCATGCTCGATGCGATGCTAGTGTGGAACATTGCCGTCGTAGCCATGCTCGATGCGATGCTAGTGTGGAACATTGCCGTCGTAGCCATGCTTGGTGTGATGTTAGTGGGGGGAAAACGGCGTCGTAGCCATGCTTGGTGGGATGCTAGTGTGGAACATTGCCGCCATAGCCATGCTCGATGCGATGCTAGTGTGTATCATTGCCGTCGTAGCCATGCTCGATGCGATGCTAGTGTGGAACCTTGCTGTCGTAGCCATGCTCGATGCAATGCTAGTGTGGAACATTGCTGTCGTTGCCATGCTTGGTGGGATGTTAATGGGGGAAGTGGCGTCGTAGCCATGCTTGGTGGGATGTTAATGGGGGAAGTGGCGTCGTAGCCATGCTTGGTGGGATGTTAGTAGGGGGAAACGGCGTCGTAGCCATGCTTTGTGCGATGTTAGTGTGGGGGGGGGCGTAGTTGCCATTCTTGGTGTGATGTTAATAGTGGGCACACGGCGTCGTTGCCATGCTTGGTGGGATGTTAGTGGGGAAGGTTGCGTCGTAGCCTGATTGATGGTACATTAGTATGGAACATTGTCTTCATAGATTGATTGCTAAGATGCTCGAGAGACAACGTATGCACAGTATATATAGGAAACCTTTCCGTTGTTTGTTATTACATTCACTTCGTTCATCTTTCAATAAGTATGTTACCAGATACAAAACAAACATAGTTAATACAAAACAAACGTAGTTAATACAAAACAAACTTAGTTAATACTCTGCGCGACCTTGCATGTAGTTTATGCTCGTTTCTGTTCTCCTTTTCAACCATGTGCCTATAATATTATTATTTTTATATGCAGCTATGTATCCAATTATTACCAATTGTCCCTGACAAAGTTAACCTTCCCCACCCACCCACCGTATGCTGCTCGGTGTTGACTGTTTGTATGCATAATGCAGATGTAGGTACGTGTATTTACTGAGCAAGGAACATAATAAATTAGTATGTTAATACAATACCAAGGCGTCGATCAGTAAACATTAGTTCAAGTGTCAATTTATTTCAAGTGAGGTTAGCGGAGGATCGGTGGTTTTACTCGGGTACCTGATGTATTCCTCCGCCAAAAATAATAGCTGAAGAGTGGCCATTTGACCTAAGCTGTTTGTTCGACTTTAAATCCGAAAAACAAATAAACAAAACAATTACATATACCTAGAATATAGAATTATTATACAAAGCTAAATCACTGATTTGAAAACAAGCGTTCAATGAAATGTACATAACTTACCTTATATTGTTGATTGTAATCGTTGTCTATTTGCATTCACTATAATTCCAAGAGTTTTAGTTTAATTTATGCAAATTTATTTTAGTTCGATTGCGAAACAAGTTATTTCAACTTATATAAATCACTCTCGAGACCTCATTCCTGATGGAATCCATCGCCACGAGGGAGAGAGAAGAGGTAACGTGGAGTTTAAATGCCTTGCCTAAGGGCACAATCGTAACGGCTCCAGTGGGGCTCGAACTCCGGACCTTTCGCACCTGAAGCGAACGCGCATCCACTGCGCTATCACGACTTCCAAGAGTTTTAATAATATGATGAGCTTAATGAACATGGAAATCGTGACTTTGAACTACAATATAGTTCCAATGACTACCTACTCAATTTCTAATTTTAAGCTGACCAAGCCGTCGTAATTATATAATGTGGGTGAAGTTAGCAGTGAGCAATCATTCATGCTTTGGCGACTTTAAATAAATTTAATAGTCAGTCAGTGAGCAGTGTACTGCCAGTGTAACGCTGTACTGCTGACCTTGAGCAGTGTATTGCTGTATTGCTAGCAGTGAGTAGTGTAATCCAGAAATGAGCGGTGCATTCTAGTAGTGAATGATGTGTAAATGCCAATTTTGCCCCCCCCCCCACTATTTAATTTTAATAAAATAAAATTTGGATTTTTGTTTCCGAAAATATTTTAAAGGACGGTAGGATAACCGGAAAGAAGTCACTTAGGCTTTACTTCAGCAATGAGCGGTGTGGTTTAGTGGTGAGCGACCCATTCCAGTTATGTACTGCTGAAAGTCGTGATAGCGCAGAGGATGCGCATTCGCTTCAGGTGCGAAAGGTCCGGAGTTCGAGCCCAGCTGGAGCCGTTACGATTGTGTCCTTAGGCAAGGCATTTAAATTCCACGTTGCCTCTTCCATCAGGAATGAGGTATCGAGAGTGATTAATATAAGTTGTAAGTTGTTTCGCAATCGAGCTAAAATAAATGTGTATAAACTAACTAATATACTGCTGGTAAACAAGTGCAATGGAAGTGTATGCTGCAATAAACCTATTCCGGGCATCTACATCTCTTAAATACCGTATGAATTCCTGCAGATTCCATGGTAGATAATATGGTATTCTTTTAACCATAGCAACCGCATTTTTGCACAATGTTCTTATTCCTACCAATGCATGCATACGCGTTTTAAACCGGTTCTAATACTTTCCGATAATATGGTATTCTTTTAACTATATGTGTTACCATAGTAACCGCATGTTTGCACAATGTTCTTATTCCTACCAATGCATGCATATGCGCTTTAAACCGGTTCTAATACTTTCCGAAACGAAAGTATCTAGGAGAGTGAACGTAGTTTGGTTCACAAGCATTAGTAGAGCTTTACACAATTAGTTTAAGCTAAGGGCAAATAACTCCACACACGATTAATTGACCTAATGAGAGACTTCGGTCAGTTACTGCTCCTGGAAGTAGGTAGGTCCTATTAAGTGTTTTCCTCTGTTTTTATCGTTGTTTCCTTTGCGCAACATGCTAACAATTTAATTCCACAATCGCGTCTTACGATTATTAAATTACTATATATCGACATATCTCCTACAGTATATGCAATGGGTATTTATTTGTAAAACAATGTTATCAATTAATTAACACGATTAATATAATCACATTATCTTACCGCAACATCTGGTTAGGGATCAACAGTAAAAACAATGGATTCCAACTAAAACGACCTATTTACATTTTGCGATAAATCAGACTTTATCTGCCAAGGGAGGTAATAGAAAATTACAGATGTCTCTTATTAGTATACGCTAAGGGCACACAACTCCACACCAGATTGACCGACCTAATGAGAGACATCGGTCGGTTACTTCCCATGAATACTCCCTGAAAGTAGATACTACGTGCTTTTAACTGTTAGTTTTCCTTGCCTGTGCACAACATGTTAGCAATGTTCATTTACTTTCTCATCTTATAATTATTAAATTACTGTATCCCAACAAGCGTGTGTTCGAAACCCAGGTCTGATCTTTTTGGTGCTCTCTACTTTCTTTCTCAGTGTTAAAGCGACATTACATCGCAAAAGGCCAAAGCATGCATTTGTTCACGTAGTACTGCATTGCTACTACAAATTCTTCCGAATACATTTGAATACTAACATTGATTCAATAAACAATGTGTATGTTGTTTTCAAATTTTCAAAAGTGAAAGTAAGATTTCATATAGCGGTCATCCACTTCCTGAATTGACGTTTGATCGTCATTGGAGTCAATACTAAACGCGTGATACTGTCGCTTAGAGATCATTTAACTACAGATAAATATGCAATGGCACATATGTGAGATATAACGGTACATATATACTATAAATGGTGTTATTCGGGATACACAGGTTGTATTACGCATGGATGTCGACCATATTTACATTATTTTGTTATGTCAACAAACCGCGTATACGACCTTTTTTATTAGTAGGTAGAAATACTCAGTTCTTGAGGCAAATATTTGGAAACAAATTATACCATATAATAGGAAATTACATTCTGCAGAATTTTGCCTTTTCACAGATGTAGTGTCGCTTTAAATGAATTCAGGGTATGCTTTGTCTGAAGAAATGAAATTATTTCACTCATTTTAAATATTCAAGTATAATTGAGTGCGCCTCCACACTTGTCATTCAAAATCAACTGAAACGGAAAATGTCATCTCCCATTTAACGCATTCATATTTAGGACAACCCCTTTCTACCACTCGCTTCTCACCAATGTAACCCGAGTTCGATCCTTGGACCAGGAAGTATGTGAGTTGGTACGATGGTCGCCAGATCGGACATGTGTGTTTTCTCCGGGTTTTCTCCGGGTACTCCGGTTTCCTTCCACACGAATGACCACATATACGCTTTCATCCGCGCCAACGAGTGTGATTAATATAAGTTGCTAAAACTTGCTTCGCAATCGTTGTAAAATAAATAAAGTTTAAGCTTTAAACCCCTCAAAGTGACATACAATCTCTCATTTATATCATCAGAAACTCTCTCACATTGTGCTAATTGCAATCTAGAAATCCAAATGTGGACACCCCTCCCATAAAGGTTATTCTTAACTCAGTCTGCGTAATTATATAAACTACTTAGAGAAACCAGTCGTCCAAATGCCTCGGCGGAGGCGGCTATGAATACAATTATATCATTCGTTCCTTCTATGTAATTGAAACCTCAATCTGGCTATATGCCTTCTGGCCCAACTATTAAATTTATTGCTTAAATCACGCGTTAGTATACATGGATTGGCAAAGAAATAAACACGTTATGTAACATATTACAATGGCCAGCTTAATATGTTTTCATTAGTTTATACAAATTAATTTTAGCTCGATTGTGAAACAAGTTATTACAACTTATATTTATCACTCCCGAGACCTCATTCCTGATGGAATCCATCGCCATGAGGGAGAGAGAAGAAGCAATGTGGAATTTAAATGCCTTGCCTAAGGGCATAATCGTAACGGCTCCAGCGGGGCTCGAACTCCAGACCTTTCGCACCTGAAGCGAACGCGCATCCACTGCGCTATCACGACTTCATTGATTGAGGATTATTTTTTCCAGAATGTCACTCACATATTACACATGCTTTCCTCGTGCGTATCGGTGACACGTGACTGTTGAGAACATATTGTTGATTGAGGTTGCAAAACAACAAATAAATTGCCTATTAAATACATAGTAAAAACATACATTCATTTATATTTCCAATCTTTCATTTCTTCTGATACCCACTTGAAATGGTATTCAAATCAGCCTGAAACACACCAAGAATATTTCAAATTTTAAGTTTCAAATATTATTATTATTATTATATACCACACTTATATAGCGCTCTTTTCATCTAAAAATAAAACGTTCAAAAGCGCTTTACAGCCTAAAATATCACAACTATTGATAAAAACTTCCACATACAATGAGATAAAGCAAGACAAAATTAGCAAACACAATTACAATGGATTCTAAATATGGCTATAAAATATTAGGATCTAAAATTATAACAATTAAAATATAGGTAATAATTAAATAAAATGTGTTCATTTGCAATCTTAATCCTGATTGAGCACAGACACAGTTCGATATTTATGTTCCATATGAACATTTAAAAAGGTGCGTCTTCAAAGCCTTTTTGAAAGAACACAATGTTGTTGCACTTCTAAGATTTGATGGAAGAGAATTCCAAAGTTTTGGGGCAGCAGTCATGAAACTTCTATCTCCGTATGTGACAGTCCGACTTCTTGGTAAAACAAGAGTAGCTGCTTCATTTTTAGACCGTAAGTCTCTCCTTGGTATATAAACCTCAAGTTTCTCAAATAAATCGGTGCTTCTCCATTCAATGCTTTATATGTGTGAGTCAGTATTTTATACTTTATTCTTTCTTGAACTGGTAGCCAATGAAGTTCTTTTAGAATGGGCGTTACATGACTGAAACGGGATGTTCTGGTTATGATGCGAGCTGCTGTGTTTTGAACAGTTTGTAATTTATTGGAAGTGTTTTTTGGCACGCCGTACAACAGTGAATTACAGTAGTCGAGCCTGGATGTAACGAGTGAGTTTATGAGAGTTTTCGTGGCGTCTGTTGTTAAATACTGCCGAATGTGTCCAATCCGCCGGATCTGCGCATAACATGATTTTGTCACGGAATTTACATGTTTGTCCATATCCATTCTTGAGTCTAGGAAAGCTCCTAGATTTCTCACACATGTTGATGGTTCTGTATTTGAGTCTCCTACTTTCACATTTATATTTTCAATGTGTTGAAAATTTCGCTGACTAGAAAACATAATCATTTCAGTTTTATCAGTATTGAGTTTTAACATATTGGCATGCATCCAAGCAATAATGTCTTGTAGACAGTTTTCCACTCGAAGTAGTGTCTCTGCTTGTGAAGCTTGAACGGTTGGTTTGAATGAAAGGTAAAGCTGGGAATCGTCAGCATAAAAGTGATGGTTCAGTCCATGGTGTTTACAAATGGTTCCTACAGGCTTGGTATACATAGTGTAAAGTTTCGGGCCTAAAACAGACCCCTGTGGAACACTGAAATTCATGAGCACTGAGTTGGATAGTTTTCCATCGATACATACTGCTTGATAACGGTCGGTAAGATAAGATGATATCCATTGGAGAGGTTTTCCAGTAATTCCAAAATGAAATTCGAGACGCTGTAAAAGTGTTCTATGGTCGATGGTATCAAATGCAGCAGATAGGTCCAAAAGCACAAGGATTGTAGCATTGTTCTGGTCCAGAGATTGGAGTATATCGTTTTGGACTTTCAGTAAGGCAGTTTCTGTAACCAGTGCTCGCCTGTGAATAACGTCACTGTGTTTACACACTGTATTCCTCCGCCACATAATACAGTATACCGAGTCTGAAGTCTTCTCAAGTCACATAATTTCTCAAAAACACAAAAACTATACACTGCCTTTCATGAAAATGCATTTTCATCAAAAAGAAGAATAAACTATATTAATTAATGGGACTACATTCGAGTGGACCGCGGATGCACTTCTGCCTATTTACGTATATACAACATTGAGGCCCATACGACATGTTGACAGACGGATCTGTAGTCCAATGGTAACACGCTGGACTGGTAATCCTGGGATCGCAGGTTCGATCCACCGACTGACCCTAATACAATTAACGGTCTTTCAGATGGGACGTTAAACTGAGGTCTCGTGTCGGTGCTTTACACCGTGTACGTAAAAGAACCAGAGGAGACTCTGGAATGGGTCTCTGTCTGTATCATTGCACTATCCTCCAAAAATCTAAAATGACAAATCTCTTCAGGAGGCGTCGCTCATATGGGCAACCGGTAGCGACGATAAATAAACGTAAGCATACACACACACGACATGTTAAATGAGCAATGCTATATTGAAATTAGACGCGTTGGAAACTACTTGTTGTTAAGGTGTACTATTTATCCTTCGAAAAAGTATGCGTTTTAACAACGTTAATATTAAAAAACTATTAAAACGACATAAAGTCAAGTTCATGAGTGTAAGAAATTACTCCCATTGTTAATAGTGTACCATGTTTATAGAAATATATTTTACCTCGATTGCGATTGCCAAGTTTTCACAACGTTAGATTAATCGCTCTCGAGACCTCATTCCTGATGGAATCCACCAGGGGGAGAGAAGAGGCAATGAAGGATTTTAAAATGTATTGCAAATAATCTAGCGTTGTAGAAACCTGTTAAAATTAATTCAACTATATGTGACGTCAATTTCAACGAATGATAGTTTTGCTATAATGTTCTCCTTTTTAGATACATAACAAGTAACAATATAATATATTACTGGGGGTGCGGAATGATTTTATGTGAGGAAGTTATCCAGCTGGCGTGTGGAAGGTCGGTGGTTATATCCTGGTGCCCGTCAGTGTCTGGAATACTGCACATAGGGGCACACATGTGTCATTATCCGCCAATAATAGCTGTGGGGTCGTCATATTACATAAGCTATTGGTGCGCCTTTAAATTCCAAAAGACCTAAACAAACATGGCTTTCTTTGTCCACGTTTTCTGCCAAAAAATCAATTCTGATTTAAGTTTAAACTTTATTTATTTTACAACGATTGCGAAGCAAGTTCAAACAACTTATATTAATCACTCTCGTTGACGCGGATGAAAGCGTATATGTGGTCATTCGTGTGGAAGGAAACCGGAGTACCCGGAGAAAACCCATCTGTCCGATCTGGCGACCTCACATACGTCCCGGTCAATTTTAAGCTTCTTTTAATATTCAGCAGTGGTTACATAGTCTTAATTTGTATATATGTATGTATGTAATTTATGTGCCTTTATATGAATTGCATAACCTCATGGAATTATATTTAGAATGGCTGTGTATAATTTTATGGGTAATGTTATTTGTATTATGTATTGTATTGTACATGGATGAGACAGAAATAAAGATAATTATTGATGGCCATGCTATGTAACCCAAATATTTCAATCTTATATCTCTGCATTTTTCACAACATAATATAAAATGGTATTCTGATTCAATTACATTATGATTGCATAGTTTACATAATCTAGTGTTTCTATCAATACCATTAAATCTTCCAAATTCAATTTCTAATTGATGGTATGTTAATCTTAAACATGTAAAACAATGACGTAAACTATCACTAGAAATGTGATCATTATAATCTTCATAACAGAATGTCAGCTTAAATTTACAATAATAATCAAGTTTCGACATTGTGTTTACTGATGTGTTTCCGGTCTTGAACGAACTGGTCACGTAATCTCGTTTTAAACATAGGTAAATAGTTAATATTAACATCAAAATTGAGTCGAACATTTGTAAATCCAAGATGATCAATTATGGAATTAACTCGGAGCTAACATTAACATTTACCGTTAACGTTATTACATAGATCAGCATACATATTTAATAAACACGTGATGAACACTGAATGGGTGAGCGAATTTCACCTGTTCTTGTGGAATGGGTGTTCATATTTACTGGACAGGCACAGTGGAATCGTGTGTTATTAATATTTGTTTTTGAACATTATTTTAAAACGATGGTTACTGGATTTATAAGTGGTTAGTTGTGAATTAGGAACACACATATAATGAACGTCCGTGGTCCAGTGGTAGAGCGTCGGATTTGGAATCGAACTGTCCCGGGTTCGATACTCGGTCAGGCCATATATGTAGTGCCATTGAGCAAGGCACCTCACACACATTGCTTAGTACTGGTTAACCACATAGGTAGGCTAAGCCTGCGTATGAATTCATGTCTAGGGCTCCACAATGGGTTTGACATTTATGGAACATACATACCTACAACGTTAGCAATTTGCAGAGACTGTAAAGAAAATATGGAATTGTATTAGTCTGATACGATAACATTAAATTTTATTTAATGTTTGGTAAACCTGTACTAGACTGTGGGCTACAACAAAGGTCCATGCTGAGTAATCGGCCTGCTGAGGACGACTCGATTTCGGAACGTTGCCGTGCAGTGAATAAGGACTGTTGCCGTGCAGTGTATATGGAATGTTGCCGTGCAGTGTATATGGAATGTTGCCTTGCAGTGTATATGGAATGTTGCCTTGCGGTGTATAAGGAATGTTGCCGTGCAGTGTATAAGGAACGTTGCCGTACAGTGTTTATGGAATGTTGCCGTGCAGTGCATATGGAATGTTGCCGTGCAGTGTATAAGGAACGTTGCCGTACAGTGTATATGGAATGTTGCCGTGCAGTGTATATGGCATGTTGCCGTGCAGTGTATATGGAATGTTGCCGTGCAGTGTATAAGGAATGTTGCCGTGCAGTGTATATGGAATGTTGCCGTGCAGTGTATAAGGAACGTTGCCGTACAGTGTATATGGAATGTTGCCGTGCAGTGTATATGGAATGTTGCCGTACAGTGTATATGGAACGTTGCCGTACAGTGTATATGGAATGTTGCCGTGCAGTGTATAAGGAATGTTGCCGTGCAGTGTATATGGAATGTTGCCGTGCAGTGTATATGGAATGTTGCCGTACAGTGTATATGGAATGTTGCCGTGCAGTGTATAAGGAATGTTGCCGTGCAGTGTATATGGAATGTTGCCGTGCAGTGTATATGGAATGTTACCGTGCAGTGTATATGGAATGTTGCCGTGCAGTGTATATGAAATGTTGCCGTGCAGTGTATATGGAATGTTGCCGTACAGTGTATATGGAATGTTGCCGTGCAGTGTATATGGAATGTTGCCGTGCAGTGTATATGGAATGTTGCCGTGCAGTGTATATGGAATGTTGCCGTACAGTGTATATGGAACGTTGCCGTACAGTGTATATGGAATGTTGCCGTGCAGAGTATATGAATGTTGCCGTGCAGTGTATATGGAATGTTGCCGTGCAGTGTATAAGGAATGTTGCCGTGCAGTGTATATGGAATGTTGCCGTGCAGTGTATAAGGAATGTTGCCGTGCAGTGTATAAGGAATGTTGCCATGCAGTGTATAAGGAATGTTGCCGTGCAGTGTATAAGGAATGTTGCCGTGCACTGTATATGGAGTGTTACCGTGCAGTGTATAAGGAATGCTACCCTGCAGTGTATATGGAATGTTGCCGTGCAGTGTATAAGGAATGTTGCCGTGCAGTGTATATGGAATGTTACCGTGCAGTGTATAAGGAATGCTACCGTGCAGTGTATATGGAATGTTACCGTGCAGTGTATAAGGAATGTTGCCGTGCAGTGTATAAGGAATGTTGCCGTGCAGTG
Source organism: Archivesica marissinica (assembly GCA_014843695.1). NCBI lineage: Eukaryota > Metazoa > Mollusca > Bivalvia > Venerida > Vesicomyidae > Archivesica > Archivesica marissinica. Next base: position 16,639,574 of record CM026387.1, read on the forward strand.
TATATGGAATGTTGCCGTGCAGTATATAAGGAATGTTACCGTGCAGTGTATAAGGAATGTTACCGTGCGGTGTATAAGGAATGTTGCCGTGCAGTGTATATGGAATGTTACCGTGCAGTGTATAAGGAATGCTACCGTGCAGTGTATATGGAATGTTACCGTGCAGTGTATAAGGAATGTTGCCGTGCAGTGTATAAGGAATGTTGCCGTGCAGTGTATATGGAATGTTGCCGTGCAGTGTATACTGAATGTTGCCGTGCAGTGTATGTGGAATGCTACCGTGCAGTGTATATGGAATGTTGCCGTGCAGTATATAAGGAATGTTACCGTGCAGTGTATAAGGAATGTTGCCGTGCAGTGTATATGGAATGTTGCCGTGCAGTATATAAGGAATGTTGCCGTGCAGTGTATAAGGAATGTTGCCGTGCAGTGTATAAAGAATGTTGCCGTGCAGTGTATATCGAATGTTGCCGTGCAGTATATAAGGAATGTTGCCGTGCAGTGTATATGGAATGTTACCGTGCAGTGTATATGGAATGTTGCCGTGCAGTGTATATGGAATGTTGCCGTGCAGTGTATAAGGAATGTTGCCGTGCAGTGTATATGGAATGTTACCGTGCAGTGTATAAGGAATGTTGCCGTGCAGTGTATATGGAATGTTGCCGTGCAGTGTATAAGGAATGTTGCCGTGCAGTGTATATGGAATGTTGCCGTGCAGTGTATAAGGAATGTTGCCGTGCAGTGTATATGTAATGTTACCGTGCAGTGTATAAGGAATGTTGCCGTGCAGTGTATATGGAATGTTACCGTGCAGTGTATAAGGAATGTTACCGTGCAGTGTATAAGGAATGTTGCCGTGCAGTGTATAAGGAATGTTGCCGTGCAGTGTATAAGGAATGTTGCCGTGCAGTGTATACTGAATGTTGCCGTGCAGTGTATGTGGAATGCTACCGTGCAGTGTATATGGAATGTTGCTGTGCAGTATATAAGGAATGTTACCGTGCAGTGTATAAGGAATGTTGCCGTGCAGTGTATATGGAATGTTGCCGTGCAGTATATAAGGAATGTTGCCGTGCAGTGTATAAGGAATGTTGCCGTGCAGTGTATAAAGAGTGTTGCCGTGCAGTGTATATCGAATGTTGCCGTGCAGTATATAAGGAATGTTGCCGTGCAGTGTATATGGAATGTTACCGTGCAGTGTATATGGAATGTTGCCGTGCAGTGTATATGGAATGTTGCCGTGCAGTGTATAAGGAATGTTGCCGTGCAGTGTATATGGAATGTTACCGTGCAGTGTATAAGGAATGTTGCCTTGCAGTGTATATGGAATGTTGCCGTGCAGTGTATAAGGAATGTTGCCGTGCAGTGTATATGGAATGTTGCCGTGCAGTGTATAAGGAATGTTGCCGTGCAGTGTATATGGAATGTTACCGTGCAGTGTATAAGGAATGTTGCCGTGCAGTGTATATGGAATGTTACCGTGCAGTGTATAAGGAATGCTACCGTGCAGTGTATATGGAATGTTACCGTGCAGTGTATAAGGAATGTTGCCGTGCAGTGTATAAGGAATGTTGCCGTGCAGTGTATATGGAATGTTACCGTGCAGTGTATAAGGAATGCTACCGTGCAGTGTATATGGAATGTTACCGTGCAGTGTATAAGGAATGTTGCCGTGCAGTGTATAAGGAATGTTGCCGTGCAGTGTATATGGAATGTTGCCGTGCAGTATATAAGGAATGTTACCGTGCAGTGTATAAGGAATGTTGCCGTGCAGTGTATATGGAATGTTACCGTGCAGTGTATATGGAATGTTACCGTGCAGTGTATATGGAATGTTACCGTGCAGTGTATAAGTAATGTTGCCGTGCAGTGTATAAGGAATGTTGCCGTGCAGTGTATAAGGAATGTTGCCGTGCAGTGTATAAGGAATGTTGCCGTGCAGTGTATAAGGAATGTTGCCGTGCAGTGTATATAGAATGTTGCCGTGCAGTGTATATGGAATGTTGCCGTGCAGTGTATAAGGAATGTTGCCGTGCAGTGTATATGGAATGTTACCGTGCAGTGCATAAGGAATGCTACCGTGCAGTGTATATGGAATGTTACCGTGCAGTGTATAAGGAATGTTGCCGTGCAGTGTATAAGGAATGTTACTGTGCGGTGTATATGGAATGTTCCCGTGCAGTATATAAGGAATGTTGCCGTGCAGTGTATATGGAATGTTACCGTGCAGTGTATATGGAATGTTGCCGTGCAGTGTATAAGGAATGTTGCCGTGCAGTGTATATGGAATGTTGCCGTGCAGTGTATATGGAATGTTACCGTGCAGTGTATATGGAATGTTCCCGTGCAGTATATAAGGAATGTTGCCGTGCAGTGTATATGGAATGTTGCCGTGCAGTGTATATGGAATGTTGCCGTGCAGTGTATATGGAATGTTACCGTGCAGTGTATATGGAATGTTGCCGTGCAGTGTATAAGGAATGTTGCCGTGCAGTGTATATGGAATGTTACCGTGCAGTGTATAAGGAATGTTGCCGTGCAGTGTATATGGAATGTTACCGTGCAGTGTATATGGAATGTTGCCGTGCAGTATATAAGGAATGTTGCCGTGCAGTGTATATGGAATGTTACCGTGCAGTGTATAAGGAATGTTGCCGTGCAGTGTATATGGAATGTTACCGTGCAGTATATAAGGAATGTTGCCGTGCAGTGTATATGGAATGTTGCCGTGCAGTATATAAGGAATGTTGCCGTGCAGTGTATAAGGAATGTTGCCGTGCAGTGTATATGGAATGTTGCCGTGCAGTGTATATGGAATGTTGCCGTGCAGTGTATAAGGAATGTTACCGTGCGGTGTATATGGAATGTTACCGTGCGGTGTATAAGGAATGTTGCCGTGCGGTGTATATGAAATGTTGCCGTGCGGTGTATAAGGAATATTGCCGTGCGGTGTATAAGGAATGTTGCCTTGCGGTGTATAAGGAATGTTGCCGTGCAGTGTATATGGAATGTTACCGTGCGGTGTATAAGGAATGTTGCCATGCGGTGTATAAGGAATGTTGCCGTGCGGTGAATAAGGAATGTTGCCGTGCGGTGTATAAGGAATGTTACCGTGCGGTGTATAAGGAATGTTGCCGTGCAGTGTATAAGGAATGTTGCCGTGCAGTGTATATGGAATGTTGCCGTGCAGTGTATATGGAATGTTTCCGTGCAGTGTATAAGGAATGTTGCCGTGCAGTGTATATGGAATAGTACCGTGCGGTGTATAAGGAATGTTGCCGTGCAGTGTATAAGGAATGTTGCCGTGCAGTATATAAGGAATGTTGCCGTGCAGTGTATATGGAATGTTGCCGTGCAGTGTATATGGAATGTTGCCGTGCAGTGTATATCGAATGTTGAGGTGCATTATATAAGGAATGTTACCGTACGGTGTATAAGGAATGTTACCGTGCAGTATATAAGGAATGTTACCGTGCAGTATATAAGGAATGTTGCCGTGCAGTATATAAGGAATGTTGCCGTGCAGTGTATAAGGAATATTGCCGTGCAGTGTATATGTAATGTTACCGTGCAGTGTATATGTAATGTTGCCGTGCAGTGTATATGGAATGTTACCGTGCAGTGTATATGTAATGTTGCCGTGCAGTGTATATGGAATGTTACCGTGCAGTGTATATGTAATGTTGCCGTGCTGTGTATATGGAATGTTACCGTGCAGTGTATATGGAATGTTACCGTGCAGTGTATATGTAATGTTGCCGTGCAGTGTATAAGGAATGTTGCCGTGCAGTGTATATGGAATGTTGCCGTGCAGTGTATATGGAATGTTGCCGTGCAGTGTATATGGAATGTTGCCGTGCAGTGTATATGGAATGTTGCCGTGCAGTGTATATGGAATGTTGCCGTGCAGTGTATATGGAATGTTGCCGTGCAGTGTATATGGAATGTTGCCGTGCAGTGTATATGGAATGTTGCCGTGCAGTTTATATGGAATGTTGCCGTGCAGTGTATATGGAATGTTGCCGTGCAGTGTATAAGAAATGTTGCCGTGCAGTGTATATGGAATGTTGCCGTTCAGTGTATATGGAATGTTACCGTGCAGTGTATATGGAATGTTGCCGTGTAGTGTATACCATCGTCAAACGCAAGCAGCAACATCAGAGTTATAAGGTAAGTGCTAGCTGTTATAGTAAACACAAGGAATAAAAACCGTCCTCGGGAGGAGAAGTGTGTCTGTTTAGACAGGTTGGCTTTTTCCCAGGTACAGTAATTATTTATGTAATTGACGAGTTGATATGCTGTTCCATTTGGGGCTGTCTTTACAGACGCATCTGTAGTCCAGTGGTAACACGATGGAATTGTAATCCATGGATCGCAGGTTCGATCCACCGTCTGATCCTAATAAAATTAACAGTCTTTCAGACGGGACGTTAAACCGAGGTCTCGTGTCGGTGCTGTACGCCGTGTACGTAAAAGAACCAGATGACGCTGGAATGGGTCTGTCTGTATAATGCACTATCCTCCATAATATAAAATGACTAATCTCTTCAGGAGGCGTCGCTGATATGGACAACCGGTAGCGACGATAAATAAACGTAATACACACACACAAGGCTGTCTTTATTCACATGTTCAGGCATTTGTTCGGTGGTGGTCTTCACTTCTCGGACTGATCTCATTTATCCATCTGGTTTATATTTACCTGATTGAGGATATATGTATGCATGGGACCATGCATTCATGTCCATATACGTATAATTATGTATGCATGTCGATTTAAATAGTTTTGTTGTTAGCGTGTAATAACTGGAGTACCTGTTTGTATTGTACCTCCGATCTCTGTTTGTATTGTACCTCCGATCTCTGTTTGTATTGTACCTCCGACCTCTGTTTGTATTGTACCTCCGATCTCTGTTTGTATTGTACCTCCGATCTCTGTTTGTATTGTACCTCCGATCTCTGTTTGTATTGTTCCTCCGATCTCTGTTTGTATTGTACCTCCGAACTCTGTTTGTATTGTACCACCGATCTCTGTTTGTATTGTTCCTCCGATCTCTGTTTGTATTGTACCTCCGATCTCTGTTTGTATTGTACCTCCGATCTCTGTTTGTATGGTACCTCCGAACTCTGTTTGTATTGTACCTCCGATCTCTGTTTGTATTGTACCTCCGATCTCTGTTTGTATTGTACCTCCGATCTCTGTTTGTTTTGTTCCTCCGATCTCTGTTTGTTTTGTTCCTCCGATCTCTGTTTGTATTGTTCCTCCGATCTCTGTTTGTATTGTTCCTCCGATCTCTGTTTGTATTGTACCTCCGATCTCGGCGAGTCTGGGGTCAGCTAGTTTCAGCCGGCCATTTAAATGATTTATATTTCGATGAGATAATGAGTTTCTTGGAGTTGCAGATAATGCATTTTTTATTAATATAATAAGATTGTTAAAAGTTGCATGAACCAGTGTTTGCAATGGAGGCCTGTAGCGTTGGGATTGGACGGGGCTGTTGACGGCCTATTTTAGTGCGATCAATGGAAATAGCGTGTTTTTTGGAAGATCAGTGAGCATGAATACTTGTAACATGCATTCATTCATCCTGACGATGATGATATCGCGAATATATGTTCGTGTTAGATTGCACGTGTTTATTTGGAAGATCTATGAAACTGAATACTTGTCTTCAACATACATTGTTCATTCATTCGTCCTGATAATATCACGTATTTCGAGTTTGTTTTTGGATCGCCAGCGTGATGACGCACGTCATGCAACATCTGCAGGTCCAGCCAATGGTTGAACCTTATAGGATGGATACGAACAGTGAAAACGTCCAGATAATACCTGTATGTAACATTTGTCTGATGTATGCCTCTCGTCTTTTTTTTTAAAAAATGTTTATTAATTTTTTATTTATTTCATAAACATTTTTTTATAATAACGAAACAGACTACGTATAGCGATGGGGTTTCTTTCACATATTGCAATTGAAATTTGCAAATGTAGGTTATTGCCATAATAGTTTAAAGTATATATACAAACATGCGTATATACACCCATACATGTATATCAATGCAAACACAAAATGCCCATATATGCATGCAAATGCATTCATAAAAACACACGTATGTACCATATACACACCCATCATACATATATACATACATATACATTTACACACATACATATATGATATTCATTTATAAATAGTTATATATATATATGTTTTTAATACTGATGTGATCTTGCTAATTATCATGTAGGTAGTCGTTTAATTGATTTAAAAATTGTATGCCATTAATACCCGAGTTTTCGTAATATTTATGCAGGAGTCGTAATATTTATGCAGCTCGTCTTTATGTATAGGGTATAAGCCGAAAACGATCCAATATGTAAAATACTGGACTGTGTGAGGCGCGTAGCGCCGAAGACAGTACCAATAGTTTACATATTGGATCCGTTTGAGGCTTATATCTTACTTAAAACACACGCTTATACAACAAGATCCCACTAATTAAAATTGTTAACTTCGTGCATTTACGCATAGGATTTAATATACTACTCATTTTGACACCAGTCCAATATTAATAAAGGACTGCAAGTACAAAGGTATGACGTCGAAAGTGTTTTAAGAATGCATTATTCCCTATAATACTACACACTTTAAACACGCCTAATATAGTATGTATGTATGTTCCATTAATGTCAAACACCTTGCGGGGACCTAGACATGTTTTCCTGGACAGGCTTAGCCGACCATAGCGGTTAACCAGTACTAAGCAATGTGTGTGAGGTGCCTTGCTCAATTACACTACATACGTCGCCTGACTGAGTATCGAACCCGGACCTTTCGATTCCAAATCCGAGTTCCTACTCCTATGGAACTATTTTCTGGCACACCTACTGGCAAAGACGCAAGTGACAAACTAGATCCGCTCAACTTTGTTTACACTCATTTTGCGAGCGCTGTTGATTCAATGAAATCAAACCAAAAGATTGGTCCACCAGAAAGAAAGTTGAAATTCCCCCCTCATATTCAATGATTAACAGAGTTGGCAATAAAACTTGTAACATCATCACCAGATGATAGGCATATGGTGTGGGATTAGGATAGTCCACCGGCGTGGTCATAATATGCCACAAGAAACTCGGCATAGTCACGAGCCTCGTTTCCGACAACATAATCTGACTACTCGTGTGGAATACCCTTGTCCCACACTAGTGCACAACAAGGGTACTCTTAAACACGCGATTCATCCCATAACAAAATAATATGGGCAAGTCGACTCGTTCTTCATGACAGTACAGTAAGTTAACAATGTACATATATAGTATTGTCTATTAGAATATATCGCTTGATAGGACAACTAAGGTTGATATTCCGACAATGTTACAAGTGCTGATGTTACAAGTGCTGATGTTACAAATGACGATGTTACAAGTGCTGATGCTACAAATGACGATGTTACAAGTGCTGATGTTACAAGTGCTGATGTTACAAATGACGATGTTACAAGTGACGATGTTACAAGTGACGATGATACAAGTGACGATGCTACAAGTGACGATGCTACAAGTGACGATGCTACAAGTGATGATATTACAAGTGACGATGTTACACGTGACGATGTTACAAGTGACGATGTTACAAGAGACGATGTTACAAGTGACGATGTTACAAGTGATGATGTTACAAGTGACGATGTTACACGTGATGATGTTACAAGTGATGATGTTACAAGTAGTGATGTTACAAATGATGATGTTACAAATGACGATGCTACAAGTGATGAAGTTACAAGTGACGATGCTACAAGTGATGATGTTACAAGTGCTGATGTTACAAGTGACGATGTTACACGTGATGATGCTACAAGTGACGATGTTACAAGTGACGATGTTACACGTGATGATGTTACAAATGATAATGTTACAAATGATGATGTTACAAGTGACGATGTTACAAGTGACAATGTTACAAGTGCTGAAGTTACAAGTGACGATGTTACAAGTGCTGATGTTACAAGTGACGATGGTACACGTGATGATGTTACAAGTGACGATGTTACAAGTGACGATATTACAAGTGACGATGTTACAAGTGACGATGTTATAAGTGACGATGTTACAAGTGACGATGTTACAAGTGCTGATGTTACAAGTGACGATATTACAAGTGATGCTGTTACAAGTGACGGTGTTACAAGTAGTGATGCTACAAGTGATGATGTTACAAGTGACGATGTTACAAGTAGTGATGTTACAAATGATGATGTTACAAGTGACGCTGTTACAAGTGACGATGTTACAAGTGATGATGTTACAAGTGACGATGTTACAAGTGACGATGTTACAAGTGACGATGCTACAAATGATGATGTTACAAGTAACGATGTTACAAGTAGTGATGTTACAAATGATGATGTTACAAGTGACGATGTTACAAGTAGTGATGTTACAAATGATGATGTTACAAGTGATGATGTTACAAGTGACGATGTTACAAGTGACGATGCTATAAGTGATGATGTTACAAGTGATGATGTTACAAGTGACGATGTTACACGTGATGATGTTACAAGTGATGATGTTACAAGTAGTGATGTTACAAATGATGATGTTACAAGTGACGATGCTACAAGTGATGATGTTAAAAGTAGTGATGTTACAAGTGATGCTGTTACAAGTGACGATGTTACACGTGATGATGTTACACGTGATGATGTTACAAGTAGTGAAGTTACAAATGATGATGTTACAAGTGACAATGTTACAAGTGCTGATGTTACAAGTGACGATGTTACAAGTGCTGATGTTACAAGTGACGATGGTACACGTGATGATGTTACAAATGATGATGTTACAAGTGACGATGTTACAAGTGACGATGTTACAAGTGACGATGTTACAAGTGACGATGTTATAAGTGACGATGTTACAAGTGACGATGTTACAAGTGCTGATGTTACAAGTTACGATATTACAAGTGATGCTGTTACAAGTGACGGTGTTACAAGTAGTGATGCTACAAGTGATGATGTTACAAGTGACGATGTTACAAGTAGTGATGTTACAAATGATGATGTTACAAGTGACGCTGTTACAAGTGACGATGTTACAAGTGATGATGTTACAAGTGACGATGTTACAAGTGACGATGTTACAAGTGACGATGCTACAAATGATGATGTTACAAGTGACGATGTTACAAGTAGTGATGTTACAAATGATGATGTTACAAGTGACGATGTTACAAGTAGTGATGTTACAAATGATGATGTTACAAGTGATGATGTTACAAGTGACGATGTTACAAGTGACGATGCTATAAGTGATGATGTTACACGTGATGATGTTACAAGTGATGATGTTACAAGTAGTGATGTTACAAATGATGATGTTACAAGTGACGATGCTACAAGTGATGAAGTTACAAGTGATGATGTTACAAGTAGTGATGTTACAAGTGCTGATGTTACAAGTGACGATGTTACACGTGATGATGTTACACGTGATGATGTTACAAGTGATGATGTTACACGTGATGATGTTACACGTGATGATGTTACAAGTAGTGAAGTTACAAATGATGATGTTACAAATGATGATGTTACAAATGATGATGTTACAAGTGACGATGCTACAAGTGACGATGTTACAAGAGACGATGTTACAAGTGATGATGTTACAAGTGATGATGTTACAAGTGACGATGTTACAAGTGCTGATGTTACAAGTGACGATGTTACATGTGCTGATGTTACATGTGACGATGTTACACGTGATGATGTTACAAGTGATGATGTTACAAGTGACGATGTTACACGTGATGATGTTACAATTGATGATGTTACAAGTGACGATGTTACAAGTGCTGATGTTACAAGTGACGATGTTACAAGTGCTGATGTTACAAGTGACGATGGTACACGTGATGATGTTACAAGTGCTGATGTTACAAGTTACGATATTACAAGTGATGATGTTACAAGTGACGATGTTACAAGTGACGATGCTACAAATGATGATGTTACAAGTGCTGATGTTACAAATGACGATGTTACAAGTGACGATGTTACAAGTGACAATGTTACAAGTGACGATGCTACAAGTGACGATGCTACAAGTGACGATGCTACAAGTGACGATGTTACAAGTGACGATGTTACAAGTGACGATGTTACAAGTGACGATGCTACAAATGATGATGTTACAAGTGACGATGTTACAATAGTGATGTTACAAATGATGATGTTACAAGTGACGATGTTACAAGTAGTGATGTTACAAATGATGATGTTACAAGTGATGATGTTACAAGTGACGATGTTACAAGTGACGATGCTATAAGTGATGATGTTACAAGTAGTGATGTTACAAATGATGATGTTACAAGTGACGATGTTACAAGTAGTGATGTTACAAATGATGATGTTACAAGTGATGATGTTACAAGTGACGATGTTACAAGTAGTGACGTTACAAATGATGATGTTACAAGTGACGATGTTACAAGTGACGATGCTACAAGTGACGATGCTACAAGTGACGATGTTACAAGTGATGATGCTACAAGTGATGATGTTAAAAGTGATGATGTTAAAAGTGATGATGTTAAAAGTGATGATGTTAAAAATGATAATGTTACAAGTGATCGTTGGATGAGATATATCGGTGAGTTATTGCCCCTGAGTACTCCCTAACGCTATAAATAAGTATAAATGCAAAGCGATATTAAGGACTATACCATTACACTATATAGGTAGTCCGCCTAAATGTACAAATGTTATATATTTATTTTATAGATTTATTATTTTATCTTTTGGTTTATTCTATCGTTCATATATATAATTATAAATGACAAAGGCAATTCATAAGTTTCCATATTTATATGTTCCGCGGTCGATGTGTTAAACATATATGGTTTGCATACACTTATATAGGAGCTTACTATATGCACATTTATATTTAGAAGCACGTGAACAGCGAATTTATACAAACTGGCATTTTACTTGTATAATAGCAATATAAAGCTGCCTCTTGAAGCGGGATTCGAACCTGCACTTTTCAAGTTCGTATGCAAGCCCTTCAAACCACTGCGCTACCGTAAAGCTATAGTGAAACACGCTTTTATTTTGACTAAGTGATTGTATCTCATACCTGGTCGATACCAACTACCTGGATCACCTATATCGTGTTTATTTTATTGGTGTTCTGTTTATATACATATTTCACATATCGCATTGGACCAGTAAGTAAATATTTTATTATTGTCACTTGTGCATTTAGTAAATATAAACATAATAAAGTTTACATACAATTACAAACAAGCACAAGGCCCATTGGGCCTATATGTCACCATTAATTAGATATATTAACAAGAACAATGTTTACAATTATACAGAATGTATAGAATAAATGGAGGGTAGTAGCCTGGGGATGGGATGGGGCTGTTGATGACTCATTTGATTGCTATCAATGGAATTAGTACATTTTCCGGAGCTTATCTAAGTTAAGCACGCGTATTTTTGGAAAATCAGTGAACATGAATACTTGATTTTTAACATACATTCACTCGTCTTTATAATATCGCGAATTTAAGTTTGTGGTGGATCGCATGTGTTTTTTTGGAAAATCAGTGAACATGAATACTTGTTTTTTAACACGCATGCATTCGTCCTGATATTATCGCGAATTTGAGTTTGTGTCGGATCGCCAGCCTTATTTCGCACGCCATACAACATATGCAGGTCCAGCCAATGAGTGAGCATATATGATGGATAAGAACAGTGACCAGGAATGTTTCACTAAGTGCAGATAACACGTCTGTTTTATAGCTTCTATTCCATATACTACTACACATTTAGATAACTGATTCCAGGTGACGATGTTACCGTTACAAGTAATCGTTAGATGAGATATATAGGTCAGTCATGGCCCCTGAATACTCCTTAAGAATATATGTGTTTCCTGTTTTTATTCATTTTCATTCGATTTCTCATCTTATAATTATTAAATTACTATATATCGACATATATGCTGTATAATATAATATATCACATTTACCGTAGCTAGACGTAGGGAACAACAATACAAACAATTCCAACTAAAAGAACAGATATACATTTCTGCATATATCGAAGGGAGGTAATGGATAGGCCAGCGAGGTCGTTCATTATGACCCGCCGAGCCGACGGAGCATTGAGGGTGATATGTTTGGTGTTGACCGTCCGCATGCATGTCTGTCCTCCCATCTGTCCGTCCGGAGTCAGATCTCTGTCACCAATGGGTTTAGTTGCATGTAACAAACTCCTAAGTAAAATTAGAGAACCATTGTGCGGTGTTCTCAAAGTCTGACCCAAATTGCTATAGTGAAACCAGAGTTATTGCCCTTGATTAAATATTACTACATATTGGTAACCGCTTCAAGGAATTTAGTGAAACTGAATATAACACCATTCATTAGTCTATACAAATTTATTTTAGCTCGATTGCGAAACAAGTTCTTCCAACTTATATTAATCACTCTCGAGACCTTATTCCTGATGGAATCCATCACCACGAGGGAGATAGAAGAGGCAACCTGGCATTTAAATGCCTTGCCTAAGGGCACAATCGTAACGGCTCCAGCGGGGCTCGAACTCCGGACCTTTCGCACCTGAAGCGAACGCGCATCTATTAAGTGTTTTCCTCTGTTTTTATCGTTGTTTCCGTTGCACAATATGCTAACAATTATATACCACTATCGCTTCTTAAGTGTTTAAAATTACTGATAACATTGTTTTACAAATAAGTAGCCACATATGGTATGGGAATAACAGTAAAAACAAAGGATTCCAATTAAAGGACCCTATAAGTTACAAATAAGTACCCATTGCATATACTGTAGCAGATATGTCGAGATGAAATAATTTAATACTAGTAAGAAGCGAAAGTGGAATAAAATTGCTAATATGTTGAGCAAAGGAAACAACGATAAAAACAGAGGAAAACACTTAATAGGACCTACCTACTTTTAGGGAGTATTCAGGGGCAGTAACTGACCAATGTCTCTCATTAACGCGATTTGGATATAATACCATTTATCATACCGCAACATCTGGTTAGGGAACAACATAACGCATGCATGAATACAATGTCTCTCATTAACACTATTTGGATATAATACCATTTATCATACCGCAACATCTGGTTAGAGAACAACATAACGCATGCATGAATACAATGTCTCTCATTAACACTATTTGGATATAATACCATTTATCATACCGCAACATCTGGTTAGAGAACAACATAACGCATGCATGAATACAATGTCTCTCATTAACACTATTTGGATATAATACCATTTATCATACCGCAACATCTGGTTAGAGAACAACATAACGCATGCATGAATACAATGTCTCTCATTAACACTATTTGGATATAATACCATTTATCATACCGCAACATCTGGTTAGAGAACAACATAACGCATGCATGAATACAATGTCTCTCATTAACACTATTTGGATATAATACCATTTATCATACCGCAACATCTGGTTAGAGAACAACATAACGCATGCATGAATACAATGTCTCTCATTAACACTATTTGGATATAATACCATTTATCATACCGCAACATCTGGTTAGAGAACAACATAACGCATGCATGAATACAATGTCTCTCATTAACACTATTTGGATATAATACCATTTATCATACCGCAACATCTGGTTAGAGAACAACATAACGCATGCATGAATACAATGTCTCTCATTAACACTATTTGGATATAATACCATTTATCATACCGCAACATCTGGTTAGAGAACAACATAACGCATGCATGAATACAATGTCTCTCATTAACACTATTTGGATATAATACCATTTATCATACCGCAACATCTGGTTAGAGAACAACATAACGCATGCATGAATACAATGTCTCTCATTAACACTATTTGGATATAATACCATTTATCATACCGCAACATCTGGTTAGAGAACAACATAACGCATGCATGAATACAATGTCTCTCATTAACACTATTTGGATATAATACCATTTATCATACCGCAACATCTGGTTAGAGAACAACATAACGCATGCATGAATACAATGTCTCTCATTAACACTATTTGGATATAATACCATTTATCATACCGCAACATCTGGTTAGAACAACATAACGCATGCATGAATACAATGTCTCTCATTAACACTATTTGGATATAATACCATTTATCATACCGCAACATCTGGTTAGAGAACAACATAACGCATGCATGAATACAATGTCTCTCATTAACACTATTTGGATATAATACCATTTATCATACCGCAACATCTGGTTAGAGAACAACATAACGCATGCATGAATACAATGTCTCTCATTAACACTATTTGGATATAATACCATTTATCATACCGCAACATCTGGTTAGAGAACAACATAACGCATGCATGAATACAATGTCTCTCATTAACACTATTTGGATATAATACCATTTATCATACCGCAACATCTGGTTAGAGAACAACATAACGCATGCATGAATACAATGTCTCTCATTAACACTATTTGGATATAATACCATTTATCATACCGCAACATCTGGTTAGAGAACAACATAACGCATGCATGAATACAATGTCTCTCATTAACACTATTTGGATATAATACCATTTATCATACCGCAACATCTGGTTAGAGAACAACATAACGCATGCATGAATACAATGTCTCTCATTAACACTATTTGGATATAATACCATTTATCATACCGCAACATCTGGTTAGAGAACAACATAACGCATGCAGGAATACAATGTCTCGCATTGAATTTACTGTTGTAATTTTAAGTAGCACCAATCTTGCTATTTTGTTAATGTCGATTTATGTATTGAATTTACTAATGCACCTGGCTCTGTCTCTATTATCGGTGTGTCGTGGTATATCAAAAATAGCCAGTGCTTCTTGGGTTGTCATTCATCGGTTACTCTCGTATATAATGGAAGACTGGAGTGTGTATTCTCTGGAATTATTTTATATGGGGATGTTATAAGCATGTACCCCAATAAATCTGCAATGTGTCTTGGTTGGATTGAAGGATATCTCCATATTTGGGATGGTAACCTCATTCATCGGGTATCGTCATAAATATTATCCTTGTCTATAATCACTATTGTAGGGTCCAAATATAATATATAGTCCAGTGGTAACACGCTGGACTGGTAATCCAGGGATCGCAGGTTCGATCCCCCGTCTGAACATAATAAAATTAACAGTCTTTCAGATGGGACGTTAAACCGAGGTCTCGTGTCGGTGCTGTACACCGTGCACGTAAATGAACCAGAGGAGACTCTGGAATGGGTTTCTTTCTGTATCATTGCACTATCCTCCAAAAATCTAAAATGACTAATCTCTTCAGGAGGCGTCGCTCATATGGGCAACCGGTAGCGACGATAAATAAACGTAAAACACACACGCTGGGGGGACTTTTGGTTTGGACTTTGAAAAATAAACCTCATTTTATTTCGGATTATTGGAGCATATAAACCTCCAGGAATAATCTATATCTAAAATACTTTAGACCAGTATTATGAGAGGAACTGTAATTTCATCCTGATAATAAACTAGTTAGTGGATAGGAACTGTGTTGTTTCGTTCAGCTATCATGGAACCCAGACAAATCATTTTATCAATATATACGTTTTACAACATTACTCTCGTCTTAGAAACTCTGGCTGGTATGTACCAGGAAACATTTGAAATGTCCCCATATGAAGTTTGGCGTGTATTATATCGCTATGCATACAATTAAACTTACACGATAAACTTAATACTTGTATCTTTGAATATGGGTTTACATTGATAGTAAAACACCGTTCTATAAAATGTGGACTTGAGGAACCAATTTGTGGTTTTAAAATACTATGGACAGGTAATTAATTCATTGGTCATTTTGTGACACCTGATAGTTGGTTGGTTTACTGTCTACACAATATCATCTTCTATGATCCATTATTGCTTTCCTGTGAAATGTTTTAGTATTTTCCCGGAAATATTGCTAGTTTTAGTATTTTTTCCCCGGAAATATTGCTAGTTTTAGTATTTTTTCCACGGAAATATTGCTAGTTTTAGTATTTTCCAGAACATATTGCTAGTTTTAGTATTTTCCAGAAAATATTGCTAGTTTTAGTATTTTCCAGGAAATATTGCTAGCTTTAGTATTTTCTCGGAAATATTGCTAGTTTTAGTATTTTCCAGGAAATATTGCTAGTTTTAGTATTTTCCAGGAAATATTGCTAGTTTTAGTATGTTCCCGGAAATATTGCTAGTTTTAGTATTTCCCAGGAAATATTGCGTATTTGTATTCTTACACATCTGGAAATGAATGCCTTAAAGAATGTATCCACTGTCCAATACTGCAACAGCATTATAATGTACGCAACATGGCTTAAATAATGTATTTGTGGAAGTCGTGATAGAGCAGTAGATATGCATTCGCTTCACGTGCGAAATGTCCGGAGGTTGAGCCCCACTGGAGCCATAACGAGTGTGCCCTTAGGCAATATATTTAAATTCCACGTTGCCTCTTCTCTCTCCCTCTTGGCGATGGATTCCATCAGGAATGAGGTCTCGCGAGTGATTAATATAAGTTGTAAGAACCTGTTTCGCAATCGAGCTAAAATAAATGTGTATAAACTTAGGAATGTCTCGTATCCAGTCACTATCCAATACTGCAACAGCATTATAACATACGTAACATTGCTCCAGTGACTTTGCACATAACTATATCATCTCATTAGTCATATGTTCAAATTGCGAAATGTTTGTTACAAATAGCATTACACACAGAGATATATAAGTTCTACCTATATCGATATAGATAGCTCTGAGAGGGGGGTAATTAGGCACCGAATCACTACACTGTGTGTGATTAATGTAAGCACACTTAGTTCCATTGTTCTATCATTAGTAACAACTAACCACTAATTGACTGATGGTCTTGGTATGCTTTCATCTTTGGGTCGCTACTTTTGTTTGTTTAGTGTTGGATTTAGCTTAACGATATAGTTCCAGGTAAAAAAAATACAAAATTGCATATTATGCGTGTGCCCCATTTTTTATGCCACACATACTAATAAAACACGCTAAAAGTGATGCACGCACATTAATTTCATTGCTGTTATGAATTTTTATGGAGAATTGGAGCTTTGAAGAGAGATTAATGAAACATGAATCTGTACCGCTGTAATGCTGAGATGTACGAGTGGTGTTAGCCTGGGTGCAAGTGGAAGTCGTGATAGCGCAGTGGATGCACGTTCGCCTCAGGTGCGAAAGGTCCGGAGTTCGAGCCCCGCTGGAGCCGTTACGATTGTGCCATTAGGCAAGGCATTTAAATTCAACGCTACCTCTACGCTCGCCTTCATGGCGATGGATTCCATCAGGAATGAGGTCTCGAGAGTGATTAATATAAGTTGAAATAATATTGATAATATCTTGTTTCTCAATCGAGCTAAAATAAATTTGTATAAACTATGCCAGTCCGTCGATTCTTCCATTTTATACGTCTGGCATATGAAGTTAGATTAATGAAACATGATTATATTTTGTTCTGAACATTGTTGTTCAAGTACATTAAAGCGACACTACATCAGTGAAAACACAATTTATACAGAATGTAATTTCCTATTATATGGTATAAATGTTTCCAAATATTTGCCTTAAAAACTGAGCATTTCAACTAATAAACAAGGGTCGTATACGCGGTTTGTTGACATAACAAAATAATGTAAACAGGGTCGATATCCAAGCGTAATAAAACATGTGTATCCCGAATAACGAGATTTATACACATTTACCATTATATCTCACATTTATGCCTATGCATATTTATTTGTAGACTAATCTTTTAGTTAAATTGAGTATCTTTAAGCGACAGCATCAAGCGGTTAGTATTCACTACACTGACAAAGAAATGTCATTTCAGGAGCGTGGATGACCGGTATTTGAAATCATTCATTCACTTTTGAAAGTTTGTAGACCACAAACACACTGAATATGTGTGTACGAATGTATTCGGAAGAATTTGTAATAGCAATGCATTAAATGTTATACATGCATTTTGTTGGCTTTTTGCGGTGTAATGTCGCTTTAAACATAATTCTGAAAATGATATATTATCTGTACTGATATATTTAGTTGCTATCTTGCCGACTCATAATAAAATTTATCTTAACCTACTACAAAACGTGTCGATACTTTAGTTTATACACATTTATTTTAGCTCGATTGTGAAACAAGTTCTTACAACTTATATTAATCACTCTCGAGACCTCATTCCTGATGGAATTCATCACCACGAGGGATAGAGAAGAGGCAACGTGGAATTTAAATGCCTTGCCTAAGGGCACACTCGTAACGGCTCCAGCGGGGCTCGCCTAACGGCACCATCGTAAATGCTACAGCGGGGCTCGAATTCCGGACCATTCGCACCTGAAGCGAACGCGCATCCACGGCGCTATCACGACTTCCACAAATACTAATGTTGTAACGAATACAAGTGTATGCTAACAGCATCTTTAGAAATTGTGTCGATCAATTTGAACAGGAATATATCTTTTAACAGTGTTGTTTAGGACAATCTAGTTATCCTAATGCCAGACTATCACACTGTCCCCAGTGACTGTCTCTTCTTATTATTTAGTGATCGCCACTGGTACGTGGAATTGGAAGTTAAGAAGCGTATTCATTATGCAATCATAGGCTTTATACGCAAGATGGCAATACAAGTGTACCCAATTATATACAGGGTCGAACTAGTGGAAAGAACAGATCTTTATAACATAGGTTGATACATTATAATGTCCAGGGTTCGGAATACGTCTTCGGCATTTACAGTCCTTGCGAAAGGTGAGTGGTTCTACCCGGGTGACCGCTCGCGACCGAAACTATGCTCGGTCTCCCTCCACCAATAACAACTGGAGAACAATATAAGATCAATGGTAGCACAATGTAACTGGTGTTACAACCAATCAAATTGAGACATAAATATACAGTCCAACACTTGTTTTAATACAACTTACCGTATTTAATTAAACACCCACCTCTTTAAAATGTGTTGGGTACAAGTCTGGGTCAATCTTTGACAGGAATTTTGTTATCCTAAATGATATACATGTTATGATATTGCACAAATTGCATTGTAGCTATAGATTCACACATTATATATATAATTGCTTTATTTCGTGTTTCAAACCACATGTATCGTAGACTCATGTACGATATAGAGTCTACGATACAGGTGGTTTGATTATATTATATATATATATATATATACGATATAGAGTCTACGATACAGGTGGTTTGAAATATATATATATATATATGCGATTATAGAGTTCTACGATACAGGTGGTTTGATTAATATATATATATATACCGATATAGAGTCTACGATACAGGTGGTTTGATATATATATATATATACGATATAGAGTCTACGATACAGGTGGATTGATATATATATATATACGATATAGAGTCTACGATACAGGTGGTTTGATATATATACGATATAGAGTCTACGATACAGATGGTTTGATATATATATGCGATATAGAGTCTACGATACAGGTGGTTTGATATATATATGCGATATAGAGTCTACGATACAGGTGGTTTGATATATATATGCGATATAGAGTATACGATACAGGTGGATTGATATATATATATACGATATAGAGTCTACGATACAGGTGGTTTGATATATATATATACGATATAGAGTCTACGATACAGGTGGTTTGATATATATATATATACGATATAGAGTCTACGATACAGGTGGTTTGATATATATATATATACGATATAGAGTCTACGATACAGGTGGTTTGATATATATATATATATACGATATAGAGTCTACGATACAGGTGGTTTGATATATATATATATACGATATAGAGTCTACGATACAGGTGGTTTGATATATATATATACGATATAGAGTCTACGATACAGGTGGTTTGATATATATATAATATACGATATAGAGTCTACGATACAGATGGTTTGATATATATATACGATATAGAGTCTACGATACAGATGGTTTGATATATATATATATATATATATATATATATATCGATATAGAGTCTACGATACAGGTGGTTTGATATATATATATATACGATATAGAGTCTACTATACAGGTGGTTTTAATATATATATACGATATAGAGTCTACTATACAGGTGGTTTTATATATATATATACGATATAGAGTCTACGATACAGGTGGTTTGATATATATACGATATATAGTCTACTATACAGGTGGTTTGATATATATATACGATATAGAGTCTACGATACAGGTGGTTTAATATATATATATATATATATATATATATATATATATATATATATATATATATATATATATACGATATAGAGTCTACGATACAGGTGGTTTGATATATAATATTATTATATATATACGATATAGAGTCTACGATACAGATGGTTTGATATATATATATATATATATATATATACGATATAGAGTCTACGATACAGATGATTTGATATATATATGCGATATAGAGTCTACGGTGTTGTTAGGTAAACTGCCCGCCGGCGATATAGCCCAAAATGGTGCTGATGCAGGCGTAAAACCCGAAATATAACATAACATATAACATAACAGGTTTGATATATATATATGCGATATAGAGTCTACGATACAGGTGGTTTGATATATATATATACGATATAGAGTCTACGATACAGGTGGTTTGATATATATATCGATATATAGTCTACGATACAGGTGGTTTGATATATATATACGATATAGAGTCTACGATACAGGTGGTTTGATATATATATATATGCGATATAGAGTCTACGATACAGATGGTTTGATATATATGCGATATAGAGTCTACGATACAGGTGGTTTGATATATATTATGCGATATAGAGTCTACGATACAGATGGTTTGATATATATATATATATTTCGATATAGAGTCTACGATACAGATGGTTTGATATATATATGCGATATAGAGTCTACGGTGTTGTTAGGTAAACTGCCCGCCGGCGATATAGCCCAAAATGGTGCTGATGCAGGCGTAAAACCCGAAATATAACATAACATATAACATAACAGGTTTGATATATATATATGCGATATAGAGTCTACGATA
>CM026387.1:16661789-16687384 GCA_014843695.1 Archivesica marissinica
CAATCTACCATATCCTATGATACAATCTCCCATATCCTATGATACAACCTTCCATATCCTATGATACAATCTCCCATATCCTGCACTTCAATCTACCATATCCTATGATACAATCTCCCATATCCTATGATACAATCTCCCATATCCTGCACGTCAATCTCCCATATCCTATGATACAATCTCCCATATCCTATGATACAATCTCCCATATCCTATGATACAACCTCCCATATCCTATGATACAACCTCCCATATCCTATGATACAACCTCCCATATCCTATGATACAACCTTCCATATCCTATGATACAACCTCCCATATATGATACAACCTTCCATATCCTATGATACAACCTTCCATATCCTATGATACAACCTCCCATATCCTATGATACAATCTACCATATCCTATGATACAACCTTCCATATCCTATGATACAACCTTCCATATCCTATGATACAACCTTCCATATCCTATGATACAACTTCCATATCCTATGATACAACCTTCCATATCCTATGATACAACCTTCCATATCCTATGATACAACCTTCCATATATGATACAACCTTCCATATCCTATGATACAACCTTCCATATATGATACAACCTTCCATATCCTATGATACAACCTTCCATATCCTATGATACAACCTTCCATATCCTATGATACAATCTACCATATCCTATGATACAACCTTCCATATCCTATGATACAATCTCCCATATCCTGCACTTCAATCTCCCATATCCTATGATACAACCTCCCATATCCTATGATACAATCTCCCATATCCTATGATACAATCTCCCATATCCTATGATACAATCTACCATATCCTATGATACAATCTCCCATATCCTATGATACAATCTCCCATATCCTATGATACAATCTCCCATATCCTATGATACAACCTCCCATATCCTATGATACAATCTCCCATATCCTATGATACAACTTCCATATCCTATGATACAATCTCCCATATCCTGCACTTCAATCTACCATATCCTATGATACAATCTCCCATATCCTATGATACAATCTCCCATATCCTATGATACAATCTCCCATATCCTATGATACAATCTCCCATATCCTGCACTTCAATCTACCATATCCTATGTAATTGCACATTATTTAGGCTTGGTTATTTCACGTATTATGGCTTTCCTTTTATCTCTAACTGTTTTTCTCTCATTAAAAAGTTTTGTCCTGATCTTCCAATATTGCTCATCTAGGGTGAGCTCTGCAATGGATTCCAACTTATTACCACTAAGGAAGTCCATTATTTCCTTTTTACCTGCAAGAAAACAAAACATGATACCAGATTTAAAGATTATGGTATTTCGATTGTAATTATGCAAAGCAATAGGTGAATTTAGGTCATTCATTGCAATTTTTAATATTAATTTGCACAACAGCATATTCTGCATCAATAGTTCCTAGGTGTCATCTCTCTAATTTTAAAAACTAATCCAAAGGTCAACAAATGATCACCCCGGCATAGATCAGTGTATTCTAGCAGTGCATACCCCGGTGTACCCCGGCATAGATCAGTGTATTCTAGCAGTGCATACCCCGGTGTACCCCGGCATAGAACAGTGTATACTAGCAGTGCATACCCCGGTGTACCCCGGCATAGATCAGTGTATTCTAGCAGTGCATACCCCGGTGTACCCGGCATAGATCAGTGTATTCTAGCAGTGCATACCCCGGTGTACCCCGGCATAGATCAGTGTATTCTAGCAGTGCATACCCCGGTGTACCCGGCATAGATCAGTGTATACTAGCAGTGCATACCCCGGTGTACCCCGGCATAGATCAGTGTATTCTAGCAGTGCATACCCCGGTGTACCCGGCATAGATCAGTGTATTCTAGCAGTGCATACCCCGGTGTACCCGGCATAGATCAGTGTATTCTAGCAGTGCATACCCCGGTGTACCCCGGCATAGAACAGTGTATTCTAGCAGTGCATACCCCGGTGTACCCCGGCATAGAACAGTGTATTCTAGCAGTGCATACCCCGGTGTACCCCGGCATAGATCAGTGTATTCTAGCAGTGCATACCCCGGTGTACCCCGGCATAGAACAGTGTATTCTAGCAGTGCATACCCCGGTGTACCCGGCATAGATCAGTGTATTCTAGCAGTGCATACCCCGGTGTACCCCGGCATAGAACAGTGTATTCTAGCAGTGCATACCCCGGTGTACCCGGCATAGATCAGTGTATTCTAGCAGTGCATACCCCGGTGTAGAACAGTGTATTCTAGCAGTGCATACCCCGGTGTACCCCGGCATAGATCAGTGTATTCTAGCAGTGCATACCCCGGTGTACCCCGGCATAGAACAGTGTATTCTAGCAGTGCATACCCCGGTGTACCCCGGCATAGAACAGTGTATACTAGCAGTGCATACCCCGGTGTACCCCGGCATAGAACAGTGTATTCTAGCAGTGCATACCCCAGTGTACCCTGGCATAGAACAGTGTATTCTAGCAGTGCATACCCCGGTGTACCCCGGCATAGAACAGTGTATTCTAGCAGTGCATACCCCGTGTACCCCGGCATAGATCAGTGTATTCTAGCAGTGCATACCCCGGTGTACCCCGGCATAGAACAGTGTATTCTAGCAGTGCATACCCCGGTGTACCCGGCATAGAACAGTGTATTCTAGCAGTGCATACCCCGGTGTACCCCGGCATAGATCAGTGTATTCTAGCAGTGCATACCCCGGTGTACCCGGCATAGAACAGTGTATTCTAGCAGTGCATACC
Organism: Archivesica marissinica; assembly: GCA_014843695.1. Taxonomy (NCBI): domain Eukaryota; kingdom Metazoa; phylum Mollusca; class Bivalvia; order Venerida; family Vesicomyidae; genus Archivesica; species Archivesica marissinica. The sequence continues at coordinate 16,664,571 of CM026387.1, forward strand.
CGGTGTACCCCGCATAGACAGTTATCTAGCAGTGCATACCCGGTGTACCCGGCATAGATCAGTGTATTCTAGCAGTGCATACCCCGGTGTACCCCGGCATAGATCAGTGTATTCTAGCAGTGCATACCCCGGTGTACCCCGGCATAGATCAGTGTATTCTAGCAGTGCATACCCCGGTGTACCCGGCATAGATCAGTGTATTCTAGCAGTGCATACCCCGGTGTACCCCGGCATAGATCAGTGTATTCTAGCAGTGCATACCCCGGTGTACCCCGGCATAGATCAGTGTATTCTAGCAGTGCATACCCCGGTGTACCCGGCATAGATCAGTGTATTCTAGCAGTGCATACCCCGGTGTACCCGGCATAGATCAGTGTATTCTAGCAGTGCATACCCCGGTGTACCCCGGCATAGAACAGTGTATTCTAGCAGTGCATACCCCGGTGTACCCGGCATAGATCAGTGTATTCTAGCAGTGCATACCCCGGTGTACCCCGGCATAGAACAGTGTATTCTAGCAGTGCATACCCCGGTGTACCCCGGCATAGATCAGTGTATTCTAGCAGTGCATACCCCGGTGTACCCCGGCATAGAACAGTGTATTCTAGCAGTGCATACCCCGGTGTACCCGGCATAGAACAGTGTATACTAGCAGTGCATACCCCGGTGTACCCCGGCATAGAACAGTGTATTCTAGCAGTGCATACCCCGTGTACCCGGCATAGATCAGTGTATTCTAGCAGTGCATACCCCGGTGTACCCCGGCATAGAACAGTGTATTCTAGCAGTGCATACCCCGGTGTACCCCGGCATAGATCAGTGTATTCTAGCAGTGCATACCCCGGTGTACCCCGGCATAGATCAGTGTATTATGAGGGAATGATGATTTGCACATTTCTACACTTTTTGCTAAAACAAAGTAGCTACCTCAAGATACTTTACTAGCTACCTTGAGATACTAGTAAAATTAAACAAATATTTACAGTCAACCCTGTGCTAAAGGCCACCTCCGAATAAAGGCCGCATATGATAAACCTGTCTCTAAAGGCCACCATATTTCTCTCCCGTCAAGCCATTTTCAATGCATTTTAACCCTCTATTGAAAGACCTACCAACAAAGGCCACTTTTTAGCTTTCCCGAGGGTGGCCTTTATAGACAGGTTTGACTGTATATATATGTTTAAAGACTCTTGTGTTCCTTTGAAGATTGCTATAAAAATCTTGACAGAAAAATCCAAAGTACTTCTGGTCAAAAGCATGCTTAAAATACTGACAGATGTATGTAAACTAACATACAAATAATAATTTATCGCATTTTAAATGGCATTATATGCTACATGAAAGCTTACCACAATTTTCTTCCTTTATATGTATAAAAGAACATCTTGTTTCCAGCATTTTTTCTCTCTCTCAATTCACCTTCCTCAGCAATTATTCTTTCCCCAACATATTCGAGCGAAAAACTTCCCTTTTTAAAATGTGTTGTGCTGATTACTCCAAATCCTGAAAAGTAAAACACGTATATCACATTATTGCTTAAAGCAGCATTATATCGTAAAAAGGATGTTTTGGGTAACATATAAATACTAATGTGTGTGTGTTTACAAAATTCGAAAGAGTCGCTCAGAAACGATAAAATTCAAATAAATATAAACCGAGTATACGCGAATTTGTTTATCAACAAACGAAATACAAACACACGCAGCTCGCATGCGTGAAACAACAGCGGATATGCCATGTTTGTTTTCATCATTATCGAAGGAGGATGATGCATTCCGAATGTAAATCAGGTTCCGATTGTAAACGAGTGCGCGTGACCGACCAACTCGGAAAGTCCTACTTTCGGTTTCGAGTTTGTTTTATCGCAAAAAAACAGTTTACTAATTGACCATAATTATACAAATTATAATTTAAGAATGTGTAGCAGCATTGCTACACATACGTTAAATCTGAATTTTTCAAATAGATATATGTCATACGGTGTAATGCTGCTTTAAAAGAATGAAAGTGAAATATATGAAATCAATGCAATAATTGTTACAAGATCCATAAATCTGCAAAGAATCATAGCTAGACATAATTCTGATACTGTCAAAAATGTTGCAATTTTACCTTTATAATCTGATAAATATCTAACAGAAAATCCCTCTCTGTCATATCCTGCCTCACAGAAGAATTTTAAGTTTTCATGAGGTGATGTTTCATTTTCCTGAAAGCAATCAAGTTCCTTCTTTAGAACAAAAGTGACACCACAACTAGGCCATAATTAATCAAATTCTAAAATAAATTCCTGCTAGCTGCTTTGATAGTATAATTGGGCCTGAAAAAAGTTTTAAACAAATAATGAAATATATTTTTTATATTTATACATGTAATAATGACAAACGGGCAGTGTGGGGCTGTGTCTTAGTTTATACAAATTTATTTTAGCTCGATTGCGAAACCAAGTTCTTTCAACTTATATTAATCACTCTCGAGACCTCATTCCTGGTGGAATCCATCGCCATGAAGGAGAGAAGAGGCAATGTGGAATTTAAATGCCTTGCCTAAGGGCACAATCGTAACGGCACCAGTGGGGCTCGAACTCCGGACCTTTCGCACCTAAAGCGAACGCGCATCCACTGCACTATCACGACTTCCACGGCCTGTGTCTTCCTGAAAACCATTGGATGGACCGACATGTCCAATAAATTTAAGAAATGTCTGACGATGTTTTTGCAGTGAATTGCAGATTGGCATTGTTATAAGAGTGCAAATTTCATTGTATTGAAAATCAGCTTTGCTTAATAATTTCAAAGATCAGTGTACTTACATTTGATGACCTTTGCTTTTCAACTGTGCAATCTTGAGCTGAAAATCACAGAAATTGTCAACTTGAGGAACATAATCTCTATATTTCAACGTTGGAAATTGACTGGTCAATACAAGCATGATTGGTCGACCATCAATACTGGCTAAAACCACTCAATAACGGTCGATTGAAAAGTTTGCTCTAAGATGCATACCTTATTAAGTTATTTCTCATTGAATGTTTTTTTTGGTGAATATTGATGAGTACAAAGCAAAGCCTAGTCGTAAATACTGGTACACAATTATCATAAATATGACTAAAATTCTCTTTAATATATTCCTCATTGCTGTGAAATATGATCAGTAAAATTAACGACAATCTGTATTATGTGCATGTATACAAATGCAATTATCCGAAAATAAAGTCACATCCGAATTTACATCCGCAATGGTGAACGGGCCCAGTTTTATAGTTTACGTGTTGTGTTGTCAGAATATTAAACCTCATGCCGTCGTAAGATAGACTACAAAAATAATGAAATAAATAAATTATTAAACAGAAACTTACCATCTTCCTTCCGTAGGAAAGCGAACTCATTGTGTGAATTTGTGTTGAAGAAAAATCCGTCCTTTCCAAAACAGGTGCGACATGACGTCATCCGTAGTTTACTTTGCAAATCATTTCATGGTGTTAGTAAATCTTACTTTTTTAAAATCATAGCTATAACTCTGCTTCTAACATATAAATAAACCAGCACAGACAAAACGGCATATGCCGTTTGAAAATTAGACATATATATCCCAAAATGTAGGTAAATTTCGTAAAATCCCCGGTCCCCCTAATGCCTAATAAAAAGGATGTCAAAATATATACGATGACACATTAAAACACACGGTATCTCTGTTATATGTGCATTGAAACATTTTTCGTTACATATTAACCAACTACACCAAGAGTACAGTAAGTTAAAATTGCACAGTCCACAATAATTAGAGTGCTTCATTTCAGAATACTGTCTTAAAATATTAGGGGGACCGCAAATGGTCGCCCTAATCCACCGGTCTCCCCAATGCTGCCAAAAAAGGATGACTGGTCTCCCTAATGCATATGATGTACATATATATATATATACACACATATATATACACACATACATACATATATATATACATACATATACACACACATGTATACATACATACATACATACATACATACATACATACATACATACATACATACATACATACATACATACATACATACATACATACATACACCTACATACATACATACCTACTACATACATACACCATCTACATACATACAACTACATACATACATACATACATACTAATACATACATACATACATACATACATACATACATACAACATACATACATACATACATACATACATACATACATACATACATACATACATACTACATACATACATACATACATACATACATACATACATACATACATACATACATCTACATACATACATACATACATACACTACATACATACTACATACATACATACATACATACATACATACATACATACATACATACATACATACATACATACATACATACATACACATACAATACTACATACATACATACATACATACATACTACATACATACATACATACTACATACATACATACATACATACTACATACAACTACCATACATACATACATACATACATACATACATACTACATACATACATACATACTACATACATACATACATACATACATACATACATACATACATACATACATACATACATACATACATACATACATACATACATACATACATACATACATACCTACATACATACATACATACATACCTACATACATACATACATACATACATACATACATACATACATACATACCTACATACATACATACATACATACATACATACATACATACATACATACATACATACATACATACATACATACATACATACATACATACATACATACATACATACATACATACATACATACATACATACATACATACATACATACATACATACACAAATGCATGAACCCTTTACTGTAATTCTTTCGTATCGCTTCTAAACCGCACGCCACCAATTTCGTGCATACGAAAGTGGAACAAATTAACGGTACAAAAATACAATACACAATATAACCGATCAACATTATAACAATAATTGGAAACATAGTGATTCAATGGAACTTGGAAAACTTTACATCTATATACAGTGTCATCATTATTGTAATCATAATCTGTAACCCGTGTTCAGTGTACACAGGCTTATAATCTGACCATAAACAAAGATCAATGAGATTATAGTACTTTCTGCTATTGAATGTACAATATAACGTTAATTTATTATAGGGTAATAGTGCAATATCAGTTTTACAGAATGTATTATATACTTCGAAATCCGATCTGAACGGTTTAAGAATTAACATGGAACGCAATAGCTTTCTACAGACGTTGTCATTGTACAAAGAAAAATAAAGAATACTGACAGCTTGGTCATGGCTTGAACTGTAAATATGAAGCGCTTGTAGTATGCTGCAGAAATATATGAAGTATAATTTATGCAGCAATCTACCAACTGTGACAGCCAATACTAAGTGTGTATGGTACACTTTACATTCATGCAAATTAAAATTTGTGAATACGTACATGCGTAATAACGGAGGATTGCTGATCATACATAAATCATGCATTATTATGTGCTGAGAAACAGAAATATATCAATAACAATTTATACAGAAATATATCATCTGTGACATTCAATTCTAAGTGTATATAGTACATTTCACATTTATGCGATATAAAGTTAATGTATGGCATTTTTACATGCGTAATTACTGTTTGGTAATAATATATCTGCGAAACATTTTCATCAAACAAGAATGTGGTAGTTAATTGATATTTAACAAATATCAATATTAGTCCGTGATCTATTTCATAGTCCATAGTCGATTTCCGGTTTTTCATGAAATAATAATTCCATATATGTCCATTTGCGACACAACTAATCGCTGACGTCTTTCTTGTCCTGTTTCCGTTGTTTTTTCGTGCTGTCATGAAGGTTTTCAGTCGGTGTCGGCGGATATCTGATCACTGATCTAGATCTTTGTTTGCTGGGTGTATGTTTACCGTTACTGAAGTTATTTTCACGATTGACATATTTTTCCATGTTTTGTTGACCCGTAATTTGTTTCTTAAGTGGTTTCGGTTTGCTTTGTCGCTTACGGGTATCTGTGTCATGAGGGATCTTAGGGGGTACATTTTGTTCGTCAACAGATGAATGTGCACTAGTAACGATTACTGTATCCACTATGGTCCCTGTGGCGCCTCCACCTGTGCATGTTTGTGTTTCTTCGCGGGTCGCATTGTCAGACGAGTCATCCGAGACGTTGGAGGCCTCTGACGGGCAGTTATTGAGTGTACACTGATCCCTCTTATGTCCCATTTGCAAGCATTCTGTGCATTGCCAGTCATTCTCACACGTATATATGGTGTGACCGGTTTGCAGGCATTTGGAACATTTGAGTGTTGGTTTCACTTGACCCCTATGTATAACACGGGCCTTGAACTGACCAAATTGTTCAAATCTGTTGAACGGATCTTTAAGAGATGACGATTTGACAGTCACCAATCGGTCTCCCGTATCGCAATTTGTTAATTTTCCGTCGATTCGGACTTTCTCACGTGATGTCGATATCACATCCAAGCCCTTCAAGATGAAAACTCGCATAATGATTCCATCATCGGCTGATAACGGAATGTTTTGTACCCTGATTCTCAATGTATCTTCATAATCTAATCTATTTGGGTTTGTTTGAAGAATAGGAAGTGTCTTACCCCGTAGGGCTACCCCTTCACTAACCAATGTTGCTTTATCAATAATATTGTCAAGGTAGATTCTCCACATGCCATTTATTCTCTGCAGACCAGTGATATGTGTAGGATCTATTCTTCTACCGATTCCTTTATACATTTCCTCATGATTGATAAACTCTTTTACTTGTGGCTTTCGATTACCAAACAGACTAAACTCCCTGAAGAAAACCAGAGGGACGCCATTTTGAATGTTTTTATTTGAAATCTCACTTACAGTTTCTTCTCTATTTAATCCGTTTAGTCCATCCATTTTATAAGAGAACAACCGAACACTTTATACTTGTTCAATGTTGATTTATTTCACAGTTTAGGACTGTATGTAAACTTTGAATCAATTGTTTTTCAGTAATATTTTTATCAGACGTAAATCAACACTACCGTAGCTTATGTCGCTTATGTCCTCTATCGTGGTGCTTGAAAGCGTGAAGCTTCAAAGTTTTAGTCCTAAAGCCACAGACGGGACAATTTGAAAACCCACCAGCCCTGACTTTGCATCGGGGCCCAGCCTCATCCCTATACCTCGGCTTACATGGAACATCAGCAACTGGTACCTTCCTACGAGGTGCAGTCTCCGTTCCCATCTGACTCCGACCCCTAACACCCAATGTCTTGCAATCGGGGAGTTTTGCGACCGAGGCAGGACATTTACTACTCCTAACCCTCCGTCTTTTGGCGGGTTTCAGAGCATTGCCGTCCTGACCTCCATCCCAAGTCTGTTCCAGAGTTTGAGGAACTACAATACACTCGACTAATACTTCCTCTATTATATTAGAAACAGGACTAGTGGAGTTAGTCGAATCGACCGTACCTTCCATTGGTTCCCCACCCAGTTCTGCAAGCGGACCCGGCCCAATATCACATGGTACGGCCACATACATGTCCTCATTACAAGGACATTCCAGAAGGGGTGCCTCATAGTCTGAATAGTCCAGACTCGGCAGTATCCCCAAAATCCGTGGTAAGTGGATTGACAACAGGGTCCTCCTTACGGAAGGGACCCGTTGAGCAACCACCTAAACCATCCAGACCCACGTGGTTAAGATCTAAATTACACGCCAATGGTTCAGATAGATCGAGCGAGTCCGAATCGGGATCCATCTGGGCAGACATTACTGTATCCTCCTTCCCGTGACCGGAAAAGGACAGGCAAGGGGTAGACCCAGACGAAGGATAGCGAATATCTCGCGAGGGCACCGAACCTTGTCCCTGATAATCCTGGAAGGGGGTGACTTTCCTTCTGAACATTCTACCAGATTTGGTTGGCAAAACGTCGTTAATCCAGGCATCATCAAAAAATAGAGGGGCATACTGCCGGGCCTCATTAACCCACTTCCAGTTTCTCCTAGCCACAGCAATGTCAGCCTGTCCCTTAATGAGGCGCTTAAACTCGCCCGGTGGCAGACCATGTACCCGCTGGACCTGGTTGAACAACTCCAATGGTGCCATTACGACACCCCTGGTCGTGACGGAGTCCACCGACTCTATCGCTCTTCTGATCGCGACCTCGTCGACACGCTTAATATTAGACATTCCTGAAAACATAAGTTTGTTCAAGATCTACATCCCCGATCTTTACACAAGGGACAGGAATATTTGTCAATATCTATCGCATCCTGCGAGTACACATCTACACAGGCTCCATGATACCATTCTTCACATTCGTCAGACTGTATCATGAATTCGCCTGCATACGGTTTCCTACACAGACAGTACAGAATGCTACGGTCCCTAGTAGTACCCTGGACAGGAAGTTTATCCAGCAACAACTGAAAATTATCGCTGTATTTCTGAAGCCAGGGTGGCAATTGGCGCGTTTCACACGCTGCCAGTTTATCATGATTGGCGACAAATACTGCACTCTTCATTTTAATGCGATACAAATATGGAGTCAGTTTAGCTACTATTATTCCCGGACCCTTCCACGGAGCGGATAGCTTTTTACATTTACCCTTCCTGGACGCCATATCGAGAATAAAAACTGTGTCTCCTGGTTTGTATGTTTTAGCATTTACCCGTATGTCATAGTCCCTCTTCATTCTCTTTTGGGTGGCTATTAAGACAGTACGGGCCGTCTCGTGTGCTAATTGTATTGCACTTTCGGACTCTTTTACATAGTCTTCCAATTTTTTCTCTTTATGCAATGGGACAGCATACATCAACTCAGCTGGATGATTGACTTCCCGTCCCAACATTAATTTGTTAGGGGTAAAGCCAGTATCCCTGTTTACACAAGATCTCATGGCACTTGCGATTTGAGCTAGATGTTTATCCCACTGATTCTGGGCCTTTCCCTGTAGCAACGTATTGCATCCATTAAAGTACGGTTATACCGTTCTACTTGCCCATTGGAAGACGGTCTGTACGAAGTTGTACGAGCCTTGTGTATATGTAAAATGGTGCATATTTGCTTGAAGAGTGTGCTTTCAAAATTTCTTCCTTGATCTGTATATATTTCGAAGGGATAGCCGAAACGAGCAAAGAATTCATTTATAGCCGCCTGCGCGGTGACTTCTGCTGTCTGGGATGGCAAAGGGATGCACTCCACCCATTTGGTGAACTGGTCTACGATCATCAGTATGTGTTCGTTACCATTTTTCGTTCTCGGAAGGGGTCCAAGAAAATCTAGATGGACCCTTTCCATAGGATGTCCTGCATGAAAATTAGTCGTATGAATGCGGGCGTGCCTGTTTGGTTTTTTACTTTGTATGCTTTGTGCGGTACAAAAATATGCTCGGACGCTGCACCTGCGACTATCACTGTATGATTTTAAGTTTGACATGAATTTACTCATTCGTGAGAATAGTAATTTTAATGCAGACTTTTACCCCACTTACAAATCACAATATGAATGTCACAGAATGACTGACTGGATTGTCTACTAAAGAGATGAACACCGTGATCGCTCAATCGTTCTTTACTAATTACATAAAGACATAGTTATATATATACATAAGAACATCATAATTGTCACATCAATGAGACTGGCAACTATACCAGCTAAAGAAATAGTTCAGTCCAAAGACTATGCTCCGTTCGACTGACGAACCGAATGTACTTATGCCCCGCTGTTCGTTTAACTAAAACGTTTCACTGTGACTCTACTCTGTGTAGATAATCCGTCTCTCTGAGTTACTACGAACTAGGCCCTGTAACACGACCCTCAGTGCTACTTTAAATACTAATGGATATCAAAAACCCGGCACTGTAAAATTACACCCAGTGCTAACTTAAATACTAATGGTTATCAAAAACCCGGCACTGTAAAATTACACCCAGTGCTAACTTAATTTAATTCATAACTGAATAACTCCGGCACCATACTTATAAGTCCGGAACTTGGTGGGTACTGACTGCCCTGTGGCGAAGTCCTTGAAGGCGCCTACGACCTTAGCCTGACGAGTCCGGACCGGTTGATCTATATCGTGGTTGGTAATGGACACGCCTGTGCTGTGCCACTACCCCGACCGTCTCCGCCACCTCTCGTTGACGACCTTCGGTACCTCACACCAGTATACTCATTGAAGCGTCTCGCTCCTTACATAACCCGTGATGCGACTACAAGTATAAGCTTTGGTGTACAATCATGATACTACCTAACGCCATGATCAAGTCTCAGCTAGACAATATATAGCTTTACATATTAAATATCTTTCCCGCAATCTTCGGTACCTTATACAATACTAATACACTCATGGCCTCTATATGACCTTACAGTTCACCTGGTTCGATTCAATTCGCCCACGAATTACAACTAAACACTAATTATTCCGGCGGTCCAACCCCAGCTAACCGTTCGCCCTTTATACGATGGCTTGATGATCAAGGCACCTGCTGTGCACCCCCCAACACACAAGTGCTATAATAATATGCTTGAAGTATATACAAGGTTACCCCTTGGTGACTGTCACTAGCTACGCTCCTGCCTCTCCAGTGCATGAGCTACCGTCACCCCAGGTTATACCTAATACGGTTCTCCCTATTGGTGACTGTTACCCTCAGTACCAGTCACTCGCTACGCCTATGCCTCTCCCGTGCATAGATGCTATATTACGGGTGGTTAACAACATAAGTTCAGCTTACACATGCCTTGTATCAACTGCCCACTATAGAGACCTTGGTTTGGTCCCGACCCTATCACAATATAGCTACAATTCGATGATCTTAGCGATAATACGGCGCATGTCTATCCCTCTTGGCGATCACACTATCCGCCCCAGACATCAAGCGCTAAAGACTCTCCTTACTATAAACACACTTTCATAATGAACCGAAGACAAATAAAATTGCTTTACCAGGTTCATATGCCAATTTAACCTGTATAAATATTATCAACGCTTTCTTCCCAATACGCTACAGATAACTAAAACAAACTATGACTTACCCAGTCTGCCGCGTGCATTGGTCACCGTTCCTACACCCAGTGATTTTCCAAGTGGTGTGACAACGAGCATACTGCGTGAGTCCATATATATAGGGTTTATGACGAGTTTACACACAACCCTGGCCTGTACACTTCGATGTAACGTGAATTAATCGTGCGCTGCCTGCACGCTAATATAATCTTACCCTGCTCAGCCTACCGATACCTTGCAATAAGCATAACGGTACATGGTACCCTTTAAACCTATACGTTATCTTAAAGTATTTAACTCGTCTATTAAAGCTCAGCGTTTAAACCCTGTTAACTCATAAAATAATACTAACTTACTCGGTCTTATCATAAGACCCCCCCTTGAGACACTGACCTTAATGAACAACTCACTTAAGGCCTAAATCAGCGTACTGTCATTTTGTTACAATGAATTTCTTACTAAAGATTGCAGATGTTAAGATCAATTGCTGGAATGGTTTTTTATTCTTGGCCCCCGTCAACACGTATTTCAAAACCCGCTTTACCATTGTCTTTACCGAGCTGCCACCAATGGCATGCAAGTGCTCCACCTGGAAATATAAACTTGTTTTTATAACGACTGCAACATGCGTATTTTATGTATAGGTTATTTAGTGTATATGCAGAAATATGCACAAGTTGATTTAGTTCTGAAGTGGTAATATCATGTGATTTTGGGAGTGCAATATCCGCGGAAGATCTGTGTGCATATGTCCCACTAAATTGTATGGGAGAAATCGGAAATCAGCATTGAACTAATGATTGATTGATTAGTGATGTATTATGGCTCATAAATTATCAACCTACGTCATTATATTATGGCTCATAAATTATCAACCTACGTCATTAGTCAAAACTACAGCTGTGCTTAGGAGAGAAGTGGCAATTCAGCCCTGTCACAATACCAGCAAGTTGAGTTTATTGAAACTACAATAACATGCATTAATTTATTATATGGCGATTTCTTACCACAACTTTCTTCATGGTAGCATATTGTAGCTTCAATTCCAAAGAATGAAGCTCCTCGTCTGATGTGATTGGAAAATCGACATCTTCTGGCAGTTCAACATCTTGCCTCTCAGTCGACATAAGACTGTTAATCATGGCACTTTGGGTCTTTTGTTCCTGTCGTATTTCGGTCAAGAGGCTCAATATCTGGTTCATGCGAAATGATTGTCCTGTCAAAATGGGATGCATACACTTAATTAATATGATACAGTTGCATACATGTAATCAATATATTTAGGTACTAATCAGGCCATTATAAATAATTGATAACAATTAAAACTTTTCTTCGTTTTGTCCAGTATGCTTCAGGTACATAACGTGACATATTTTATTGTACAATATAATAACCTTCAAATTTCATTGTATTTATATTACAGCCTACAGTGGTGTAATTCAAAGTGTTTTAATTTAAAACTTTTAAATGTTCAAACAAATGAGAATATCATACAAGCTGTATATATATATATATCAGTTACATTTGTAGTATCTATTAGCATACAAGACGGAGTTCGAACTTCAGGTCTCGCAGATCTTACTGTTGTAAGTGACGTCATGCGTGCCAAGAGTCTACCTCTGCTCTAAAGGGAGAAGTGCCACAAATTAGGGGGTTTCTTGTATAAATTGGCCTGTAATTTCACCCTGAATACAGAATGCTGGCTACCATGTTATACATGTAGCATGACACAATTCACAGTCAGAAGTTAACACAAACATATTGAATGCGTTCATATAGAACACGAGATGACCCACCTACTGCTTTCAGCTTTGTCAGTATTAAAACCAAATTTTATTGAAATCTGAGTCAAAGAGAACCTACTGAATATTTCGAGACGGATGGACAAGGGAAATCTTAAAAGCCTCCTCCACTACCATAAAAATAACGAAATGTACAGTTAAACTGAAACTATCAGAGATGAAAGAAAACAAACATTATGTTCATGATTTTACACTTTACAGTCGATCAAGTTCGAATTTAATATTATGTTCAGATAAATAAACTGGCTCTTTGCAAAATCGAATTCCAGCTCCTATCAATTATGTTAATTGTAGGTTACAATATAGTGATATATACAGAACAAATAAAATTATAATCGACCTAAATATAATAATAACCAAACATAATAAAATTTGTAAAACAGTCGCGAAAACACATAATATGGATCTGGATCTGGATAATTACATCGCAGGGCCGTTTAAGGCATGTAACGCGATGGGAGAGAGATGTGTCTTCTTGTTTATTGACACTGGAGAGCAGATTGGAAGCTGCTCACTGTTGCTGCGCACACAACATTGTTATTTAGGTTGTTCCAATCAATTATTGTTGTTGAAAAAAAGAGTTCCTGAACTGTTCAGTTTTACATGAGATTAAGTTAAAACACTTTGAGTTGTTTGTCACATGTTTACTTAGTACATTTATTGTAGAATAGTCGCTGAATGTTTTAAGTTTAATGTTTCTTTTTTCTCTTATGGGGGTAAGTATGTCATGGCAAGGTAGAGCTGGAACCTGCCCCGCGACCACTTTGTACATGAAGGTCAGCCTGTTGGATCTCCTTCTGTCCTGGAGGCTCTGCAGTCCATGGTTCTGGAGCATGTTGGTGACACAACCCCCCCTCTCTGGATTTGTTGTCGCCGGTGATAAATCTGGCTGCTTGTTGTTGGACCTTCTCAAGTTTGTCTATGTCTTTGGCGTAGTATGGGTCCCATACACTGGAGCTGTACTCGAGGGTGGAACGTACAAGGGCCAAATAGGCAGTCTTCCTGCATGTCAAGGGGCAGTGGCTTAGGTTACGCCTGATGAAACCCAGGGAGGAGTTGGCTTTCTTGGTGATCTTGGATATGTGGCTATCCCACTTCTGGTCGGCTTGTATAGTGACTCCAAGGTAGGGAGTTTCGTTGACAACTTGGAGGAAGTACTTGTCAAGTTCGTAGAAATGGGACGACTTGCTGTTGATGCTGAGGATGTAGCATTTCTTGGCGTTGAAGCGCATTCCCCATGTCTTGGCCCAAGTCTCCAGCGCTCTCAAGTCTTCCTGTAGCACAAGATTAGCATTGGCTGTCTTGATGGGCCTGTATAGCAGGCAGTCGTCCGCAAACAGTCTGACCTGCGACTTGACAGCTTCAGGTATATCATTTATATGACACAAGAAGAGGAGAGGGCTGAGGACCGTGCCCTGCGGGACTCCGGAGTCGACGTGTACCGAGTCTGATGATTAGCCATCGACCACAACCTTCATGGAACGATTGGTGAGAAAGTCTCGCAGCCAGTTGTTGATAGGGCCATCAATGCCATAGTTGGTCAGCTTCGAAAGTAGCAGTTCATGGGGCACTGTGTCGAACACCTTGGAGAAGTCAAGGATGGCCATATCGATCTGGTGGGCTTTGTCGTGGTCTTTAAGTAGGTCATGAATGGTCGTAATCAGTTGCGTCTCACAGGAGTATCCGGATCGGAAGCCATGGTTGAGTGAGGTTAATATTTTGTGTCTGCCGAGGTGGTCGAGGATGTGTTTGCTAATGATATGCTCTAGGAGTTTGCATGTAGTGCAGGTTAGCGACACTGGTCGATAATTCTCAGCTGAGTGAACGTCTCCTTTCTTAAATATGGGGGCAATGTTAGCATCACGCCAGTCCATAAGTAGTTTGCCCGAGTCGAGGGATGTTTGGTAGATTCGTCGTAGGGCGGGGGCAAGTTGAGTTGCACAGGTTTTCAGAATGACGTTAGGGATACTATCAGGCCCCATGGCCTTGGTGGTGTTGATATTGTTTAACAGTTTCATAACCCCTTTCGTCGTGATTTTCAGAGGAGGAATGCTTGCTGTGGATCTGCGGCTTGTGCCTTGGGCTGAAGGAGGAGTTCCTTTGGTGAAAACAGAGCTGAACTGTTCTACGAGGATTTGAGCTTTGTCTTTGCTGTTGTTGAAGAGCTTACCCATCTTCTTTATGGGAGAGATTCCGGTGTTATCCTGTCTACGTGATTTTACATAACGCCAAAATGGTTTACTGTTATTCTCATCGAGACCCTTTTGAATAGTACTGTTTATGTAGTTAATTTCAGCTTTTTTAAATTGTCTTTTGCATTCTTTCTGGAAGATGTTAAAACTTTGCCATTGGTTTGTCTTCTTTGCATGTTTATATAGTCTAGCCTTCCTTTTGGTCATACACTGGAGAGATCGGTTGAACCAGGGTAGTGATTTCCGTAACTTGCTCATCTTTGAAGGGATATGTTTCTTCGTGATGTCGGTGATGCCGGTCTTGAAGGAGTTCCACAGGTCCTCAGTAGAGGTTGAGTCGATGCTGTCTACAATGTTGTTGGAAAGAGATACTGCATCTGCGTAGATCTTTGGCCAATCTGCCTTGGAGAAGATGTGGATTTTTCTACGTTTCTGTGTGATGACGCTGGGAATAATGTTGATATCCGTGATGATCATGGCGTGGTCACTTATACCCGGGACTGATGTTGATGATTTCACCAGGGATGGGTTGTTTGTGAAGACTAGGTCGAGTAAGTTCCCCATTCTTGTGGGTTCCTCGTGAATCTGGGTAAGGCCATGGTCAGCCATCAAGTCAATCAGAGCTTGTTGGACTTCTCATTCGGCAGCACCTTTCCGGACTGTGTTGGAGGGCCAGTCAATGTCTGGACAGTTAAAGTCGCCAGCAATAATAATTGTTTTGTCCTTATGGTGAGATTGTAGCTTATTCAAAGCGTTTCTGAGCTGGTCTATATCGTTGGTGTTTCTATGGGACATATAGAAAGAACACAAAAGTATATCACGTTGTTGTTTAACTTTGATTTTAGACCACACTATTTCGCACTCAGTTGACAATTCAGGGAGAGCATCCATGATAAGTTCGCTACTGGCAGCCGTGAACACACCACCACCTAATCCGGGTGATCTGTCGTTTCTATTTATGGTAAAATGTTCAGGAAAGACTTCACTAGATTTAATTGCATTCTTTTGAGGGTCGATGCCCGGTTTGATTCCATGGAGCCAATATTCTGTACCGCAGATGAGGTTGGGTTTCAGGTAGACTAATGCTGCTTTGAATTCGGATTTGTTTGTTCTTATGCTGCAACAGTTTACAGTGAGTAGTCGTATATTGTCGGAGAGTCGTGGTGGGGCTATTCCCGGGTCAGTAGTGGTGCTTGTGGTGGACCGACGAGGCGGTTGGGGCAGGGAAGTTCTTCCTGATGGTCTATGAGTTGAGCTGTTCTTACTTGGTCTCTTGTTCGCCATATGAGGGCTGCTAGTATAGACTGGGCTGAAGCAGGATGAAGACACTGATACAAGGAAATGCATCCATATCGTATAGGGGAGTGAACACGTTTGATGTATGAAGTTTGTAACTATTGAATGGAAAACTATCAATGTTGATGCTATCACACTTGCAGCACATCCAAACTACATTGGACTTCTCCAGATGTGACATGTTCTTCGAGCTGATATCACCACAGGACTTATGATACCAGATACTGCAATTGTTACAGCACACACCAAGTTGGCTCCAGTTGACTGGTAGGTCGCATTTGCCACATGGTAATGTAGAGCAGTTCCTTGGGCCTGGGTTTGCTTCCACGTCGCCGCATACGAGGATTAACAGGATGAATAAGCTTTGACTACAGAGGCGTGGTTTGGGCTTCTGCTTGCTGTTTGGCAGGTTAATGGTTTCGGCGAAGGTGGTGGGCTTGATGTGGGTGCTTCTGAAGAGCAGTGCAGTCGCGGTGGATGGAGATGACAGTGGCGATGTTGGGCCTATGTAGGTGAGTCTGTACATGACTGCGAGTATGAGCAGCATCGTGGGGAAAAGTGGTGGGGTCGTGGGGGCTGCCATCTTGGATTTCTTCTTTCCGGTCAGCATGGTTTGGTCGCGGGCGGTAACCAGCTCCGAGTGGGGTTTTAGCCGGACATAACTTACGTTAAGAATGTAAAGGAGGTGTTTAGTAAGTGTCCAAACCAAATATTAACACTTTTTCATTATCTAAATCACTTAATTTAATTAAAATTTGCCGAATTTTTTCAGCTCCTAAAAACGCGACATTTCCGGTTGCGCGTGCATCTCTGGATTGACAATCATTGAAATAATCGCTATTTCATGGCTAATTGGACATGCTTACCAATTGTTTTGGCGCAAATATAATTAGGATAATGTATACAGTAGTGAATTTTGATTGTAGGCATTAATTAATATAGATAAATTGTTAATATATATTATTCCGTCTCAGCTTCCGTCGCGCGCGTGAATTTTAAACGTAGACCGCAGTAAATTACTATTGAGTTGCTGATTCGCAATTATTATTATTATAAGTTATTTCATTCCCATCCATTTCGTTGTAATTTTGATGACAGACAAAAATGGCATTTTATTAAAATGAAAACTAGAATTGTAGATCTATTAATATATTACAAAAGAATATGTTTCCGTCTCTCAGTTACTGCCGCGAGTTTGGTGAATGACGTCGGGCCGATCTTGGCCCGTTATCGGATATAATTATGTGTCCTTATATTCTGAGCGAACGGCAAGACATTTTATAATTATTATGAAACTGTAATACATTTATGTAAAATAACACACATTACTGGATAAACATAACCACCTAATGATAAATAGTTGGATATCGGCCCGTCATCGAGCCGATATGACGATTGCAATCCGATATGGTCATGCTGGCTGGGAGCTATGTCCACCAAATCGTTTAAGGTAACCTTTTTATATTTATTGTCGCCCTCTGCTTTAATATTTATGACCTTGTGATTGCACTGCAGGGGGTGATGTTTGTTGCTGGGTGTCGACCATGTGCGGGGTCAGAGGGCTAACCTGTATTTTATGATCCCGTGGGTCGGATATAATTGGGGCCTCATCGATCGCAATCACACCCTCCAGGGACAGCTGACAGTAACTAAGGGACTCATTTGAATCAGCATACAATATGGAGGGGTGAATAGATACCACCGATGTCTCATCGGTCACATCGAAGCTGCTATCATCACTGACCGAGTCTGACAGAACTGTGACCCCGGTCAGCGACTGCCGCTCATCTGTGGTCAACGAGGCTTGGGTGGTTGGCTGTTCTCGTACCCAACCCCTCCGCCGGAGCGGCGGGACCCCGGGGTCTTGACTTCCTCCGCCAGAAAAGATTGGTCTGGAGTAGCCCCTATGACATTAATGGGTTTACCCCTTGCACCAATCACCTGCCAATCTGCCTCCTCGGGAGGATAGAAAGGCTCGACCGGGGAAAGGGGAGGCGTGATGCTGCACCCTCCGCTGATGGGTGAATCCTTCTCAGCAGTGGGCGCAGCACTTGGCCTCACATACTTTGACCCCGAGCCACTTACCACACTCGGACTCTGGGAGGGGGATAGGGGGCGATGACTCGAGCCTGATCAACTAGGATTAACCTTATTTTCATTATGGTTTGTATTGTTGAAATCTTGTGCGACTCTCTTCTCAACCAGATGGATACATACTTCGGATCCACATGTTTTAAGGACACAGACATGTTTAGCGACACCATGAGTAACACAGTGTGCTTGTTTTGGATCCAGGACCTCCCCTACCTGTCTGAATAAATCCATAGGGTGCCTCCCTGGCCTAGCGCGTGCTATTCCTGCCATACCGAAATTATAATAATACTGAACAAAACACCGAAAAAACAACAAGAATTTATCGAAATGGATCTATGCATTATGCAGGTCAAACACGTCTCCAACAGGTACTCACTTGGACTAGCCACATTTAGAAATATCCGAATAGGGTACTATTACAGTTAAAATTAGCTCTAACAGAACACAGCACTGATCAAACAGCAGCCACTACCAGCCATTACTCTAAACGATACTGGATAAAATACAAATTAACTAAATGACTGATGAGGAAAGGGTCAGGATGGAAGACACCTGAATGTGTCACAGGAAAGAGTTCGACGCTACCCGATCCAGGGTTTGAAGGTCTTTCTTGAAGTGGAGATGGGTGTGGTGTAGTAGGGTGGGGTGGATCGTGTTGGAGATGTTTTACCATCTTGTATGGTGTTTAAGAACAACGTTTTTCCCCCGGTGTGTTTACTTTTTGCCGGAAACGGAAGTGAATGATCGATCGGCCTATGTGAACATACTTACATGACTTTATATTGATAACATATTGAGGAACGGAAAATATTTTGCAGACATTCATGTTCACGTTTTCCTGTTGTTGTTGTTCATACATCACGTGGTAATGGCTGATAGCTGATAGCATAGATGTTTTCAGATTTCAAATCAAACGAACATGAGTTAAGACATTTTTTGCACGAATGATTACGCTTTGTACATTCGTGCTATAAACAGGGCATTTGTTGCATTGTGTAGAGCGAGGCGAGGCGAATCCAGGGATACCAAATACTCATATTTTGCAAATTTGTAGTTAAACGGTTTTAGCATTAAGGCGACGTATTGTATTAATTTCTAGCAACAGTTGCCATTGCACATAATTTGCTATAATAATAACAGTATGTATCCATAATAAATAAGCTTACTATTGGTACGAAGCCAAATAGTAGTTTCACGTTCCAATTATCTGTCGTAAGAGCGTCTTTTTCCGGCAGTCTTTGGTTTTTATGCACAACTGTCCATCGTCATACGAGGCGGGAAAGGTCAACCAGGTGATGACATATATGTCTCGTACAACCACATAACTAGCGGGAAGCATTGACCGTGGATGCGTGACCGTTTTGTAGATACACGGGAAAAATACACAACACTATGCACACAGTCTAGTCTCCCGAAAACATAGCACGATAAACAGTCACGTGTTTTTATTGCCCACATGTTAGCAATGTGTCGGAGGGTGGTATACCCCAAGTTAGCAATCTTTAGGAAAGTGAGGAATTGGTTAGGAATGTCTTTCAGGGTTGGGTTTTTTACCGTAAAAAACCTATTTTTTACGTAACATTGTAAAAAACTGTTATTAACTGTAAATAACGTAAACAATCTAGATGTAATATGAATCAGACTGGGAGTGTGTGTGTGTAAAATCTTGTCATGCACTCGCCTCATTCAAACATTATGCACTATCATACAGCCAATCACACATACATGTACATCACACATTGTTTGTAATGAAAAACTACTGATTGATTGTTTATTTGTTTATTTACATAAATATAATATGATGACATATATTATTAAGAGTGTAGACATGTACTGGTCACAAAGAATATTAAAATGGATGATCATTGTCCTGTCAGTTCATTGGTGGATTTAGTTCAATAGTCCAATTCAACACAACCCCTCAGCATTCTGTAGCAGAATACCAGCTTGAAAGCCTTGGCATTGCCCAGTCGATTGCGCACTTTGGTGTGAATATGTCCAAAATTGGAAAATATCCTCTCAATTGAGGCCGATGATGCAGGGCAGGACAAGAGTTTTACAGCTAAAGCTATAAAGTCACTAGATACTCCATAGGATTTGAGAGCCTTCCACCAATTGATAGGGGCAAGCTTTGTTGCAGTTTGTGAAGAATGTAGCAGGAAATGGTGATGCTTGTGCCTGATAGTTGATTAGTGATACAATGAAACTTGGGTCCTGGGATGTAACCCATTCATTCACAGTGTCCAATTGTTTTGCACTTAGATTAGCACCCCTGTAGGATGGATGGAGCATGTAGGCTACTAAATGTTCATCAAGGATAGCCTGTTTGAAGCGTTTCTCCACAGCTTTGATATGGGCTTGGAGCATTGGATCTGTTAACAGCTTGAGCCACACATCACAAGCATCTGCAATGCTACACTTGTCACCTTGACATCTATCCAGAGCTTTGGCAACAGGTCGTAGTTGGGCAGCTAGATCACGAACGTTCCTGAATAGGTTAAAGTCCTGGATTTTGCGTATGATTGAAGCATCAATATCATCCTCATGGTCCTGGATGATTTTCATGTAATGACTGCAGTTCGTCACAAATGTATCTAAACATGTCAGCTGGCTTTTCCACCTTGTCTCACCAGGCAGTTGTGGTTTGACGCTACCCGAGCACTCGTGACAACCAGGCATTGGGCTTGTGGTGGTTCCTGAAGTATTTTTGGACTTCGGTGACATGCTTCATCACAGCCGATGGGGTGAGGTCCTCTCCCAACAAATTCAGCCAATGTGCCGAACATCCGTAGACCACTAGGTTGTCATCATCAACTTTCAAGGCGTGTCTCATGCGTTCCATATTTTTAGCGTTATCTGTCACTATACTTGTCACAGTACAGCCAAACTTATCCTTGGCAACACGGATTGATTCCTGACAAAGTTCCTTGCAGTTGTCAGCAGTTTTTGACATTGAACCAGTGTCCCAACTGTCGAGCAGATAAGACTTGTCATCAACCTGCAGACATGAGGCAAGTATAGGTTCATTATGAATGTTAGACCATCCATCCTGGACTAGTGTTGCATTTGTAGAAACCTTCTTCATTTGTTCATTCAGATCTTCTGTCACTGTATCAAGTAAATGACCACCAATAGCTTTGCGATTCGGAGGAATATATCCAGGCCTGAGCATCTTGATAACTTTGACGAACTGATCATGTTCTGCAATAGTGAATGGCAAATTACAGGAATAAAACAATTTGGCGATTTCTATGTCCATTGCAGATTTGAAAGTGGGCGATGTCTTGACAATATAACTGTCTATGTCACTTTGAATCACAACATCAGGGCGCTTGCGTGGTGGAGATGTAGAGCGAGACCTGGATCTTTGTCGTTTGTGTCCGATCATCTGGATGCGTTCAGCAGACACCGATACAGAATCATTTGAGCACTTTGCATGATGTGCCTGCATTCTGGCAGCATTGTTGGCTTGTTGTCGACCACACTTCTTGCATTTGGCATACTTCTTGTTTCCAACATCGACTTGCAGGAAATGTTCCCACACTGATTTCTGTGGTCTCCCACCCTTGTGCATTATGAAGTAACACTCAACAGACACTTATAAAATGGCAATATTCAGAATAATTACCGAACACCTAATTTACACAAAGTCTGCAATATTCACAGCCACATAAACAATTTTCACAAAGTTCATTAATCACATGGAATGGTCAGAGAGAAATCTAGAATATGAATCTGTTGATGATGATTCCGTTTATTTACCCTCGCCACCGGTAAACCATATCGGCGAGCTTAGATTCTGTTCTACTCCCCACATACTTATATAGCCGGCTAAATGAAGCCACATTTTAATTACATCCCAAATGCAGCAGGGCCTTGTCACACCCTTGTGACTTCACTGGTTATCATGGTTATAGAGCTGTCTGCTGGTAGTTGTAATTGTGTATTTCACTTCACTTGACACTTAGTTATGATTGCTACATAAACATGTCACATGAAGGTGGGGATCAGCTTAATGAGAGAGCTGTCTGCTGGTAGTTGTAATTGTGTATTTCACTTCACTTGACATTTAGTTATGATTGCTACATAAACATGTCACATGAAGGTGAGGATCAGTTTAATGAGACTTTACTTTGTGGCTTCACCTAATACAATGACTGAAAGTTTGAATATATAAAATATATAAATAATGTGATGATATCTTGAGTAATTTTGGAAGTAATATCATATTTATTTCTAAATTTTAGTTTTTTACGAGACCGTCCAAAAAACGTAAAAAACCTGTTTTTTACATGACGTTAATTAACGTTAATTAACGGTGTAAATAACGTCTGTGTAAAAAACTTGCCAACCC
>CM026387.1:16688384-16761879 GCA_014843695.1 Archivesica marissinica
ATATAATTACGAGAAGAAAAAGGAGAGTTTGCGACAACGTATACGTGGGTCTACAGTAAACTCTATCTTCACATCGGTACAAGACTCCATTGAAAGTTTTATGTCATCTGCTTCTTCCATTTTCTTCTGGGCAGTTTTCATTGAGACAAACTGTTGGGCTTTGTTTCCGTCTGCTTTCCTCAAGTTTTCTGCAGCTTGTTTCATTACATCCGCTTCATTGACAGCCTGCTTTCTCTCCTGCTCTAAAATGGACTTCAATCTTAGGAATTCTTGTAGCGATTGCTTTTCAAGATTGTCATACAGTTCTTCCATTTCTTTTCTGAATGATTTTACTGATGCCACGGCTTCCGTCTTGGATTTGTTCAGCTCTTGCAATAGATGTTCCTTTGTTTTTCCAATATTCTCCACCGAGTTCTTTCTGTCGATCACTGTCTGGTAGGTTTTATTGGCATCGCCCGTCTCGAAAATGGTGTCGATAACGTCTGGTATCGATTTCACTCCTGTGCATGTCCTGCAAGGAAGGGTTTCGATATAATATTATACATGAGTACAATACATGTATATAAGTAAAAGTAGTAATTTTTATTAGTGTCATGCTTATTGTATGTTTTCTTGACATGTAATAGTTTATTTAAGTTTAAGTTTAAACTTTATTTATTTTACAACGATTGCGAAGCAAGTTCTAACAACTTATAATAATCACTCTCGTTGGCGCGGATGAAAGCTTATATGTGGTCATTCGTGTGGGAGGAAACCGGAGTACCCTGAGAAAACCCACTTGTCCGATCTGGCGACCACCGGACCATCTCACATACTTCCCGTTCCGAGGATCGAACCCGGGTTGCATTGGCGAGAAGCGAGCGCGCTAATATGTAATAGTTTGGACCACAGGCAGACGTAACATACGTTAAAGCGCTTTTTTCTGTAACTTAAATTAATTTGTTCAGTCCAATTATTCTATCAAAGCAAATAATATGTATTCCACAAATATATATATATTTTAGAATATTTATTTGTTCTGCCCTAATAATACTATTGCACTGTTATTTATGTGTGTTTTACGTTTAACACGCGCGCGCGCACGCACGCACGCACGCACACACACAACACACACTCACCCACCCACTTTAAATAGCGCGATTGCGAAACGACTTCGTTCCACTTAGCGCTATTGAATACATTTCCACGAGGGAGAGTTGGGGCTCCGTGGATTTCCACGAGGGAGAGTTGGGGCTCCGTAGATTTCCACGTGGGAGAGTTGGGGCACTGTGAATTTCCACGAGGGAGAGTTGGGGCTCCCTGGATTTCCACGAGGGAGAGTAGGGGCTCCGTGAATTTCCACGAGGGATAGTTGGGTCACTGTGCATTTCCACGAGGGAGAATTGGGTCACTGTGGATTTCCACGAGGGAAAGTTGGGACACGGTGAATTTCCACGAGGGAGAATTGGGTCACTGTGGATTTCCACGAGGGAAAGTTGGGGCACTGTGAATTTCCACGAGGGAGAGTTGGGGCTCCGTGGAATTCCATGAAGGAGAGTTGGGGCTCCGTGGATTTCCACGAGTGAGAGTTGGGGCACTGTGGATTTCCACGAGGGAGAGTTGGGGCACTGTGGATTTCCACGAGGGAGAGTAGGGGCTCCGTGAATTTCCACGAGGGATAGTTGGGTCACTGTGCATTTCCACGAGGGAGAATTGGGTCACTGTGGATTTCCACGAGGGAAAGTTGGGACACGGTGAATTTCCACGAGGGAGAATTGGGTCACTGTGGATTTCCACGAGGGAAAGTTGGGGCACTGTGAATTTCCACGAGGGAGAGTTGGGGCTCCGTGGAATTCCATGAAGGAGAGTTGGGGCTCCGTGGATTTCCACGAGTGAGAGTTGGGGCACTGTGGATTTCCACGAGGGAGAGTTGGGGCACTGTGGATTTCCACGAGGGAGAGTTGGGGCACTGTGGATTTCCACGAGGGAGAGTTGGGGCTCCGTGGATTTCCATGAAGGAGAGTTGGGGCACTGTGGATTTCCACGAGGGAGAGTTGGGGCACTGTGGATTTCCACGAGGGAGAATTGGGGTATTGTGGATTTCCACGAGGGAGAGTTGGGGCACTGTGGCGTTCGGTGTCAGAGTTAGAGACGCGTTTCTACTTCATATTGACCTTGCAATATGCTGATACATTCACGATCAATTTCTTTTATATGATGTGTTTGGTGTTTAAAGTACCAATAACAGCTTTAGGCAATATGGCCCCTCTACATTGCTTCCTCCAGTAGAGTTTAATGTTCAAAGGGTACGTACCCGTATTCTCCAAAACTCACACTAACAGCATGCTCGAGAATTTAATTTGAGCGACAGTTGGTCTTCTGTTAGTGCCTAAATACATTATGTTCACTTCATGTTAAGGACAGTTGTATCTAGTGAATAGTGTGTCGTGTATATTTGGGTAGTTAATAGTGCGCCGTGTATATTTGGGTAGTGAATAATGCGCTGTGTATATTTGGGTAGTGAATAGTGTGTCGTGTATATTTGGGTAGTGAATAGTGTGTCGTGTATATTTGGGTAGTGAATAGTGTGCTGTGTATATTTGGGTAGTGAATAGTGTGTCGTGTATATTTGGGTAATGAATAGTGTGTCGTGTATATTTGGATAGTGAATAGTGTGTCGTGTATATTTGGATAGTGAATAGTGTGTCGTGTATATTTGGGTAGTGAATAGTGTGTCGTGTATATTTGGGTAGTGAATAGTGTGTTGTGTATATTTGGGTAGTGAATAGTGTGTTGTGTATATTTGGGTAATGAATAGTGTGTTGTGTATATTTGGGTAATGAATAGTGTGTTGTGTATATTTGGATAGTGAATAGTGTGTTGTGTATATTTGGATAGTGAATAGTGTGTTGTGTATATTTGGATAGTGAATAGTGTGTCGTGTATATTT
The DNA here is from genome assembly GCA_014843695.1 of Archivesica marissinica. Classification (NCBI taxonomy): domain Eukaryota; kingdom Metazoa; phylum Mollusca; class Bivalvia; order Venerida; family Vesicomyidae; genus Archivesica; species Archivesica marissinica. Next base: position 16,691,314 of record CM026387.1, read on the forward strand.
GGGTAGTGTGCTGTGTATATTTGGGTAGTGAATAGTGTGTCGTGTATATTTGGGTAATGAATAGTGCGCCGTGTATATTTGGGTAGTGAACAGTGTGTCGTGTATATTTGGGTAATGAATAGTGTGTCGTGTATATTTGGGTAGTGAACAGTGTGTCGTGTATATTTGGGTAATGAATAGTGTGTCGTGTATATTTGGGTAATGAATAGTGCGCCGTGTATATTTGGGTAGTGAACAGTGTGTCGTGTATATTTGGGTAATGAATAGTGTGTCGTGTATATTTGGGTAGTGAATAGTGTGTCGTGTATATTTGGGTAGTGAATAGTGTGTCGTGTATATTTAGAATTATTCTATTTATGAGAGGGATTGGTCAGTTACTGCCATCTGAATACTCTTTAAGGAGAATATGTCTTTCCTAGTGGCTTCCTCTGTTTTTATCGTTGTTTCCTTTGCACCACATGCTATACATTTACATCCGTTTTCTCATCTTATTCTTATTACATTATTACAGTTGCACTCAATTAAGTAACGAGACTTTTGATAAATCAAAATTATCATACCGCAACATCTGGTTATGGAACAACAGTATAAACAAAGGATTCCAACTAAACGGACCAATATCCATTTCGGAATAAATCGAACTTTCTCTATTAAGGGAGGAAATAGAAAAGCGAGCAATGTCTCTAATTATATTGAAAAATGTGAGTGAGAAATATTGATTTGTAGATACATATTTGCGACAACGCATCGTATATCGTGAGCTCATTAATTGTAAGTTAAAGAGGTGGCGCAGGTGCTTAGCACATGCCTTTGGTGCTACACCTGATAATATAGACACCCAGTTCATTAGCAAACCAAATAGTTACCCTGACTAAGTTATACGCCAAATACGTGGACACAAACGCAAGTTCCATTAAGTTATTCCATCCAATACTTTTCGTAAATATAAAATGTCATTGAGCGAGGATATATTGATCATATTTGACATGTTGCATGATTAAGTTACTATATTCCCAAGTTATGATGCAAGAAGAAATAGCCATGTCAAACAATAGAGATAGAGGACGTCATTAAGCTAGAGCGAGAGGACGTCATTAAACTTGAGCGAGAGGACGTCATTAAACTAGAGCGAGAGGACGTCATTAAACTATAGCGAGAGGACGTCATTAAACTATAGCGAGAGGATGTCATTAAACTATAGCGAGAGAGGACGTTATTAAACTATAGCGAGAGAGGACGTCATTAAACTAGAGCGAGAGAGGACGTCATTAAACTATAGCGAGAGGACGTCATTAAACTATAGCGAGAGAGGACGTCATTAAACTATAGCGAGAGAGGACGTCATTAAACTAGAGCGAGATCGGACGTCATTAAACAATAGCGAGAGAGGACGTCATTAAACTATAACGAGAGAGGACGTCAATAAACTAGAGCGAGAGGACGTCATTAAACTATAGCGAGAGGACGTCATTAAACTAGAGCGAGAGAGGACGTCATTAAACTAGAGCGAGATAACGTCATTAAACTAGAGCGAGAGGACATCATTAATGTATTTGCACTGTTTATTTGCGAATATTAGTTTTCATACCGTGTTACGGTTGTAAAACAACAAATAAATTGCCTATTAAATACATAGTAAAAAGTAAAAACATACAGTCTGTTCATTTATGTTTCCAATCTTTCATTTCTTCTGATACCACATCCACTAGTGCTGAAACGGTTACTAGAAATTTGTAACCGGTTAATCGGTAGTATTAACCGCGATTAACCGGTTAACCGGGACTCTGTTAGTACAACTTGCACGCCACCATTCAAATAATTCAGTTGACACAGACGCGGTGAGTCTTAAGTACTAAATGAAACGCCCACAAGTGGAAATAGAATATAAAGTATAAATATTAATGTTGTCTGCGATATATACTCACAATTATTACATGGGTACGTATATTAACGTTCTTCGCACAAGAAATATTATAATTATTGCACAATATGTTGACTGTATTTTTGCCATTGTGTACAGCTATCAGCTGGTGAAATACCGTAACTTGCGGTAAGTTACGAGAATCACCGTGGCTACATGGAGTCCAGGGATCGTCTTAAAATGTAATGTGACTATAGTGCCCCAACTCTCCCTCGTGGAAATTCACAGTGACCCAACTCTCCCTCGTGGAAATCCACAGAGCCCCAACTCTCCCTCGTGGTAATTCACAGTGACCCAACTCTCCCTCGTTAGGAGGTCGGCCGGGTTGGCAATACGTCGTTTTCCACCTTGTATTTTATTGGTTAATATGGTATTACGTTAGATATTGGGTGTGTCTGTATCAAAATATAGGATGTGTACAGCAACATGAAATAAAATGTAGAATTTCGTGTGTAGGTAACAGCGAACTGGTTTAGAAATAGAGGTGCTATGTGTTTAGAGACACATCGTTCCCATCGTAACCAATTGGTTACAGGTTCTAGAGCAGTCAGAACCAGGTGGCAGTGTCCTGCGTCAAACGCTTACATCTGCATTTGCACATTCTAGCTCTCTCTCTGTCATGAACAGAACAGAACAACATGTTATTATCAGACTTGTATATAGTACATAATCATGGTTATGGATCCAATCTGGAAGGAGGTACCAACACCGATAACATTAATAAGAACTTTCGCTATCAGACTCGGTAGTGATTTGATTAAATTAAATGTTGTACTCTCAGTGTACTTCAAGCTGAACAAGAAAAAATGATATTACACACAAACCGCTTCTATTCGGACCTTTAGCATACACACGTGACGTGGTGTGGCAATACACACGCAAACGTGACGTGTGTGTGACAATATACATACAAACGTGACGTGGGTGTAACAATACACATGCAAATGTGACGTGGTGTAGCAATCCACAAGCAAACATGACATGGTGTAGCAATACACATGATACAGTTACCATCTTTTTGACAAGACATTTCAATTTGATTCATATTTTACAAACACATGCTGCATCTTGTTGGTTGGTACCTACTGCATTACACCACATGGAGACGTTTCTAACATCTTGTTGGTTGGTACCTACTGCATTACACCATATGGAAACGTTTCTAACACTCGTTGAAAGTCCACTACACTCTAAATTTCAAGATTTATGCCGACTAGTATATAATAATAAATTCTTAATTGTAATAACAAAATTAATTCTGTACAATGTACACATTTCCTGGAATATTCCATTTATTTCACCATACATTGGAAGCCATTCACCATTCATAGCTCATATGATTCCATTATGGCCACTTGCAGAAAAATAAATTATCTTGATTTCATAGTTTGGAACAAAAGTGTAATATATTTTATACCATCTGTCTGTAAAGGTTGACATAAATACATGTACGTACATGTAGTTGTAACATCATCTATTCTTCTTGAATTAATAGACTAGCATTATAGTAGTCAACTGCATTCTATTATACATGTACTGGCTAATTACCTTGAACTTCCAACTACGCAATTTCTATTTACGGTGTACCCGCACGTGTACGGTTTACGTGCACCGATTTCTAGCCGCTCCTCGCCTGGTATATTTCTCGTCTCATATTATTCATCACAGTCTGGAGTCCAGCTTAATTTGCTTAGATGATCGACATTAATATCATTCAAATAAATTACATTTTATACCAATTTCATACACGTTTCCTTCCTGTCAACATTGATCTCTGAGAACAGAGGCGACAGTGCACGCATTCCTACACGCAGTTGTCATCTTTGAGCAGTATCGAGGTTTGGATGTGCCCACGTGTGACCGAACAATGCTCTTCTTGAAATAGGGCAGCTAAACAGCGTGCACAGTTTGGTGCAGTAACATTGTGGCTAGGTACAGTTATTAACACGCTGGACTGCGAATCCAGGGACCACAGGTTCGACCCCCGTCGGACCCTAATATGAATAGTCTTTCAGATGGGACTATTAAGCGTAGCCTCATGTATCGTCGTTGATGTACACTAACCAGGAATGCTACTGGAAGTGTGGCGGCTTTTCTGTGTTAGCACCCAGACTGTCTTCCAAAATGTAAAATTACTAACATAATAATAATATTCTTTTTTTATTCTGGTCTAAATATTCTTTTTTTATTCTGGTCTAAAGTATTGTATATACGTATTACGTATATATAAATTCAGTTTCCATTTTGATAAATGCAGTAAGAAAATCCCATATCTCTCGTCACCATACAAAATATAGAAATGTTATAACCCAAATGAATATTAATACTCTAAAAACCCAATGACCTCTTAAAAATATCATTACGACAATACAAATGGCTACATATCACGATCGTTTCTGCTTAGTCTTCTGTTTATGTATTCATAGAATTTGCCAATGGAGTCTATAACATGTTCTACTAACGTACGGGGAATTGGAAATGATAAAAAGCGCCTTGAAGTCTTTGAATGGTTAAAACTAAAAAAATACAACATTTGTTTTTTTGCAAGAAACACATTCGACAATTCAATGCACGGATAAATGGAAATCTGACTGGAATGGTGAAGCCTTTTTCAGTGGAATAAATTCAAATAGTGCCGGAGTGGCCATTCTTTTAAACATGAATACATCGTATAAAGCTTCAAATTTTACTGAAATTGTCAAAGGGCGCATAATATCCCTAGATATAATAGTAAATGAACAAGAAATCACTCTCGTAAATATATATGGACCTAATACTGATGATAGTAACTTCTTCTCCACTCTTGAAACATATATGCGTGAGAATTTTGTAATAGGCGGAGACTTCAACACTGTCTTAGATGTTGATATTGATAAGAAAAACGGCCAAAAACTTACACATGTTAACTGCAGGAAAAAATTGTATAATATTATAAATCAGTTTAATTTGATAGACGTATGGAGACAAAACAACCCAGCAAAACTACAATGCACATGGCATTCAAATACAAACCCACCCATCTTTAGCAGACTTGACTATTTCCTTGCCAGCCAACACCTCAATAACTTAATAACAAAGTGCGAAATTCAGCCCGCATTTAAAACAGATCATTCTCTAGTGACGTTTAAAATAATTTGTTGTAGCCAGCCAAGGGGTCCTGGCTATTTTAAACTTAATAACAGTATTCTATATGACGACAACTACCAACTTACAATAAAAGAATGTATTAATAACATAGTCAATCTTAATAAAAATGCCAATCCAAATACTCTTTGGGAACTAATAAAAGGGAGCATAAGAAGTGCTACTATAAAATATTCTTCGTTTAAAAAAAAAGGCAAATGCCCAAAGGGAAATAGAGCTAATAAAAGACATAACTACCCTTGAAAATACTTTAATAAACTCAGATAACAAAAACAACCAAAATAAGTCTGATTTGAGAAACAAACAGCAAGAGTTGAGCGAAATATACGAAAGACAAGTAAATGGTTTAATTTTAAGAGCGAAAGCAATACATGTTGATGGTTCTGAAAAAAACACAAAATATTTCGCTAATTTAGAAAAGCGACATGCTGAAAAGAAAAAACATACATAAATTAACTTCGGAGGGCAAAGAAATAATTAATCAATCAGAAATCTTAAACGAACTAGTTAAGTTCTACAAAACCCTATACAAAATACAAGAGGCCGGATGCCCCAATATAGATTTTTTCTCCGGGCCGATCACAAAACTTACACCTGAACAGTCAACACAATGTAATGGGTTGTTAACCGAATACGAATGCTGGCAATCTCTGTATGATATGAAAAACAATAAAAGCCCCGGCTCAGACGGTCTGACAAGTGAGTTCTATAAAGCGTTTTGGCAAGATATTAAAGTACACTATTTGAAATCGATAAATTATTCATACTCAAATGGTGAACTAACAGATCTCCAGAAACAAGGAATTATTACGCTATTACCCAAGCCTGGTAAACAATTAGACATATTATCAAACTGGCGGCCTATAAGTTTACTCAACATTGACTATAAGATTGCAACCAAAGCTATTGCGAATCGGATAAAAAATGTATTACCCCATATAATAAGTACCAATCAAACTGGATTTATGAAGAACCGATATATTGGTGAGAATGTACGATTAATATTTGAAACAATAGACTACATCAACGAACACAACCTTCCAGGCCTAATATTCTTTTCAGACTACGAAAAAGCCTTTGATAGCCTAAACCATAATTTTCTCTACAAATGTCTAAATCATTTTAATTTTGGTGACCCCATCATTTCTTGGATAAAACTGTTTTATAAAATATAAATAGTCTAATCATTAGCAATGGTTATTTAACAGAATCTTTACCTATACAAAGAGGCGTACGACAAGGCTGTCCATTATCATCGTATCTATTTATCATATGTATGGAACTATTGTCATATCAAATCACTATTGATAACGATATAAAAGGAATCACCATACATAATAAAGAAATAAAACAAACATTATTTGCTGACGATGCATCCTACATATTAAATGGGGGAAAAAGATCATTTGAACATTTAATAGATGTAATTACTGAATTTGGAATCATAAGTGGTCTAAAACTAAATGTATCAAAATCTGTAATACTAAGAATTGGATCATTACGAAATACAAACACATCTTACTGCAACCAGAAATACTTTTTATGGACATCTGAAAAAACAAAGACTCTTGGCATATATTTTAGCAACAATAAAGAACTGACCTTGCATCTAAATCTTGAACCAAAACTGCGAGAATTTTATAACTGTCTGAAACAATGGCAACATCGTAAACTGACACTTCTAGGTAAAGTGATAGTAATAAAGACATTTGCTCTCCCAAAACTGGTCTATCTATTTACCGTTGTACCAAACCCAACAGAAAAAGTGCTAGCGGATATAAATCATGCAATATTTAACTTCATCTGGGAAGGAAAACCAGATAAAATAAAACGTAATATACTTGTTCAAGACTATGAATATGGAGGAATAAAATTAACAAATATACATGCATTTCTACATACAATTAAGGCAAGCTGGGTGAAAAGGATAACAAACAATAACACAGGTTCTTGGAAATGTTTTTATGATAAGTATCTAAAACAATTTGGTGGAAACTTCTTATTTGAATGTAATTTATCACTCAAAGACATAAATAAATTATGCCAAACACAACCTTTCCTAAAAGACGTTTTGATTTCCTGGTTTAAAATAAAACATATGTACGAAAATAATAAGATTACAGTTAATAGACCCATTATTTGGAATAATTCTGACATCAGAATAACAGGAACACCAGTTATCAATCAGGAATGGTACAATAACGGAATAAAGTATGTTGATCACCTATATGATTTTAGAAATAACAATTTTTACACGTTTGAAAACCTTAAGCAATTGTATAATTTACGCAATAATGATTTTTTAAATACCACTCTTTGATCGGTAGTATACCTAAAAAGTGCAAAGAAAAACTGAATCAACACATTATTACTGGGCTAAAACCGGAAAACATGCTAGAAAAAATAAAAAGAGTAAAGAAACCAAATAAACTATTATATCAAACACAGATACATTTAAAGAACATAGAACGTAGAAATTCTGAGCGAAAATGGTCTCAATTGTTCGGCGATGACAATCTCAATTGGAAAATAATCTACTGCATGGCATATAAAGCAACGATTGACACTAAACTGAGAAATTATCAATATAATTTTTTAATGAGACTAGTTCCTACAAACAAGTATCTCCATATGTGTAAATTAACTGAATCATCACTATGTGACTTCTGTAATATGAGCATAGAAAGTATAGAACACCTGTTTTGGGAATGCCCGATCATACAAGACCTCTGGACAAGCATTCGTAATTATCTAAGAACTATTGGTATTAACATGTCTTTAAACTTTAAAGACATTTGTTTAGGGTGCGAAAATAATAAAATTGTTAATTTTATAATAATCCTGTGCAAATACTTTATCTCAAATATGAAATATAGTAAAATCCTGCCAAAGTTCGAATCATTTAAAAAGTACTTGTATCAAAGGATCGAAATCGAAAAAGACATTGCTTCATATTCTGGAAAAATAGATAGACACAACTTGAAATGGTCAAAGTTTAACTAAGCTAATCAAATATACATGCATATCAATTAATGTTTTCATAAATACAGTACAAAGATAACTCTAAACAACACAGGACCTGGAACAGCTTACACTACAAATGAACCCCCACACCAATTATCCAACCCCTACAAATCCTTGTTTGACACACTCCTTATCCTATTAACAAATAGAAATGTTAGCAAGCAGAAGCGATCAGCCACTCATTACATCTCTCTCTCCTCTCTCTCTCTATCGCTCTCTCGCTTTAACAACTACTCCTTAGTTACCCATTGTTCAATTTTAACTGTTGACAATCTGTGTATGCACTCAATCTTAAGGGACACACTGTACATATAGATATTCGAACTGAAGTAATATGTATACTATTAAAAACCAATAAAAAAATGTCGAAATATGTATCAACTAAATGTATATGCAATAAAGAAATAAACGAGGTTACCCGGATAGGGGCCTCAAAATGAAAAAAACAACATAATAATAATAATAATAATAAAAAAGACTTTATTTAACGAGAGAACTCTTTTGAACAATTAAGTCAATCTACCATGAGGTCCCCGCAACAAATTAAAACATGAACTAGCATAATGAAACATGTAAACAGTAACCAGTAAAACTTTCATAGGAAATAAGATATAAGCTGCACGAACTAATACTTATATTCATGTATAATTGTATATTATCAGCTTATTAGGTTATTGGTCTGTTCTTTGCACCACCTGATATATAAAGTTTTGAAGTGTGGAACAGAATGTGCTGTTTTGGTGTGATAAGGGAGGGAATTCCACAAGTGTGACCCTGAATATAAGAACGATTTCCTAAAATCGTCAGTAATTGGCTTAGGGGGGTAAAGTTGGAGATTTACGGATGATCGCAAGTTTTGAGTTCGAACAGCGGAAGTAAATCTGAATGACTCTTGCAGATAGACAGGTGCTAGGCCAGTGAGTGTTTTAAACATTAAGACTGCTTTTTGAAAACTAACCCTTTCTTGGAAAGTCATCCAATTGAGAGTTGAGAAAAGAGTCGGAAGAAGGAGTGTAAAAATATGGGTCAAGAACGCAGCTCGTTTTTGGAATCTAACAATTTTATCTTCTAAATATGCATTATAGTTCCCCCAAATGACACAACAGTAGTCTAGATGGGGTAAAATGTAGGAATTAAAAAACACCGTACGAATATGTATAGAAAGGAATGGTTTGATACGAGACAATAAATATAACACGGAATTACATTTCTTGATAACATTATCAATTTGAGAGTTCCAAGACAGTGTATTAGTTTATACACATTTATTTTAGCTCGATTGCGAAACAAGTTATTTCAACTTATATAAATCACTCTCGAGACCTCATTCCTGATGGAATCCATCGCCACGAGGGAGAGAGAAGAGGCAACGTGGAATTTAAATGCCTTGCCTAAGGGCACAATCGTAACGGCTCCAGTGGGGCTCGAACTCCGGACCTTTCGCACCTGAAGCGAATGCGCATCCACTGCGCTATCACGACTTCCACTGACAGTGTATTGTCATACGTCTGGATGCTTGGCATCGAATAACCAAGGACCGACGATACATAAGAATGAAACAGAACCAACACGCGCAGTATATTAAAACTGTTGTTTCACTTCGGTCCTAATTAACACTTTAATGTTCTTGTTCTGCGTTTCATCGAGGTATGAATTGTCAGTGTTTTACACATGATTTGCATACAATATTATTTATAATTATAACAATTAAATGTTCTTTTTCTGCGTTTCATCGATGTATGAAATGTCAGTGTTTTACACATGATTTGCATACAATATTATTTATAATTATAACGATTAAATGTTCTTTTTCTGCGCTTCATCGAGGTATGAAATGTCAGTGTTTTACACATAATTTGCAAAAATATTATTTATAATTATAACAATTAAATGCTCTTTTTCTGCGTTTCATCGATGTATGAAGTGTCTGATTTTTGCACCTAATTTGCATACAATATTAGTCGTAATTATTGTGCATTAATTAATATATTGAATCCTAATTATACATATATTAACTGTTTATTTCAGCACAGACAGGGTTTACACTTCGCCCTGTTGCCGGATACCTATCCTCGAGGGATTTCCTGGCTGGATTAGCGTTTAGGGTGTTCCACACCACGCAATACATACGACACAGCTCCGATCCCTTGTACACCCCCGAGCCGTAAGCGTAGTCGGATTATATTCTTAAATTCATATTACAACCAAACCTGTGCTAAAGGCCACCTCCGAATAAAGGCCGCATATGAAAATCCTGTCTCTTAAGACCATCATTTTTCTCTCCCGTCGAGCCATTTTTAATGCATTTTAACCCTCTATTGAGAGGCCACCTGCCAACAAAGGCCACTTTTTTACTTTCCGATGGTGGCCTTTATAGACAGGTTTGACTGTATTATTCAAATTGACTATCACAATTTCCAAGCAAACCTTGCTATCCTACAATTATATTCGTTACAATTGCGGTATTACTCAAACAAAAATTACATTTGCACAAGTTCATTTATCAAAATGGGTAATTTTGTCTCAAAATAGTAATATTACTGGCAAAAAGTGCAGACTGTGATGACATCGCTCGTCACATTTGCACCAGTTCATTTATCAAAATGGGTAATTTTGTCTCAAAATAGTAATATTACTGGCAAAAAGTGCAGACTGTGGTGACACCGCTCGTCACGGGCCGGCTCATCTTGATCTACACTTTTTGTAAGTCTATTTAGAGGTATATGGTGTTGAAAGGGTTAAACATAATTTAATGTCCTTGAACATTTTTGAATAATATAGCATCTTATTTTGGCTAGGATAGCCGTTCTTCATTATGCTCGCTTCGTAGTAGCCTGGGTGCCAGTCTGTCGATTTTTCCTTTTTTTAACTTCTGGCAAAATGACCAGAAACTCAATACGGCCCAATTAATAGTCTCGCAGTGGCTGTCCGATTAACGCAGTGGTTGTCCGATTAGCGTAGTGGCTGTCCGATTAGCGTAGTGGCTGTCCGATTAGCGCAGTGGTTGTCCGATTAGTGCAGTGGTTGTCCGATTAGCACAGTGGTTGTCCGATTAGCGCAGTTGTTGTCTGATTAGCACAGTGGCTGTCCGATTAGCGCAGTGGTTGTCCGATTAGTGCAGTGGTTGTCCGATTAGCACAGTGGTTAGCGCGCTCGTTTCTCACCAATGCAACCCAGGTTCAATCCTCGGACCGGGACGTATGTGAGATGGTACGGTGGTCGCCAGATCGGACAGGTGGGTTTTCTCCGTGTACTCCGGTTTCCTCCCACACGAATGACCACATTTACGCTTTCATCTGCGCCAACGAGAGTGATTAATATAAGTTGTTAAAATTTGCTTGGCAATCTTTGTAAAATAAATAAAGTTTAAATATACAGTGTACCAGGAATATGAGCTTAACCGCTTTGGGTTATAACTTAATAGCTATGAACGATTCAGGATTTAGGATACAATATCAATATTTTATTCAGTAACGTAGACATACTGGTACTTGTATAACTGGTACTTGTTGCATGATCAAATATAATAACATATATAAGATTGATTCGTAAGTACATTGTTCGATCCCCCGTCTGACCTTAATAAAATTAACAGTCTTTCAGATGGGACGTTAAACCGAGGTCTCGTGTCGGTGCTTTACATCATGCACGTAAAAGAACCAGAGGAGATTCTGGAATGGGTCTCTGTCTGTATCATGCACTATCCTCCAAAATCTAAAATAATTAATCTCTTCAGGAGGCGTCGCTCATATGGGCAACCGGTAGCGACGATAAATAAACGTAAAAACACAACACATTGTATACTTATGTTATTTTCAACACAAACATATTATATGTACATTAGTTGCGCGTTTCTGAGCCTTGCGGTACACCATACATACTGATACATGTTTTGTCTACAGAGACTGCTGCCACGAGTTGATGGGCCACGTTCCATTGTTTGCAGACCCGAGTTTCGCCCAATTTTCCCAGGAGATCGGTCTGGCGTCACTTGGGACATCCGACGAAGACGTAGCAAAACTAGCCACGGTAACAACTGTTTTCCACACCCGGTATAATATTAGAATGTACAACTACGCATGGGCTATATCTTGAGTGAGGCTTCAAACTTGGGTATTGTCATGTCAGTGGGTAGACACACATGTGGTTACATCCTTAGTAGCCATCAATATCCGTACAGTACCATTACCCAATTAGATGTGCTAATCTTTCCGGTGTGTTTTATGTTTATTTATCGTCGCTACAGGTTGCCCATATGAGCGACGCCTCCTGCAGAGACTTGATTAGTCATTTTAGATTATTGGAGGATAGTGCAATGATACAGACCCATTCCAGAGTCTCCTTTGGTTCTTTTACGTGCACGGTGTACAGCACCGACACGATACCTCGGTTTAAAGTCCCATCTGAAAGACTGTTTATTTTATTAGGGTCAGACGGGGGATCGAACCTGCGATCCCTGGATTACCAGTCCAGCGTGTTACCACTGGACTACAGACCCGTCTGTAAAATCTTTCCTACAGTACAATTGCCCTAATCATTAATTTTAATTTATACAAATTTATTTTAGCTCGATTGCGAAACAAGTTCTTATAACTTATATTAATCACTCTCGAGACCTCGTTCCTGATGGAATCCATCGCCACGAGGGAGGGAGAAGAGGCAACGTGGAAATTAAATGCCTTGCCTAAGGGCACGATCGTAACGGCTCCAGCGGGGTTCGAACTCCGGACCTCTCGCACCTGGAGAGAACGCGCATCCACTGCATCACGACTTCCACGATCATTAGTAAACTGCTAAACTGTAATTATGTTGTAGTATGGACCAAACGGCCGTTTGTGAAATAAACGTACATAATCTTTAGTTATTGCGATTGCAAAGCAAGTTCTAACTACTAAGTTATTATCACTCTAATTGGCACGGATGAAAGCGTAAATGTGGTCATTCGTGTGGGAGGAAACCGGAGTACCCGGAGAAAACCCACCTGTCCGTTCTGGCGACCATCGTACCATCTCACATACTTCCCAGTCCGAGGATCGAACCCGGGTTGCATTGGCGAGTAGCGAGTGCGCTAACCACTGCGCTAATCAGACAGCCATGACGTGCATAAGAAGATATTCCTTTTCTACAGTACCATTGCCCCAAATAATGTAATAGTGTGTTACTGTTTCAATGCTCTAGCTGAAGGGATAGTCCTATTCTACAACATCATCGTCGTTAAAGACGTTATATTGTTCAAAATACGTAGAATTACCCTTAGCGGTGTATTGATATGTCCCTGCTGTGACGTTCCCACATCGTCATATAGAGAAATGTAACCCCACCCCAGTCTTAGAAGGTAGGTTTATGTCGAACAGATATGCATATACTTCGTAAACGACCAGCAACAACATCATTTATGTGAACTTAATTTGAATACAAAACATAAGAAAATTGTGTTGAGTTTCTCATATTAGAATAAATGCTCAAACAATAAATAAATTCTAAATTTGAAATAATAAATTGTATTTATTTAATTATATTAATATTTCAGTGTTACTTCTTCTCTGTTGAGTTTGGACTGTGTAAACAGGACGGTGAATTAAGAGTATATGGGGCAGGTCTTCTATCGTCCATCAGTGAACTCAAGATGCGTATGTAGTTACCATAACACATTAGTGAACACAAGGTGCGTACTTAGTTGCCATAACACATCAGTGAACACAAGGTGCGTACGTAGTTACCATAACGCATTAGTGAACACAAGGTGCGTACGTAGTTACCATAACGCATTAGTGAACACAAGGTGCGCACGTAGTTACCATAACGCAGCAGTGAACACAATGTGAGCACGTAGTTATCATAACACATCCGTGAACACAAGGTGCGTACGTAGTTATCATAACACATCCGTGAACACAAGGTGCGTACGTAATTACCATAACACATCAGTGAACACAAGGTGCGTACGTAGTTACCATAACACATCCGTGAACACAAGGTGCGTACGTAATTACCATAACACATCAGTGAACACAAGGTGCGTACGTAGTTACCATAACACATCCGTGAACACAAGGTGCGTACGTAGTTACAATAACACATCCGTGAACACAAGGTGCGTACGTAGTTACCATAACACATCTATGGACACAATGTGAGCACGTAGTTACCATAACACATCCGTGAACACAAGGTGCGTACGTAGTTACCATAACACATCCGTGAACTCAAGGTGTGTACGTAGTTACCATAACACATCAGTGAACACAATGTGCGTACGTAGTTACCATAACACATCCATGAACACAAGGTGCGCACGTAGTTACCATAACACATCAGTGAACACAAGGTGCGCACGTAGTTATCATAACACAGCAGTGAACTCAAGGTGCGTACGTAGTTACCATAACACATCAGTGAACACAAGGTGCGTACGTAGTTACCATAACACATCAGTGAACACAAGGTGCGTACGTAGTTACCATAACACATCCGTGAACACAAGGTGCGTACGTAGTTATCATAACACAACAGTGAACTCAAGGTGCGTACGTAGTTACCATAGCACATCAGTGAACACAAGGTGCGTACGTAGTTACCATAACACATCAGTGAACACAAGGTGCGTACGTAGTTACCATAACACATCAGTGAACTCAAGGTGCGTACGTAGTTACCATAGCACATCAGTGAACACAAGGTGCGTACGTAGTTACCATAACACATCAGTGAACACAAGGTGCGTACGTAGTTACCATAACACATCAGTGAACTCAAGGTGCGTACGTAGTTACCATAGCACATCAGTGAACACAAGGTGCGTACGTAGTTACCATAACACATCAGTGAACACAAGGTGCGTACGTAGTTACCATAACACATCAGTGAACTCAAGGTGCGTACGTAGTTACCATAACACATCCGTGAACACAAGGTGCGTACGTAGTTACCATAACACATCCAATGATATCAATAGTCCATCAACAGATCATGCTTAAGCAGACACAATATTTTATTGATCCTGGATCGCTCATATTGACCCTGTGTCGTTATTATGGGTCGTTCATATGGATCATGGGTCGTTCACATGGATCATGGGTCGTTCATTTGATCCTGGGTCGTTCATATGGATCATGGGTCGTTCATATGGATCCTGTGTCGTTCATATTGATCCTGGGTCGCTCATATGGATCATGGGTCGTTCATATGGATCCTGGGTCGCTCATATTGAACATGGGTCGCTCATATTGATCCTGGGTCATTCATATTGATCCTGGGTCGTTCATATTGATCCTGCGTCGTTCATATGGATCCTCGGTCGGTCATATGGATCATGGGTCATTCATATTGATCCTGGGTCGCTCATATGGATCCTGGGTCGTTCATATGGATCCTGGGTCGCTCATATTGATCATTTTCGCTCATATTGATCCTGGTTCGCTCATATGGATCCTGGGTCGTTCATATGGATCCTGGGTCGTTCATATGGATCCTGGGTCGCTCATATTGATCATGGGTCGCTCATATTGATCCTGGGTCGTTCATATGGATCCTGGGTCGCTCACATTGATCATGGGTCGCCATATTGATCCTGGGTCGCTCATATTTATCCTGGGTCGGTCATATTGATCATGGGTCGCTCATATTGATCCTGGGTCGTGCATATGGATCCTGGGTCGTTCATATGGATCATGGGTCGTTCATATGAATCATGGGTCGTTCATATGGATCCTGGGTCGTTCATATTGATCCTGGGTCGTTCATATGGATTAGGTTGTTATATAAATGTTTCACGTAATATGTAATAGCATAGTGAGTTTTGTTTTCAATGTACATTTAATTTGAACATATATTTACCAATGCTATGACAATTCATACCACATTTGATCGCAATATGAATATTAAGACACAATGGGTGGCATATGAAAGTTCATATTAATTACATAGTGGCCTAGTTTTGACATATTAACATTTGGTAGAGGAAACATAGAAACTAAGATGGCTGACATCACAATTTGATCATCTGTCTCTTGTGACAGTGTCTGCGGAGATGCTGCTTCTAAATTCAGTACCAACAACAACAACAACAACTACTACAACAACAACAACATGTATATATTTCTTAATTGTTTTAGCATAGAAATAATTTACAGATAGATGTAATAGATAGTTTATTCTGAACAAAAAGCAAATACTCATGAGTTCATTATAACATTGGCATTACAATACTTGGTCAATGGTGTATAGTTCAATCACAAATTCAACATTCAGTACATGCACATTTTGAAAGCATAATATCGAATTAAACTACATAGTGGTTACACATGATCAAATTGAATTCAAATAATTGTATACTATAGTGCAACATAATATATATATATATAATTGTATTTCAGTTTCATGTATATATTTCTTAATTATTTTAGCATAGAAATAATTTACAGACAGATATAATATATATATATATATAATTGTATTTCAGTTTCATGTATATATTTCTTAATTATTTTAGCATAGAAATAATTTACAGATAGATATAATAGATATATATATATATATATATATATAATTGTATTGCAGTTTCATGTATATATTTCTTAATTATTTTAGCATAGAAATAATTTACAGATAGATATAATATATATATATAATTGTATTGCAGTTTCAAAGGATTAAAACAGATTTGCGTTAATCTGAGCTAGTGACATAGCATTCGGATTAATTTACCCAATTAACAAGCTTTGTACAGATCTTTCATAGACTTCTTCAGTTTGTTTAAGGTTTAAAGTCATAGTACTAGCTTAGGGTATGTGGCGACTCTATTATTGGCAGGGGACCCCGGGTGCCCCCTCCCTCCGTACCGTATTTCATGCACGAACTGGCAGAACTATCGAGGTTTTTTGGACACACCCATTGGGATTCGAATCTACATCAGTGAGGGAGGGGCAAGTGTTATGAAGTCACCGACCTTAACCACTCGACCATGGAGTTACCGACCAAGATTACTTATTACAAGTATTTGGTGTTTCTGAAACTAATAATACTCACGTTTCGGTCGTTTCCTTTGTGTTTATCCAGCATGCACTGACAGACAAAGCATTGAAGAAGCCGTTCGACCCGATAACTGCATGCCAACAGGAATGCCTCGTTACCACTTTCCAAGATGTCTACTTCACAGCAGAGAGCTTCGAAGAAGCGAAGGAACAGATGAGGTGAACATAATTGTTGTGTAGGTCGTGATAGCGCAGTGGTAGGCGTTCGTTTAGTTTATACACATTTAATTTAGCTCGATTGCGAAACAAGTTCTTAAAACTTATAATTAATCACTCTCGAGACTTCATTCCTGGTGGAATCCATCGCCACCAGGGAGAGAGAAGAGGCAACGTGGAATTTAAATGTCTAGCCTAAGGGCACAATCGTAACGGCTTCAGTGGGGCTCGAACTGCGGACCTTTCACTCCTGAAGCGAACGCGCATCCACTGCGCTATCACGACTTCCACGTTCGCGTTCGTTTCAAGTGAGAGGGGCCGCGAGTTCATGGCCAACAGCTATAACCGTTACCCTTAGGCAAGGCATTTCCATATTGCCTCGTCTCTCTCTCTCTCTCTGGCTCTCTCTCTCTCTCTCTCTTTTAAACCCACAAAACAACAACAACACAACCCACAACCACACCACCACAAACCCAAAACCAAAAAAAAAAAACCCAACCGAGCTAAAATAAACGTGTTTAACGCATATACTTTATTTAGTTTACAACGATTGCGAAACAAGCTTTAACAACTTATGTTAATCACTCTCACATAGTTCGTGATCATGTGATTGGCCTGGCTGGCAGTAGTGAGAACTGTTGTGTAATTGCGGTGTGTGTGTTTTACGTTTATTTATCGTCGCTACCGGTTGCCCATATGGGCGACGCCTCCTGAAGATATTAGTCATTTTAAATTTTGGAGGATTGTGCAATGATACAGACAGAGACCAATTCCAGAGTCTCCTCTGGTTCTTTTACGTGCACGGTGTAAAGCACCGACACGAGACCTCTGTTAAACGTCCCATCTGAAAGACTGATAATTTTATTATGGTCAGACGGGGGATCGAACCTGCGATCCCTGGATTACCAGTCCAGCGTGTTACCACTGAACTACAGATCCGTCTGTGCCGGTTGCGGTTGTTGGTGATATTGGGGTCGTCTATCGGAACCTGCGTATGAGAGGTTAGATCTCATCGACTGGACCCGTCCCAGGACACAAATCCTGAAAGACCTTGGCTTGCTATGTATGATATATATGTAATAACGTGCTATCTGTTGACCTTACAGGAATTTTGCAAGCACCATTAAACGGCCATTTGCTGTTCGCTTCAACCCATACACCCAAAGCGTAGACGTCCTTGACAACACGCGCTGCATCGGCTATCTCGTGAGTGAAGTGAAAGGAGAATTGTGTATAGTAAGCGACGCACTACGGCGGGTCCAACAACTAGAGAAGTCACGGAGTGAAGCTGTAGTAGCTCACATAGACACTGCAATTGATGAGGAAACCCAGCATTAATTAACAACTATATAATATATAACAATATATCTGTATCAATATAATATAATATATATATATATGTATAGTATATATCACCTTTAACCCTTTGCACGCTGGCGGCAGATAAAATCACTTTTGCAAACAGCATAGGGTCAGATTGATCAAGCTCTATGTTGTTTGCTATTCGGACAGTGGAGCTAAAACAATTCTCTGATTACCAAACAACATAGATTATGATCAGACGCGGCTGATTTGGATCTATGTTGTTTGCACATGTGACTTTATTTACTCAGCAAGCAATTGGTTAACTATAATAATTGTTGAAGAGAAAGTCCATACACATTGTTGATAAGTGCATTCAGAACCCACATCGGCTAACCGATGTTTAGCTTCCCTTGGAACTCATTAATGAACACCAACACGTAATATAATAGCTAAGGAGAAGAACTATATACGTTTTCTTTCGTTCTAATCCCTTTCAGTCTACTGTTGTTAAATGTATATGTAAAATGTTCATTTCTTGATTACATGTACACATACTGAAATAAATCAAGTTTAAACTAATATTTAAAAAAAGCTACTGAGAGGGTGTCCAGTGGATACAGCGGCTTGTAATGAGTTATAAGCAAGTTTATATTTACCACAAGCGGCCACCCAAACTGTGGGGTATTAGCATGCAGTGACCCAATTAGTGAATACCAGCATGTAATACAAAGTATGCTACTGATGTACTGGGTACTGAGCGTGCACGGATTAGTCCAAGAGATATGAAAACACAATTTCAACACATTTTGGAAAACGTTAGTTTATACAAATTTATTTTAGCGAAACATGTTTTCATAACTTTATATTAATCGTTCTCGAGACCTTATTCCTGATGGAATCGATCAGAGAGAAGAGGCTGTGTGGAATTTAAATGCCTTGCCTAATGGTACAATCGTAACGACGCCATGGCACTGGACGCGAACTCCGGACCGTTCGCACCTAAAGCAAATGCGCTATCACGACCTCCACTGGCACTATTTAAGTTGCAACTGCTGTACTATGGTTAAATCGAGATCAGTTTGGATATTGTATTAATTGTAAAAAGATGTCAAAATGACCGAAACAAAATAAATTCTTCTAAAAGGATCCAGTATCGAAATGATAGTATTACGGGACGGACATAATGTTATTTTTTATAAATATGAGCTACACAATCGTTTAAAAATGCTGAACACTACTAGAAAAGCACACTCTATTATGAACCGTATTCATGGATTCAAATATCAAGATGTTTATAAAATTTGAAAATTACATTATTTATTGAGCAATTATTATTAGTTATTCCACGAGTTGATATATGTCTCAGTGGATATCACATTGAACCGTCCGCGTATGCAGGCTATCGGGACGGGCCTCCAGCGATGGAAGTAGATTGAAAGTTGTTGCTAGCGCATTCAACGTATGCAGGCTATCTGGACGGGCCTCCAGGGATGGAAGTAGATTTAAAGTTGTTGGTAGCGCATACAACGTATGCAGGCTATATGGACGCGCCTCCAGCGATGGAAGTAGATTGAAAGTTGTTGGTAGTGCATACAACGTATGCAGGCTATATGGACGGCCCTTCACGGATGGAAGTAGATTTAAAGTTGTTGGTAGCGCATACAACGTATGCAGGCTATCTGGACGGGCCTCCACGGATGGAAGTAGATTTAAAGTTGTTAGTAGCGCATACAACGTATGCAGGCTATCTGGACGGGCCTTCACGGATGGAAGTAGATTGAAAGTTGTTGGTAGTGCATACAACGTATGCAGGCTATCTGGACGGGCCTCCACGGATGGAAGTAGATTGAAAGTTGTTGGTAGCGCATTCAACGTATGCAGGCTATCTGGACGGACCTTCACGGATGGAAGTAGATTGAATGTTGTTGGTAGCACATACAACGTATGCAGGCTATATGGACGGCCCTTCACGGATGGAAGTAGATTGAATGTTGTTGGTAGCACATACAACGTATACAGGCTATCTGGACGGGCCTCCACGGATGGAAGTATATTTAAAGTTTTTGGTAGCGCATACAACGTATGCAGGCTATCTGGACGGGCCTCCGCGGATGGAAGTAGATTTAAAGTTGTTGGTAGCGCATTCAACGTATGCAGGCTATATGGACGGGCCTCCACGGATGGAAGTATATTTAAAGTTTTTGGTAGCGCATACAACGTATGCAGGCTATATGGACGGGCCTCCAGGGATGGAAGTAGATTGAAAGTTATAACTAGTGCATAGAACACATGCAGGCTATTTAGACGGGCCTCCAAGGATGTAAGTTGTTGGTAGCGCATTGAGCGAATGTAGATTATATGGACGGGCCTCCAATAAATAGAATGAAAGTGAATAGTTTAATGCACAAGGGGCATACACTTTCATTAACTTGAATACATATTTTATTTACATGATGTTAGTGTAATAGATAATGTGTAATTCGGATGCCAATAAAACAATATAATTGTGTGTGGAATTATCCCGATCTCGATTGAGTTACTTATCTGTAAGTACGTGGAAGTATGTGTGATGGTACGGGGATCGTCAGATCGGAAAGGTGGGTTTTCTCCGGGTACTCCGGTTTCCTCCCACACGAATGACCACATTTACGCTTTCATCCGCGCCACCGAGAGTGATTAATATAAGTTGTTATGTTACTAATATGTTTAGTATTAATAAAGAGATTCGTGCACATTGCATTAGATGTTAACACTTGTTTATTTAGTAAATATGGGGGTGCGGAATATTATATTATCATGCTATGATTTCACTAACAGACGGATATGTAGTCCAGTGGTAACACGCTGGACTGGTAATCCAGGGATCGCAGGTTCGATCCCCCGTCTGACCCTAATTAAAATAACAGTCTTTCAAATGGGACGTTAAACCGAGGTCTCGTGTCAATGCTTTACACCGTGTACGTAAAAGAACCAGAGGAGACTCTGGAATGTGTCTCTGTCTGTATCATGCACTATCCTCCAAAATATAAAATGATTAATCTCTTCAGGAGGCGTCGCTCATAATGAGCAACCGGTAGCGACGATGAATAAAGGTAAAAAAACAAATTTCACTGAATTCAGTTTATATTTCATCGTCATTCTAGAGTTTGGAGGATAGTGCAATGATACAGACAGAGTTTGGAGGATAGTGCAATGATACAGGCATCGGAGACCCATTCCAGAGTGCAAAGCACCGATATGAGATCACCTCGGTTTAACGTCACATCTGAAATACTGCCAATATTATTATGATCAGACGGGGTATTGAACCTGAGCTCCCTGTATTCCAAGGATGATATCCACTGTACTACTGACCCGTCTATAATTTGAGAGCACTGTGAAATGTCAACTAGTATGATACTGGAATGGCCTAGTTAATACATGTCATTGTCGTCCACATGTAATCCCGTACAGTATAGCATACAATCTGGTCCAGTGGCATACGAACCCATGACTGGAATGGCCTAATTAATACATGTCATTGTCGTCCACATGTAATCCCTCACAGTATAGCATACAATCTGGTCCAGTGGCATACGAATCCATGACTGGAATGGCCTAATTAATACAGGTCAGTGTCGTCCACATGTAATCCCTCACAGTATAGCATACAATCTGGTCCAGTGGCATACGAACCCATGACCCCACAAAAGAAACCAAGCGTATAGTAAATGCATAGGGTTGTTTTATTTAACCCTATTGCATTTTGTGTACGTGTATTGGTAGGTTTTAATATTTTAAAAGTGATATTTTATAATAATTTTAAAGAATGTAAAATACACAAAAGAAATTATCCACTTAATACACACAGTCTACATCCGCTATGTCAAAGTCGGTTATGTCGAATTCATCGGTTATCTCGAAGTCGGATCAAAGTCCCGTTTCAGACACTATCATTTACATATAACTTGTTCCGTTTACATCGAATTTCGTTAAGTCAAACTTCGGTTATGTCGAAGTATTTTGTTCGGTCCGACGGAATTCGACATAACGGGTGTAGACTGTACATATCGAGGTTATGTTGATAATCATAGCGGGAAGTCGTGATAGCGCAGTGGATGCGCGTTCGCTTCAGGTGCGAAAGGTCCGGAGTTCGAGCCCCACTGGAGCCGTTACGATTGTGCCCTTAGACAAGGCATTTAAATTCCACGTTGCCTCTTCTCTCTCCCTCGTGGCGATGGATTCCATCAGGAATGAGGTCTCGAGAGTGATTTATATAAGTTGAAATAACTTGTTTCACAATCGAGCTAAAATAAATTTGTATAAGCTAATCATAGCGGGTATGTTAGGTTGTATTCTACGGCTCTAAAGGTTCATAGATACAACGATTCTTGGAAAGAACGATGGTTGCATACGTGTCTGTATGTCAATCTCATAATCCAGTGGTGCACTAAGAGAATTTGGCATACCTTAAACCAACCTTCTGGGAAATGTGAATGTGGGATATGAGATTAGCTACCAAGACAGTCGTTATTTTGAATACAACAACTTGTTCTTTGCCACACAGCTATGTGGTATGGAAATATAGCATACTTCTTCCATGCATGTGTTCTGGTTGTATCTGTAATTACAAGGACGTGCACATATAACGGAACAACTCGAACCTCCTCTTGACCGTGTCGATATTTGAGTACTTTGGTTAACTATACTACAATACATGTGTATGTTGGACATAGTCATCGGCATACCGGTACACATCGCCATAGTCACAAAGCCAGTGTAAACGATGCCAAGTGTGCACTGCCAGAACATATCATATTGTTTCTTTTTGTTTTTGGAGTTTAGAGTCGCACCAACAGCCTAGGTCATATGGCGACTCTCTAGATACTCCTGGTGTCTGCACCAACGGCCTAGGTCATATGGCGACTCTCTAGATAGTCCTGGTGTCTGCACCAACGGCCTAGGTCATATGGCGACTCTCTAGATAGTCCTGGTGTCTGCACCAACGGCCTAGGTCATATGGCGACTCTCTAGATACTCCTGGTGTCTGCACCAACGGCCTAGGTCATATGGCGACTCTCTAGACTACTGGTGTCTGCACCAACAGCCTAGGTCATATGGCGACTCTCTAGATAGTCCTGGTGTATGCACCAACAGCCTAGGTCATATGGCGACTCTCTAGATACTCCTGGTGTCTGCACCAATAGCCTAGGTCATATGGCGATTCTCTAGATAGTCCTGGTGTCTGCACGAACAGCCTAGGTCATATGGCGACTCTCTAGATAGTCTTGGTGTCTGCACCAACAGCCTAGGTCATATGGCGACTCTCTAGTCTTGGTGTCTGCACCAACAGCCTAGGTCATATGGCGACTCCCTAGATAGTCTTGGTGTCTGCACCAACAGCCTAGGTCATATGGCGACTCTCTAGATAGTCTTGGTGTCTGCACCAACAGCCTAGGTCATATGGCGACTCTCTAGATAGTCTTGGTGTCTGCACCAACAGCCTAGGTCATATGGCGACTCTCTAGACTCCTGGTGTCTGCACCAACAGCCTAGGTCATATGGCGACTCTCTAGATAGTCCTGGTGTCTGCACCAACAGCCTAGGTCATATGGCGACTCTCTAGATACTCCTGGTGTCTGCACCAACAGCCTAGGTCATATGGCGACTCTCTAGATAGTCCTGGTGTCTGCACCAACAGCCTAGGTCATATGGCGACTCTCTAGATAGTCCTGGTGTCTGCACCAACAGCCTAGGTCATATGGCGACTCTCTAGATAGTCCTGGTGTCTGCACCAACAGCCTAGGTCATATGGCGACTCTCTAGATAGTCCTGGTGTCTGCACCAACAGCCTAGGTCATATGGCGACTCTCTAGACTCCTGGTGGCTGCACCAACAGCCTAGGTCACATGGCGACTCTCTAGATAGTCCTGGTGTCTGCACCAACAGCCTATGTCATATGGCGACTCTCTAGATAGTCCTGGTGTCTGCACCAACAGCCTAGGTCATATGGCGACTCTCTAGATAGTCCTGGTGTCTGCACCAACAGCCTAGGTCATATGGCGACTCTCTAGATACTCCTGGTGTCTGCACCAACAGCCTAGGTCATATGGCGACTCTAGACTCCTGGTGTCTGCACCAACGGCCTAGGTCATATGGCGACTCTCTAGATACTCCTGGTGTCTGCACCAACGGCCTAGGTCATATGGCGACTCTATACTCCTGGTGTCTGCACCAACAGCCTAGGTCATATGGCGACTCTCTAGATAGTCCTGGTGTCTGCACCAACGGCCTAGGTCATATGGCGACTCTCTAGATACTCCTGGTGTCTGCACCAACGGCCTAGGTCATATGGCGACTCTCTAGATAGTCCTGGTGTCTGCACCAACGGCCTAGGTCATATGGCGACTCTCTAGATACTCCTGGTGTCTGCAACAACGGCCTAGGTCATATGGCGACTCTCTAGACTCATGGTGTCTGCACCAACGGCCTAGGTCATATGGCGACTCTCTAGATACTCCTGGTGTCTGCACCAACAGCCTAGGTCATATGGCGACTCTCTAGATACTCCTAGTGTCTGCACCAACAGCCTAGGTCATATGGCGACTCTCTACACTCCTGGTGTCTGCACCAACAGCCTAGGTCATATGGCGACTCTCTAGATAGTCCTGGTGTCTGCACCAACAGCCTAGGTCATATGGCGACTCTCTAGATAGTCCTGGTGTCTGCACCAACAGCCTAGGTCATATGGCGACTCTCTAGACTCCTGGTGTCTGCACCAACGGCCTAGGTCATATGGCGACTCTCTAGATACTCCTGGTGTCTGCACCAACAGCCTAGGTCATATGGCGACTCTCTAGATACTCCTGGTGTCTGCACCAACAGCCTAGGTCATATGGCGACTCTCTCTAGACTCCTGGTGTCTGCACCAACGGCCTAGGTCATATGGCGACTCTCTAGATACTCCTGGTGTCTGCACCAACAGCCTAGGTCATATGGCGACTCTCTAGATAGTATTGGTGTCTGCACCAACGGCCTAGGTCATATGGCGACTCTCTAGATAGTCCTGGTGTCTGCACCAACGGCCTAGGTCATATGGCGACTCTCTAGATACTCCTGGTGTCTGCACCAACGGCCTAGGTCATATGGCGACTCTCTAGACTCCTGGTGTCTGCACCAACGGCCTAGGTCATATGGCGACTCTCTAGATACTCCTGGTGTCTGCACCAACAGCCTAGGTCATATGGCGACTCTCTAGATAGTCCTGGTGACTGCACCAACGGCCTAGGTCATTTGGCGACTCTCTAGATACTCCTGATGTCTGCACCAACGGCCTAGGTCATATGGCGACTCTCTAGATACTCCTGGTGTCTGCACCAACAGCTTAGGTCATATGGCGACTCTCTAGACTCATGGTGTCTGCAACAACAGCCTAGGTCATAATGCGACTCTCTAGATACTCCTGGTGTCTGCGCGGGCGGGTATCTGGATAGAACCACCGACCTACGTAAGTCAGACACGTTTTAACCTTAAGGTCAATGTAGTAGAGCAAAATCGTTTCATACATTTCTGCTTTCCATGCGGAATCAAACACAACTCGAGACATGGGTCGTTCTTCATCACTTAAGCTGTCGGAACTGTCGTCAAACGGTTGGCGAGTCAGCATGGTCACTAGTGTTCGCTTTCAACATAGATAAGTGTCAGGCAGTGGTTTGACCAGAAGTAAGTTAGCGATGTTGAATCATTTGTATTCGAATGGGGAAAAGGTCGGGAAGATTCGTTTACCTCTGCGCATGGTAGGCGTAGCTAAATAATGCTTCACAATAAGGTACTAGTCGAAAAGGTACCAGTCGCAAAGGTACGAAAAGGTACCAGTCGAAAATGTACTAGTCGAAAAGATACTAGTCGAAAAGGTACCAGTCGAAAAGGTACTAGTCGAAAAGGTCCTAGTCGAAAAGGTACTAGTCGAAAGGTACCAGTCGCAAAGGTACCTGTCTAAAAGGTACCAGTCGAAAATTTACCAGTTGAAAAGGTACTAGTCGAAAAGGTGCCAGTCGAAAAGGTATCAGTCGAAAAGGTGCCAGTCGAAAAGGTACTAGTCGAAAAGGTACCAGTTGAAAAGGTACTAGTCGAAAAGGTACTAGTCGAAAAGGTCCTAGTCGAAAAGGTACTAGTCGAAAAGGCCTTATGACTATAGTCATTATCCTGTTCTGTGCAGAAAGCGGAAGTGTGAGGTTGTGTTGAAGAGTCCAAAGTTACTCATCGTCCCATTCAAGTATCAATGAGTTGTCATTCCGTGCTCGTCGTTTTCACCACGTTTTTGTCTGGCCCATGTTAGTGGAACGGCGATGCAAACAATGACATATTTGTATATAACTAACAGTCCGTCATATATAATGCTTTGGTGACTTGCATACTGTTTCCAGGGGTAGTTCCCTGTCCCCACTACATCTCCACCACCAAGAGTGAGCTTGAACATGCATTTTGGCATAACATAGTCCGATACATGCATTTTGGCATAACATAGTCCGATTCATGCATTTTGGCATAACACATTCCGATTTCCGAAATTATGTATATGTACAAAACAGTCAAACATTATCATTTCTCAAAAATAATCAAAGTTATTGCTTTGAAACTTCGCATGCACATCCAATGTTGAAACTTCGCATAACCATCCAGTGTTGAAACTTTGCATACACATCCAGTGTTGAAACTTCGCATAACCATCCAATGTTGAAACTTCGCATACACATCCAGTGTTGAAACTTTGCATACACATCCAGTGTTGAAACTTCGCATACACATCCAGTGTTGAAACTTCGCATACACATCCAGTGTTGAAACTTTGCATACACATCCAGTGTTGAAACTTCGCATACACATCCAGTGTTGAAACTTCGCATACACATCCAATGTTGAAACTTTGCATACACATCCAGTGTTGAAACTTCGCATACACATCCAGTGTTGAAACTTCGCATACACATCCAGTGTTGAAACTTCGCATACACATCCAATGTTGAAACTTCGCATACACATCCAATGTTGAAACTTCGCATACACATCCAGTGTTGAAACTTCGCATACACATCCAGTGTTGAAACTTCGCATACACATCCAGTGTTGAAACTTCGCATACACATCCAATGTTGAAACTTCGCATACACATCCAATGTTGAAACTTCGCATACACATCCAATGTTGAAACTTCGCATACACATCCAATGTTGAAACTTCGCATACACATCCAATGTTGAAACTTCGCATACACATCCAATGTTGAAACTTCGCATACACATCCAATGTTGAAACTTCGCATACACATCCAATGTTGAAACTTCGCATACACATCCAGTGTTGAAACTTCGCATACACATCCAATGTTGAAACTTCGCATACACATCCATGTTGAAACTTCGCATACACATCCAATGTTGAAACTTCGCATACACATCCAATGTTGAAACTTCGCATACACATCCAATGTTGAAACTTCGCATACACATCCAATGTTGAAACTTCGCATTGAAACTTCGCATACACATCCAATGTTGAAACTTCGCATACACATCCAATGTTGAAACTTCGCATACACATCCAATGTTGAAACTTCGCATACACATCCAATGTTGAAACTTCGCATTGAAACTTCGCATACACATCCAATGTTGAAACTTCGCATACACATCCAATGATTAATTACTACAGCTTAAACTTTATTTATTTTACAACGATTGCGAAGCAAGATTTAGGCTGTCCGATTAGCGCAGTGGTTAGCGCGCTCGCTTCTCATCAATGCGACCCGGGTTCGATCCTCGGACAGGGAAGTATGTGAGATGGTACGGTGGTCGCCAGATCGGACAGGTGGGTTTTCTCCGGGTACTCCGGTTTCCTCCCACATGAATGACCACACATACGCTCATCCGTGCCAACGAGAGTGATTAATATAAGGTGATAAAGCTTGTTTCGCAATCGTTGTAAAATAAATAGTTTAAAAAAACAACATAGTGCTAATAAAAACACGTAACTCAAGAACTGCTGATGATAGAAATATAAACATGGTACCAAACTGTTGCTAATATTCTCAAATACCACCACGTTATTTGCATAAATTACATAAATATTGTACTCATTTGTTTTCATGAAAGAGAATGTCATTGTATATCTAAATGAACGAATTGGCTCTCAGCTTTCTAAAAATATCAACCTTTATAAAATCGAATAAAGTGTCAAGAAGTTACGAACGTTTATAGTGTATCTAATTAGCACAAGTATGCATAAAGTATGCTAATTAGGTAATATTAATATAATTATAACTGCGTAGCCTAACTGCCAATTTTGTAAAGTAAGACATTTTCGTGAAGCGGAGAACTTCGAATTTTTGAACGTACAATTTATGCAAATTAATTTAATCGGATGGATCTGTGATTTGAAATGTACATGTTGTTGTATTCGATAATATTTGTTGTATTCGATAATATAAGCTACAGTTTGTTACCATGGTTATCTTTCTAGCATAAGTTCTTGACTTTTATCATGACTATGTTGGTTTTGTCGTGTGGCGGCTCATAAACCACGACCGTCCGCAAGCCAGTTGGATAGGCTAATTACATGTAGAATTCTGGCAAATGATCACCGACCTTAACTACTCGATCACGGTAAAGACGCGCCCAACATCCATTAAAACGCACATAACTAGGAATTATATATTGTACACGCAATTTACACGCAACTACGTATCACGCACATTGTACAAGCAATTTACAAGGAACTACGTAACATGCACATTGTACATTCAATATACAAGCAACTACGTAACACGCACATTGTACAAGCAATTTACAAGGAACTACGTAACATGCACATTGTACATTCGATATACAAGCAACTACGTATCACGCACATTGTACAAGCAATTTACAAGGAACTACGTAACATGCACATTGTACATTCAATTTACAAGCAACTACGTAACACACAAACTACGTAACACGCACATTGTACAAGCAATTTACAAGGAACTACGTAACATGCACATTGTACATTCAATTTACAAGCAACTACGTAACATGCACATTGTACATTCAATTTACAAGCAACTACGTAACACACAAATTGTACAAGCAATTTACAAGCAACTACGTAACACACAAATTACGTAACACGCACATTGTACAAGCAATTTACAAGGAACTACGTAACATGCACATTGTACATTCAATTTACAAGCAACTACGTAACATGCACATTGTACATTCAATTTACAAGCAACTACGTAACACACAAATTGTACAAGCAATTTACAAGCAACTACGTAACACACAAATTGTACAAGCAATTTACAAGCAACTACGTAACACGCACATTGTACAAGCAATTTACAAGCAACTACGTAACATGCACATTGTACAAGCAATATACAAGCAACTACGTAACACACAAATTGTACACGCAATTTACAAGCAACTACGTAACAAGCAATTTACAAGCAACTACGTAACACGCACATTGTACACGCAATTAACAAGCAACTACGTAACATGCACATTGTACAAGCAATTTACAAGCAACTACGTAACACACACATTGTACACGCAATATACAAGCAACTATGTAACACGCACAGTGTACACGCAATTTACAAGCAACTATGTAACAAGCAATATACAAGCAACTACGTAACACGCACATTGTACACGCAATTTACAAGCAACTACGTAACACACACACATCGTACAAGCAATGTACAAGCAACTACGTAACATGCACAAGCAATTTACAAGCAACTACGTAACATGCACATTGTACAAGCAATATACAAGCAACTACGTAACACGCACATTGTACACGCAATTTACAAGCAACTACGTAACACGCACATTGTACACGCAATTTACAAGCAACTAGGTAACACGCACATTGTACATGCAATTTACAAGCAACTACGTAACACGCACATTGTACACACAATTAACAAGCAACTACGTAACATGCACATTGTACAAGCAATTTACAAGCAACTACGTAACACACACAGTGTACACGCAATATACATGCAATTACGTAACACACACATTGTACAAGCAACTACGTAACACGCACATTGTACAAGCAATTTACAAGCAACTACGTAACACGCACATTGTACATTATACTCAATTAAAACATGCACATATATGAAAATTCATAAAATTACAAGCAACATGCAGTTACGATATCGTTCTTGGAACACACCCTATAAAGGCAATGTATCATTTACTAGGAATTATCCATATTGCATACATTTTGTACATAGTATAGATTACGATCAATTAATTTACTAGGAATTATCCATATTGCATACAGTTTGTACGCTTTATAGATTACGAGCAATTCATTTACTAGGAATACAATATGTACCAAGAACTGGAAATGAATGATGTAATAATCTGTTTAGTAAGCAAAGACGAATTCAAAGAACAAGAAAGCAATACATACTATACAATCAACTCGGAAATACAATCAAACATATTCTAAGCACCCATTCACAATGGACGTACAGAAAGTACTTACTTAGCACATGTGGCTGCTAAATAGTGGTCAAATGGGTATAATATAATGTTAGTCGACTATACATATGAACTATATTCTGTACTAATAAAATAACAACTTATTACTAGTCGCTCGCCCACATGGTTCGCCGTCGGTGAGGAAAATGAGCTCATTCATAATTAGTTACACTACGCCCAACATACTTACATGTATATACGAGTCTACAAAGGACTTCCCACCTGAAGGTACACCACACTTACATGTATATACGAGTCTATAAAGGACTTCCCACCCGAAGGTACACCACACCTACATGACTTCCCACCCGAAGGTACACCACACCTACATGACTTCCCACCCGAAGTTACACCACACTTACATGTATATACGAGTCTATAAAGGACTTCCCACCCGAAGGTACACCACACCTACATGACTTCCCACCCGAAAGTACACCACACCTACATGACTTCCCACCCGAAGTTACACCACACTTACATGTATATACGAGTCTATAAAGGACTTCCCACCCGAAGGTACACCACACCTACATGACTTCCCACCCGAAGGTACACCACACCTACATGACTTCCCACCCGAAGTTACACCACACTTACATGTATATACGAGTCTATAAAGGACTTCCCACCCG
Source organism: Archivesica marissinica (assembly GCA_014843695.1). Classification (NCBI taxonomy): domain Eukaryota; kingdom Metazoa; phylum Mollusca; class Bivalvia; order Venerida; family Vesicomyidae; genus Archivesica; species Archivesica marissinica. The sequence goes on from CM026387.1 coordinate 16,723,061, forward strand.
AAGGTACACCCCACCTACATGACCTCTCACCCGAAGGTACACCACACATACATGACTTCCCACCCGAAGGTACACCACAGCTACATGACCTCCCACCCGAAGGTACACCACACCTACATGACCTCTCACCCGAAGGTACACCACACCTACATGACTTCCCTCTCGAAGGTACACCACACCTAAATGACTTCCCTCTCGAAGGTACACCACATTGTAAGTGTTCCAACCATACAGGTGTTTGGTGTTTAAAGCCGCATCAACAGCTTAGTTCATATGGAGACTCTCCCCCTAGAAGTGGCGTGAACATCCTACCAGTATTTCAGACACGAACAGGCAAACGGCTAGAACCACCGACCATCCGCAAGCTAGCTGGATATCTTTCTCACATGAAAGAGTTCGTAGCCGCCAGTGGGATTCGAACATACACATGATACGGGCAAGCAATATAAAGTTAACGACATTAACCACTCGGCCATCCCTCTCCAATAATACAATACACTATGGTCACATACACACCCAACATGATAACACTAAACTATTGTAAGAGCATTCCGGTATTTCCACTGTCAGAATGCGTTACGACTCTGGTATCGCGGTATCACTGTAGCTCGAATATCTTCATCGTGTTACTGTCTTGTTGGGCGACATATAATGCACACTGCCGTGGATTAAAACATACTGACCGTGGATTCATCACACCACCTGGCGGTAGAGCTATCTCACCTATCTTCTTTCCGTCTTGTCCCAGTTGTATAACATTGTTAGACACATATCCACATACAAACACGTTTCCTCTACCATCTGTACAAACTCCTGTTGCAGATGTTAACTGAGAATCGGTGAATGTACTGATATGTTGTCCCTGTACATCGAGAGTGATCAATCTACTGATGTTGGCGGAGGATACATATACACTGTCACCACTATCACTGATAGCAATCTGACTACTGCCGTTAAATATACTATTCCCGGAACTGTCTTGTGTTACCGTATGTAGCAGGCCACCTGTCATGTTATATATATACAGGGATTTATCATAGTCAGATACGTACAATCTGTCATTCTTGTAGGCAATACCGAAGCAGTGATGATTCATCTTCAGTTGTCGTGTACGTTTCATTTGTTTACCGAGGGAGACACACTGGATGAGTTTGCCGTTGTAAACACTCACTGCCACTTCTTGTTTACTGATGCAACATACTGCGGCAGGACCACCGGGTATGTCGCAGTGATCTATGGCAGACATATTTGTAATGTTTAAACGTTTCAGTTTGTGATTACTACACTCGGCTAATAACAATTGGCCGTCTTCTGATAAACACGATCCAAGCACCCTGCACGTGGATTTCTCACCTGGCATCTGAATATTAATTTCTCTCGTTTGTTTGACTTTGTAGAGGTCTGTCTTTGGTTGAACATACATGGATGTCACACGTCCAAGATTTGTTTGCTGCTGAAAGAAGGCACGTATACGTGGGTCTACAGTAAACTCTATCTTCACATCGGTACAAGACTCCATTGAAAGTTTTATGTCATCTGCTTCTTCCATTTTCTTCTGTGCAGTTTTCATTGAGACAAACTGTTGGGCTTTGTTTCCGTCTGCTTTTCTCAAGTTGTCTGCAGCTTGCTTCATTACATCCGCTTCATTGACAGCCTGCTTTCTCTCCTGCTCTAAAATGGACTTCAATCTGAGAACTTCTGTATCCACTTCGTGTAGCGATTGTTTTTCAAGATTGTCATAGAGTTCTTCCATTTCTTTTCTGAATGATTTTACTGATGCCACGGCTTTCGTCTTGGATTTGTTCAGCTCTTGCAACAGATGTTCCTTTGTTTTTCCAATATTCTCCACCGAGTTCTTTCTGTCGATCACCGTCTGATAGGTTTTATTGGCATCGCCCGTCTTGAAAATGGTGTCGATAACGTCTGGTATCGATTCCACTCCTGTGCATGTCCTGCAAGCAAGGGTTTCGATATTATATTATACATGAGTACAATACATATATATAAGTAAAAGTAGTCATTTTTATTAGTGTCATGCTTATTGTTTGTTTTCTTGACAAGTTTAAACTTTATTTATTTTACAACTTATATTAATCACTCTCGTTGGCGCGGATGAAAGCGGATATGTTGTCATTAGTGTGGGAGGAAACCGGAGTACCCTGAGAAAACCCACTTGTCCGATCTGGGACCACCGGACCATCCCACATACTTCCCGGTCCGAGGATCGAACCCGGGTTGCATTGGCGAGCGCGCTAATATGTAATAGTTTTGACCACAGGCAGACGTAACATACGTTAAAGCACTTTTGTCTGTAACTTAAATTAATTTGTTCAGCCCAATTATTCTATCAAAGCAAATAATATGTATTCCACAAACATATATATTTTTTAGAATATTTATTTGTTCTGCTCTAATAGTACTATTGCACTGTTATTTCTGTGTGTTTTACGTTTATTTATCGTCGCTACCGGTTGCCCATATGAGTGACGCCTCCTGGAGAGATTAGTCATTTTAGATTTTTTGTAGGATACTGATACAGGCAGAGACCCATTCCAGAGTCTCCTCTGGTTCTCTTACGTGCACGGTGTACAGCACCAACACGAGACCTCGGTTTAACGTCCCACATGAAAGACAGTTTATTTTATGTGACGCTTAATACCGATTATCGTTCCTTTTATGATACGTCCATTATGCACTGTTATAGTGGTGTACTTTCAATATATATATATATATATATATATATATATAAAGCTATTATAGGCATTAGGGAGACTGTCCTTTATTATAGGCATTAGGGAGACAATTTGCATAAATATTTATTTTCCAATGTTATTTGGTTAAAAATAGCATTTTCTAAAACAAATAATTCACTTTAACACTGTGTTCTGTTCATTTTCTTAAATTTGTTAGTATATAAAAATATACAAAAAGGATGAATACAGCATTAGGGAGACCAGTGTGTATATATATATATATATATATATATATAATCTCTAATATCATCATTAGGGAGACCGTCCTTTATTTACTGCATTAGGGAGACCAGTTTATATATAAAACCTAATACCAGCTATAGGGAGACGACCATAAATTTACTGCATTACGGGGACGACCATCCATTATTATAGGCATTAGGGGGACGACCATCCATTATTATAGGCATTAGGGAGACGACCATCCATTACTATAGGCATTAGGGAGACGACCGTCCATTAGTATAGGCATTAGGGAGACGACCATCCATTATTATAGGCATTAGGGGGAACGACCATCCATTATTATAGGCATTAGGGAGACGACCATCCATTATTATAGGCATTAGGGGGGACGACAATCCATTATTATAGGCATTAGGGAGATGACCATCCATTATTATAGGCATTAGGGGGACGACCGTCCATTATTATAGGCATTTGAGAGACGACCGTCCATTATTATAGGCATTAGGGGGACGACCGTCCATTATTATAGGCATTAGGGGGACGTCCGTCAATTATCAGGCATTAGGGAGACGACCGTCCATTATTATAGGCATTAGGGAGACGACCGTCCATTATTATAGGCATTAGGGAGACGACCATCCATTATTATAGGCATTAGGGAGACGACCGTCCATTATTATTGGCATTAGGGAGACGACCGTCCATTATTATAGGCATTAGGGAGACGACCGTCCATTATCATAGGCATTAGGGAGACGACCGTCCATTATTATAGGCATTAGGGGGACGACCGTCCATTATTATAGGCATTAGGGGGACGACCGTCCATTATCATAGGCATTAGGGAGACGACCGTCCATTATTATAGGCATTAGGGAGACGACCATCAATTATTATAGGCATTAGGGAGACGACCGTCCATTATTATAGGCATTACAGGGACCAATTGTATATATATATTTTCCAATTTTATTTTGATAAAATAGCATTTTCTAAAACAAATAAAACACTGAAAAAAATGTATTTGTTCACCTGATCAAAGGTTCATGCACGATATTCTCAATTTTGAAATGTATGCATTGATTCACACACGGCCAGATATCTGGGTAGAACCACCGACCATCCACAAGCCAGCCAGATAGCTTCCACATGAAACAAACATACCCCTGGTATAGCCACCTTAGTACATCTGAAGTAGCCGACATACTTTGCGACTAAACTCACACAGGGACGCCTGAATTTAGATTAACTACCTAGGATCCATGAAAGTGTCTATATTTATCACCGGAGGGCAATATCTGGGCAAATGTCTTTGAAAATGCCATGGTTACATCACATGATGATGATAAGTTTTTTAAGTTTCACGAGTCTATCAAGCCATTTCACATCAATGAACACCCAACCCAAGTCTAAGGTTACTGGGACATGCACACAAAAAACTTTGCATGATAACGACATATATATTTCAAGTTTCATTACATCCCATTGTGCTAGACAATCTATATCTCGCCACTTTAGGATTGCAACAATAAATCTCTTGATGCTGCTTCATATATTCTTGACAGGCTTGACATGGAACTCAAAGCATTCCTAGAATCTCATTGCATAAATAGACATACCATAACACAAGATAAAGATATTTCATTTTATTCAAATTTATAATGAAACAAGTGCTTTCACTATAAAGTGACAAAAAGATAGCTTTGGATATCTAAGCATGATTATAGAAAGTGCTGTTAACTGTTATTAATTTATTCCGTGATACGATATTTCAAATTAAGACTACATTATCTCCAACCGCCCAAAACATTCACGATATCTCCAACTGCCCACAACACTCACGTTATCTCCAACCACCCACAACATTTATGTCATCAAATTTCCAAAGTAAAATATTCGGTCTATTGCTATGTGATCTCCCATATCCTATGATATAATCTACCATATCATATGATACAACCTTCCATATCCTATGATACAATCTCCCATATCCTATGATATAATCTACCATATCATATGATACAACCTTCCATATCCTATGATACAATCTACCATATCCTATGATACAATCTCCCATATCCTATGATACAATCTCCCATATCCTATGATACAACCTTCCATATCCTATGATACAACCTTCCATATCCTATGATACAACCTTCCATATCCTATGATACAACCTCCCATATCCTATGATACAATCTACCATATCCTATGATACAATCTCCCATATCCTATGATACAATCTTCCATATCCTATGATACAACCTTCCATATCCTATGATACAACCTTCCATATCCTATGATACAACCTTCCATATCCTATGATACAATCTCCCATATCCTATGATACAATCTTCCATATCCTATGATACAACCTTCCATATCCTATGATACAACCTTCCATATCCTATGATACAACCTTCCATATCCTATGATACAACCTTCCATATCCTATGATACAACCTTCCATATCCTATGATACAACCTTCCATATCCTATGATACAACCTTCCATATCCTATGATACAATCTTCCATATCCTATGATACAACCTTCCATATCCTATGATACAACCTTCCATATCCTATGATACAATCTCCCATATCCTGCACTTCAATCTACCATATCCTATGATACAATCTACCATATCCTATGATACAATCTACCATATCCTATGATACAACCTTCCATATCCTATGATACAATCTACCATATCCTATGATACAATCTACCATATCCTATGATACAATCTCCCATATCCTATGATACAATCTCCCATATCCTATGATACAATCTACCATATCCTATGATACAATCTACCATATCCTATGATACAACCTTCCATATCCTATGATACAACCTTCCATATCCTATGATACAATCTACCATATCCTATGATACAATCTCCCATATCCTATGATACAACCTTCCATATCCTATGATACAACCTTCCATATCCTATGATACAACCTTCCATATCCTATGATACAACCTTCCATATCCTATGATACAATCTCCCATATCCTATGATACAACCTTCCATATCCTATGATACAACCTTCCATATCCTATGATACAATCTCCCATATCCTATGATACAATCTCCCATATCCTATGATACAATCTCCCATATCCTATGATACAACCTTCCATATCCTATGATACAACCTTCCATATCCTATGATACAACCTTCCATATCCTATGATACAATCTCCCATATCCTATGATACAACCTTCCATATCCTATGATACAATCTTCCATATCCTATGATACAACCTTCCATATCCTATGATACAATCTCCCATATCCTATATCCTGCACTTCAATCTACCATATCCTATGATACAACCTTCCATATCCTATGATACAATCTCCCATATCCTGCACTTCAATCTACCATATCCTATGTGTAATTGCACATTATTTAGGCTTGGTTATTTCACGTATTATGGCTTTCCTTTTATCTCTAACTGTTTTTCTCTCATTAAAAAGTTTTGTCCTGATCTTCCAATATTGCTCATCTGCAATGGATTCCAACTTATTACCGCTAAGGAAGTCCATTATTTCCTTTTTACCTGCAAGAAAACAAAACATGATACCAGATTTAAAGATTATGGTATTTCGATTGTAATTATGCAAAGCAATAGGTGAATTTAGGTCATTCATGGCAATTTTTAATATTAATTTGCACAACAGCATATTCTGCATCAATAGTTCCTAGGTGTCATCTCTCTAATTTTAAAAACTAATCCAAAGGTCAAAAAATGTTGAAATCTGTTCAAATTAAAGGACACATACTAAATATGGCTCTTACTGTTCAAGACAAGAATATTTAAATAGGTGGGGGGCAAAGGTTTGAACAAACTTGGTAGAGGACCACTAGAAAATGCTATTTTCAGGGCCGAGCAGTCTTAAGATGTTTAAAGTGGTTCCTTTTGGTTTTCATGGCAGCCAGAGTTCTCCATGAAATGGAATTCTTTGAACAAATTTGAAAGGAGACGCATCGATCATTCCTGTGGAGTTTGGTTGCAATTAATCCAATGGTTTATGGGAAAATGTTATAAATATATATATAAAACCCAAATACCAGCATTAGGGAGACCAGTTTATATATACATCCTAATACCAGCATTAGGGAGACCAGTTTATATATATAAAACCCAAATACCAGCATTATGGGGACGACCGTCCATTATTAGGGAGACGACCGTCCATTATTATAGGCATTAGGGAGACGACTGTCCATTATTATAGGCATTAGGGAGACGACCGTCCTGTCCGTCCACTATTATAGGCATTAGGGAGACGACTGTCCATTATCATAGGCATTAGGGAGACAACCGTCAATTATCAGGCATTAGGGAGACGACCGTCCATTATTATAGGCATTAGGGAGACGACCGTCCATTATTATAGGCATTAGGGAGACGACCATCCATTATTATAGGCATTAGGGAGACGACCGTCCATTATTATAGGCATTAGGGAGACGACCGTCCATTATTATAGGCATTAGGGAGACGACCATCCATTATCATAGGCATTAGGGAGATGACCGTCCATTATCATAGGCATTAGGGAGACGACCGTCCATTATCATAGGCATTAGGGAGACGACCGTCCACTATTATAGGCATTAGGTGGACCATTTGTATATATTTATTACCAACTTTGTTTTGATAAAAATAGCATTTTCTAAACAAATAAAACACCTGACACATTCTCAGGCCCTGATGGTATATTCGGGCCCTGATGGGCACAAGTGTATAACCTACAACCTGTCAGCTGGATAGCTTCCTCATTTGTAAGAATTAGACACCGCAAGTAGAATTCAAACCTGCAGCATTGAGGGGCAAATGATTGTAGTCAACGACCGTAACCACTCAGCCACGTATGCCCCTAAAGGCCCATTTCAGCTTTTTATATTCAAAGTACATATACACAGACTATTTGTGATATATACCGTGCACATATAGGTAATGTCTAACCTTCCTAAGGAGATAATGAATTGTAATACCTCTGCTTAGCATCCTGGTTAGCGGCAAATGTCACCTCATCACATCCATTTTGCCCTAAATCACTCTGCTTAGCATCCTGGTTAGCAACAAATGTCACCTCATCACATCCATTTTGCCCTAAATCACTCTGCTTAGCTTCCTGGTTAGCAACAAATGTCACCTCATCACATCCATTTTGCCCTAAATCACTCTGCTGATATGGTACTGAAACAAACAGATGTTGTCAGCTGTATATTTACATCGCTATTGCATTTCCTTCGATGAACATATGTGCCCCAATTGTATACAATTTCGTATGACTGTTCCCAACCAATGATATGCAACTCAAAGTTACGGGCATTCAGTGTTAGGCAGAAAAGGCGTGTATTACAGCTTACGCTGTTCCACGGATGATCTATTTACACTGTAAGTTGCAAATCTGAACTAAAAGTGTGCTAAATTTTCTTTGTGTCATTGAAAAAAATAATTAATGTAAATATAAGTAATGAATCGCGGGTTAATAGTTTCCATCATTGAAATAACAAGTAAAAGGGTAACAACGGTACATGAAGCTTATTACAAAACTAAAAATGTATGCTAAAACTTACATATATCAGAAGTTGTTGTAAACCGTGAATCCTCGTCAATCATGTGGAATGTTGGATTATCATCATTTTCTGAATCAGAGCAAACAAAGGATACAAAGAACCTGATGGAAATTTTAGAGAGATATGTACATCAACATGTTCAAGGAACTAAAATATAGTCCATAAAGAAGTCATCTTTTCACAAGCTGTAATATTATGTGCACTAATGATTAGTTACCCCTTGGAAATGTTACTAACCTGTCCAATATGGAAAAATGGTTAACCGATTCTCCGGTTTCTTGAAAACTATGTGTTCAAAGTTTGAATGAAATAAAATCTGTCAACATTTAGTTATCACTTTTTTCTTTGGCTTAAACTCATTACCTACTTTGTGACCCCAGATACCTTGTATCTCAGATGCAAACTTCACCTACATATGCCTGGGAACTTTAGACTAGATTAAAAGGCTGATTTCTCAAATTTGTGTTCATGTTCCCAGAATTGCTTCACTACTGTACTCACCATAATCGGATTCACTAACATCGCTGCCGGGTACGTAATCGTCATCTAATCCAAATGGATCTGAATCTTCAGTGTCTGAAAAAAGCATTTTTGTTGTGACAATGGGGCAACTTAATGCAACATAAGGATCTGACATGTGCATTCCCAGTCTGCTGGCAAGTGGCTTGGCACACCGATCAAATTGAATAAACATTATATATTTATTATACCATTTTTGGAATAACCGCTGTGCAATCACCCCCCACCACACTTGACCGACATATCAAGTTGTAATGTTACAGATTCAGATTATTAACACCATCTTTACTTTATTTCTTTCTGTTGGGATATTTATCGTCACTTCTAGTTATTTTAGTAATTTATATTTTTTGAGGATACACATGTAGTGCAAGAGAAGACACAGAAGATGCTCCAATTTCAGAAGTATTCCTTGTTATTTTATACATGTAAGCACAGTGTATAAATTATTATACATTCGATCACCTTTTTGGTCATCGGATCTGATGCACCTTTTTCTCAAACATTTTTGCTTCAGTCTGCATTGGTTTTAGTATGAAAACAAATAGGCCATACAAAACCTTAGTTATGGTTCTAGTGCATTAGTCCATCCACATTCTGTTCCTGAATATTGGTCTCCACAATATTTGTTTGGTATATTACCAGTATAATTATAATTAGTTTATGGTAAAACAAGAAATACTGAATGCAACGAAACATGAGCAAAACTTACAAATCAACACCCTTACCATAGCTATGAAACATGAACTAAACTTACAAAATCAACACCCTTACCATAGCTACATGTATATTCATCATCTGGAGTATGTTTCTACATGGCAATGTAAACTGTCTTATTAGTCAACTGGTGATAAGCTATTTTATCTATATACTGTCACTTATTAAAAAATGTTCTACAATTTTTCTCTTGTATCAATTTTCCTTTCCAAGACGCAGAGTTAATTCCCTTTATATGGCAACAACATGATCATGCCTGAAGTAATGAAACAACCGTATGCCCTCCTGATTAAGATAATTATTGTTCATTGAAAGCAACAATTGGTGATGATTTACATATGATGACACATGCAAACTTTGGCTTATTAATGAAGCATAGGTATGAAATAGTGCCGGAGATTCGGACACAACCAATTGATCAAAAGTAGCTTAGTCATAGTAATTTGACTTCTGACCTTGAAGTATGACAATTACCGAATGTGACTAGAACAATGTTGTGAATATTTGTGCTGAGTTGTTTCACAATCATTGAAGTGGTTCAAGAGTTATATTCATAAATTAATATCATTGACTTCTGTGACCTTGAACCGACCATTGAACTATGTGACCTTGAACCGATTTGAATGTATTTCAGGTTATCAAGTAATACCAGATTTCCTAAAAGAGTTTGAAATTATCAAAATGATGATGATGGTTATTATTATATATAGCACATATTAATATTCTAACCTTTTTCCTCCACCACAAATTTCCCTCTTTGTCGCCATAGTTATAAACAACCTCCTCCCCTGGCTGGATGTCTTTCTTCGCAAACAAAACCAATCTCTCTATGCCACCAACAACCTTCAACATCATTACCGAATTGCAGGAATTACTATCTGCATCATTTACATACTGGCAAATATGACCAGATGTTCCTTCCGCATCAATGCTGTAAAGAAATAAACCGAAATAATTAATTATTATTGAAAACTCATAGCACCTAACATACAATAATACAAAGAAATAAAGTGTTATATTTCCGAAATTACTCTCCAATTTTATTGAAATATTCTAATCTTACTACATGTATTTAATTAAATATTCTCAAATACTTCTAGAAACCCTGAATTTTGTTTGTTCAAAAGAGTAAAATAATACATCTAGTCTGTTTTCAATGAAACAGTAATACAATATATTTAACATCATGTGATGATCAAAGTTTATATGAATATCAACCACTAATTTGAAGTTAGCTATCCTATAACTAGAATTATGCGAATGAGATGTGTCTGTTGTCTGCTTGAAGTGCCAACACTCAAGGCAAAATGTAAATCCATTCAATACTTCCAAATTATTTTTATTAAAAAACAACTATTTTGCCGAACAATAAGTTGATTGGATATACTTGCCCCACAAATGCATTTGACGAGACGCCATAGTTTAGACAGCATTGGCGTCTGCACATTTCTACAATTTTTGCTAAAACAAAGTAGCTACCTAAAGATACTTTACTAGCTACCTTGAGATACTAGTAAAATTAAACAAATATTTACAGTCAACCCTGTGCTAAAGGCCACCTCCGAATAAAGGCCGCATATGATAAACCTGTCTCTAAAGACCACCATTTTTATCTCCCGTCAAGCCATTTTCAATGCATTTTAACCCTCTATTGAGAGACCTACCAACAAAGGCCACTTTTTAACTTACCCGAGGGTGGCCTTTATAGACAGGTTTGACTGTATATATATTTTTAAAGAAAAATCCAAAGTACTTCTGGTCAAAAGCATGCTTAAAATACTGACAGATGTATGTAAACTAACATACAAATAATAATTTATCGCATTTTAAATGGCATTATATGCTACATGAAAGCTTACCACAATTTTCTTCCTTTATATGTATAAAAGAACATCTTGTTTCCAGCATTTTTTCTCTCTCTCAATTCACCTTCCTCAGCAATTATTCTTTCCCCAACATATTCGAGCAAAAAACTTCCCTTTTTAAAATGTGTTGTGCTGATTACTCCAAATCCTGAAAAGTAAAACACGTATATCACATTATTGCTTAAAGCAGCATTATATCATACAAAAGGATGTTTTGGGTAAAATATAAATACTAATGTGTGTGTGTTTACAAAATTCGAAAGAGTCGCTCAGAAACGATAAAATTCAAATAAATATAAATCGCGTATACGCGAATTTGTTTATCAACAAACGAAATGCAAACACACGCAGCTCGCATGCGTGAAACAACAGCGGATATGCCATGTTTGTTTTCATCATTATCGAAGGAGGGTGATGCATTCCGAATGTAAATCAGGTTCCGATTGTAAACAAGTGCGCGTGACCGACCAACTCGGAAAGTCCTACTTTCGGTTTCGAGTTTGTTTTATCGCAAAAAACACTGTTTACTAATTGACCATAATTATACAAATTATAATTTAAGAATGTGTAGCAGCATTGCTACACATACGTTAAATCTGAATTTTTCAAATAGATTTATGTCATACGGTGTAATGCTGCTTTAAAAGAATGAAAATGAAATATATGAAATCAATGCAATAATTGTTACAAGATCCATAAATCTGCAAAGAATCATAGCTAGACATAATTCTGATACTGTCAAAAATGTTGCAATTTTACCTTTATAATCTGATAAATATCTAACAGAAAATCCCTCTCTGTCATATCCTGCCTCACAGAAGAATTTTAAGTTTTCATGAGGTGATGTTTCATTTTCCTGAAAGCAATCAAGTTCCTTCTTTAGAACAAAAGTGACACAACAACTAGGCCATAATTAATCAAATTCTAAAATAAACTACTGCTAGCTGCTTTGATAGTATAATTGGGCCTGAAAAAAGTTTTAAACAAATAATGAAATATATTTTTTATATTTATACATGTAATAATGACAAACGGGCAGTGTTGGGCTGTGTCTTAGTTTATACAAATTTATTTTAGCTCGATTGCGAAACCAAGTTCTTTCAACTTATATTAATCACTCTCGAGACCTCATTCCTGGTGGAATCCATCGCCATGAAGGAGAGAAGAGGCAATGTGGAATTTAAATGCCTTGCCTAAGGGCACAATCGTAACGGCACCAGCGGGGCTCGAAATCCGGACCTTTCGCACCTAAAACGAACGCGCATCCACTGCGCTATCACGACTTCCACGGCCTGTGTCTTCCTGAAAACCATTGGATGGACCGACATGTCCAATAAATTTAAGAAATGTCTGACGATGTTTTTGCAGTGAATTGCAGATTGGCATTGTTATAAGAGTGCAAATTTCATTGTATTGAAAATCAGCTTTGCTTAATAATTTCAAAGATCAATGTACTTACATTTGATGACCTTTGCTTTTCAAGTGCAATCTTGAGCTGAAAATCACAGAAATTGTCAACTTGAGGAACATAATCTCTATATTTCAACGTTGGAAATTGACTGGTCAATACAAGCATGATGGGTCGACCATCAATACTGACTAAAACCACTCAATAACGGTCGATTGAAAAGTTTGCTCTAATAATTAAGTTATTTCTCATTGAATGTTTTTAGTGAATATTGATGAGTACAAAGCAAAGCCTAGTCGTAAATACTGGTACACAATTATCATAAATATGACTAAAATTCTCTTTAATATATTCCTCATTGCTGTGAAATATGATCAGTAAAATTAACGACAATCTGTATTATGTGCATGTATACGAACGTTGAATGTTATTGTTTACATTGATCGATTCCGCGCATGCGCAGTATAGCTGGAGGGCAAAAGACATCCATATCCGTTATACTCAAAACATAAACAAGTGATAAAAAGCTTAAAAATGCGACGGAAATCTGATACTAACCATTTAAATCACCTATCAACGGAAGATAGAAATAGATATTGGTCTAAGTTAACCGTAGGCGGTGAAAAACTACCAGATCCATTTGTTGGGGTATAGCTAGAATGCGAAAAGAGGCGAAAAGAACATGAAGTGCGAAAAGGAACATGAAGTGCGAAAAGGAGCTGCGAAAAGAACATGAAGTGCGAAAAGAAGCTGCGAAAAGTAAATGAAGTGCGAAAAGGACATGCGAAAAGGAGCTGATGCGAAAAGGGCATACGAAAGAGGCATACAGTGCGAAAAGGACATGCGAAAAGAACATATTGTATGAAGAACCAGCGAAAAGAACATTTTGGTATCAGAAAAGTATAACAATTGTGTCAGGAATATTTTGCTAAATCGATTATGATGATGCACGGGACTGTTCGTGCCAAACCCGATCGTCCCTAGGACTGGTCGTCACACGGACTGTTCATATAGAGCTGTTTGCAATGAGGCGGGAATAATGTTGAACATTGTCATTTAAAAGCTACATGTATCAGAACTAAATGTGCATATAACAAAATATTATTTACAGTGCTGTGTACATTGAAAATGACGTAGTTAATTTTAAATTTAAGTATGTTCACAGACCAAAATAATATTAGGTCTGTGGTATGTTATTACTATTATAGAAATAGTAAAATGAATTATTGACAGTAATTTGATCATACCCTTTCCTAAGTCCGTTTCATAATCGATGTAGCGAAATATTCCTATACACTATTGTTATACGGTACTTTTATGATGCCAACATGTTCTTTATGCAGGTTATTCATACAGTATGTTCTTTTCGCAGGTCCTTTTCGCACTGTATGCCGCTTTCGTATGCCCTTTTCGCATCAGCTTCTTTTCGCAGCTCCTTTTCGCATTTCATGTTCTTTTCGCAGCTCCTTTTCGCACTTCATGTTCTTTTCGCCGAAAATGTCCTTTTCGCATTCTAGTCATACCGCATTTGTTGTGGAAGAGAAATCGTGGCAGAACTCCATCACAAAATGGCCCCCTGTACAGTATGGGGACATTTGGAATTATTTGGTGAATACCCCAGGACTTTACACGGCAGAATCCATGAAAGCATACAAATCCTTGGACGGATATAACTTTTTTGTGTCAGGTCATGTCCACAGGCACCAGACACAAATTTTTTATTTTATTTTTGGCCTATGGTCATATAGTAAGTAATATATAATATTATATATTACTTACTATATGACCATAGGCCAAAAATTAAAAAAAAATTGTGTCTGGTGCCTGTGGTCATGTCCGTGAAGTCCTGTACTTTGATGTGAACGATTCAGTTTGTTTTTTAAAATCGACAGTTGTGCCATCACACAAGATTAGTGATAAGAAGCAGTGGCACCAGACCTGGGTCTGCCTTGACAAGAAAGGAGGGTACATCGTCTCTGCACATTGTACATGTAAAGCTGGGTGAGTTTTGATAAAACATATACATTTTTTAATGATTTTTTTAAAGTTTTAGTATGATCTTGCCATTCTCTGGCTGCCTCAGTGTCTGGGTTTGAACCTCGGACAATCGGATGGTGCAAGTCGTATTATAAAAATTGTATGGCCGTATTAAATTTATTTCATATCGTTCACTTGACTAGACTGTCCGAACAAATGCAATTATCCGAAAATAAAGTCACATCCGAATTTACATCCGCAATGGTGAACGGGCCCAGTTTTATAGATTACGTGTTGTGTTGTCAGAATATTAAACCTCATGCCGTCGTAAGATAGACTACAAAAATAATGAAATAAATAAATTATTAAACAGAAACTTACCATCTTCCTTCCGTAAGAAATCGAACTCATTGTGTGAATTTGTGTTGAAGAAAAATCCGTCCTTTCCAAAACAGGTGCGACATGATGTCATCCGTAGTTTACTTTGCAAATCATTTCATGGTGTTAGTAAATCTTACTTTTTTAAAATCATAGCAATAACTCTGCTTTTAACATATAAATAAACCAGCACAGACAAAACGGCATATGCCGTTTGAAAATTAGACATAAATATCCCAAAATGTAGGTAAATTTCGTAAAATCCCCGGTCCCCTTAATGCCTAATAAAAAGGATGTCAAAATATATACGATGACACATTAAAACACACGGTATCTCTGTTATATGTTCATTGAAACATTTTTCGTTACATATTAACCAACTACACCAAGAGTACAATAAATTAAAATTGCACAGTCCACAATAATTAGAGTGCTTCATTTCAGAATACTGTCTTGAAATATTAGGGGGACCGCAAATGATCGCCCTAATCCACCGGTCTCCCCAATGCTGCCAAAAAAGGATGACTGGTCTCCCTGCATATGATGCATATGATATACATATATATAGGATATAAGCCTCGATCCGATACGCGAAGCTCCGAACTATTATTGATCATCTGGTGTTTATATCTTACTTAAAACACACACTTATATAACAAGATCTTTCAAATTAAAATTACTAATTTCCTACATTTACGCATAGGACTAATTGTAATACTCCAATATTAAATAACAATGGACATTATTGTGCGTGTTTTACGTTTATTTATCGTCGCTACCGGTTGCCCATATGAGCGAAGCCTCCTGAAGTGATTAGTCATTTTAGAGTATTGGAGGATAGTGCATGATACAGACAGATACCCATTCCAGAGTCTCCTCTGGTTCTTTTACATGCACGGTGTACAGCACCAAGAGACCTCGGTTTAACGTCCCATCTGAAAGACTGTTAATTTTATTAGGGTCAGACGGGGGATCGAACCTGCGATCCCTGGATTACCAGTCCAGCGTGTTACCACTGGACTACAGATCCGTCTGTGTGGACATTATTATATATATATATATATGCAGCGCATCAATGAAGATAATACCTAACTAGGTGGTTGTATAGTTAAACACCTTCTCCGTATCACTATGTCCACGTATATTTTGGGCGTTTACGAAACTAGAGATGTACGCAAGATTCTTTAAATGATAATGATTATCTACATAGTGTGGCGTCCCCCCTCGTCTGCTCTTACTCTACGTCTGGTCTATTTACGACTCTTTCCAAGGTTTAAGCTACATAAACTCTCTGGTCGGTTGTCTAGGGGTATATTTCATTTCTCTATCAATACAATAACAACGTAACACAATGTTCTTTTCTATCTATTTTACTGGTCGTCTGGTATATCTTCTATTTCGTATATTCAAGTCTCGTGTATCTATGATCTCTTCTCTATATCATAATCACTTCAAGCCTCATTAGTTTCTAGTGTCTTTATTAGATCACCGCCCTGTCGATAATTGGATTACATTTTTAATCTTCAATATACAATCAAGGATATCTCAATTAGACTGTCTAATTAGATCAGCCGCTCGCGTCTCTTGATAAATTCAATATCTCACCGAACTGTTCTGGTATCAATTTATTACCGCTATATTTTAGAGATAATTTGTATCTCTTATCTATATCATATTATTTATCACGTATTCTATTCAAGACATACGGTGCTATTTAATCCATCGCTATTCAATGTGTCCGTAACACTTAAGTTCAATTTATAGTTCGTTATATACTGAGTCAAAAAAGAAACGATACCAAACTAAAAATAACGTAAAACGGATAAAACCATAGAAAGGTTTAATATAGTATTACGTATCAGTACCGGGTATCTTATTGCAACGTCAGCCAACCATAAACACAGGTAAATAAACACCCGATAATCCTGGAACGCCGAATTTCCGATTTGCACGTGCTCCTCAACAAAGACAACTTCCTATACATGTACAAATCGGAAAACCGGTTTATTGTACTGGTATTGCATTATCATCGAGGAAAAACACCTCTTGTTACCTTGTTACCTCTAAACTTAGTATCGTGTGCAAAATAGCTGTTTTTTGCACAATAGCCATACATTACACACATTAATGTCTTGATTTATGATTGAATGTATATTGTATTCCGTGTGTGTATTTCATTGTCTTCTTGTTGCATCATTGTATTACATCCATGTTTATGTTTGTTGTATTTTCACATGAGCCTCTGGCTTACTGAATTTGAAAATAAAACTATCTTATGATACATATTAAGTGTTACCATTGGACTACAGATCCGTCTGTGTGTGTTATTTCTGGCTGTGATTTGGACTTAATGTATAGATTTTAAAATTGGTATAACAACAACTGATAACAACTCATATAATTAATTACGATTATTACCAAATCTAGACTATCATTTTATAAAGATTTAAAACATTTAAAATTGATTTTTCATATTTGTAAATTGATTAATTCAAGCTGTTTTATATACTTTATTAAACAAACACAATATCGATATGCAAATGTATAAGGACAATCTGCGACAACCTATGAGGATGGTTGTCAGATCATAAATAACGTATCATGGTAGATCAGTGGTTACCACTGGATTCGTCACAAATCCAGTGGTGCGCGCGCGCACACACGCACGCACACACCGGGCGGGTTAAAGGGCAAACTGGCGAGGCTAAAGGGCAAACTGGCGAGGCTAAAGGGCAAACTGGTGGGGCTATAGTGCAAACTGGTGGGGCTAATGGGCAAACTGGCGAGGTTAACGGGCAAACTGGCGAGGCTAAATGGCAAACTGGTGGGGCTAAAGGGTAAACTGGTGAGGCTAAAGGGCAAACTGGTGGGGCTAAAGGGCAAACTTGCGGGGCTAAAGGGCAAACTGGCGAGGCTAAAGGGCAAACTGGTGGGGCTAAAGGGCAAACTGGCGAGGGCTATAGGGCAAACTGGTGGGGCTAGAGGGCAAACTGGTGTGTGTTAAAGGGCAAACTGGTGGGGCTAAAGGGCAAACTGGCGAGGCTATAGGGCAAACTGGCGGCGCTAAAGGGCAAACTGGCGGGGCTAAAGGGCAAACTGGTGGGTTAAAGTGCAAACTGGCGAGGCTAAAGGGTAAACTGGCGAGGCTAAAGGGCAAACTGGCGAGGCTAAAGGGCAAACTGGCGAGGATATAGGGCAAACTGGCGAGGAGATAAGGCAAACTGGCGAGGCTATAGGGCAAAGTGGTGGGGCTATAGGGCAAACTGGCGAGGCTATAGGGCAAACTGGCGAGGCTAAAGGGCAAACTGGCGAGGCTAAAGGACAAACTGGCGAGGCTAAATGGCAAACTGGTGGGGCTAAAGGGCAAACTGGTGGGGATAAAGGGCAAACTGGTGGGGCTAAAGGGCAAACTGGCGAGGCTATAGGGCAAACTGGTGGGGCTATAGGGCAAACTGGCGAGGCTATATGGCAAACTGGTGGGGCTAGAGGGCAAACTGGTGTGTTAAAGGGCAAACTGGTGGGGCTAAAGGGCAAACTGGCGAGGCTATAGGGCAAACTGGCGGCGCTAAAGGGCAAACTGGCGGGGCTAAAGGGCAAACTGGTGGGTTAAAGTGCAAACTGGCGAGGCTAAAGGGCAAACTGGCGAGGCTAAAGGGCAAACTGGCGAGGCTAAAGGGCAAACTGGCGAGGATATAGGGCAAACTGGCGAGGAGATAAGGCAAACTGGCGAGGCTATAGGGCAAACTGGTGGGGCTATAGGGCAAACTGGCGAGGCTATAGGGCAAACTGGCGAGGCTAAAGGGCAAACTGGCGAGGCTAAAGGACAAACTGGCGAGGCTAAATGGCAAACTGGTGGGGCTAAAGGGCAAACTGGTGGGGATAAAGGGCAAACTGGTGGGGCTAAAGGGCAAACTGGCGAGGCTATAGGGCAAACTGGTGGGGCTATAGGGCAAACTGGCGAGGCTATATGGCAAACTGGCGAGGCTAAAGGGCAAACTGGCGAGGCTAAAGGGCAAACTGGTGGGGCTAAAGGGCAAACTGGCGAGGCTATAGGGCAAACTGGTGGGGCTATATGGCAAACTGGTGCGGCTAAAGGGCAAACTGGTGGGGCTAAAGGGCAAACTGGCGAGGCTAAAGGGCAAACTGGCGAGGATAAAGGGCAAACTGACGGGACTATATAAAGTACAAAGCGCCCTGCCAATCCGCTCTAGAAAACCTCATATAGTTCCAAGGGTAGACACCATCAAACCTCTAGTATTACCCGGAGTTGGGATATTCGCAGCTGCTTGGTTAATGATTATGGTGACACACGCGTGTACTTGCTTAATCTTGTCTTTTTGTAATTGTAACATTGTTTGTTTGTTTGTTGGGGTGGAGATTTGTTTTTAATGAAAATAGGTGTGGTCCAACCCGTTGTTGCGGTGATTGCATGTTATATAATACATTGTGGGGGCTAACGTTCATAATAATATAATATTATGCATGTACCGTATATGTCAATCTGTTAGGTTTGACCACAACTGTCACACGATCTGGGACAACTATTCTTCGAAAGGTGATATGGACACAGTGTGGCGTCCGTGGTTCAGTGGTAGCGCGTCGGACTTGGAATCGAACGGTCCCGGGTTCGATACTCGGTCAGACCACGTATGTAGTGTCATTGAGCAAGGCACCTCACACACGTTGCTTAGTACTGGTTAACCACTTAGGTCGGCTAAGTCTGTCCAGGAAAACATGTCTAGGTCCCCGCAAGGGGTTAAACATTAATGGAACATACATACATGTATACGTTTTATTTTTCAATTAATTGACCTAGATTCCCGTATCTCTGGCCACTCGAATGGGCGTGGAACAAATATGTATTTATATTAATTTACCTGTGTTCTAGAATCATACAAGTCGTACAGCCGACAACGTCGTGGTTTCCACAGTACATATCTATAATCTTTATATCATGCTTGACACATCTGTCCGTCGGTACTGTCGGAAGCTCGGAAGTAAGAACTGCCGACTTAAAACTGGATTTATCTAGAAGTTGGTGTCCTTTTAATGGCGGAAATCGTGCGTGCATATCTGTACATGACTGGCAACAATAGCATTGGCACTCCATACAGTACTTTATTGCGTCTCTGTTTTTGTTTACCTCAGCACAAAAGGTACATTTAATATTTACTATTTCATCCGAAAACATTTCACAACCGCCTGTAGCCATTTTATTACTATTCCGTTAAAGATCGACTTCAACTTTCGATTTCGCTTCAAAATAACTCCCAACAATACACGGAAACAGACGGCCAGTCTTGACCCAGATTCTTATAAACAGGTAAACAAACATTAAAACTGTTCGTTATAAAATCACCGGTTTAGCGTATTTTGGCAATAATTATACTACTTTCGACATACTCTGTTTACTTTGGTAGGTTGTTTTGTAACTGTATTATATCCGTATTTATATAACTACTGATAACAGAAGTGAATATTAGAGAGTAAACACGAATTCACGTACTAGTTTCGTCTAAAAAACCCGTTAGTCTAACGATGATTTCGGGTAGTAACTTATTCATCCACATATACTGGGTACTCCAAGCACACACTACTGAGTATGACAGGGTGGCGCTTGTCGGAGACCGTTGATAAACATCTCATTTGAGACACAGAATGTTGAAAATAACCACATACTAAGGTCAAAAACATCTATCTATCTATCTATCTATCTGTCTGTCTGTCTGTCTGTCTGTCTGTCTGTCTCTGTCTGTCTGCCTGCCTGCCTGCCTGCCTGCCTGCCTGCCTGCCTGCCTGCCTGCCTGCCTGCCTGCCTGCCTTTAATGTCGAACCCCTTGCGGGGATATAGACATATTGCGCATCAAAAACCGCAAAGAAGTTAAAAGTATGAATAGTTAAAAGCATACTTTAAGAAAGTAATGCAAATAAGTTGTGGTAAAAGTTTAAAAGCAGCTGCGCAGAACAACAGTTACTAGGGACTTGCATGGTCAATATGGCAAACTGTCGTATTGAATTGCGATGTGGTAGGGAGATGGACAATGTCAGGAAGGAGATGGTTCCAATGGTAGATTGTTCTTGGGAAAAAGAAAAACTTGTAGTAGTCTGTAGTTGCTGTAATTAACCTATTGATTATGGAATGGCAATGGCGAGCTGGACGGGAGAGGGCAACTAGGTAATTTTCAATGGGAATAGCAACACGATCATTATGCATTTTATACAGAAGGGATAACCTATTGTCAATACGCCGTTGATCTAGTCTGCGTAGATTTAGGGAATGTAGCATGTCTGTAACACTAGAGGTACGATAGAACGCGGTGTCGTCTCATATACCGCTGGACATATTCATATGTCTATCAATGTTTGGGTATGGGGCAACCAGATCTCGGAGCCATATTCAAGCTGGGGTCTCACTAGTGTCTCGTAAGCCATGGACTTAAGGGGTTCGGATTTGACCTGGAGGTTTCTACGTAGGAATCCTAATGTTTGGTTTGCGAACGAACGATGTAGTTTTATTTAAAGTCGCCACCGCATAAATGCATTTGGGCGACTGATGGTTTGCTTTCTTAGTTGACCTTTTTATGTGAGTGTCCCAATACAGGTTATTTGAGATATCCACGCCAAGGCTGAGGTGACCTACTCAAGTAGGACTCCATGGAGTTCATATTGACTGGGAATAGGATGCTTCCTTCTGGTGACGTGGATAACTTGACATGTGGGGGGAGGGGTTAAAGTCCATGTCCCACTCCAACTCCCACTCTTCTAATCTCTTAAGATCGTTTTGGAGTGTGACCGATTCATTTGCAGATGATAGATAGACTGCAGTATCATCTGCAACGATACGGACTTTGGAACTAATGTTTTGTGGGAGGTCGTTTATATAGGCTAGGAAAAGCAGGGATCAAAGTACGGATCCATGTGGGACTCCAGAGGAATGGCATCTGAACTAATACCATTAAGGACAACTGATTGGAGTCTATTATCTAGAAAACTCTTAATCCACCTTAATGTTTGACCTCTGACTCCATAGTCATGCATTTTAGTAGTACTTTCTCTTGCCTTACTGAAGTCTAATAGGATGAGACCTACCTGATGCTTATTGTAGACAGAGGTAACCAAGTTATTGATTAGCATTACTAATTGGGTCACGCATGACCGTTTTTCTCTAAAACCATATTGCAAATGGTACAGAATACTGTGGTTAGTGAAGTGTTTTACTATCGAGGAGGAAACTAAGTATATGTTCTAGAACATTGTATATAACACATGTCAGTGAGATAGGCCTATAGTTGGCGGTGTGTGACTTGTCCCCTTTTTGTAAATGGGAGCAACATTTGCTGACTCCCACAGGGCCGGCAGTGATCCTTCGTTGAGGGTAGGGAGGCCATTCCAATGCTATGGGTTAATATAGTTAATATGGTGCGTGTGACCTAAATGTTACTAATGCATTCCATTACTTATGTACATTGTATGTTTTATTGATGCCAAGCACCTTGTGGGGACCATGCCATGATTTTTGGACAGGCTTAGCAGACTAAGTCACTAACCAGTACTGAGATGCCTCACTCAATGACACTATATGTGCCCCAAGCTAGTATCAAACCCGGGACCCTTTGAATCCAAATAAGACACTCTACCACTGTGATGCCCCCAGTAGATATCCTTTCCACCGCTTCGCATCTTTTCGGGAAATGTAGCAAGTTAGGTTTATTTAAACTTATCAGACATTTTACCTTTATGAACAGGAAGCACATTTTCAGCGGGTGTTCAGCCTTTTAGCCGCCCAGTGTTCTCTTGGTGTAAGTTAATCAAGAGATTTAATCCTTCGCCTTATTAATTTGTATACGTAATTGTTTAATATGCAGCGATAGTACTAGCTATATTCACAGGCACCAGACACAAAAATTTTTTTTTTTTTTTTGGACTATGGTCATATAGTAAGTAATATATTATATATTACTTACTATATGACCTTAGGCCAAAAAAAAAAAAAAAAAAATTTTTTTGTGTCTGGTGCCTGTGGCTATATTGAGTTCCGTATAAATTTAATGATTCGTACTCAAGAAGGTTCGAACCACTTTGTCTTGTGTCAATCGGTTTCTTTATACGTAAAGAAAAAAGGTTGTATAATGTTTGGTTGATAAATAAAGTACTTCTAGTTAACATTTGTATTTCATTTTTGATAGTAATTTAATTAGGAACTGGCTATGTTGATGGTAAGAAATTAGAATAAACTTGTACATGTAAGTTGTGGATTGTATTTTTATGTCTGTTGTTTGTATCTTGCCGTTTTTTACCATCAGTCGATACAATATATGCAAACCAAGCGCATCTGGTGTTTTGATTGTATCCGGTTAAACTTAGCTGGTCCAACGAGGAAGCAGTCTCGGGGGTTCGGTAACAACCACTGCACCACTGGACAATGGACGACACACTAAGTAATTCTCTGAACCATATAACCCATATAGGATGCATTATGGGTATATCGCGGTACTAGCTATTAAAAACCAAATTACAGATATACTATTATGTACCTGAATTTAAACCTCATTTTGCATCATCTTATGACTTCTCCACTTCAACATTACACATACACAAAGAAGAAATACTATTGGGAATCACTTGTGTTTATCATGTTTTTGATGCCATCGTGTCAGCTGTTACGTAATCAGTAGTTCCGAGTATACTGCGGCAAATGGCCGAGGCCCTGATTTGGGTGGTTATACAAAGGTAGTCATAATAAAATTATGTGAGTATTTGACAGAGACCTTAATCTGTATAATATGTAAGTCTAGAAGTAAATTTGTCATTTTAACATAAAACATGAATATCTTTTTAATCTCCCACCAAAAAACAACAAACAGCCTTAGGCCCACGATGGGCCTACTTTTTATGAATAATAAAATGCGGGAATCTGGCTATATCACCACATGTCAATAGATTTACATTACGGAAGAAAGTTCAATAGATATGAACATCAACTTGTTTTTAATAAAAAATACTACATTTGAGGGGGAGACTGTTTTGAAAAGTAATCATTCAATAGAAAAAGCGCGTCTCGGACCTTAAAATTATGCCCATATTTGGTAATACGGGAATTACATAGTAACCTAAATACGTGATCAAAGCAGCTTCATTCATAAATACCAGGTAGCAGACCGCCATTTTACAAAGTTGGAATGAAAATAAATATATATTATGGACATTTGGAGCATTTTTTCAGATAAAGGGGTGGGGTAATTTTGCATAGATCTTGATATTCAGGTAAGCATCTTGCATCAGTAATTTTCGAACCACTTACGTTGACAGTTTATGATTTCTTGTTTATCAACACATGTTTACCTTTCTGGGTCAACACTGATCCAATGGAAAGAATGATAGGTGGCGTTATTTTACCTCGTTCTGAAAAAGTGTTGATGCCTCGGTATGTTACGACCAGCGGTATGTTAAGAAACGACTATACATTCGTAGGAACAGATATTGCGTCTAACTACTGGTACATTTCAAGATTATGTGACACTTGGGTGTGTCATTCCTATACGAGTAATGCATATTTACGTTTGTTTACCTGTTAATCTCGTTTTGGCGAAAGTAGGTTAAATCGGTGCGCACTATATCATAAGCCAAACCGTGTTTCCGTGTATGTTACAAGAAACTGTACTAGATACGTGTGACCCCACTGGGAAATTGGTTCCGGGTCGTTGTACCCTAGAAAGTAGTTTTTGCAAACAAGCAGACCATAATTTGATGATGTTTTACTGTAGAACCAGAGACTGTTTGCATTTCTTATTGTGTTTGTGGTGCATCTGTGGCATTTGTGTTCATTTGAAGAAGACTTTTTGTGAATTTATTTCAGTACTACTTGCTCCAGAGCATTGATGAGTAAACAGCCCTACATGACAGCTATGATCCCTACGCATTCCATTTTCAACCGGTGTTTGTTTACATTTGAAAATTGTGAAAAACTTTGATGGTGATGCCATGACTTAGTTGTGTCTAACAGCAAGTAGCAGCCCTGGAGTTTACAGAACTGCATGCGGTAAAAGTTTATTCTTGTTTGGAACTGAGCAGCATATTGTACCCTAATGGTGACTGCATACTATGGACCGGCTGTGTTAATACATGAGCAGCATATTGTACTAATGGTGACTGCATACTATGGACCGGCTGTGTTAATACATGAGCAGCATATTGTAGCCTAATGGTGACTGCATACTATGGACCGGCTGTGTTAATACATGAGCAGCATATTGTACCCTAATGGTGAATGCATACTATGGACCGGCTGTGTTAATACATGACTGCATACTATGGACCGGCTGTGTTAATACATGAGCAGCATATTGTACACTAATGGTGACTGCATACTATGGACCGGCTGTGTTAATAAGCAAGGCTATGGTCAATTTCATTACAGAGACCCTCGGGATGAATGCACTGCTGGGCATCGAACACGAACTGCTCACCGTGTTGCTTTGATGGTACTCTACAAGGACTTTGATGTTGCAGCCAGCAAGCATCACATTTATGCAACACTAAATTGTGCATAAACGTGAAGCACCTTGTTTTTGAGGGAAATGCATCTAATAACATGAGAAAAACTTGTTTTTCAATTTCTAGGTGCTGCGGCCACAACATGAATGGGTCAATCTTACCAGATTGTCTGATGCATTTACAGGAGTGATATGTTATTATTTATGTTTCAGTTCTTAATTATATAGTACTGCCTGCTTCATATTCTAAATTCTGACCGTGTGTGTCTGGGGAGTGGAGTGTGTGTGTTGTGGGGGGGGGGGGTTAAAGGAGGGAAGAGAGTAGCATGAAAAATATGTATGTTTTTTATTTCATATTTGTAGGGTTCCCCGTTTCGGTCGGCTTCAGACCATCATCAGACATTCTGCCATGAATGTGACGGAGTTGTTTGTTGGATTTTAAGGTGTATGTGTGCGTGTTTCAATAGTGTTCCTTTACTCCGCCTTGCCAGTTGGTCGGTTTAGACTCCGAGATCATCAAGTTGACCCTTCTTGTATTCATCGACATTCTGAGGACCGTCATTTCTTGCCCGATGGTATTTATCTTCCAGTTTCGCTCTATTTGTATGCCGCCATGTTTTGTACTTTTGTGTCTTTTTATATTTTTGCTGACGACTTTCTCGTTTCGATGTTGTCAATAGATACCTGAAGGGTTTCGGCGACAAGGTGTGTGTGGTGATTTTTGCTAGCTTCCTGTCCACTGAATCTTTCAGTGAATTGTTCAAATGAAGTGTTTTTGAAGCCAGCACTCCTGCAACGTTACGTGAGCGATTGATTTCTTTAGGCATTGTTGAGAGAGTGGCCCGGTTGAATGCTTCGCATTTCTGTGTCGAGGTCTGGCTGGCAACACTTCGTACAGCTTGCTCGCTCAGTCGGACTTCCAAAATTGTTTCGAAGAGTGGTCTGTCATTATCCGTCAATTTCAGCGGCTGTATACCATGTGTGAGAAGAAATTTGGACTTGTACCACCAGTCGCCTACACCACCTATGCCCGAGCAGACAAGTGATTCGTGTGGACAATAGCTGCAGTTTCCCTCGTAACACTGGATTGTAGCAGCACGGATGGAAGGTAAGAGGTGTACCACTGATGTGATATCACCGTCTCCTATTATACGCAGCTCCTCAATCACAGTGCTACATCTGCATCTTATATCCTTGGCCAAGGCTGCCAGAGCTTGTCTTCTAGATTCTCTGGTCTTCTTCCCTGGAAATATATCCGTACTGAAGTGGGCATTTCTGGTGCGTCTAATTTGACCACTTCCAAGATGGTTTGGATCAGCCTGCCTTGACACTTTCCAGGAGCTTCCCAGCTGGTCATATAAGTCCTGCATGCCAAGGTATGCTTTGGTGTCTCCATCTGTAGTCAATGTTCGCACGAATATATCCTCCAGGGAGAAATTTTCTGCGATATCGTGTGCCATTCTTCTTTCGGAATGCGGCTGCATGTATTGTGTATTTGCTGTGCATCCTGCATGGCCATCAGGACACGTCACCTCAAAGTTCCGGTTTCTAAGATACGCTCCGGTCCAACACAGTTTGTTTTCAATGGCCAGGCCAATTATATATTTGCTGGAGGTGTGGTTCTCAATGGCCACACCATAAGCCTGAGAGGCAGCTTGTCCAGGTTTGTATGATGATGTCAACCTGTTGGCATTGTACCGGCCATCGAACGACATGTCAAAATGTTGCGGATTTGGAGCACCTTGTTCTCGGTTGTGTTTTATAACTAACTGCCTCTTTTTGGCCATGTCTGAGTTGTTCAGTTCCTGCACGTTGACACTGGTCTTGTTTACTAACATCTGCATGTGGCTGCTGGCAGGTGGTGGTATGTCCAGGGAACTTATCAGTAAGTTTGCCTTTGAAATTCCTATAGGCATGTCCATCAGTGCTGACGCGAGCATCATGTTAATGGCAGCACCGCGGTTGTCGATACATGTTTCATAAGTCCTATATCTCTCGCTAATGAACTGGCAGTTATCGCACTTAAACTGGAGTTTTGATCCAAGACCAAGTTTCTGTTCATAAATGAGGCTTACACTAAGTATCCTGTACTTTTCAGATAAATTCCTGTGTGTTTCAGAGATTGTACTCATCATTGAAATGACCAAATTCAAGTCCATGATCCGATTTCCCAGGTGAACAGCATTTCCCTCTTGTTTCCCGTCCAGATGCAGCCGAAGTGATGGCGTCGTGTCTTCTGTCGCTGACTTGTGTGGTGGCGTATTGTTGGTGACCTCAGAACTAGTTCCTGGCTGGTCACGGTCCTCATTAGTTTTACGGTAAGCTTGCAACTTTCGGTGCTTTAGCTGAAACATACTGCCGGAAGAACGCCTCTTCAAATTTCCTTTTGCCATGTTGGATGAAATATGATAAGTGAAACTCACTATTCTGACTTGTCTGTATATTGCTTTGGAATCAAATGATGCATCCATTCTGTCAGACATATCTAGGTAGCATGGTGTTGATCTGCAATGTCCCAAGAGACAGACCTACGCTGGCAGGTACTGATAGCTCGATGCTAATAGTCTGCTTAATAGCCATTGTTTACAGACTGGGGTGTCATTGGAACTCTATTATCAGTAGTGTGTTCTCTCCACTGTTTTCTTAAGTTTGGTTCATTGAGATTTATTTGTTTATAAATGGATTAGCAATTCTGGTATGAAATACACTATCTGTGCTAGTTGCTGCAGAGAAATCATGAAACAATGAGCAGTGATATGTGCAAATTTGCATAGAAAACTGTCATTTTCTCAATATAATAACTCATAAGGCCAACCAAATCTTACTAATTGGCTTCATGTCCTCTTCAAGTAAAAGGTACAACATCTAACTGTCATTATGCACTTTAGTTCATGCAAATCTATGGAGTACTTTTGAAATTGAAGCCTATTATGTAAGGCCAGTGTTTTGCTCGTTAAGTACATTTCCGAGCTCTTTCGACAGGACAATTTCTCATTTTTTTGAATGACTACTGTATCATAGTGAATCTATCCAGACATGTTCTTATACTGTTTTGTTTCTCGTAATATATGTAAAAGCTTGAATAACTAGCAAATTGAAGGTTTGCAAAACTCTTAGTGCATATATACGTGTGACCCCACTGGGAAATTGGTTCCGGGTCGTTGTACCCTAGAAAGTAGTTTTTGCAAACAAGCAGACCATAATTTGATGATGTTTTACTGTAGAACCAGAGACTGTTTGCATTTCTTATTGTGTTTGTGGTGCATCTGTGGCATTTGTGTTCATTTGAAGAAGACTTTTTGTGACTTTATTTCAGTACTACTTGCTCCAGAGCATTGATGAGTAAACAGCCCTACATGACAGCTATGATCCCTACGCATTCCATTTTCAACCGGTGTTTGTTTACATTTGAAAATTGTGAAAAACTTTGATGGTGATGCCATGACTTAGGTGAGTCTAACAGCAAGCAGCAGCCCTGGAGTTTACAGAACTGCATGCGGTAAAAGTTGATTCTTGTTTGGAACTGAGAATTTGACGATTTACTATAGCACGAAGAAGGAGAAAATACAGTGGTGTGCATCCTATATAATAACCCGAAAGGCCAAAAACTGCTATTGCATTTCCATAGGTCACAATTACTATCTTCCTCTAATGTCGAACCCCTCGCGGGGATGTAGACATTACGATAGGCGGTGCCATTATATGTCACATTTGGGGTGTTTACATGACAAACATGCATTGTACTACATAATTCGAGACACATTACATTTAATACATCAGAGTATAGTATTGTATATATTGTTAGTGGATATGTTGCCAATAATTATATCTACTGTTGGAAGCATCGACGTCCGGTTATGTTGCATATACAGTTAGCAGCTTCGACCACATTCTATGTTGCCCATATATCTACTGTAGGAAGCATCGACGTCCGGTTATGTTGCCTATATATCTACTGTTATAAACTGCATGCGGTAAATGTCGATTCTTGTTTGGAACTGAGCATTTGACTGTGAAAGTTGATCGATTTACCATAGCGCGAAGAGTATATTCAGTGGTGTGCATCCTATAAATAACAGGCAGAATTGGTGTTATATTTGAATAAATCAGGAAGTTTTGGACCCACAGACATGAAACTTCACACACAAGTAGCTGGTTGGTGTAGAAATCAGAATTGAAGAGGATTTTATCATGGTGAATAAAATTTAAATTTTATTTGAATTAAATTTTTAAGTTTACATATTTGAAGAGGATAGGAGTTGTTTCCCTTGGACCAGATGCTATGAATATCATTTAGTGTCGTCTGCAATTCGGCACAGACAATATCTAGCAACAATGATGCAAGTGTGACAATTTCAACATTAATTTCATATTTAATTTTTATTTAATTTTTTTCCCATTCGTGACCTTAGATGAACCATGTTTATGATCAACATATTGCCCCATAATGGTGAATGCAGTGTGGGGGGGGGGGGTGGAATCATGTGAACACTAATTGCAGCTATCTTTTATTTCTCAATTTTAGGCTCCTCCTTTTCGGTTGGCTCCAGCCCATTAAGGCATTATCAGACATTCTGCCACTGGAGCTGCTTAAGGATTTCTAATAAACTGTTTTTCAATCGTGTTGCTTTATTCTGCCATGGCAGTATATAGGTGGGTTAAAATCCAAGATCATCAAGTTTACCCAACTTATATTCGTCCGCAAGCCGAGGACAGGAATTCCGAAAGCGTTGGTATTATCTCGCATTTGCGCTCTATTTGTGTGACACCATGTATATGTAGTATTGTCTTTTTATCTTTTGTTTATGCTTTTCCCGGTTCTAGGTTTCTAGGTTGTCAAGATGTACCTGGAGGATTTCGGTTACAACGTGTGTGTGTGTCCAATGATTTCCGAGATGTCTTTCAATGAATTGTTCATGTGAATTTTTTCCAAAGCCAGCACTCGTGCAAAGTTCTCTGGGCGGTTGCTTTCTTTCGGCATTGTTGACAAGAGTTGCCTGACTGAATGTTTTACTACATGCATGTATGTGTTGAATTCTTACTGGCAACAACTCACTCAATCTAAATTTCATAATGATTTTAAGCCGTATCATGTCATTGTCCGTCAATTTCAGCTGCTGTATACCGTGTGTGGGAAGACATTGTACCACCAGCCGCCTACTCCACTTGTACCAGAGTAGTCAAATCATCCATGTGGACAGTAGCTACAGTTCCCCCAAAGCACTGACCTTGTATCTGCACTGTTGGAAGGTAAGAGGTATGTGTAACACTGATGTGATATCAAAAGCTCCTATTTTGCATAGAAAAGTGTCTTTCTCTCAATATAATAACACAAAGGCCAAGCAAATCTTCATAATTAGATTCCTGTCCTCTTTAATGAAAAGGTACACTACCTGGCTGTCATTATGTACCAGAATTCATGAAAATCTATAAAGTACTTTTGAAATGGTAGCACCTTCTGTAAAGCCAGTGAATTGCTCGATATGTACATTTCCGAGCTACGAAGACTGGACAATTTGTCTTTTTTTTAATGAATCCTATATCATAGTGAATCGACCGAAAGATCTTCTTGTAGTGTTTTGTTTCTCGTAATATATGTAAAAGCTTGAATAACTAGCAAATTGAAGGTTTGCAAAACTGTTAGTGCATATATCGTGTGACCCCACTGGGGAATTGGTTCCGGGTCGTTGTAGCCTAGAAAGTAGTTTTTACAATCAAGCAGACCATAATTTGATGATGATTTACTGTAGAACCAGAGACTGTTTGCATTTCTTACTGTGATTGTGGTGCATCTGTGGCATTTGTGCTCATTTAAAGAAGACTTTTTGTGCATTTATTTCAGAATTACTTCTCCAGCGCATTGATGAGTAAACAGCCCTACATGACAGCTAGGATTCCTACGCGCTCCATTTTTAACCGGTGTTTGTTTACATTTGAAAATTGTGAAAAACTTTGATGGTGATGCCATGACTTACTTGTGTCTAACAGCACGCAGCAGCCCTGGAGTTTACAGAACTGCATGCGGTAAATGTCGATTCTTGTTTGGAACTGAGCATTTGACTGTGAAAGTTGATCGATTTACCATAGCGCGAAGAAGGAGTAATATTCAGTGGTGTGCATCCTATAAATAACAAGCAGAATTGGTGTTATATTTGAATAAATCAGTAAGTTTTGGACCCACAGACATGAAACTTCACACACAAGTAGCTGGTTGGTGTAGAAATCAGAATTGAAGAGGATTTTATCATGGTGAATAAAATTTAAATTTTATTTGAAATTAAAATTTTAAGTTTACATATTTGAAGAGGATAGGAGTTGTTTCCCTTGGACCAGATGCTATGAATATCATTTAGTGTCGTCTGCAATTCGGCACAGACAATATCTAGCAACAATGATGCAAGTGTGACAATTTCAACATTAATTTCATATTTAATTTTTAAAATTTATTTTTTTCCATAGTGACACATGAATGAAACATGTTTATGATCAACATATTGCCCCATAATGGTGAATGCTTGGTGGGTGGGGGGGGTATGGAAGCATGAACACTAAGTGCAGCTATCTTTTATATCTCAATGTTAGGCTCCTCCTTTTCGGTTGGCTCCAGCCCATTAAGGCATTATCAGACATTCTGCCACTGGAGCTGCTTAAGGATTTCTAATAAACTGTTCTTCAATAGTGTTGCTTTATTCTGCCATGGCAGTATATAGGTGGGTTAAAATCCAAGATCATCAAGTTAACCCAACTTATATTCGTCCGCAAGCCGAGGACAGGAATTCCGAAAGCGTTGGTATTATCTCGCATTTGCGCTCTATTTGTGTGACACCATGTATATGTAGTATTGTCTTTTTATCTTTTGTTTATGCTTTTCCCGGTTCTAGGTTTCTAGGTTGTCAAGATGTACCTGGAGGATTTCGGTTACAACGTGTGTGTGTCCAATGATTTCCGAGATGTCTTTCAATGAATTGTACATGTGAATTTTTTCCAAAGCCAGCACTCGTGCAAAGTTCTCTGGGCGGTTGCTTTCTTTCGGCATTGTTGACAAGAGTTGCCTGACTGAATGTTTTACTACATGCATGTATGTGTTGAATTCTTACTGGCAACACTCACTCAATCTAAATTTCATAATGATTTTAAGCCGTATCATGTCATTGTCCGTCAATTTCAGCTGCTGTATACCGTGTGTGGGAAGACATTGTACCACCAGCCGCCTACTCCACCTGTACCAGAGTAGTCAAATCATCCACGTGGACAGTAGCTACAGTTCCCCCAAAGCACTGCCCTTGTATCTGCACTGTTGGAAGGTAAGAGGTATGTGTAACACTGATGTGATATCAAAAGCTCCTATTTTGCATAGAAAAGTGTCTTTCTCTCAATATAATAACCCAAAGGCCAAGCAAATCTTCATAATTAGATTCCTGTCCTCTTTAATGAAAAGGTACACTACCTGGCTGTCATTATGTACCAGACTTCATGAAAATCTATAAAGTACTTTTGAAATGGTAGCACCTTCTGTAAAGCCAGTGAATTGCTCGATATGTACATTTCCGAGCTACGAAGACTGGACAATTTGTCTTTTTTTTTAATGAATCCTATATCATAGTGAATCGACCGAAAGATCTTCTTGTAGTGTTTTGTTTCTCGTAATATATGTAAAAGCTTGAATAACTAGCAAATTGAAGGTTTGCAAAACTGTTAGTGCATATATCGTGTGACCCCACTGGGGAATTGGTTCCGGGTCGTTGTAGCCTAGAAAGTAGTTTTTACAATCAAGCAGACCATAATTTGATGATGTTTTACTGTAGAACCAGAGACTGTTTGCATTTCTTACTGTGATTGTGGTGCATCTGTGGCATTTGTGCTCATTTAAAGAAGACTTTTTGTGCATTTATTTCAGAATTGCTTCTCCAGCGCATTGATGAGTAAACAGCCCTACATGACAGCTAGGATTCCTACGCGCTCCATTTTTAACCGGTGTTTGTTTACATTTGAAAATTGTGAAAAACTTTGATGGTGATGCCATGACTTACTTGTGTCTAACAGCAAGCAGCAGCCCTGGAGTTTACAGAACTGCATGCGGTAAATGTCGATTCTTGTTTGGAACTGAGCATTTGACTGTGAAAGTTGATCGATTTACCATAGCGCGAAGAAGGAGTAATATTCAGTGGTGTGCATCCTATAAATAACAGGCAGAATTGGTGTTATATTTGAATAAATCAGGAAGTTTTGGACCCACAGACATGAAACTTCACACACAAGTAGCTGGTTGGTGTAGAAATCAGAATTGAAGAGGATTTTATCATGGTGAATAAAATTTAAATTTTATTTGAAATTTGAAATTAAAAGTTTAAGTTTACATATTTGAAGAGGATAGGAGTTGTTTCCCTTGGACCAGATGCTATGAATATCATTTAGTGTCGTCTGCAATTCGGCACAGACAATATCTAGCAACAATGATGCAAGTGTGACAATTTCAACATTAATTTCATATTTAATGTTTAATTTAATTTTTTTCCATGAGTGACACATGAATGAACCATGTTTATGATCAACATATTGCCCCATAATGGTGAATGCTTGGTGGGTGGGGGGGGGTATGGAAGCATGAACACTAATTGCAGCTATCTTTTATATCTCAATGTTAGGCTCCTCCTTTTCGGTTGGCTCCAGCCCATTAAGGCATTATCAGACATTCTGCCACTGGAGCTGCTTAAGGATTTCTAATAAACTGTTTTTCAATAGTGTTGCTTTATTCTGCCATGGCAGTATATAGGTGGGTTAAAATCCAAGATCATCAAGTTAACCCAACTTATATTCGTCCGCAAGCCGAGGACAGGAATTCCGAAAGCGTTGGTATTATCTCGCATTTGCGCTCTATTTGTGTGACACCATGTATATGTAGTATTGTCTTTTTATCTTTTGTTTATGCTTTTCCCGGTTCTAGGTTTCTAGGTTGTCAAGATGTACCTGGAGGATTTCGGTTACAACGTGTGTGTGTCCAATGATTTCCGAGATGTCTTTCAATGAATTGTTCATGTGAATTTTTTCCAAAGCCAGCACTCGTGCAAAGTTCTCTGGGTGGTTGCTTTCTTTCGGCATTGTTGACAAGAGTTGCCTGACTGAATGTTTTACTACATGCATGTATGTGTTGAATTCTTACTGGCAACACTCACTCAATCTAAATTTCATAATGATTTTAAGCCGTATCATGTCATTGTCCGTCAATTTCAGCTGCTGTATACCGTGTGTGGGAAGACATTGTACCACCAGCCGCCTACTCCACCTGTACCAGAGTAGTCAAATCATCCATGTGGACAGTAGCTACAGTTCCCCCAAAGCACTGACCTTGTATCTGCACTGTTGGAAGGTAAGAGGTATGTGTAACACTGATGTGATATCAAAAGCTCCTATTTTGCATAGAAAAGTATCTTTCTCTCAATATAATAACCCAAAGGCCAAGCAAATCTTCATAATTAGATTCCTGTCCTCTTTAATGAAAAGGTACACTACCTGGCTGTCATTATGTACCAGAATTCATGAAAATCTATAAAGTACTTTTGAAATGGTAGCACCTTCTGTAAAGCCAGTGAATTGCTCGATATGTACATTTCCGAGCTACGAAGATTGGACAATTTGTCTTTTTTTTAATGAATCCTATATCACAGTGAATAGAACCGAAAGATCTTCTTGTAGTGTTTTGTTTCTCGTAATATATGTAAAAGCTTGAATAACTAGCAAATTGAAGGTTTGCAAAACTGTTAGTGCATATATCGTGTGACCCCACTGGGGAATTGGTTCCGGGTCGTTGTACCCTAGGAAGTAGTTTTTACAATCAAGCAGACCATAATTTGATGATGTTTTACTGTAGAACCAGAGACTGTTTGCATTTCTTACTGTGATTGTGGTGCATCTGTGGCATTTGTGCTCATTTAAAGAAGACTTTTTGTGCATTTATTTCAGAATTACTTCTCCAGCGCATTGATGAGTAAACAGCCCTACATGACAGCTAGGATTCCTACGCGCTCCATTTTTAACCGGTGTTTGTTTACATTTGAAAATTGTGAAAAACTTTGATGGTGATGCCATGACTTACTTACTTGTGTCTAACAGCAAGCAGCAGCCCTGGAGTTTACAGAACTGCATGCGGTAAATGTCGATTCTTGTTTGGAACTGAGCATTTGACTGTGAAAGTTGATCGATTTACCATAGCGCGAAGAAGGAGTAATATTCAGTGGTGTGCATCCTATAAATAACAGGCAGAATTGGTGTTATATTTGAATATATCAGGAAGTTTTGGACCCACAGACATGAAACTTCACACACAAGTAGCTGGTTGGTGTAGAAATCAGAATTGAAGAGGATTTTATCATGGTGAATAAAATTTAAATTTTATTTGAAATTAGAAATTAAAATTTTAAGTTTACATATTTGAAGAGGATAGGAGTTGTTTCCCTTGGACCAGATGCTATGAATATCATTTAGTGTCGTCTGCAATTCGGCACAGACAATATCTAGCAACAATGATGCAAGTGTGACAATTTCAACATTAATTTCATATTTAATTTAATTTTTTTTTAAAAATTAAAAAAAATTCTTTTTATTTTAGACCCATTAGATAGTCGTTGTTTACTGTGTTTCTTAGGTATGGAGGCATTTTCCATGAGTGACACATGAATGAACCATGTTTATGATCAACATATTGCCCCATAATGGTGAATGCTTGGTGGGTGGGGGGGGTATGGAAGCATGAACACTAATTGCAGCTATCTTTTATATCTCAATGTTAGGCTCCTCCTTTTCGGTTGGCTCCAGCCCATTAAGGCATTATCAGACATTCTGCCACTGGAGCTGCTTAAGGATTTCTAATAAACTGTTTTTCAATAGTGTTGCTTTATTCTGCCATGGCAGTATATAGGTGGGTTAAAATCCAAGATCATCAAGTTAACCCAACTTATATTCGTCCGCAAGCCGAGGACCGGAATTCCGAAAGCGTTGGTATTATCTCGCATTTGCGCTCTATTTGTGTGACACCATGTATATGTAGTATTGTCTTTTTATCTTTTGTTTATGCTTTTCCCGGTTCTAGGTTTCTAGGTTGTCAAGATGTACCTGGAGGATTTCGGTTACAACGTGTGTGTGTCCAATGATTTCCGAGATGTCTTTCAATGAATTGTTCATGTGAATTTTTTCCAAAGCCAGCACTCGTGCACAGTTCTCTGGGCGGTTGCTTTCTTTCGGCATTGTTGACAAGAGTTGCCTGACTGAATGTTTTACTACATGCATGTATGTGTTGAATTCTTACTGGCAACACTCACTCAATCTAAATTTCATAATGATTTTAAGCCGTATCATGTCATTGTCCGTCAATTTCAGCTGCTGTATACCGTGTGTGGGAAGACATTGTACCACAAGCCGCCTACTCCACCTGTACCAGAGTAGTCCAATCATCCATGTGGACAGTAGCTACAGTTCCCCCAAAGCACTGACCTTGTATCTGCACTGTTGGAAGGTAAAGGTATGTGTAACACTGATGTGATATCAAAGCTCCTATTTTGCATAGAAAAGTGTCTTTCTCTCAATATAATAACCCAAAGGCCAAGCAAATCTTCATAATTAGATTCCTGTCCTCTTTAATGAAAAGGTACACTACCTGGCTGTCATTATGTACCAGAATTCATGAAAATCTATAAAGTACTTTTGAAATGGTAGCACCTTCTGTAAGCCAGTGAATTGCTCGATATGTACATTTCCGAGCTACGAAGACTGGACAATTTGTCTTTTTTTTTAATGAATCCTATATCATAGTGAATCGACCGAAAGATCTTCTTGTAGTGTTTTGTTTCTCGTAATATATGTAAAAGCTTGAATAACTAGCAAATTGAAGGTTTGCAAAACTGTTAGTGCATATATCGTGTGACTCCACTGGTAAATTGGTTCCGGGTCGTTGTACCCTAGAAAGTAGTTTTTACAATCAAGTAGACCATAATTTGATGATGTTTTACTGTAGAACCAGAGACTGTTTGCATTTCTTACTGTGATTGTGGTGCATCTGTGGCATTTGTGCTCATTTAAAGAAGACTTTTTGTGAATTTACTTCAGTACTACTTGCTCCAGCGCATTGATGAGTAAACAGCCCAACATGACAGCTAGGATTCCTACGCGCTCCATTTTTAACCGGTGTTTGTTTACATTTGAAAATTGTGAAAAACTTTGATGGTGATGCCATGACTTACTTGTGTCTAACAGCAAGCAGCAGCCCTGGAGTTTACAGAACTGCATGCGGTAAATGTCGATTCTTGTTTGGAACTGAGCATTTGACTGTGAAAGTTGATCGATTTACCATAGCGCGAAGAAGGAGTAATATTCAGTGGTGTGCATCCTATAAATAACAGGCAGAATTGGTGTTATATTTGAATAAATCAGGAAGTTTTGGACCCACAGACATGAAACTTCACACACAAGTAGCTGGTTGTGTAGAAATCAGAATTGAAGAGGATTTTATCATGGTGAATAAAATTTAAATTTTATTTGAAATTTGAATTAAATTTTAAGTTTACATATTTGAAGAGGATAGGAGTTTTCCCTTGGACCAGATGCTATGAATATCATTTAGTGTCGTCTGCAATTCGGCACAGACAATATCTAGCAACAATGATGCAAGTTTGACAATTTCAACATTAATTTCATATTTAATTTTTAATTTAATTTTTTTTTAAATTTTTTTTTTAAATTAAAAAAATTTTCTTTTTATTTTAGACCCATTAGATAGTCGTTGTTTACTGTGTTTCTTAGGTATGGAGGCATTTTCCATGAGTGACACATGACTGAACCATGTTTATGATCAACATATTGCCCCATAATGGTGAATGCTTGGTGGGTGGGGGGGGGGGTATGGAAGCATGAACACTAAT
>CM026387.1:16762879-16800417 GCA_014843695.1 Archivesica marissinica
TACACCAACCAGCTACTTGTGTGTGAAGTTTCATGTTTGTGGGTCCAAAACTTCCTGATTTATTCAAATATAACACCAATTCTGCCTGTTATTTATAGGATGCACACCACTGAATATTACTCCTTCTTCGCGCTATGGCATGCTCAGTTCCAAACAAGAATCGACATTTACCGCATGCAGTTCTGTAAACTCCATGGCTGCTGCTTGCTGTTAGACACAAGTAAGTCATGGCATCACAATCAAAGTGTTTCACAATTTTCAAATGTAAACAAACACCGGTTAAAAATGGAGCGCGTAGGAATACTAGCTGTCATGTAGGGCTGTTTACTCATCAATGCGCTGGAGAAGTAATTCTGAAATAAATGCACAAAAAGTCTTCTTTAAATGAGCACAAATGCCACAGATGCACCACAATCACAGTAAGAAATGCAAACAGTAAAACATCATCAAATTATGGTCTGCTTGATTGTAAAAACTACTTTCTAGGATACAACGACCCGGAACCAATTCCCCAGTGTGGTCATACGTATATGCACTAACAGTTTTGCAAACCTTCAATTTGCTAGTTATTCAAGCTTTTACATATATTACGAGAAACAAAACACTACAAGAAGATCTTTCGGTCGATTCACTATGATATAGGATTCATTAAAAAAAAGACAAATTGTCCAGTCTTCGTAGCTCGGAAATGTACATATCGAGCAATTCACTGGCTTTACAGAAGGTGCTACCATTTCAAAAGTACTTTATAGATTTTCATGAATTCTGGTACATAATGACAGCCAGGTAGTGTACCCTTTCATTAAAGAGGACAGGAATCTAATTATGAAGATTTGCTTGGCCTTTGGGTTATTATATTGAGAGAAAGACACTTTTCTATGCAAAATAGGAGCTTTTGATATCACATCAGTGTTACACATACCTCTTACCTTCCAACAGTGCAGATACAAGGTCAGTGCTTTGGGGGAACTGTAGCTACTGTCCACATGGATGATTTGACTACTCTGGTACAGGTGGAGTAGGCGGCTGGTGGTACAATGTCTTCCCACACACGGTATACA
Source organism: Archivesica marissinica (assembly GCA_014843695.1). Lineage (NCBI taxonomy): Eukaryota > Metazoa > Mollusca > Bivalvia > Venerida > Vesicomyidae > Archivesica > Archivesica marissinica. The sequence goes on from CM026387.1 coordinate 16,763,941, forward strand.
GCAGCTGAAATTGACGGACAATGACATGATACGGCTTAAAATCATTATGAAATTTAGATTGAGTGAGTGTTGCCAGTAAGAATTCAACACATACATGCATGTAGTAAAACATTCAGTCAGGCAACTCTTGTCAACAATGCCGAAAGAAAGCAACCGCCCAGAGAACTTTGCACGAGTGCTGGCTTTGGAAAAAATTCACATGAACAATTCATTGAAAGACATCTCGGAAATCATTGGACACACACACGTTGTAACCGAAATCCTCCAGGTACATCTTGACAACCTAGAAACCTAGAACCGGGAAAAGCATAAACAAAAGATAAAAAAACAATACTACATATACATGGTGTCACACAAATAGAGCGCAAATGCGAGATAATACCAACGCTTTCGGAATTCCTGTCCTCGGCTTGCGGACGAATATAAGTTGGGTTAACTTGATGATCTTGGATTTTAACCCACCTATATACTGCCATGGCAGAATAAAGCAACACTATTGAAAAACAGTTTATTAGAAATCCTTAAGCAGCTCCAGTGGAAGAATGTCTGATAATGCCTTAATGGGCTGGAGCCAACCGAAAAGGAGGAGCCTAACATTGAGATATAAAAGATAGCTGCAATTAGTGTTCATGCTTCCATACCCCCCCCCACCCACCAAGCATTCACCATTATGGGGCAATATGTTGATCATAAACATGGTTCATTCATGTGTCACTCATGGAAAATGCCTCCATACCTAAGAAACACAGTAAACAACGACTATCTAATGGGTCTAAAATAAAAAGAATTTTTTTTAATTTTAAAAAAAAAATTAAATTAAAAATTAAATATGAAATAATGTTGAAATTGTCACACTTGCATCATTGTTGCTAGATATTGTCTGTGCCGAATTGCAGACGACACTAAATGATATTCATAGCATCTGGTCCAAGGGAAACAACTCCTATCCTCTTCAAATATGTAAACTTAAAATTTTAATTTCAAATTCAAATAAAATTTAAATTTTATTCACCATGATAAAATCCTCTTCAATTCTGATTTCTACACCAACCAGCTACTTGTGTGTGAAGTTTCATGTCTGTGGGTCCAAAACTTCCTGATTTATTCAAATATAACACCAATTCTGCCTGTTATTTATAGGATGCACACCACTGAATATTACTCCTTCTTCGCGCTATTGTAAATCGATCAACTTTCACAGTCAAATGCTCAGTTCCAAACAAGAATCGACATTTACCGCATGCAGTTCTGTAAACTCCTGGGCTGCTGCTTCCTGTTAGACACAAGTAAGTAAGTCATGGCATCACCATCAAAGTTTTTCACAATTTTCAAATGTAAACAAACACCGGTTAAAAATGGAGCGCGTAGGAATCCTAGCTGTCATGTAGGGCTGTTTACTCATCAATGCGCTGGAGAAGTAATTCTGAAATAAATGCACAAAAGTCTTCTTTAAATGAGCACAAATGCCACAGATGCACCACAATCGCAGTAAGAAATGCAAACAGTCTCTGGTTCTACAGTAAAACATCATCAAATTATGGTCTGCTTGATTGTAAAAACTACTTTCTAGGGTACAACGACCCGGAACCAATTCCCCAGTGGGGTCACACGATATATGCACTAACAGTTTTGCAAACCTTCAATTTGCTAGTTATTCAAGCTTTTACATATATTACGAGAAACAAAACACTACAAGAAGATCTTTCGGTCGATTCACTATGATAGGATTCATTAAAAAAAAAGACAAATTGTCCAGTCTTCGTAGCTCGGAAATGTACATATCGAGCAATTCACTGGCTTTACAGAAGGTGTACCATTTCAAAAGTACTTTATAGATTTTCATGAATTCTGGTACATAATGACAGCCAGGTAGAGTACCTTTTCATTAAAGAGGACAGGAATCTAATTATGAAGATTTGCTTGGCCTTTGGGTTATTATATTGAGAGAAAGACACTTTTCTATGCAAAATAGGAGCTTTTGATATCACATCAGTGTTACACATACCTCTTACCTTCCAACAGTGCAGATACAAGGTCAGTGCTTTGGGGGAACTGTAGCTACTGTCCACAGGGATGATTTGACTACTCTGGTACAGGTGGAGTAGGCGGCTGGTGGTACAATGTCTTCCCACACACGGTATACAGCAGCTGAAATTGACGGACAATGACATGATACGGCTTAAAATCATTATGAAATTTAGATTGAGTGAGTGTTGCCAGTAAGAATTCAACACATACATGCATGTAGTAAAACATTCAGTCAGGCAACTCTTGTCAACAATGCCGAAAGAAAGCAACCACCCAGAGAACTTTGCACGAGTGCTGGCTTTGGAAAAAATTCACATGAACAATTCATTGAAAGACATCTCGGAAATCATTGGACACACACACGTTGTAACCGAAATCCTCCAGGTACATCTTGACAACCTAGAAACCTAGAACCGGGAAAAGCATAAACAAAAGATAAAAAGACAATACTACATATACATGGTGTCACACAAATAGAGCGCAAATGCGAGATAATACCAACGCTTTCGGAATTCCGGTCCTCGGCTTGCGGACGAATATAAGTTGGGTAACTTGATGATCTTGGATTTTAACCCACCTATATACTGCCATGGCAGAATAAAGCAACACTATTGAAAAACAGTTTATTAGAAATCCTTAAGCAGCTCCAGTGGGCAGAATGTCTGATAATGCCTTAATGGGCTGGAGCCAACCGAAAAGGAGGAGCCTAACATTGAGATATAAAAGATAGCTGCAATTAGTGTTCATGCTTCCATACCCCCCCCCCACCACCAAGCATTCACCATTATGGGGCAATATGTTGATCATAAACATGGTTCATTCATGTGTCACTCATGGAAAATGCCTCCATACCTAAGAAACACAGTAAACAACGACTATCTAATGGGTCTAAAATAAAAAGAATTTTTTTTAATTTAAAAAAAAAAATTAAATTAAAAATTAAATATGAAATTAATGTTGAAATTGTCACACTTGCATCATTGTTGCTAGATATTGTCTGTGCCGAATTGCAGACGACACTAAATGATATTCATAGCATCTGGTCCAAGGGAAACAACTCCTATCCTCTTCAAATATGTAAACTTAAAATTTTAATTTCAAATTTCAAATAAAATTTAAATTTTATTCACCATGATAAAATCCTCTTCAATTCTGATTTCTACACCGACCAGCTACTTGTGTGTGAAGTTTCATGTCTGTGGGTCCAAAACTTCCTGATTTATTCAAATATAACACCAATTCTGCCTGTTATTTATAGGATGCACACCACTGAATATTACTCCTTCTTCGCGCTATGGTAAATCGATCAACTTTCACAGTCAAATGCTCAGTTCCAAATAAGAATCGACATTTACCGCATGCAGTTCTGTAAACTCCAGGGCTGCTGCTTGCTGTTAGACACAAGTAAGTCATGGCATCACCATCAAAGTTTTTCACAATTTTCAAATGTAAACAAACACCGGTTAAAAATGGAGCGCGTATGAATCCTAGCTGTCATGTAGGGCTGTTTACTCATCAATGCGCTGGAGAAGTAATTCTGAAATAAATGCACAAAAAGACTTCTTTAAATGAGCACAAATGCCACAGATGCACCACAATCACAGTAAGAAATGCAAACAGTCTCTGGTTCTACAGTAAAACATCATCAAATTATGGTCTGCTTGATTGTAAAATCTACTTTCAAGGGTACAACGACCCGGAACCAATTCCCCAGTGGGGTCACACGAAATATGCACTAACAGTTTTGCAAACCTTCAATTTGCTAGTTATTCAAGCTTTTACATATATTACGAGAAACAAAACACTACAAGAAGATCTTTCGGTCGATTCACTATGATATAGGATTCATTAAAAAAAAGACAAATTGTCCAGTCTTCGTAGCGGAAATGTACATATCGAGCAATTCACTGGCTTTACAGAAGGTGCTACCATTTCAAAAGTACTTTATAGATTTTCATGAATTCTGGTACATAATGACAGCCAGGTAGTGTACCTTTTCATTAAAGAGGACAGGAATCTAATTATGAAGATTTGCTTGGCCTTTGGGTTATTATATTGAGAGAAAGACACTTTTCTATGCAAAATAGAAGCTTTTGATATCACATCAGTGTTACACATACCTCTTACCTTCCAACAGTGCAGATACAAGGTCAGTGCTTTGGGGAACTGTAGCTACTGTCCACATGGATGATTTGACTACTCTGGTACAGGTGGAGTAGGCGGCTGGTGGTACAATGTCTTCCCACACACGGTATACAGCAGCTGAAATTGACGGACAATGACATGATACGGCTTAAAATCATTATGAAATTTAGATTGAGTGAGTGTTGCCAGTAAGAATTCAACACATACATGCATGTAGTAAAACATTCAGTCAGGCAACTCTTGTCAACAATGCCGAAAGAAAGCAACCGCCCAGAGAACTTTGCACGAGTGCTGGCTTTGGAAAAAATTCACATGAACAATTCATTGAAAGACATCTCGGAAATCATTGGACACACACACGTTGTAACCGAAATCCTCCAGGTACATCTTGACAACCTAGAAACCTAGAACCGGGAAAAGCATAAACAAAAGATAAAAAGACAATACTACATATACATGGTGTCACACAAATAGAGCGCAAATGCGAGATAATACCAACGCTTTCGGAATTCCTGTCCTCGGCTTGCGGACGAATATAAGTTGGGTTAACTTGATGATCTTGGATTTTAACCCACCTATATACTGCCATGGCAGAATAAAGCAACACTATTGAAAAACAGTTTATTAGAAATCCTTAAGCAGCTCCAGTGGCATAATGTCTGATAATGCCTTAATGGGCTGGAGCCAACCGAAAAGGAGGAGCCTAACATTGAGATATAAAAGATAGCTGCAATTAGTGTTCATGCTTCCATACCCCCCCACCCACCAAGCATTCACCATTATGGGGCAATATGTTGATCATAAACATGGTTCATTCATGTGTCACTCATGGAAAATGCCTCCATACCTAAGAAACACAGTAAACAACGACTATCTAATGGGTCTAAAATAAAAAGAAAATTTTTTAATTTTAAAAAAAAATTAAATTAAAAATTAAATATGAAATTAATGTTGAAATTGTCAAACTTGCATCATTGTTGCTAGATATTGTCTGTGCCGAATTGCAGACGACACTAAATGATATTCATAGCATCTGGTCCAATGGAAACCACTCCTATCCTCTTCAAATATGTAAAATTAACATTTTAATTTCAAATTTCAAATAAAATTTAAATTTTACTCACCATGATAACATCCTCTTCAATTCTGATTTCTACACCAACCAGCTACTTGTGTGTGAAGTTTCATGTATGTGGGTCCAAAACTTCCTGATTTATTCAAATATAACAACAATTCTGCCTGTTACTTATACTATAAGGATGCACACCACTGTATTTTCTCCTTCTTCGCGCTATAGTAAATCGATCAACTTTCACAGTCAAATGCTCAGTTCCAAACAAGAATCGACATTTACCACATGCAGTTCTGTAAACTCCAGGGCTGCTGCTTGCTGTTAGACACAAGTAAGTCATGGCATCACCATCAAAGTTTTCACAATTTTCAAATGTAAACAAACACCGGTTAAAAATGGAGCGCGTAGGAATCCTAGCTGTCATGTAGGGCTGTTTACTCATCAATGCGCTGGAGCAAGTAGTACTGAAATAAATGCACAAAAAGTCTTCTTTAGATGAGCACAAATGCCACAGATGCACCACAATCACAGTAAAACATCATCAAATTATGGTCTGCTTGATTGTAAAAACTACTTTCTAGGGTACAACGACCCGGAACCAATTCCCCAGTGGGGTCACACGTATATATGCACTAACAGTTTTGCAAACCTTCAATTTGCTAGTTATTCAAGCTTTTACGTATATTACGAGAAACAAAACACTACAAGAAGATATCTCGGTCGATTCACTATGATATAGGATTCATTAAAAAAAAAGACAAATTGTCCAGTCTTCGTAGCTCGGAAATGTACATATCGAGCAATTCACTGGCTTTACAGAAGGTGCTACCATTTCAAAAGTACTTTATAGATTTTCATGAATTCTGGTACATAATGACAGCCAGGTAGTGTACCATTTCATTAAAGAGGACAGGAATCTAATTATGAAGATTTGCTTGGCCTTTGGGTTATTATATTGAGAGAAAGACACTTTTCTATGCAAAATAGGAGCTTTTGATATCACATCAGTGTTACACATACCTCTTACCTTCCAACAGTGCAGATACAAGGTCAGTGCTTTGGGGGAACTGTAGCTACTGTCCACATGGATGATTTGACTACTCTGGTACAGGTGGAGTAGGCGGCTGGTGGTACAATGTCTTCCCAAACACGGTATACAGCAGCTGAAATTGACGGACAATGACATGATACGGCTTAAAATCATTATGAAATTTAGATTGAGTGAGTGTTGCCAGTAAGAATTCAACACATACATGCATGTAGTAAAACATTCAGTCAGGCAACTCTTGTCAACAATGCCGAAAGAAAGCAACCGCCCAGAGAACTTTGCACGAGTGCTGGCTTTGGAAAAAATTCACATGAACAATTCATTGAAAGACATCTCGGAAATCATTGGACACACACACACGTTGTAACCGAAATCCTCCAGGTACATCTTGACAACCTAGAAACCTAGAACCGGGAAAAGCATAAACAAAAGATAAAAAGACAATACTACATATACATGGTGTCACACAAATAGAGCGCAAATGCGAGATAATACCAACGCTTTCGGAATTTCTGTCCTCGGCTTGCGGACGAATATAAGTTGGGTTAACTTGATGATCTTGGATTTTAACCCACCTATATACTGCCATGGCAGAATAAAGCAACACTATTGAAAAACAGTTTATTAGAAATCCTTAAGCAGCTCCAGTGGCAGAATGTCTGATAATGCCTTAATGGGCTGGAGCCAACCGAAAAGGAGGAGCCTAACATTGAGATATAAAAGATAGCTGCAATTAGTGTTCATGCTTCCATACCCCCCCCCCCACCCACCAAGCATTCACCATTATGGGGCAATATGTTGATCATAAACATGGTTCATTCATGTGTCACTCATGGAAAATGCCTCCATACCTAAGAAACACAGTAAACAACGACTATCTAATGGGTCTAAAATAAAAATATTTTTTTTTAATTTTTAAAAAAAAATTAAATTAAAAATTAAATATGAAATTAATGTTGAAATTGTCACACTTGCATCATTGTTGCTAGATATTGTCTGTGCCGAATTGCAGACGACACTAAATGATATTCATAGCATCTGGTCCAAGGGAAACAACTCCTATCCTCTTCAAATATGTAAACTTAAAATTTTAATTTCAAATTTCAAATAAAATTTAAATTTTATTCACCATGATAAAATCCTCTTCAATTCTGATTTCTACACCAACCAGCTACTTGTGTGTGAAGTTTCATGTCTGTGGGTCCAAAACTTCCTGATTTATTCAAATATAACACCAATTCTGCCTGTTATTTATAGGATGCACACCACTGAATATTACTCCTTCTTCGCGCTATGGTAAATCGATCAACTTTCACAGTCAAATGCTCAGTTCCAAACAAGAATCGACATTTACCGCATGCAGTTCTGTAAACTCTAGGGCTGCTGCTTGCTGTTAGACACAAGTAAGTCATGGCATCACCATCAAAGTTTTTCACAATTTTCAAATGTAAACAAACACCGGTTAAAAATGGAGCGCGTAGGAATCCTAGCTGTCATGTAGGGCTGTTTACTCATCAATGCGCTGGAGAAGTAATTCTGAAATAAATGCACAAAAAGTCTTCTTTAAATGAGCACAAATGCCACAGATGCACCACAATCACAGTAAGAAATGCAAACAGTCTCTGGTTCTACAGTAAAACATCATCAAATTATGGTCTGCTTGATTGTAAAAACTACTTTCTAGGATACAACGACCCGGAACCAATTCCCAGTGGGGTCACACGATATATGCACTAACAGTTTTGCAAACCTTCAATTTGCTAGTTATTCAAGCTTTTACATATATTACGAGAAACAAAACACTACAAGAAGATCTTTCGGTCGATTCACTATGATATAGGATTCATTAAAAAAAAAGAAAAATTGTCCAGTCTTCGTAGCTCGGAAATGTACATATCGAGCAATTCACTGGCTTTACAGAAGGTGCTACCATTTCAAAAGTACTTTATAGATTTTCATGAATTCTGGTACATAATGACAGCCAGGTAGTGTACCTTTTCATTAAAGAGGACAGGAATCTAATTATGAAGATTTGCTTGGCCTTTGGGTTATTATATTGAGAGAAAGACACTTTTCTATGCAAAATAGGAGCTTTTGATATCACATCAGTGTTACACATACCTCTTACCTTCCAACAGTGCAGCTACAACGTCAGTGCTTTGGGGGAACTGTAGCTACTGTCCACATGGATGATTTGACTACTCTGGTACAGGTGGAGTAGGCGGCTGGTGGTACAATGTCTTCCCACACACGGTATACAGAAGCTGAAATTGACGGACAATGACATTATACGGCTTAAAACCATTATGAAATTTAGATTGAGCGAGTGTTGCCAGCAAGAATTCAACACATACATGCATGTAGTAAAACATTCAGTCAGGCAACTCTTGTCAACAATGCCGAAAGAAAGCAACCGCCCAGAGAACTTTGCACTAGTGCTGGCTTTGGAAAAAATTCACATGAACAATTCATTGAAAGATATCTCGGAAATCATTGGACACACGGGGGGGGGGGCACGTTGTAACCGAAATCCTCCAGGTACATCTTGACAACCTAGAAACCTAGAACCGGGAAAAGCATAAACAACAGATAAAAAGACAATACTACAATACATGGTGTCGCACAAATAGAGCGCAAATGCGAGATAATACCATCGCTTTCGGAATTCCTGTCCTCGGCTTGCGAACGAATATAAGTTGGGTTAACTTGATGATCTTGGATTTTAACCCACATATATACTGCCATGGCAGGCAGAATAAAGCAACACTATTGAAAAACAGTTTATTAGAAATCCTTAAACAGCTCCAGTGGCAGAATGGCAGAATGTCTGATAATGCCTTAATGGGCTGGAGCCAACCGAAAAGGAGGAGCCTAAAATTGAGAAATAAAAGATAGCTGCAATTAGTGTTCACATGATTCCATTCCCCCCCACACTGCATTCACCATTATGGGGCAATATGTTGATCATAAACATGGTTCATTCATGTGTCACTCATGGAAAATGCCTCCATACCTAAGAAACACAGTAAACAACGACTATCTAATGGTTTTAAAATAAAAAGAAAATTTTTTAATTTAAAAAAATTAATGTTGAAATTGTCAAACTTGCATCATTGTTGCTAGATATTGTCTGCCGAATTGCAGACGACACTAAATGATTATTCATAGCATCTGGTCCAAGGGAAACAACTCCTATCCTCTTTAAATATGTAAAATTTTAATTTCAAATAAATTTTACTCGCCATGATAAAATCCTCTTCAATTCTGATTTCTACACCAACCAGCTACTTGTGTGTGAAGTTTCATGTCTGTGGGTCCAAAACTTCCTGATTTATTCAAATATAACAACAATTCTGCTGTTAATTATAGGATGTACACCACTGTATTTTCTACTTCTTCGTGCTATGGTAAATCGAGGAACTGTCACAGTCAACTTCTCAGTTCCAAACAAGAATCCACTTTTACCGCATGCAGTTCTGTAAACTCCATGGCTGCTGCTTGCTGTTAGACACAAGTAAATCATGGCATCACCATCAAAGTTTTTCACAATTTTCAAATGTAAACAAACACCGGTTCAAAATGGAACGCGTAGGGATCCTATCTGTCATGTAGGGCTGTTTACTCATCAATGCGCTGGAGCAAGTAGTACTGACATAAATTCACAGATGCACCATAATCACAATAAGAAATGCAAACAGTCTCTGGTTCTACAGTAAAACATCATCAAATGATGGTCTGCTTGATTACAAAATCTACTTTCTACAACGCCCCGGAACCAATTCCTCAGTGATGTCACACGTATATATGCACTAACAGTTTTGCAAACCTTCAATTGCTAGTTATTCAAGCTTTTACATATATTACGAGAAACAAAACACTACAAGAAGATCTTTCGGTCGATTCACTATGATATAGGATTCATTAAAAAAAAAGACAAATTGTCCAGTCTTCGTAGCTCGGAAATGTACATATCGAGCAATTCACTGGCTTTACAGAAGGTGCTACCATTTCAAAAGTACTTTATAGATTTTCATGAATTCTGGTACATAATGACAGCCAGGTTGTGTACCTTTTCATTAAAGAGGACAGGAATCTAATTATGAAGATTTGCTTGGCCTTTGGGTTATTATATTTAGAGAAAGACACTTTTCTATGCAAAATAGGAGCTTTTGATATCACATCAGTGTTACACATACCTCTTACCTTCCAACAGTGCAGATACAAGGTCAGTGCTTTGGGGGAACTGTAGCTACTGTCCACATGGATGATTTGACTACTCTGGTACAGGTGGAGTAGGCGGCTGGTGGTACAATGTCTTCCCACACACGGTATACAGCAGCTGAAATTGACGGACAATGACATGATACGGCTTAAAATCATTATGAAATTTAGATTGAGTGAGTGTTGCCAGTAAGAATTCAACACATACATGCATGTAGTAAAACATTCAGTCAGGCAACTCTTGTCAACAATGCCGAAAGAAAGCAACCGCCCAGAGAACTTTGCACGAGTGCTGGCTTTGGAAAACATTCACATGAACAATTCATTGAAAGACATCTCGGAAATCATTGGACACACACACGTTGTAACCGAAATCCTCCAGGTACATCTTGACAACCTAGAAACCTAGAACCGGGAAAAGCATAAACAATAGATAAAAAGACAATACTACATTACATGGTGTCACACAAATAGAGCGCAAATGCGAGATAATACCATCGCTTTAGGAATTCCTGTACTCGGCTTGCGGACGAATATAGTTGGGTTAACTTGATGATCTTGGATTTTAACCCACCTATTCTGCCATGGCAGAGTAAAGCAACACTATTGAAAAACAGTTTATTAGAAATCCTTAAGCAGCTCCAGTGGCAGAATGTCTGATAATGCCTTAATGGGCTGGAGCCAACCGAAAAGGAGGAGCCTAACATTGAGATATAAAAGATAGCTGCAATTAGTGTTCATGCTTCCATACCCCCCCCACCCACCAAGCATTCACCATTATGGGGCAATATGTTGATCATAAACATGGTTCATTCATGTGTCACTCATGGAAAATGCCTCCATACCTAAGAAACACAGTAAACAACGACTATCTAATGGGTCTAAAATAAAAAGAATTTTTTTTAATTTTTAAAAAAAAATTAAATTAAAAATTAAATATGAAATTAATGTTGAAATTGTCACACTTGCATCATTGTTGCTAGATATTGTCTGTGCCGAATTGCAGACGACACTAAATGATTCATAGCATCTGGTCCAAGGGAAACAACTCCTATCCTCTTCAAATATGTAAATTAAAATTTTAATTTCAATTTAAATAAAATTTAAATTTTATTCACCATGATAAAATCCTCTTCAATTCTGATTTCTACACCAACCAGCTACTTGTGTGTGAAGTTTCATGTCTGTGGGTCCAAAACTTCCTGATTTATTCAAATATAACACCAATTCTGCCTGTTATTTATAGGATGCACACCACTGAATATTCTCCTTCTTCGCGCTATGGTAAATCGATCAACTTCACAGTCAAATGCTCAGTTCCAAACAAGAATCGACATTTACCGCATGCAGTTCTGTAAACTCCAGGGCTGCTGCTTGCTGTTAGACACAAGTAAGTCATGGCATCACCATCAAAGTTTTTCACAATTTTCAAATGTAAACAAACACCGGTTAAAAATGGAGCGCGTAGGAATCCTAGCTGTCATGTAGGGCTGTTTACTCATCAATGCGCTGGAGAAGTAATTCTGAAATAAATGCACAAAAAGTCTTCTTTAAATGAGCACAAATGCCACAGATGCACCACAATCACAGTAAGAAATGCAAACAGTCTCTGGTTCTACAGTAAAACATCATCAAATTATGGTCTGCTTGATTGTAAAAACTACTTTCTAGGGTACAACGACCCGGAACCAATTCCCAGTGGGGTCACACGATATATGCACTAACAGTTTTGCAAACCTTCAATTTGCTAGTTATTCAAGCTTTTACATATATTACGAGAAACAAAACACTACAAGAAGATCTTTCGGTCGATTCACTATGATATAGGATTCATTAAAAAAAAAGAAAAATTGTCCAGTCTTCGTAGCTCGGAAATGTACATATCGAGCAATTCACTGGCTTTACAGAAGGTGCTACCATTTCAAAAGTACTTTATAGATTTTCATGAATTCTGGTACATAATGACAGCCAGGTAGTGTACCTTTTCATTAAAGAGGACAGGAATCTAATTATGAAGATTTGCTTGGCCTTTGGGTTATTATATTGAGAGAAAGACACTTTTCTATGCAAAATAGGAGCTTTTGATATCACATCAGTGTTACACTTACCTCTTACCTTCCAACAGTGCAGCTACAAGGTCAGTGCTTTGGGGGAACTGTAGCTACTGTCCACATGGATGATTTGACTACTCTGGTACAGGTGGAGTAGGCGGCTGGTGGTACAATGTCTTCCCACACACGGTATACAGCAGCTGAAATTGACGGACAATGACATGATACGGCTTAAAACCATTATGAAATTTAGATTGAGTGAGTGTTGCCAGCAAGATTTCAACACATACATGTGTAGTAAAACATTCAGTCAGGCAACTCTTGTCAACAATGCCGAAAGAAAGCAACCGCCCAGAGAACTTTGCACGAGTGCTGGCTTTGGAAAAAATTCACATGAACAATTCATTGAAAGACATCTCGGAAATCATTGGACACACACACGTTGTCACCGAAATCCTCCAGGTACATCTTGACAACCTAGAAACCTAGAACCGGGAAAACCATAAACAAAAGATAAAAAGACAATACTACAATACATGGTGTCACACAAATAGAGCGCAAATGCGAGATAATACCATCGCTTTCGGAATTCCTGTCCTCGGCTTGCGGACGAATATAAGTTGGGTCAACTTGATGATCTTGGATTTTAACACACCTATATATTGCCATGGCAGAATAAAGCAACACTATTGAAAAACAGTGTATTAGAAATCCTTAAACAGCTCCAGTGACATTCATGGCAGAATGTCTGATAATGCCTTAATGGGCTGGAGCCAACCGAAAAGGAGGAGCCTAAAATTGAGAAATAAAAGATAGCAGCAATTAGTGTTCATGATTCCATTCCCCCCCCACCCTACCCACCCACCCTGCATTCACCACTATGGGGCAGTTGATCATAACATGGTTCTTTCATGGTCACTCATGGAGAAATGCCTGCCATACCTCAAACACACAGTAACACGGACGATCAATGGTCTACAATAAAAGAATTTTTTTTAATTTTTAAAAAAAATAAATTATAAATTAAATCTAAATTAATGGTAAATTGCACACTTGCATCATGGGTGCTAGATATTGTCTTGCCGAATTGTTGCAGACGACACTCAATGAGATTCAGATCATCTGGTCCAATGCAACACTCCTATCCTCCTCTTCAATATGTAACCGTCAAATTTTAATTTCAAATTTCAAATAAAATTTAAATTTTATTCACCATGATAAAATCCTCTTCAATTCTGATTTCTACACCAACCAACTACTTGTGTGTGAAGTTTCATGTCTGTGGGTCCAAAACTTCCTGATTTATTCAAATATAACACCAATTCTGCCAGTTATTTATAGGATGCACACCACTGAATATTACTCCTTCTTCGCGCTATTGTAAATCGATCAACTTTCACAGTCAAATGCTCAGTTCCAAACAAGAATCGACATTTACCGCATGCAGTTCTGTAAACTCCAGGGCTGCTGCTTCCTGTTAGACACAAGTAAGTAAGTCATGGCATCACCATCAAAGTTTTTCACAATTTTCAAATGTAAACAAACACCGGTTAAAAATGGAGCGCGTAGGAATCCTAGCTGTCATGTAGGGCTGTTTACTCATCAATGCGCTGGAGAAGTAATACTGAAATAAATGCACCAAAAGTCTTCTTTAAATGAGCACAAATGCCACAGATGCACCACAATCACAGTAAGAAATGCAAACAGTCTCTGGTTCTACAGTAAAACATCATCAAATTATGGTCTGCTTGATTGTAAAAACTACTTTCTAGGGTACAATGACCTGGACCCGGAACCAATTCCCCAGTGGGGTCACACGTATAGCGGTCCTTTCAGTTGGAATCCTTTGTTTTTACAGTTGTTCCATAACCAGATGTTGCCCTATGAAAAATGTGATTTTATCCCAATCATGTTAGGATATCTCTCGAGATATAGTAACACAATAATTATAATATAAAGCCAAAGTGGAAAACAATGGATAGCATGTTGTGCAAAGGAACCAACGATAAAAACAGAGGAAACAACTTAATAGCACATACATACTTGTAGGGAGTAATTCGCTGGATTGGTAATCCAGGGATCGCAGGTTCGATCCCCCGTCTGACCCTAATAAAATTAACAGACTTTCAGATGGGATGTTAATCCGAGGTCTCGTGTCGGTGCTTTACACCGTACACGTAAGCGAATCAGAGGAGACTCTGGAATGGGTCTCTGTCTGTATCATTGCACTATCCTCCAAAAATCTAAAATGACTAATCTCTTCAGGAGGCGTTGCTCAAATGGGCAACCGGTAGCGACGATAAATAAATGTAAAACACACACACAGTATTCAGGGGCAGTAACTGACCGATGCCTCTCACTAGGCAGCTCGAGGATTACTGTTTCGTCTGAGGGGGAGGGGGGGGGGCACAGTGTAGACATCGAATTCAGAACCTGTTTCTTTTTCTTTCAGTTTGTATACATTTATAAATACAAATAATATAATATAATGCTATTTCAATACATTGTTCCCGCGTTTTTAAAGAATTAATTTGTAACACGCCAATTTTTTCTCACGTTTTCTTTAAAACTGTTGGAAATCTATGTATCTCGACAGTAAGCTTACAACAGGCATATTATTACATACAAATAACTTTTACAACTTTATAGAAGGCATAATGATGTTCTTGTGTATTCATTAACATAATTGTTGACGCAAGAAATAAGTAACATAATGTAAGGGAGGTAATTGTTCTATCGTAAAAATGAAAACTGCAAATATTATGAACCAGTTGCCATTAAGCTGTCAATGACATGTATACACTTGTATCAACTCGTGAAGGATTTGTGAAGACCATAATAAGCAGTTTCAAACGCTAGGTGTCAACAGACGGATCTGTAGTCCAGTGGTAACACGCTGGACTGGTAACCCAGGGATCGCAGGTTCGATCCACCGTCTGACCCTAATAAAATTAACAGTCTTTCAGATGGGACGTTAAACCGAGGTCTCGTGTCGGTGCTTTACACCGTGCACGTAAAAGAACCAGAGAAGACTCTGGAATGGGTCTCTGTCTGTATCATTGCACTATCCTCTAAAATGACTAATATCTTCAGGAGGCGTCGCTCACATGGGCAACCGGTAGCGACGATAAATAAACGTAAAACACATAGGTGTCAACATATATATCGGTCTTTCGCGACGACCACGTGGCCACTGGTCGTTTCAGGTCCATGCGTAGCCGTTACGAGTGTGCCCTTAGGCAAGGTATTTAAATAACACATTGCCTCTTCTCTCTCCCTCGTGGCAATGGATTCCATCAGGAATGAGGTCTCGAGCGTGATTAATATAAGTTGTAAGAACTTGTTTCGCAATCGAGTTAAAATAAATGTGTATAAACTGACCACGTGGCATAAAGTTACTTACAAGGATAGTCACAACACACAAGACGCACAATTTAACACATATGTAAGTAGTCAAACCTGTGTTAGTGGTCACCTCTATTAAGCAGTCAACCTGCATTAAGCAGCCAGCTTCCAGATTCCTAATATGTTATTTTGCTATACATTTGACCTCTATTAAGCAGCCACCTGTGCTAAGCAGCCACTGTCTGCGATTCCCTTGGCTGGCTGCTTACGGCAGGTTTGACTGTATGCCAACATATGCTGTATCTTCATAGCATCCGGACAGTGTACACGTAGCTACTGCACAACGATCCGGATATTTGTGCATAATTCTATGCTGTAATAATCCGGCTACTGGCACCTACTTCTATGAACTACAGTCAAACCTGTGTCAGTGGTCACCTGTATTAAGCAGCCAACCTGTATTAAGCAGCCAGTTTTCATATTCCCAATATGTTGTTTTATTATACATTTGACCTCTATTAAGCAGCCACCTGTGCTAAGCAGCCACTTTCTGTGATTCCCTTGGCTGGCTGCTTAATACAGGGTTGACTGTACTTCTATGAATTATACTGATATGAACTACTGCTATGAACTACTGCTATGAACTACTTCTATGAACTACTGCTATGAACTACTTCTATGAACTACTGCTATGAACTACTTCTATGAACTACTGCTATGAACTACTTCTATGAACAACTCCTATGAACTACTTCTATGAACAACTTCTATGAACTACTGCTATGAACTACTGCTATGAACAACTTCTATGAACTACTGCTATGAACTACTGCTATGAACTACTGCTATGAACAACTTCTATGAACTACTGCTATGTACAACTTCTATGAACTACTTCTATGAACAACTTCTATGAACTACTGCTATGAACTACTGCTATGAACAACTTCTATGAACTACTGCTATGAACTACTTCTATGAACTACTTCTATGAACAACTTCTATGAACTACTGCTATGAACTATTCTGCTATGAACTACTGCTATGAACTACTTCTATGAACAACTTCTATGAACTACTTCTATGAACTACTGCTATGAACAACTTCTATGAACTACTGCTATGAACTATTCTGCTATGAACTACTTCTATGAACAACTCCTATGAACTACTTCTATGAACAACTTCTATGAACTACTGCTATGAACTACTGCTATGAACAACTTCTATGAACTACTGCTATGAACTACTTATATGAACTACTTCTATGAACAACTTCTATGAACAACTTCTATGAACTACTGCTATGAACTATTCTGCTATGAACTACTGCTATGAACTACTTCTATGAACAACTTATATGAACTACTTCTATGAACTGTATATTAACCACACGTCTGCTAATATCATTCGATGTAAATGTGTGCTCTCTGATTAATAAATTACATGAGATAGCGTCCGTTCATGTATGTGATTCATATGTAACACCGTTACCTGTGCGTTCCTACGATCAGCAAGGAAGGCACACAAGCGTGTATTGATTCTAGATCGATCGATATAATGTTCTGTATAGTCCCCTCCGCCGAGGCATTTGGGCGACTGGTTTCTCTAAGTAGTTTACTTTGTCATCTACGTTGCTTATGTAGACAAATGGAAAGTTATCTTCGTTCTTCTCAGGGTGACAAGTCATGTATTCTCTTTCGAATGGGTCCCTTGCAGGACCACATCCTCCACGATTTGTCAGCTCACAGCTGCAATAATGGTTCCGGTTTCTTCGCTGGGGTCCTCACGCCATCAAGAAGTCTGTGTCCCACCGTCTTCCTTGAAGGAGGTCCGTCCCCTTGAAGGAGCCGGCTAAAAGAAAACCAGCTATCAGCCGCCGCCAGCACTACGTGTTGCTGTCTCGCCAAGTAGGACAGTTAGTAGCCTAATAAGGTACTCTATATGTAAATGTATAGAGTCACGCGATTCCGATGGCGCGGCTTCCGTCAGCGAAGTCCTTGACCCATATGCCTGCTGGGAGCTGTGCCTAGGTCACGACATGCACGTTGTGGAGGAGAGACCTGGTTTATTCTAGATCAGGGGCGTAGCTTCTATAAAGCACTAAAACCGACCTGCAGATTGTCACAGATTGTTTTATGGAAACGTCCAAATAGGCCAACAATGCAATTAAAAGTGCGAGTTGGTATTAACATTTATGTATGGTATATAATCTAGACAAGCGACTACACATCTCACAACTCGATCATATATATTTCTCCATTTCATCTCCGTCTAAAACAAATTTAGATTTTTGAAAAATATATCGGGGAGCATGCCCCAAGACCCCTCCATGCAGCACCACCGTACCTTCGGTGCTCAATCTATTATTCGGGCCTACACATTCCCAAAAGACTAGCCACGCCCCTGTTGGTAATAGTAGTTTATGTACTAAGGGGCATAACATATGTCCACACAGTACTGTAATACTACACGACATGTGTTCCCTCGGACTATATTCGCTATAATTGGTCCGATTAGCGGCTTTTAGCACTCTCGCGTCTCACAAATGCAACCCCGGTTCGATCCTAGGGCCGGGAAGTATATGAGATGGTACGCTGGTCGACATATCAGATATGTGGGTTTTCTCCGGGTACTCCGTGTTCCTCCCACATTTACGCTTATAATATAGTTCATACCCCGATGGAAACTATTAACCAGCGATTCATTCATTAAATAATATATCTCTAACATATACTGCATTTATAATAAGCGCTCTTTTTGATTTAGAAAATATATATTAGTTAATTACAAAGCTTCAAATAATCCAGTTATAATTTTCTTTAATTATCAACATTTGATCTCTTGTTGCATCAGACACTAATCTCGTGACATCAATATTAATAGATTGTATACCAGTTTAATACCAAGCTGACTGCATGTTTCAAGGTTGAATATCTCATTATGTGTGTATATTTATGTACACTGTTTTGATAAATAACTTATGCAAGTGAACGTGTGGCTTTAAAGGGACATTATATGACAATAACAAAATTATCCGTATGTTTGTGTATAAGTGCATTGCTACTACAGTTTTTCCCGAAAGAATTCGAACACTAACAATTAACCAATAAACGGTCAGCCACGCTCCCGATTGAGGCGTATTGACTATTGACCATTGGAGTATATGCCAAAGCGTGATACTTTAGAAATAATTTAAATCAGATTAGTCTAAAAAAAACAAATATGCATAGCCACATATGTGAGATATAACGGTCATTCCTTACCATAAATCGTGTTATTCCGGATATCCGCATTGTATTACTCGTGGCTGTTGACGCACCCTGTTGACATTATTTTGTTATGTTAACAAGCGTCGTATACGACTTTTCTTTATTAGTTGGTATTCTCAGTTTTTTGAGGCAATTATTGGGTAATCAATACACCATATAATAGACCACAATCTGTATACATGTGCGTTTTCACCGATGTAGTGTCGTTTTAAACATTTGTCAGGGGGGGGGTTACAATTACGTTTTGACATGGACCACACTGGTTTGACGTTTTTGAAATAAATCTTACCAAACTTATATTTAAAGAAACCTTCCATCGTAAAGTACAAAACCTGTTGATAATGTACAAACCAAATGGACGAGAATTTAGTCCTATAAGTCACTCAGTGCAATTCAAATATATATATATAATCCAGGTAAAAACAAATCATAGCTCATTCATGACTCATGAAATCGATATTAACCATGTACATGCATGTTGTTGCAGAGACATATCGCGAGGGCCTCGGTGGCCGAATGGTTACGGTCGATGACTTCAAATAACTCGCCACTGTAGGTGCGAATCCCACTTGGGTGTCGAATTATTTCATGTAAGGAAGCTACCCAACGGGCTTGTGGAAGGTCGGTGGTTCTACCCGGGTACGCGTGCGTACCTGAAATACTACTCGGTGTCTTATATGTCAAATGTGATGGTGGCAATTAGTCCAAATATTAACAATGGGAACTATTTCTATCACCAAGTCAAGACAAATAATTATACCTTAAATATAGACCTGATGTTAACAAAGAAAACCAACATTGAACACTCCTCACGGGTGTATACTTTAACTTCAGCATAGAACTGATCATCCCCCGTCTGACCCTAATACAATTAACAGTCTTATAGATGGGACTTTAAACCGAGGTCTCGTGTTGGTTCTTCACACACGCGCGCACACACACGCGCGCGCGCGCGAGGCACGCACGCACACACATAACCTGTCATAACCTGTTTCTCACTAAAATATCAATCGTTTGCGAACTCCATGCACACCATCAGTAGAATAATGTTCGACAATATGAAGTTGAAGTATCCAGGCGTGTAGCTGCCTGTAAGCAATGATGCAGCTGAGTCCGAAACAGTCCAAAAAAAGAGAAAGAAATAAAATAATAATGGAATGATGGTGTACTCATAATTTGAAACCGAGTACCACTATATTGGCAGTAAGCAAAGATCTCTACCCAGCTTGTCATGTACAGTCAAACCTGTGTTAGTGGTCACCTCCATTAAGCAACCAACCTGTATTAAGCAGCCAGTTTCGATATTCCCAATCGGTTGTTTTATTATATATTTGACCTATATTAAGCAGCCACCTGTGCTAAGCAGCCACTTTCTCTGACTCCCTTGGCTGGCTGCTTAACACAGGTTTGACTGTGTGTCTGACTGTTCTTGCAACAATGCCAATAATTTGGAGGCGCCGTCTCTTAATGTTGTAAGAACTGGTGGCTCGACACATTTTTGATTTCTTTGCATATATTGTATGTAGAGTGTGTCATAGAGCAAAATAAAATATGATTTTAAAAAATGCCAATATCCACGGCCAGTGCGGGGGGAGCAGTCAGTGTCATGCGTAGAGGGAAGAATTATACGAGGCAGACCATGACATCTGAATATCTTTCCAGAATTGCCATACTAAGTTTAAACTTTATTTATTTTACAACGATTGCGAAGCAAGTTTTAACAACTTATATTAATCGGCGCGGATGAAAGTGTAAATGTGGTCATTCGTGTGGGAGGAAACCAGAGTACCCGGGGAGAAAACCCACCTGTCTGATCTGGCGACCACCGTACCATCTCACATACTTCCCGGTCCGAGTATCGAACCCGGGTTGCATTGGCGAGAAGCGAGCGCGCTAACCACTGCGCTAATCGGACAGCCAATTGCTATACTATACATAGTTATAGGCAGGAGCATACTGACTTTGAAAAAAAAAATTACCTAATGCACCGGTGCAAAAGTCAGGAAATTTGAGTTCATCTAGAATGATGTGCTATATATAGAGTTATGTTTTGGAGTTTATAGTTAAACAGTTAGTATTTGACATCCATAATGTATGAATACTGTATACTGAAACGTATTACACATTTCCGAATGATTTATTGTTCATATCTTGTAGTGGACATATACAGCGTCATTCTGAGTGGTCATTGAATATTTTAGGCTGAAAAGTTGAAAACATATCGTTTTATGAGCAATTCGTCTTTCCCCCCCCCCCTTAAATTTCAATGTTTTGCCGTATCAGCAATTTTCTGAATATGTGTTAAAATTAACGGATTCTGGAAAGAAATGTTTATACATCCACCCTAGGCAGGTGTACCACCCTATATACAAGCTATCTGGGGTGGATGTACCACCCTATATACAAGCTATCTGGGGTGGATGTACCACCCTATATACAAGCTATCTGGGGTGGATGTACCACCCTATATACAAGCTATCTGGGGTGGATGTACCACCCTATATACAAGCTATCTGGGGTGGATGTACCACCCTATATACAAGCTATCTGGGGTGGATGTATCACTCTATATACAAGCTATCTGGGGTGGATGTACCACCCTATATACAAGCTATCTGGGGTGGATGTACCACCCTATATACAAGCTATCTGGGGTGGATGTACCACCATATATACAAGCTATCTGGGGTGGATGTACCTCTCTATATACATCATCCCTGGGCAGGAGTACCACCCTATATACAAGCTATCTGGGGTGGATGTACCACTCTATATACAAGCTATCTGGGATGGATGTACCACCCTATATACAAGCTATCTGGGGTGGATGTACCACCCTATATACAAGCTATCTGGGCAGGAGTACCACCCTATATACAAGCTATCTGGGGTGGATGTACCACCCTATATACAAGCTATCTGGGCAGGAGTACCACCCTATATACAAGCTATCTGGGGTGGATGTACCACCATATATACAAGCTATCTGGGATGGATGTACCACCCTATATACAAGCTATCTGGGGTGGATGTACCACCCTATATACAAGCTATCTGGGGTGGATGTACCACCCTATATACAAGCTATCTGGGATGGATGTACCACCCTATATACAAGCTATCTGGGGTGGATGTACCACCCTATATACAAGCTATCTGGGGTGGATGTACCACCCTATATACAAGCTATCTGGGATGGATGTACCACCCTATATACAAGCTATCTGGGTGGATGTACCACCCTATATACAAGCTATCTGGGTGGATGTACCCCCTATATACAAGCTATCTGGGGTGGATGTACCTCCCTATATACAAGCTATCTGGGTGGATGTACCACCCTATATACAAGCTATCTGGGGTGGATGTACCACCCTATATAAAGCTATCTGGGCTGGATGTACCACCCTATATACAAGCTATCTGGGTGGATGTACCACCCTATATACAAGCTATCTGGGGTGGATGTACCACCCTATATACAAGCTATCTGGGGTGGATGTACCACCCTATATACAAGCTATCTGGGGTGGATGTACCACCCTATATACAAGCTATCTGGGGTGGATGTACCACCCTATATACAAGCTATCTGGGGTGGATGTACCACTCTATATACAAGCTATCTGGGGTGGATGTACCACCCTATATACAAGCTATCTGGGGTGGATGTACCACCCTATATACAAGCTATCTGGGGTGGATGTACCACCCTATATACAAGCTATCTGGGGTGGATGTACCACCCTATATACAAGCTATCTGGGTGGATGTACCACCCTATATACAAGCTATCTGGGGTGGATGTACCACCCTATATACAAGCTATCTGGGGTGGATGTACCACCCTATATACAAGCTATCTGGGGTGGATGTACCACCCTATATACAAGCTATCTGGGGTGGATGTGTACCTCCTATATACATCCTACCTGGGCAGGTGTACCACCCTATATACAAGCTATCTGGGCAGGTGTACCACCCTATATACAAGCTATCTGGGGTGGATGTACCACCCTATATACAAGCATCCTGGGCAGGTGTACCACCCTATATACAAGCTATCTGGGGTGGATGTACCACCCTATATACAAGCTCTGGGGGTGTACCACCCTATATACAAGCTATCTGGGATGGATGTACCACCCTATATACAAGCTATCTGGGGTGGATGTACCACCCTATATACAAGCTATCTGGGGTGGATGTACCACCCTATATACAAGCTATCTGGGGTGGATGTACCACCCTATATACAAGCTATCTGGGGTGGATGTACCACCCTATATACAAGCTATCTGGGGTGGATGTACCACCCTATATACAAGCTATCTGGGGTGGATGTACCACCCTATATACAAGCTATCTGGGGTGGATGTACCACCCTATATACAAGCTATCTGGGGTGGATGTACCACTCTATATACAAGCTATCTGGGGTGGATGTATCACTCTATATACAAGCTATCTGGGGTGGATGTACCATCCTATATACAAGCTATCTGGGGTGGATGTATCACTCTATATACAGCTATCTGGGGTGGATGTACCACCCTATATACAAGCTATCTGGGTGGATGTACCACCCTATATACAAGCTATCTGGGGTGGATGTACCACCCTATATACAAGCTATCTGGGGTGGATGTACCACCCTATATACAAGCTATCTGGGGTGGATGTACCACCCTATATACAAGCTATCTGGGGTGGATGTACCACCCTATATACAAGCTATCTGGGGTGGATGTACCACCCTATATACAAGCTATCTGGGGTGGATGTACCTCCCTATATACAAGCTATCTGGGGTGGATGTACCACCCTATATACAAGCTATCTGGGGTGGATGTATCACTCTATATACAAGCTATCTGGGGTGGATGTATCACTCTATATACAAGCTATCTGGGGTGGATGTATCACTCTATATACAAGCTATCTGGGGTGGATGTACCACCCTATATACAAGCTATCTGGGGTGGATGTACCACTCTATATACAAGCTATCTGGGGTGGATGTACCTCTCTTTCACAAAATGATTTTGATTTTGTCATTTTGGGATCCTGCCTCTCTACTATCAGGTACGTCGTCATATTTGACGGTCTGGTTCATATTTATGCATTCCGTTCACATAAAGGTGGATCATAAAATACACATGTATCACACATGTACTATAAATCCAGCTAATTTCCTCTTATGGCCCATCGATCGACTTGGGATATATATTTTCTATAAAAATATAGGTATCTTTAACCCTTTCCTTCATAGAAGCACCTCTTGATGCCATTACCAATACGACATACATTGACAATGTTAGTGTGGAAATGTGTTAAAAGTGCACAACAGAAGATCTATGAAAACGCATCGCCCCCCGTACCCACTTACATTGCTTGAATCCGCATGTGAAATGTCCTAGTTTTGCGCCTGTTTACATGTGCATATGCGAAATAGATTGACTCAACAAAACACTTAAAGTCAACTTGTGGGTAGACAAGAAGACAAGTACGCAAGATCACACCAAAGTGTTCAAAATACTGTATGGCCAATGTGTTTGCTCTGATATACATGTAACACATGTTTTAGACTACATATGTATTTTCAAATGGCAACTAAATAACTGCTATTGTTCCCTAGTTTTGACATAGTTGACAGCACCATACCGTGTTTGAGGATATATCAGAGTCTCCATACTATATACACAACATTGCATTTTTTTTTAAACTTTATTTATTTTCATAAAAAATTGTATTGCAACATTAAATCGACAAGGTCATTGATTTTATAGTAATATTTGTATGCTTGTTTTGGGGGTTTATAAACACATTCCAACAGCTTAGGTCATATGGCAACTCTCCAGCTATTATTGGTGGAGGAAGACCCCGGGTGCACTACCGAGCAGTATTGCAGGCACCAGGGTAGAACCATCGACCTTCTGCAAGCCAACTGGACACTTAAGAACATATAGCTGCACACCCCGCCACACAGAGCTACACACATGTGTACACACCCCGCCACACACATGTGTACACACCCCGCCACACACAGCTACACACATGTGTACACACCCAGGTACACTCTCGAATTTCCCCCAATATAAGAACTATTTAATATCTATAATCATTATATACTAAAATAGTACTATAGTA
Organism: Archivesica marissinica; assembly: GCA_014843695.1. Taxonomy (NCBI): domain Eukaryota; kingdom Metazoa; phylum Mollusca; class Bivalvia; order Venerida; family Vesicomyidae; genus Archivesica; species Archivesica marissinica. The sequence goes on from CM026387.1 coordinate 16,789,273, forward strand.
CAATATATGAAAGTTGATCTAAATGTGCGGTGAACTGATAAAGTGTGCCCTTGGTGATCATTCAGCATTCAGACGTGAATTATTGTCGCATGATTTGTGTGTATGCAATCACGCGCCATGATCATGATTGTGATTTCCCCATCTATTTACCAGATATATATATATATATACCTTTACTATTTATGTTATGTCGTTTCCATGTACAATATATGTGTCTAGTCTTATGTTATAACAACATTCTACATTCAAATTGCGCACATCCAGTCCTTTAATTACTTAAACTTCAACGAAATACTCGTCAGAGCCACTGACGACATCTACTAAAGATGACACAAGAGACACATATCTATGTTATAACAACATTCTACATTCAAATTGCGCACATCCAGTCCTTTAATTAATTAAACTTCAATGAAATACTCTTCAGAGCCACTGACGACATCTACTAAAGATGGCACAAGAGACACGTGTGAAACGAAATACCGTTACTATTTAGTGTACCTGTGAACATTATACTCGGGTATGTAGAGATCATACGATTCGATAGTGTATACCTGTTATGTGTGTTTTTACGTTTATTTATCGTCGCTACCGGTTGCCCATATGAGCGACGCCTACTGAAGAGATTAGTAATTTTAGAGTACTATAGGATAGAATGACAGAGACCCATTTCAGAGTCTCCTCTGGTTCTTTTACGTGCATGGTATAAAGCACCGACACAAGACCTCGGTTTAACGTCCCATCTGAAAGACTGTTAATTTTATTAGGGTCAGACGGGGGATCGAACTTGCCATCCATGGATTACCAGTCCAGCGTGATACCACTGGACTACAGATCCGTCTGTATACCTGTCATACAAGTATTTATATTTAGTTACTTCCCCTGTCGTCCCATGACGTCCCATGACGTCCCGGCTGAAATGAAAAATTATGTTGGACTATAAGAGGTACGTCGTGCCATGGCGCTTGTACTGATTGACATAGCCATCAATTTGGCCTGCTCCGTGGTCGGGTGGCCTAGCACGCCGTTGTTAGAACTCGCCTTTCATTGCTATCATCTGGGCCACAGTTTCGCTCCCTATAAGGCAAACTAGATGTACAGATAAAATACATGCATGTAAATATGACGAAGACGGTGTAGAAAATGTAATGTTCTTGGCATACCGTGGTAATGTCATACCGCGGTATAATTTTGTAATTTACTTTTCAGCAATGTCGCCTATGTTTCTTTCCAATATACTAGCTTTCATTCAAGACTACCGTTGTTGTTTGCATTGAATGGTTGACAAAACTTCACTTAATCGCAATAACTAACAAAATAAATGTAGCTACCTGAAATCCGACGAATGTGACAAATTATTCTACCAGGTGGTCTAGACAAATGTCGGTCGACAGACAGACAGACAGACAGACAGACAGACAGACAGACAGACAGACAGACAGACAGACAGACAGACAGACAGACAGACAGACAGACAGACAGACAGACAGACAGACAGACAGACAGACAGACAGACAGACACAGACAGACAGACACAGACAGACAGACAGACAGACAGACAGACAGACAGACAGACAGACAGACAGACAGACAGACAGACAGACAGACAGACAGACAGACAGACAGACAGACAGACAGACAGACAGACAGACAGACAGACAGACAGACAGACAGACAGACAGACAGACAGACAGACAGACAGACAGACAGACAGACAGACAGACAGACAGACAGACAGACAGACAGACAGACAGACAGACAGACAGACAGACAGACAGACAGACAGACAGACAGACAGACAGACAGACGACAGACAGACAGACAGACAGACAGACAGACAGACAGACAGACAGACAGACAGACAGACAGACAGACAGACAGACAGACGACACAGACAGACAGACAGACAGACAGACAGACAGACAGACAGACAGACAGACAGACAGACAGACAGACAGACAGACAGACAGACAGACAGACAGACAGACAGACAGACAGACAGACAGACAGACGACAGACAGACAGACAGACAGACAGACAGACAGACAGACAGACAGACAGACAGACAGACAGACAGACAGACAGACAGACAGACAGACAGACAGACAGACAGACAGACAGACAGACAGACAGAGGTCTTGTGTCGGTGCTTTACACTGTGCACGTAAAAGAACCAGATGAGACTCTGGAATGGGTCTCTGTCTGTATCATGCACTATCCTCCAACAATCTAAAATGACTCATCTCTTCAGGAGGCGTCGCTCATATGGACAACCGGTAGCGACGATAAATAAACGTAAAACACACACACAATATTGATGCAAGAATTATTGGTACTCCGTGTTACATCGTATAGCGGATTATCTATGTTATAGTTATCGTAGTGCAAACCCTGTTTTGAATGCACGAGTGATTCGAACTATTATTTAGAATCAGCCGTAAACACAAATCAGCTCTAGTATTTAACTCTAAGCGACGACATCGTAAAATTAGAATTCAATATCATTACCAGAGTATTTGTAAAACATGTAGAATTAATAATACGGACAATATATCTGTGAGATTTGTTTATGCGCACAATATATCAGTGAGATTTGTTTATGCGCACAATATATCTGTGAGATTTGTTTATGCTCAATATATCAGTGAGATTTGCTTATACGCACACTATATGTGTGAGATTTGTTTATATGCACAATATATCAGTGAGATTTGTTTTTATATGCACACTATATCTGTGAGATTTGTTTATATGCACAATATATCAGTGAGATTTGCTTATACGCACACTATATGTGTGAGATTTGTTTATATGCACAATATATCAGTGAGATTTGTTTTTATATGCACAATATATCTGTGAGATTTGATTATGCGCACAATATATGTGTGAGATTTGTTTATATGCACAATATATCAGTGAGATTTGCTTATACGCACACTATATGTGTGAGATTTGTTTATATACACAATATATCAGTGAGATTTGTTTTTATATGCACATTATATCTGTGAGATTTGATTATGCGCACAATATATCAGTGATATTTGTTTATACGCACACTATATTTGTGAGCTTTGTTTATATATGCACAATATATCAGTGATATTTGTTTATATGCACAATATATCAGTGATATTTGTTTATATGCACAATATATCAGTGATATTTGTTTATATGCACAATATATCAGTGATATTTGTTTATATGCACCAATATATCTGTGATATTTGTTTATATGCACAATATATCTGTGAGATTTGTTTTTATATGCACAATATATCTGTGAGATTTGTTTATATGCACAATATATCTGTGAGATTTGTTTTTATACTCACAATATATCTGTGAGATTTGTTTATATGCACAATATATCTGTGAGATTTGTTTTTATATGCACAATATATCTGTGAGATTTGATTATGCGCACAATATATCAGTGATATTTGTTTATACGCACACTATATTTGTGAGCTTTGTTTATATATGCACAATATATCAGTGATATTTGTTAATACGCACAATATATCTGTGAGATTTGTTTATATGCACAATATATCTGTGAGATTTGTTTATACGCACAATATATCAGTGATATTTGTTAATACGCACAATATATCTGTGAGATTTGTTTATATGCACAATATATCTGTGAGATTTGTTTATACGCACAATATATCTGTGAGATTTGTTTATACGCACAATATATCAGTGATATTTGTTTATATGCACAATATATCAGTGATATTTGTTTATATGCACAATATATCTGAGATTTGTTTATATGCACAATATATCTGTGAGATTTGTTTTTATATGCACAATATATCTGTGAGATTTGTTTATATGCACAATATATCAGTGATATTTGTTTATATGCACAATATATCAGTGATATTTGTTTATATGCACCAATATATCTGTGATATTTGTTTATATGCACAATATATCTGTGAGATTTGTTTATATGCACAATATATCTGTGAGATTTGTTTTTATATGCACAATATATCTGTGAGATTTGTTTATACTCACAATATATCAGTGAGATTTGTTATAAGCCAAATGTGCAGCAATTGAATTCTTACAGCAAAACTTAAGGGGTCCAGTAAATTGGACATTGGATACAGTTTTCCAGAAATACCTGGTGTACATTGGATACAGTTTTCCAGAAATACCTGGTGTACATTGGATACAGTTTTCCAGAAATACCTGGTGTACATTGGATACAGTTTTCCAGAAATACCTGGTGTACATTGGATACAGTTTTCCAGAAATACCTGGTGTACATTGGATACAGTTTTCCAGAAATACCTGGTGTACATTGGATACAGTTTTCCAGAAATACCTGGTGTACATTGGATACAGTTTTCCAGAAATACCTGGTGTACATTGGATACAGTTTTCCAGAAATACCTGGTGTACATTGGATACAGTTTTCCAGAAATACCTGGTGTACATTGGATACAGTTTTCCAGAAATACCTGGTGTACATTGGATACAGTTTTCCAGAAATACCTGGTGTACATTGGATACAGTTTTCCAGAAATACCTGGTGTACATTGGATACAGTTTTCCAGAAATACCTGGTGTGCATTGGATACAGTTTTCCAGAAATACCTGGTGTACATTGGATACAGTTTTCCAGAAATACCTGGTGTATGTAATTAGTCAGGGAATTGTAGAACATTGTATCAACATGTACACATTTATTGTTTTCTTGTCTCGGATATGTCGTCAAAATACATACGTCTCGCGCATCGCACAACAGTGTTTCACTTTGTTGTTTAGTGTTGTAAGCCTTAAGGTACAGAGATATGAAGTGAGATGTAAGTATTTTATATTGGTTTTCTGGCTGTAATGTAATGTTACAGAAGATACAATACAGAACTTTTACACTTAGTTTGAAATTCATAATGTACGTGACATCCTTTACAGCACAATCATGAAACCACGTGACATCATTTACAGCACAACCATGAAATAACGTGACATCCTTTACAGCACAATCATGAAATAACGTGACATCCGTTACAGCACAATCATGAAACAACGTGACATCCTTTACAACACAATCATGAAATAACGTGACATCCTTTACAGCACAATCATGAAACAACGTGACATCCTTTACAGCACAATCATGAAACAACGTGACATCCTTTACAGCACAATCATGAAATAGCGTGACATCCTTTACAGCACAATCATGAAATAACGTGACATCCTTTACATCACAATCATGAAACAACGTGACATCAGTAGTACATGCGTCTCTTTGTATGTTGTGTATACGTCATCACTTGTTGTGTATACGTCATCACTATAGAGCCTATTGATGATATATCGCGCAACTACCGATCTCTTTACTTGTTGCGTATACGTCACCACCACCACTACCGAGCTCTTTGGGTGAAGTTGGTAAACGCGTCACTATTGATGACGTAGCGCTCAACTACCGAGCTCTTTGCTTGTTTGGTATACGCGTCACTATATAGCCTATTGGTAATAGCTTTATAAATAGCGATCTCGTACCATTCTATAAATATAGACTACGAACCTATCCATAAATAACTATTACGAACGCTTCTATATAAATATAGTCCGTTTACGTTTACCTCAATCATCTTCACGAACTTCAACGAATATACGGGTAATTATATTATTCAAACTAGGCGTACGTTTTTATCGAGTAAGAAATACTAATTATACGCTATATACAAACTTAACCTATGTACGAAAATGAATAATATATATCTTACATCGTTACGTATAATTCCATAAAAACGCGATATATTATTAATAATCCGTAATGTACGTTTTAGAAGGGCATAGGAGCACAGCTACAACCTCACCCAACAACATCAGTACAGAAAATGAAGGCCGTTTGCAACAGTATTTACTGCAAAATACGTCATTAGTGTCATGGGTGGCTATCTCCGAATATATCCTATCATTTCGTATGACGCACGTTAATTCTCTGCTCGATACATCGGAATGGCTCCAATAATGAATGAGAGGTATGAGGTTATATGTTAGTCAGTTGACCCTAAATAACCTTATCTGGGAATGCGAGAAAAATCACCAGCGCAGTAGGTACACAAAATTAAAACAGCATGGAACCAAACACTGACACATTCATACAGGTAATTATAAATATGATTCTAAGGTAATTAATACGTTTACATACCGATGTTGTTAATGCCGACCGTTAAAAGCTAAAGGTATGACCAACAACATTTCTCCTAACGCATTAACCGATAAGCCTTGAGAGCGTACATAACTTAATCCTCAGTTAATTGGTCTTAATTGATGCGATGTAGCTGCTTGTATAGCCTCAATGAGAACGAAATATTTATTTCTGTCTGCTTATCAATTCGAAGGTATTTTACATGGAACATTATTAAACTCGTTTCCAGTTTGATTTATTTGACATCTTGCCACGCGTACATTTTGAATCGCAAACCTCACGCTGTATCTCCGCGTGAGAGTTCGCTCAATTAGTTTTATAATTAACGGCAAATATAAACATTAGCATAAATTGGGAAAATAAGCGCTGTAACGATTCATTATAGCAAGAATATTTAAAACATGTAAACATAACGTCATATCATATTTACAATCAGACTATTCATAGTGTATATATAGATATACGCCCATATCTATTGTCTGTCTGTCTGTCTGTCTGTCTGTCTGTCTGTCTGTCTGTCTGTCTGTCTGTCTGTCTGTCTGTCTGTCTGTCTGTCTGTCTGTCTGTCTGTCTGTCTGTCTGTCTGTCTGTCTGTCTGTCTGTCTGTCTGTCTGTCTGTCTGTCCTGTCTGTCTGTCTGTCTGTCTGTCTGTCTGTCTGTCTGTCTGTCTGTCTGTCTGTCTGTCTGTCTGTCTGTCTGTCTGTCTGTCTGTCTGTCTGTCTGTCTATATGAACCTTTTATTCTAAAAAATCATGCGCAACTTATCAATATATCTGATAGGAACTAAAAATGTCGTAGCTCCCATCTAATTTATACGCATATAGGATTAATTGCAACAGGAATAGCAGACGGAATGTCTGGAAAATGCAATGTCAAAATAGATATTTCTAACTATCTCTAATCGAACATATCGCTCGTTTAGTATTCATTCCAATGACAAACAAACGTCAACTCAGGAGCGCGGATGAGTTATATGAAATCTTAATTTCACTTTTGAAAGCGTGTATGCCATACATTTTTAAACATTGTTTAATGATTCAATGTTGTGTTCGAACTTCGAATGTATGTAGTAAAACGAATGGGGTTGTCTCCCTTTCACCATAAAGCGGTGTTTACGTATTTCGTAAATGTTAGAAGATCTACTCTCAAATACTATTAAGTATAACTATAATATGTATGTAGTTCATTAGTACATGTATATTTACCACCGTGAGGGATTGTAACATAGGGCTGTCCGATTAACGCATTGGATAGCATTTCGTTAGTGTTGGACTAAGAGAATTAACTTGTAAACGTTCCTATCTGCAACATAAAAAGGGTTATTTCCCTTTACTGCATAGCTGTAATGACCGCATTTATGTCGTTATCTTAATATAGTAATATATGTAGATATGGTGATATAGTGTGTATATCTTGTAGTAATGAATGTATATATGGTGCGATAGTGTTTAGATCTTGTAGTAATGAACGTATATATGGTGATATAGTGAATAATTTCTTGTAGTAATGTATGTAGATATGGTGAGACAGTGTGTAGTTATTGTAGTAATATACATTGATATGGTGTGATAGTGTGTATATCTTGTAGAAATGTATGTAGTTATGGTGAGATAGTGGATATATATTGTTGTGATATATGCAGATATGGTGATATAGTGTGTATATATTGTATAATGTATGTAAATATGGTTAGATAGTGGATATATCTTGTAGGAATGTACTTAGATATGCTGATATAGTGTGTATATCTTGTAGTAATGAATGTAGATAAGGTGTGATAGTGGATATATCTTGTAGGAATGTATGTAGATATGGTGATATAGTGTGTAGATCTTGTAGCAATGTTTGTAGATATGGTGCCATAGTGTGTATATCTTGTAGTAATGTACGTAAATATTGTGAGCTAGTGGATATATCTTGTAGTAATGAATGTAGATTTGGTGAGAAAGTGTGTATATTTAGTAGCAATGTATGTATATATGGTGAGATAGTGTGTATATCTTGTAGAAATGTATGTAGCTATGGTGAGCTAGTGGATATATATTGTTGTAATATATGCAGATATGGTGATATAGTGTGTATATATTGTAGTAATGTATATAGATTTGGTGAGAGAGCGTGTATATCTTGTAGTAATGTGCGTATATATAGTGAGATAGTGTGTATATCTTGTAGTAATGTACGTAGATATGGTGAGATAGTGTGAATATCTTGTAGTAATGTATGTAGATATGGTGAGATAGCGCGTATATCTTGTAGAAATGTATTTAGATATGATGAGACAGTGTGTAGTTATTGTAGTAATGTATGTAAATATGGTGAGATAGTGGATATATCTTGTAGGAATGTACGTAGATATGGTGAGACAGCGTGTATATATTGTAGTAATGTACGTAGATATGGTGATATAGTGCGTAGATCTTGTAGCAATGTTTGTAGATATGGTGCCATAGTGTGTATATCTTGTAGTAATGTACGTAAATATTGTGAGATAGTGGATATATCTTGTAGTAATGTATGTAGATTTGGTGAGAAAGTGTGTATATTTAGTAGCAATGTACGTATATATGGTGAGATAGTGTGTATATCTTGTAGAAATGTATGTAGATATGGTGAGCTAGTGGATATATATTGTTGTAATATATACAGATATGGTGATATAGTGTGTATATATTGTAGTAATGTACGTATATTTGGTGAGACAGCGTGTATATCTTGTAGTAATGTGCGTATATATAGTGAGATAGTGTGTATATCTTGTAGTAATGTACGTAGATATGGTGAGATAGTGTGAATATCTTGTAGTAATGTACGTAGATATGGTGTGATAGCGTGTATATCTTGTAGAAATGTATTTAGATATGGTGAGACAGTGTGTAGTTATTGTAGTAATGTATGTAAATATGGTGAGATAGTGGATATATATTGTAGGTTCTGATTTGTCTGGACATGATTTCGTGACGCCAACGACTGACTGATGCAATATGCCGGAAACGGTCAGCGACTTAAGTATCGGATGCCAAAGTGTAAGGATATTTAGGCACTTATACGTATTATATAATATCAACATCTTAAGATCGAAATGAAGATAATAAATATAATCGGTATAACGAGAATGTGTAGAGGGAGTGTGTACGGACATTAGCTACGTAATTAGAATTAATGGTAGGTACGGACAGAAATGGCACACCCCGAGTCGAATGGACCGTTAATAAGCGAGATAGTGTTTTGCCGCCATTTTTATCCTCCATTTTGAAAATCGTAGGCTAGGAACGTATAATCGTTTATCGAAACCCCCCGGATAGATAGGTCCTATGATAAAGATTATATAGCGAATTTATATCGGTATTTCCGGTTTTTCGGATCACTACTTCCGGTATGAGGTCGGACCATTAATTGAGTCGCGGATTCGTCATTGTCTCTTCGAGATCTTTCCGCCGATACCAAACAAGGCCAGTTTCCTCGAAAGTTCATTTTTCTTCAAACTTAGTTACGATTAAAGGGAGATAATCAGTATTATAGATATATCGACTAATGATAGATCAAAATGAAGGGTAGCGTCGGACTCGTGACGTCGATACGCGTATATTAGAACTAACTTATAGTTACGTTTAAATATTTTTTTTATTTTCATAATCGGGACTTTAAGGATATATCAAATCTTTAAACCGCTATTTCTCGAAAAGTACTGGTCGTATAAATAAATGAAAGATATGGTCGTGTCGGTCTCGCCGAGCTACGTCTATTTATACAGATGTCTACGCTCTAACGCAGAGTAGAAAAATTGATGACGTTGTAGGCCGAGTCTTTTAGCTCCACATGACTGTGAAAGAAGCTTTAACAACTTTATTAATCACCCTCGTTGTTGAGGATGAAAGCATATATGGAATCATTCATTTTGGAAAGGAGAAACGAGAGTATCCCTGAGAAAATCCACCTGCTTGGATCTGAAAACCCAATTGGGAAAAGAAGCTTTAACAACTTATATGAATCACTCTCACTGGTGGGAATGAAAGTATACATGCAGTCATTCCTGATCGATCTAAAATAAATTTGTATAAACTAATTAAATGACACTGATACAATAGGAGAGACGAACAGAATGGTCTACAAACTGTTAAGATAACGACATAAATACGGTCATTACAGCTATGCAGTAAAGGGAAATAACCCTTTTTATGTTGCAGATAGGAACGTTTACGAGTTAATTCTCTTAGTCCAACACTAACGAAATGCTATCCAATGCGTTAATCGGACAGCCCTATGTTACAATCCCGCACGTTGGTAAATATACATGTACTAATGAACTACATACATATTATAGTTATACTTAATAGTATTTGAGAGTAGATCTTCTAACATATACGAAATACGTAAACACCGCTTTATGGTGAAAGGGAGACAACCCCATTCGTTTTACTACATACATTCGAAGTTCGAACACAACATTGAATCATTAACCAATGTTTAAAAATGTATGGCATTCACGCTTTCAAAAGTGAGACAGACAGACAGACAGACGTGCGTGTGGTAAGGTAAATAGATATACATTATATAAAATAACCGCAAACAACATACAACCTGATAGAGGGAATCAGTAACTTGCCAAATATTACATTCTTATCACACACGCACGCACGCACATACACGAGCACGCACGCACGCACACACACACACACACACACGCACACGCACACGCGCACGCGCACACACTCACACACACTAACGTAATATTTTATGAACGCGTGTATTATTTTATTGAACCTGGGGCTGTAATTACAAATTTATGTTAGCGCGATAGCGAAACGAGTGTTTGACATTTAACAAAATCGATCTCCCGATTAAGTTATGTGCGCGCTCCGGTCTTAACAGTTAATCCTTTATGAGAAATGATGGTGGTTAATTACCAGTCTTACCTTTAGCTTTTAACGGATGGCATTGACAGGTGAAAGTAA
>CM026387.1:16801417-16813275 GCA_014843695.1 Archivesica marissinica
CAGAGCAGCTGGCCCTGAATAATGCTAAACTGGGACATTTCTGGCACAGAAATGAAATTTATGTTTTCATATAGTTCAATGTCCATAGAATCCTGCACCATAAAGTTCCCACTTGGGAAACTGAACAATCCAAGATGGCCGCCAAGATGGCCGACAAAAACAGAAAAATACCCAATTATCTAGATAAAGATTTAAATTCTTCTGGCATTTTGAAATGACTATATTTTATTATTCACAGTAATGCTAAATGCATGTAACTACATGAAAATAATGCATTTTCTTACCTTTTTTGTATATTTTCTGAAAAAGTTGACTTTATCCACAGAAAAAGAGGTAAAACATGCTGTATTTTGAAGACACACCTAAAATCATTTCTTATAAAACTCACATATATTGACATATCATCTTAAATATGATATAGAATCACGAGTTGGAGAGACTGGACGTAAGTTTAAGTGGTTAGAGATAGATATGTACTGTTTTCTAAAAAATAACGGCCATAAAAGTGGGTGGGGTAAATTGACCCCTGAAAATGATAATAAAAAATATATTAAAACTCAATTTATTTAATAGTTTTTCATACTTCTATATTACAATTATTCATTTTATAAACGTGTACACCCACTTCCATTGTTCACTGTTTAAGAACAGTTTATAAATAGTCCATATCCATCTATTAGAGTGATGTCTGCTGGAAGATGATACCATTTGCCTCAGGTAAGCTTTTACTGTATATCCATTTCAATAGTACTGCTCTTTTATAATGAAGCACTGCCACAATCAATTGCCCATGACAAGACATATAACATCGACATACTGTGGAAAGTGTCTTGGCTGTTAAGACCGAACACCCCCCAGTGGAATGGCACCATGCAGTTGGTGCATACTGGTCACCACCCTGGAATATCGACAACAATGTTCCTGCCAATGATCGATATGGATCCCAGTAATGACTCGTGCATATTATCCACGCTCTCATATGTTACGAAGCTGGCGTTGACATACAATGTGGATTCTATCATTACATTTGACCAGCCATTGTGGTACAAGGCACAAATGATTGTTGACACACAACCACCAAACAGTTCGCTGAGGCGTATCATCTGTCGCCTCGGAGGTCTCCACATCCAGATGAGCTTCCTTGGAACCATTATGACCGACTCCGGTCTCAAGGAGTTATTGGAGACCGTGTATGCCGAGAACGTAGTTCCACATCTCCTGAGTGGAAAGGCCATCAGCAGAGCCATTCGTGGGCATTTACTGGCAGAGTCAGCCCTGTGTTTGCTGTTAGCAGCGAATATATTCAATATTGAAATCCCTCATAATAGTAATAACCGAAAGGAGGATAATGATTCAGCTGTAGATGTATCTAGTGTTGAAATAGAAGAGAATGACATAACTGACAATGGATGTAACACTAATGTGGATGAAGAAATGAGTCAAGAGTTGTGATGAAGGTGGTCTGGTGATTGCAAATGATGTAGTAGACATACATAATAACAGTCCCAGTAAATCCCCAGGCGTAAATGGTGTTGAGCCAGACATGAATGCTGAGAATGCTGAAGATGATGAGTATGGGGACAATGAGCATGAGAACGACAACAGTTCACAGTTAGAAGAAGCGATGAAAGTTCTAGATGGCCTTTTAGCTGCGGAGGTAGACATTGAATCGGTTGTGAAATCTACATGTGTTGAACAAATGAAATTCAAGATGCAGAAAGCCATTTCAAAAATGAAAGAAAGCCGAACAGCCCAGCTATGGCTCCAATACATAGAATTGCTAGACATCCTTAAGGCATTTATAAAAGCAGAACGCACAGGTGATTGGAACCTTCACCTTCAGTCATTGTTAGAAATGCTACCATTTTTCGCTGCCACTGGCCACAACGCATATGCAAATCATCGTACATATATTTAAACAAAATGCTTGCCCTATCAATAACACACCCCAATGTTCACAGTATGTTCATGGAAGGTATGCATGTTGTACGAAGATCGGACCGATACTGGGCTGGACTGTCGACGGACCTCATCATCGAGCAGATGCTTATGCGTAGTGTGAAGACAGTTGGAGGCCTAACTCGGGGGCGAGGCATGGACGAAACGCAGAGAGCACAGTGGATCCTCTCAAGGCCAGCGTGTTCTGAAATTAACTACAAGATGCAAGAGCTAAGCGGACACAGGTATGAGACTAGTGAACAACACAAGGAATGTGGGGAGACCAGGCAAAGCAGAGACAGAGATGATATCAAAAAGATGGTAGATTTTCTTATGGATAGAAATCCATTTGAATCCACAGAAGAGTCATTGAGAAGTATAGCCAATGGTGTAGTAGCCGGGGACAAGGTAAATGTGGACAAAGGGCGGGAAGTGGGCATGAACATTCTGAAAGATATGGAGGGGAAGAAAGTGGGTGACTTCAAGTTCAGTTAGAAGGTCCAAGTAACCACTATGAGTGATAATGCTAGTGTCAGTATTGGTGGTGATGATGTGGAGATTGACCCACAGCTTCTTTTCCAGCGATTGGTTGCTGCTGCCCAGGGCGCTGTACCAATAGAAGATCTACAGAATTTCTTTGCATATGAGCTATGTACCTATCCGCCTTCCTTGTTCGAGAGCAAACAACTATTGAGACATGCCAATAAAACAACACTAGCACAGGAACTAACAAAACAGTTACTGACTGATGACAGTGTCCCTGACCAACAACAGGAAATAATATATGTAATTGATGGCAGTTGCCTTATTCAAAGACTCAACTGGCCAAGAGGCAGAACATATAATGAGATATGTTCAATGTACATAAAGTATGTAAGAGATAACTACACCAACAGTCATATTGTGTTTGATGGCTATATAGCTGGTCCATCTACTAAAGATAACACCCACATAAGACGTACTGGTGGACGTGTTGGGGCTGAGGTCAGGGTTCAAGAAGACTTAACCATGAATACAAAGAAGCAAAACTTCTTATTGAATTCTAAGAATAAACAAAGGTTTATAGACATGCTAGCTAGTAAGCTAGAAGATTCTGGCATTGAAGTCACTCAAGCAAACGCAGACTATGATATCGTCATGACGGCCATAGACTGTTCGAAGTATATGAACACTGTGGTGGTTGGTGAAGATACTGATCTGTTAGTATTACTGTGCCATTATGCAGAGGACCATGGCTACTCCATTCATCTCAACAGTGAAGGACGTAGAAAAGTCTGTAAACATACTAGAGTTAAAGAATAACCTAGGTGAGGTAGTATGTAAAAACATCTTGTTTATTCACGCATTACTGGGATGCGATACGGTATCAAGACCATACGGCATTGGTAAACTTGCAGCGTTAAGGCTAATAAAGAAGTCGGCAAGCTTCAGAGAATGTGCTGAACAATTTGATAAACTTCCCCATGAAGTATCACACAGCGAGATCCTGAAAACTGGAGAAAACGCACTCATTCTCACCTACACAGAAAATGAGGTTGAATCTATCAATGAACTCAGAATGAAATTATTCCTGGACAAAACAGCAAGAAACTCTGTATCAATTGACCCTAAAACATTACCACCAACACATAGTGCAACCATATATCATTCGTTGCGAGTATACCATCAAATACTGCAATGGAAAGGGTTGGAAGAGGATCCTTGTGATTATGGTTGGGTGTTATCACATGGCATATTGATTCCCAGATTGTCAGACATGCCCCCAGCACCTGCCAACATTCTAAAAGTTGTCCGATGTGGATGCAAGACAGGTTGTCATAGTATGTCATGCAGCTGCAGAAAGCTTGGTCTGAATTGTACAACAGTGTGTCGCAACTGTGATGGACTTTGCTCCAATCAACCAGAAATAGCAGAGTACTGACAAAATCAAACACTGATCCAATGAGTAGAATATGACCCAAGATAATATTAACAGCATTGCTAAACTATTAATCAGCTGCTAGAAATCTTAATTACAGTGAAGATATTCTAGATTTGCTATAGAAATACATTGTGGATATTGGCATATTGAATGAGCATTTCTCCTAATTATATATACATATAATGTATATACGTGTATACTGTATACAATATACTTATCTCTTGTAATATAATATACACTGAGTGGACATGTGATCAATGTATAAACTGCAATGTATCAATTGTATGTATTTTAATTCATGTGTTATACACTAAGTTTATAGAGTTAGGTATGCTTCCAACATTCAGATTATATATGTATACCCATTCATGACAAGATGTTATTTTATCTCATTTTATGGACATCTGACCTCAATTTGTAACCTTAACCTTAAATATACTTACCATATTGGTTATGTTTATAACTTCGTCTGGAGTTAACTTAAATATTAGAATGAAATATATGAGCTACCAATCATTAGAAGTGAAAGTATGGCGCATATCCATATTTTATTGAATTTTTGTAACTTTGACCTTGAAATGTGACCTTGACCTTTCATATACAGACAAAAAATAAACATTATCATATTCTTCCTAAGGTGGTTAATATATGTGTGTAGTTTGTTCAAAATCCATTAAGCGGTTTTGGAGATATGATATTATTCCAGAAATTCCCAATGAAAATATCAAAAAAGTCAAAAAATGCCCCAATTTTTTTTTCCGGACCGGACCTTTTGGGAACTTTGTGATTTAGGATAGCCTATACTATTTCCAGCTTATATGCAAAACAATCATTTCTGTGCCACAAATGTCCCAGTCAAATCTCAGCTGCTCTGCCTATGTAGGAAGCATAGACGTCCGGTTATGTTGCATACACAGTTAGCAGCTTAGACCACAGTCTATGTTGCCTATATATCTACTGTAGAAGGCATAGACGCCCGGTTATGTTGCCCATATATCTACTGTAGGAAGCATAGGCACCCGGTTATGTTGCATACACAGTTAGCAGCTTAGACCACAGTCTATGTTGCCTATATATCTACTGTAGGAAGCATCGACGTCCGGTTATGTTGCATATACAGTTAGCAGCTTAGACCACAGTCTATGTTGCCTATATATCTACTGTAGGAAGCATCGACGTCCGGTTATGTTGCATATACAGTTAGCAGCTTCGACCACATTCTATGTTGCCCATATATCTACTGTAGGAAGCATCGACGTCCGGTTATGTTGCCCATATATCTACTGTAGGACGCATAGACGTCCGGTTATGTTGCATATACAGTTAGCAGCTTAGACCACATTCTATGTTGCCCATATATCTACTGTAGGAAGCAGACGCCCGGTTATGTTGCATACACAGTTAGCAGCTTAGACCAGTCTATGTTGCCTATATATCTACTGTAGAAGGCATAGACGCCCGGTTATGTTGCCCATATATCTACTGTAGGAAGCATAGGCACCCGGTTATGTTGCATACACAGTTAGCAGCTTAGACCACAGTCTATGTTGCCTATATATCTACTGTAGGAAGCATCGACGTCCGGTTATGTTGCATATACAGTTAGCAGCTTAGACCACAGTCTATGTTGCCTATATATCTACTGTAGGAAGCATCGACGTCCGGTTATGTTGCATATACAGTTAGCAGCTTCGACCACATTCTATGTTGCCCATATATCTACTGTAGGAAGCATCGACGTCCGGTTATGTTGCCCATATATCTACTGTAGGAAGCATAGACGTCCGGTTATGTTGCATATACAGTTAGCAGCTTAGACCACATTCTATGTTGCCCATATATCTACTGTAGGAAGCAGACGCCCGGTTATGTTGCATACACAGTTAGCAGCTTAGACCACAGTCTATGTTGCCTATATATATCTACTGTAGAAGGCATAGACGCCCAGTTATGTTGCCCATATATCTACAGTAGGGAGCATCGACGTCCGGTTATGTTGCATATACAGTTAGCAGCTTAGACCACAGTCTATGTTGCCTATATATCTACTGTAGGAAGCATCGACGTCCGGTTATGTTGCATATACAGTTAGCAGCTTAGACCACAGTCTATGTTGCCTATATATCTACTGTAGGAAGCATCGACGTCCGGTTATGTTGCATATACAGTTAGCAGTTTCGACCACATTCTATGTTGCCCATATATCTACTGTAGGAAGCATCGACGTCCGGTTATGTTGCCCATATATCTACTGTAGGAAGCATAGACGTCCGGTTATGTTGCATATACAGTTAGCAGCTTAGACCACAGTCTATGTTGCCTATATATCTACTGTAGAAGGCATAGACGCCCGGTTATGTTGCCCATATATCTACTGTAGGAAGCATAGGCACCCGGTTATGTTGCATACACAGTTAGCAGCTTAGACCACAGTCTATGTTGCCTATATATCTACTCTAGGAGGCATAGACGTCCGGTTATGTTGCATATACAGTTAGCAGCTTAGACCACAGTCCATGTTGCCTATATATCTACTCTAGGAGGCATAGATGTCCGGTTATGTTGCATATACAGTTAGCAGCTTAGCCCACATTCTATGTTGCCTATATATCTACTGTAGGAAGCATAGACGCCCTGTCATGTTGCATATACAGTTAGCAGCTTAGACCACATTCTATGGTGCCCATATATCTAATGTAGGAAGCATGGACGCCTGGTTATATTGCATATACAGTTAGCAGCTTAGACCACATTCTATGTTGCCCATATATCTACTGTAGGAGGCATAGACGCCCGGTTATGTTGCCTACACAGTCAGCAGTTCACACTCCCAGGACATGCTGCCTACAGTTAGCAGTTTAGATTCCCAGGATATAGCACCATTTTGTCTGCAGTGTTTGTTAAGTACATAAATAATACAATAAATAAGTATTTCTTACAAATATTTTTATTAATATTCAATCTCGTGGTTATGTATAAGCTACATCACGGTGATACATTATTGAAATTAAATACTTATGTACATGTACAGTACTTTATATGAAAAAGTTGGCAATTTCTTACGGAGGTTGGTGCACCCAACTACTGGTTAACCGCTGGAGCCTGCCCATGAAAGGTGTTGTTCGGTAAACTACCCGCCGGCGATATAGCCCAAAATGGTGCTGATGCAGGCGTAAAACCCGAAATATAACATAACATGTACAGTACACAGATTGAATATATCCACTCTAATACACAAGGCAGTTTCATATTAATGCAAGTAAGATAACATAGCAATTAAACGCCTAAGTGGTCGAGTGTTCAAGGACTTCAAGGTACTTGTTAACCGCTGGAGCCTGCCCAGGCAAGGTGTTGCTAGGTAAACTTACTGTCCCTTTATGTATATTGCAACTAGTAGAAATGATAAATTAAAAAAAATCATAGCAACTTGCTTCGTTGTTATCTTGGGTATAGGTGTCCACCAGCAGCTAGTTTCATACGACTGTTTCTGTCCTTCCGTGGTAACACGCTGGACTGTTAATCCAGGGATCGCAGGTTCGATCCCCCGTCTGACCCTAATAAAATTAAGTCTTTCAGATGGATCATTAAACCGAGGTCTTGTGTTGGTGCTGTACATTGTCAAGTCTAAAATTACTAATCTCTTCAGTAGGCGTGGCATATATGGGCAACCGGTAGCGACGATAAATAAACGTAAAACACACAGTTCTTCCGAGCATCATTTAACTCTCACCTGGTTAGACCTACTGTACTTCTGCGTGTCACTGGAGTGGTAGTGGATTGTTTATATGCCAATACTTTGTTACTATGTGTTTTACGTTTATTTATCGTCGCTACCGATTGCCCATATGAACGACGCCTCCTGAAGAGATTATTAGTCAGTTTAGATTTTTGGACGATAGTGCAATAATACAGACCCATTCCAGAATCTCCCCTGGTTTTTTTTACGAACACGATGTAAAGCACCGATATGAGTCCTCGATTTAAAGTCCCATCTGAAAGACTGTTACTTTTATTAGGGTCAGACGGGGGATCGATCATTAACATATATATATCCGTATATCACTCTGTGGACGAACGTCAGGGGAGGTAACTAGAGCCAGAGTGGGGCTACCAATAAACATGCAATAACATACGTTAATGGGCCTCATTCTATGACGTCAAAAAGAAGTCCGGGGAGGTAACTAGAGACAGAGTGGGGCTACCAATAAACATACAACAGCATAAGTTAATAGGCCTCATTCTGTACTGACGTCGAAAAGAAGTCAGGGTAGGTAACTAGAGCCAGAGTGGGGCTACCAATAAACATAGAATAGCATAAGTTAATGGGCCTCATTCTGTACTGACGTCAAAAAGAAGTCAGGCGAGGTAACTAGAGCCAGAGTGGGGCTACCAATAAACATGCAATAGCATAAGTTAATGGGCCTCATTCTATGACGTCAAAAAGAAGTCAGGGGAGGTAACTAGAGCCAGAGTGGGGCTACCAATAAACATGCAATAACATAAGTTAATGGGCCTCATTCTATATTGACGTCAAAAAGAAGCGCTGCACTGTTGGGTATAACACCATATTTTATTACGTCACACTGTTAGGTATAACACCATATTTTATTACGTCACATTGTTGGGTATAACACCATATTTTATTACGTCACACTGTTTGGTATAACACCATATTTTATTACGTCACATTGTTGGGTATAACACCATATTTTATTACGTCATACTGTTGGGTATAACACCATATTTTATTATGTCACATTGTTGGGTATAACACCATATTTTATTACGTCATACTGTTGGGTATAACACCATATTTTATTACGCCGCACTGTTGGGTATAACACCATATTTTATTACAAACGGTTTAAATTCAGTGCATTTACATAGGTCGGTGGAATTTCCCCTCTTGAGTGGACCCAAATCTATAAATCTGCAACGTTTTCACAAAAACACAAATTGACGACCAAGTTGGTCTTCCTTGTTCTATTGAATTATATTACATATTTGCCATTGGAATGAGAGATGGTTTTGAAATGGTGCACATGTATATGTTACAGGAGTTTGAGATCCGAGCAATGTATTATAACCTCGGAGCGTGGTATTATATCCAGCCAGCGAATCTGTTACATGTCATAAGATATGGAACACCAACAGTAAGTCTCCACTCTACCAGTGACCTTGGAATCTTCGCATACAAATCCTAGGACCAATTATGAACACCAACAGTTAGTCTCCACTCTACCAGTGACCTTGGAATCTTCGCATACACATCCTAGGACCAAATCTTTACACCAACAGTTAGTCTCCACTCTACCAGTGACCTTGGAATTGGCAATTTGTTGGAAAGCATAACAGACACGTTTTATTTCAGAACCAACACTGATGCAGCCAATCACGCGTGGCTAGTTACCCATGGGGCGATGGCATGGATTCCCCACTAATTTCTGTCGTGCGAAAGGACCTTAAATCAGTTTGACCATATCTTATTAACATTGGAAGTATAAAGATGGAACACTCGTATGCAGTGCAATTTCGTGTTTATTAACAGGAATATGACTTTAATCCTTGACCTGCCAATCACTACTAAAGACGCTTTTGCAAACAACATAGAGTCAGATCAGACGGCACGTTCTAGATCAGACGGCACGGGCTCTATGCTGTTTGCTATTCGGATAATGGAGCAAAATCACTTGTCCGAATAGCAAACAACATAGTTCCCGATAAGACGCGGCATTGCACTATGGCTGATCTGGATCTATGGTGTTTGCACATTCTGTCCAATTTATTCGGCAGGATAATGGTTAACATTATATCATCATAATTAGAAATAAAACGTACGTCGAACACATTTTATGAGTCGCCACACGACAAAACCAAAATAGTCATGATAAAAGTCAAGAACTTATGCTAGAAAGATAACCATGGTAACAAACTGTAGCGTATATTATCGAATACAACAACATATACATTTCAAATCACAGATACATCCGATTAAATTAATTTGCATAAATTGTACGTTCAAAAATTCGACGTTCTCCGCTTCACGAAAATGTCTTGCTTTACAAAATTGGCAGTTATGTTACGCAGTTATAATCATATTAATATTACCTAATTAGCATAATTTATGCATAATTATGCTAATTATGTACACTATAAATGCTCGTAACTTCTTGACACTATATTCGATTTTATAAAGGTTCATATTTTTAGAAAGCTGAGAGCCAATTCGTTCATTTAGATATACAATGACATTCTCTTTCATGAAAACAAATGAGTACAATATTTATGTAATGTATGCAAATGAACGTGATCGGGTTTGTCAATTGAAACGTGGTGGTATTTGAGAATATTAGCAACAGTTTGGTACCATGTTTATATTTCTATCATCAGCAGTTCTTGAGTTACGTGTTTTTATCAGCACTATGTTGGTTATGTCATGTGGTGGCTCATATAGTGTTTTCAATGGGTAAATAGATTCACTTAATATGTATCATAGAACGACTTATAATCTGGTATTACGCGTCACATAAAATTAACAGTCTTTCAGATGGGACGTTAAACCGAGGTCTCGTGTTGGTGCTGTACACCGTGCACGTACGAGACCCAGAGGAGACTCTGGAATGGGTCTCTGTCTGTATCATTGCACTATCCTCCAAAAAATCTAAAATGAATAATCTCTCCAGAAGGCGTCGCTCATATGGGAAACCGGTAGCGACGATAAATAAACGTAACACACACATATATTACCATTACCACAGTGATGGGTTCAGCAGTATATGCGTACTGTATTTGCTTTGCACATATTATTTTCTGCTATAATAATACACTAATGGAGAGCTTGTTATCAGAAGCAGAACGAACGAAAACTACATAAATTCTTATAATATAAAATAAAAAGCATTGAAACCGATAGTATTAAGGGACAAATATGTATATGTTGTTGGCTATACAAATTAATAAACATCAGTACAGTAGTCAGAGGTAAATTGCATCCGAGGCAATCTAGGGGCATGTTCCCTTTTAATTGTTGGCGTATACTAGCGATTATCTGCGTTTTCTGAATGATTTAGTTTAGACGTATAATTATGTACTGACCATTCAGCTCTCTAGCAGACGTATAATTATGTAGACCATTCAGCTCTCTAGCAGACGTATAATTATGTACCGACAGCTCTCTAGCAGTCAACATTTTATACAGGCAAGGGATATTTTAGCATTTTATTTATTTAATTTATCATTTATTTTTTGGTTGCTTTGGAAATTTTAAACGAGACAATTGCCTCGGTGTGCCTCAATGTGGCTACGGGCCAGTACATGTAGATGCAGGAGAATACAAGAAAGCTAAATGACTATTCGTTATACCATGAGCTGAAACAACTAGGCTGGCAGCGAACTGAAATTTTGCAAATAGCATTTTAACCCATTCAACCCCAAGTAACTGATGGGTTGAATGTCGCACCAGCAGTTAAATCTCTATGGCTGGAGGAAGATCACTTTTGCCTCTGAACAGTATTTCAGTCACGGGCGTCCAAAACCACGACCGTCCGCAAGCCAGTTTGGTAGGTTCATTGCATGTAGAATTCAGGCAAATGATCACCGACCTTAACTACTCGATCACGGTACAGAGGCGCCCAACATCCATTAAACCGCACATAACTAGGAATTATATATTGTACACGCAATTTACAAGCAACTACGTAACACGCACATTGTACACGCAATTTACAAGCAACTACGTAACACGCACATTGTACACGCAATATACAAGCAACTACGTAACACGCACATTGTACAAGCAATTTACAAGCAACTACGTAACACGCACATTGTACAAGCAATATACAAGCAACTACGTAACACGCACATTGTACAAGCAATTTACAAGCAACTACGTAACACGCACATTGTACAAGCAATTTACAAGCAACTACGTAACACGCACATTGTACAAGCAATATACAAGCAACTACGTAACACGCACATTGTACAAGCAATATAC
>CM026387.1:16824048-16844724 GCA_014843695.1 Archivesica marissinica
ATGCAGTCACCATTAGGGTACAATATGCTGCTCATGTATTAACACAGCCGGTCCATAGTATGCAGTCACCATTAGGGTACAATATGCTGCTCATGTATTAACACAGCCGGTCCATAGTATGCAGTCACCATTAGGGTACAATATGCTGCTCATGTATTAACACAGCCGGTCCATAGTATGCAGTCACCATTAGGGTACAATATGCTGCTCATGTATTAACACAGCCGGTCCATAGTATGCAGTCACCATTACGGTACAATATGCTGCTCATGTATTAACACAGCCGGTCCATAGTATGCAGTCACCATTAGTGTACAATATGCTGCTCATGTATTAACACAGCCGGTCCATAGTATGCAGTCACCATTACGGTACAATATGCTGCTCATGTATTAACACAGCCGGTCCATAGTATGCAGTCACCATTAGGGTACAATATGCTGCTCATGTATTAACACAGCCGGTCCATAGTATGCAGTCACCATTAGGTTACAATGCTGCTCATGCAGTCACCATTAGGGTACAATATGCTGCTCATGTATTAACACAGCCGGTCCATAGTATGCAGTCACCATTAGGGTAAATATGCTGCTCATGTATTAACACAGCCGGTCCATAGTATGAAGACACCATTAGGGTACAATATGCTTCTCATGTATTAACACAGCCGGTCCATAGTATGCAGTCACATTAGGGTACAATATGCTGCTCATGTATTAACACAGCCGGTCCATAGTATGCAGTCACCATTAGGGTGCAATATGCTGCTCATGTATTAACACAGCCGGTCCATAGTATGCAGTCACCATTAGGGTACAATATGCTGCTCATGTATTAACACAGCCGGTCCATAGTATGCAGTCACCATTAGGGTACAATATGCTGCTCATGTATTAACACAGCCGGTCCATAGTATGCAGTCACCATTAGGGTACAATATGCTGCTCATGTATTAACACAGCCGGTCCATAGTATGCAGTCACCATTAGGGTACATATGCTGCTCATGGCTCAGTAACAACCAGCCGGTCCATAGTATGCAGTCACCATTAGGGTGCAAATGCTGCTCATGTATTAACACAGCCGGTCCATAGTATGCAGTCACCATTAGGTACAATATGCTGCTCATGTATTAACACAGCCGGTCCATAGTATGCAGTCACCATTAGGGTGCAATATGGCTCATGTATTAACACAGCCGGTCCATAGTATGCAGTCACCATTAGGGTACAATATGCTGCTCATGTATTAACACAGCCGGTCCATAGTATGCAGTCACCATTAGGGTGCAATATGCTGCTCATGTATTAACACAGCCGGTCCATAGTATGCAGTCACCATTAGGGTACAATATGCTGCTCATGTATTAACACAGCCGGTCCATAGTATGCAGTCACCATTAGGGTGCAATATGCTGCTCATGTATTAACACAGCCGGTCCATAGTATGCAGTCACCATTAGGGTGCAATATGCTGCTCATGTATTAACACAGCCGGTCCATAGTATGCAGTCACCATTAGGGTGCAATATGCTGGTCATGTGACGTTTCCTGTTCAAAACTAAAGAAAACCCAGTGAAAATACAATATTTCAGGTTTTTTTAAATAAATTTTTTGTTAAACTTTTAAAATCACAAATTAAATGTGAAATTAAGATTGAAGCTTGTGACACTAGCAACAAATTGTTAGATTTTGTCCGGGAATGATTGCAGACGACAGGAACATATTACTGATAGCTCATGATCCAAGGGAAATAACTCTAATAGACCGGAAAGATATTTATAAAGAGATTTAAATTTCAAATAAAATTTGACCCACCTTGATCAAATGCTGTGTATGCCAGATTGTTATACCAATCAGCTACTTGGGTGTGAAGTTTCATGGTTGTGGGTGCAATACTTGCTGAGTTATTCAAATCTAAACACAATTCTGCCTTTCAAATATAGGATGCACACCACTGTATTTTCTCCTTCTTCGTGCTATAGTAAATCGATGAACTGTCACAGTCAAATTCTCAGTTCCAAACAAGAATCAACTTTTACCGCATGCAGTTCTGTAAACTCCAGGGCTGCTACTTGCTGTTAGACACAACTAAGTCATGGCATCACCATCAAAGTTTTTCACAATTTTCAAATGTAAACAAACACCGGTTGAAAATGGAATGCGTAGGGATCATACTCATAGCTGTCATGTAGGGCTGTTTACTCATCAATGCTCTGGAGCAAGTAGTAATGAAATAAATTCATAAAAAGTCTTCTTCAAAGTAACTCAAATGCCACAGATGCACCACAAACACAATAAGAAATGCAAACAGTCTCTGGTTCTACAGTAAAACATCATCAAATTATGGTCTGCGTGTTTGCAAAAACTACTTTCTAGGGTACAACGACCCGGAACCAATTTCCCAGTGGGGTCACACGTATCTAGTACAGTGTCTTGTAACATACACGGAAACACGGTTTGGCTTATGATATAGTGCGCACCGTTTTGACCTACTTTCGCCAAAATGAGATTAACAGGTAAACAAACGTAAATAATAAATATGCATTACTTGTATAGGAATGACACACCCAAGTGTCACATAATCTTGAAATTTACCAGTAGTTAGATGCAATATCTGTTCCTACAAATGTATATGGGTTATATGGTTCAGAGAATTACTTAGTGTGTCGTCCATTGTCCAGTGGTTGTTACCGAACCCCCGAGACTGCTTCCTCGTTGGACCAGCTAAGTTTAACCGGATACAATCAAAACACCAGATGCACTTGGTTTGCATATATTGTATCGACTGATGGTAAAAAAACGGCAAGATACAAAAAGCAGACATAAAAATACAATCCACAACTTACATGTACAAGTTTATTCTTACCATCAACATAGCCAGTTCCTAATTAAATTACTATCAAAAATGAAATACAAATGTTAACTAGAAGTACTTTATTTATCAACCAAACATTATACAACCTTTTTTCTTTAAGTATAAAGAAACCGATTGACACAAACTGGTTCGAACCTTCTTGAGTACGAATCATTAAATTTATACGGAACTCAATATAGCTAGTACTATCCTTCTACTTCTACTATCGCTGTATATTAAACAATTACTTATACAAATTAATAAGGCGAAGGATTGGTCCCCACAAGGTGCTTGGCATCAATAAAACATACAATGTACATATTAATTGAATGCGTTAGTAACATTTAGGTCACACGCACCATATTAACTATATTAACCCATGGCATTGGAATGGCCTCCCTACCCTCAACGAAGGATCACTGCCGGCCCAGTGGAAGTCAGCAAATGTTGCTCCCATTTACAAAAAAGGGGACAAGTCACACCCCGCCAACTATAGGCCTATCTCACTGACATGCGTTCTATGCAATGTTCTAGAACATATACTTAGTTTCCTCCTCGATAGTAAAACACTTCACTAACGACAGTATGCTGTACCATTTGCAGCATGGTTTTAGAGAAAAACGGTCATGCGTGACCCAATTAGTAATGCTAATCAATAACTTGGTTACCTCTGTCTACAATAAGCATCAGGTAGATCTCATCCTATTAGACTTCAGTAAGGCAAGATAAATTACTACTAAAATGCATGACTATGGAGTCAGAGGTCAAACATTAAGGTTGATTAAGAGTTTTCTAGATAATAGACTCCAGTCAGTTGTCCTTAATGGTATTAAGTTCAGATGCCATTCCTCTGGAGTCCCACAGGGATCCATACTTTGATCCCTGCTTTTCCTAGCCTATCTTAACGACCTCCCACAAAACACCAGTTCCAAAGTCCGTATCGTTGCAGATGATACTGCAGTCTATCTATCATCTGCAAATGAATCGGTCACACTCCAAAACAATCTTAAGAGATTAGAAGAGTGGGAGTTGGAGTGGGACATGTAAACACTCACATAAAAAGGTCATCTAAGAAAGCAAACCAAACATTAGGATTCCTACGTAGAAACTTCCAGGTCAAATCCGAATCCCTTAAGTCGGTCGGGACGGACGGACGGACGGACAGAAAGAAAGACAGACAGGCAGACAGACAGACAGACAGACAGACAGACAGACAGACAGACAGACAGACAGACAGACAGACAGACAGACAGACAGATGGATAGATGGATAGATAGATAGATACTATGTACCGTCCAGCCACAGCCTTTACCATTTTTGCTGAGCGGATGGCCACTGTACCACTCGGGACTGTTTTTGACCTTAGTATGTGGTTATTTTCAACATTCTGTGTCTCAAATGAGATGTTTATCAACGGTTCCCGACAAGCGTCACCCTGTCATACTCAGTAGTGTGTGCTTGGAGTACCCAGTATATGTGGATGAATAAGTTACTACCCGAAATCATCGTTAGACTAACGGGTTGTTTTTTAGACGAAACTAGAACGTGAATTCGTGTTTACTCTCTAATATTCACTTCTGTTATCAGTAGTTATATAAATACGGATATAATACAGTTACAAAACAATCTACCAAAGTAAACAGAGTATGTCGAAGGTAGTATAATTATTGCCAAAATACGCTAAACCGGTGATTTTATAATGAACAGTTTTAATGTTTCTTTACCTGTTTATAAGAATCTGGGTCAAGACTGGCCGTTTGTTTACCTGTTAGTCTCGTTTTGGCGAAAGTAGGTCAAAACGGTGCGCACTGCCAAACCGTGTTTCCGTGTATTGTTGGGAGTTATTTTGAAGCGAAATCGAAAGTTGAAGTCGATCTTTAACCGAATAGTAATAAAATGGCTACAGGCGGTTGTGAAATGTTTTCGGATGAAATAGTAAATATTAAATGTACCTCTTGTGCTGAGGTAAACAAAAACACAGACGCAATAAAGTACTGTATGGAGTGCCAATGCTATTGTTGCCAGTCATGTACAGATATGCACGCACGATTTCCGCCATTAAAAGGACACCAACTTCTAGATAAATCCAGTTTTAAGTCGGCAGTTCTTACTTCCGAGCTTCCGACAGTGCCGACGGACAGATGTGCCAAGCATGATATAAAGATTATAGATATGTACTGTGGAAACCACGACGTTGTCGGCTGTACGACTTGTATGATTCTAGACCACAGGTAAATTAATTAATATTATGGCGTCTACCATTGGAACTGTTCTAGTATTGGGCTAGTTGAAATACATCCTGGGCTGAGTTATATCTATAACACATAGTGTATGTAAATCGTTGCCTCTATGATGCCAGTGCTTTTCTCTACCAGCTTCCATTGAGTTAACATCTCTGTTCATATATTACTTTATCATTATATATGTATGTCAATAAATATAGTTAGAACACATTAAGCACTTATTGTCGTTCTATAGTTAATACCAAAACATAACATGGTGTCAGAAATTATGACTTTGTGAATTGTATCTGTACATTCAAATTGTAGGAATTATATTGCACATTCACTGGATTATATGTTGAGACTTATTGACTAAATCAGTATGGATTTAACAGTGTACCAACACCTAGAATGGACTGGGAAAGCCAAAATCTGCTGGAAACATTTTTAAAAAATCGTCAACAAACGGAATTGATTTTTAAAGGCCCATTACATGAAAAATCGGGTGAAATGAAGGTGACAATGATTTTGTTGTGGCTAGGAGAAAAAGGCCAAGAAATATTCTATACGATGAACTTATCGGAGGATGACCAGAAACATCCGAAAGCAGTATTTGAATCGTTTAACAAGCATCTACAGCCAAAGTCGAATCCAGTATTTTGCCGTTATAAATTCAACAACGAAATTCAAGGAGAAAACACTTTCGAGCAGTATGTGACAAAGCTAAACATATTAGCAAATGACTGTGCTTTTAGGGATGAATATAGAAACGACTTAATTAGGGATAGAATTGTATTCGGCATCAGGTCACAGAAAATTCGAGAAAAATTAATAACTGAAGGTGAGAAATTAACTTTAGAAAAGGCAATTCAAACATGTCAGACGTACGAATATGCACAAGAACAACTGAAAACAATGAACAAGGAATCATCTGTAGCTTCGATAAAGAGAAACATTCATAATAATAATTATGGTATAACACGCACAGGACGGAAAACAAATGCCATGGCCGATGCAAATAGAGCTGCCACGAGTTCATCAGCATCCGGGTCATCGTATACGAGAGAACGCCGACGAGGTCACGCCAAGAAGATGTGTCGCAACTGTGGAAGGGATCATATAAAAGGACAGTGTCCAGCTTCTGGAAAGCAATGCCATTGTTGCAAGAAATGGAACCATTTCTCCAGTGTATGCAAGTCAAAATCAAGCATTAGTAATATTGATATGTACATGCACAATGAAAGTGAAAATTCAGATTCTGACGTATATGTGGATACTGTGTGCACTAAAATGGCAGATGGCCAGGTTTTTGCAAGCATTGCGGTAGGTCCAAAAAGTACGCAAATAAAATTTAAAGTCGACACAGGGTCACAGGTAAATATTTTGCCTTACTCAACATTTCAAACTCTTGGTGTCAAGTCTGCGCTCAAACGTTCTAGAGCAAAATTGTCAGCTTACAATGGATGTCCATTGTACTGTCTGGGTACGATTTCTTTGCATTGTTGTCATGATGCTACGGAACATTCCGCTGATGTGGAATTTCATGTTGTAAACACGAAATCACAACCCCTGTTTGGCCTTCAATCATGTGTTGATTTTGGTCTCATTAAACTGACATATTCAGTAGAATCCCAACATTCCATGAATGAATGTATGTCTAAGCAGTCGGTTCTCCGGGAATTCCCACAGGTATTTAAAGGGATAGGTTCACTTTCTGGCGAGTGTACAATACATGTAAGTCCTAACAGTAAGCCTGTAGTACACACCCGAGCAAAGTTCCGGTATCACTCAGGGACAGGTGTTAGTCTGAATTAGAGCGTATGGAAAAGATAGGTGTAATCACAAAGGTCAATGAGCCAACGGATTGGGTCAATTCCATGGTTATTGTAGAAAAATCAGCAGGGAAATTAAGGGTATGTCTAGACCCTACTGACTTAAATAAGTGTATTCAAAGACCAACGTATCCATTACGTATGCTGGAAGAAGTCTTGCCCCAATTGTCCGGTGCAAAGTACTTTACTAAGCTCGACGCAAGGTCAGCTTATTGGTCAATCAAACTGTCCGAAGAGTCATCTTTCTTGACGACCGTCAACACGTTTCAAGGTAGATACAGGTATTTACGGTTACCATTTGGACTCTGTATCAGTGGGGACGAGTACGTACGACGTATGGACGAGTGTTATGAGAGCCTGACTGGTCAATGTGTGGCCATAGTTGATGACATTCTTGTACATGGACGTACAAGGGAGGAACATGACCGTAACCTTAGAGCTGTGTTACAGCACTCACTTGACATGGGCATTAGGTTAAATGAGGACAAAATGGAAGTTGGCGTAACTGAAGTGCAATATTTTGGGCATTTATTGACTTCAGAAGGTTTGAAACCTGACCCCTCCAAGGTGTCTGCGGTCCGTGAAATGACAGCTCCAAACAGCAAGACTGAGCTGCAAACAATACTGGGTATGGTAAATTATCCAGCAAAGTTTGCACCTAGCCTCTCTGTGGTCAACAGTCCTCTTAGGGAACTATTAACAAAGGACGTAGAATTCACATGGGGACAAGAACAACAAGACGCATTTGACCAGGTCAAACAGATTTTGACTGAACCGGGCAAAGTCCTAGCATACTACAATCCTAAGAAAGACTTAGTATTGCAAACGGACAGTAGTAGAAGTGGTCTTGGAGCTACGCTTTTGCAAGACGGACATCCTATAGCTTATGCGTCCAAATCTCTTACTGACAGCCAAAAGAACTATGCTATGATTGAACTTGAATGTCTCGGTATTATGTTCGGGCTGAAGAGGTACCACCAATGGGTTTATGGTAGGAAAGTGCTAGTAGAGACTGATCATCTCCCACTCATTCCTATATTTCGCAAACCATTATATTGTGCACCTGCACGATTACAGCACATGTTATTGCAAATGCAGCGCTATGACATAGAGGTCAAGTACCGTCCTGGTAAGGACATACCGATACCTGATACGCTGTCACGGAAATCACTTCCTGACACTGACCCTGACCTTACAGGATCTGCAGACATACATGTACACATGGTTATGTCAAGTCTACCTATCAGTGACTCTAAGATGCAGGAAATTGTGTCTAAAACTGACGAGGACAAATAAATGACTATACTGAAACAAGTCATTTTCCAAGGATGGCCTGTTACTAGACAAGAATGTCAGCCAGAAGTGTTATTTTTCTGGAATTACAGGGACGAATTGACAGTTGCCGATAAGGTTATTCTAAAGGGTAGTAAGATAGTTATACCTGAGGTGTTTTTACGTTTACAAATGCTAGAAGTTCTACATTCTGGACATATGGGAGTCGAAAAGTGCATTAGACGAGCACGCGACCTTATGTTCTGGCCTAGAATTTCAAGTGATATCACTCAATTGGTATTGAACTGTCCAATTTGCTTGAAGCATAGGGCTTCGAACCCAAAAGAGCCTCTCATGTCACATGAGATAGCTGATTACCCTTGGCAGATAGTAGCGACAGATCTATTTACTTGGGATAGCAAGAATTATCTTGTAGTGGTAGATTACTACTCACATTATTTCGAGCTTAAGGAAATTCCAAACATGAAGGCCAGTACAGTTATTAAACGTATGAAAGGAATATTTGCTCGGATGGGTTGTCCAGAGCAGGCAATTTCTGACAATGGACCCTGTTACTCAAATTCAGAGTTCATCCAATTTGCCAAAGATTTCAATTTTGAGCATGTTACTTCAAGCCCAACTCATTCACCAGGGAATGGTTTTGCTGAGATTTATGTCAAAATTTGCAAAAACATCCTTACAAAGGCGAAGGCTGCACAAGGGGACCCGTTAATAGCAATCCTTGAATATAGAGCTACACCATTGGATATTGGGTATAGTCCAGCTGAGTTATTAATGGGGAGATAACTTAGAACAGCTATTCCAGTAGCCAGGAAAAACTTGCTTCCTAAATTCATATCACCTGGTAATGTTAGGGACAAGTTAAGATCAAATCAGAAAAGGGGGAAAGGCTATTATGACAAACGTACAAAGAAGTTACCTCCCTTAGTAGTTGGCAATTCAGTTCGTATGCAAAGTTCTGATAAAACATGGTCAGATCCTGCTATAGTGACTGGTAAAACTAGGGACAGGTCGTACGTTGTACAGACGGAAAGCGGTAGGTACAGACGTAACAGGAAGCATTTACTTAAAACGAATGAGTGCATTCCAGCTACACCAAATTTTGAGATGACACAACATGAGAGTTCTAATACAAATGAACCCCTTGTTGTGCCCAAAGTGACTCCACAATATACACCGCAAATGTTTGAAAAAACTAAGCCAGCTGTTAACAGCAACAAACAACCATATATTACCAGATATGGCAGAGAAGTGCGACCTAAGGTCATTGAATCTATGTGAAACTGATTGTTGCAGGACATTGCTGGATTATGTTGTAGATAGGAGTTTGCCAGTAATTGGATAAGTGGAAAAATAAAAATGGTGTTATCAATGACTGTTGACATTTAATCTGGAGGAGTGTTTCTACAAAAACATAAACTTGGACCCAAACTGCCTACATCAGAAGATAGTAAATGCTAACGTGACATTTAATCAGCGTGCGGCTGAACTATTATTTTCCAGATTGTACAATGCATAATGAAGACTATACATCAATTATATAATTATCATAGTTTAATACACTTGTATTCAATATTCATTCTTACATAATATGAAGACTTAAATCTCAAAAAGGGAGATGTTCTATTATTGGGCTAGTTGAAATACATCCTAGGCTGAGTTATATCTATAGCACATAGTGTATGTAAATCGTTGCCTCTTTGATACCAGGGCTTTTCTCTACCAGCTTCCATTGAGTTAACATCTCTGTTCATATATTACTTTATCATTATATATGTATGTCAATAAATATACTTAGAACACATTAAGCACTTATTGTCGTTCTATAGTTAATACCAAAACATAACAAGAACTATATGAGGTTTTCTAGAGCGGATTGGCAGGACGCCTTGTACTTTATATAGTCCCGTCAGTTTGCCCTTTATCCTGGCTAGTTTGCCCTTTAGCCCCACCAGTTTTCCCTATAGCCTCGCCAGTTTGCCCTTTAGCCCCACCAGTTTGCTCTTTAGCCCTGCCAGTTTGCCCTTTAGCCCCACCAGTTTGCCCTTTAACTCGCCAGTTAGCCCTTTAGCCCCACCAGTTTGCCCTTTAGCCTCGCCAGTTTGCCCTTTAGCCCCACCAGTTTGCCCTTTAGCCCCACCAGTTTGCCCTTTAGCCCCGCCAGTTAGCCCTTTAGCCCCACCAGTTTGCCCTTTAGCCTCGCCAGTTTGCCCTTTAGCCCCACCAGTTAGCCCTTTAGGCTCAGTCTTCCTTAAGTGCGACAAGTGTTGTCCACGACCTTCAGGACACCATACTCATGTAGTAATTTATTACTTATGGTCAAAATATAACATTTTTCAAATCACCATTATATCCTTAAAACATTTCACGCGCAAAAAATGATACACGAAATCCATTTCTTATCAAGCAGTCAATTTAATAGCATAAGGGGTAGTAAGGTGTTGCAACCCTTGTATTCTACTGCCAGAGCACAAGTTTAAGACTACTGGTATTTAATATTTATTTCATAGCATGTGTGCCATAAATGTGTTGGAAGCAACAAGTTTAGCTAAATGGGACATGTACTTTTAAAAATGGGTACGTTTGTGTGTGTCCGCAATATTGAAATCTGTTATGAGCCCAAGTTCCCATGGCCTGGTATAACATTAATCTTAACACATATCGTGAGGTTCACACTGTGTATATATTGCCGATAAGGTAATGTATATCTTAAAATAAATTGTGCAGACCGTAGCTCAATATTCGTTTCAATATAAGTAACTGAATCTGAAATTGCACTTCGTAATTTTATAAAATCGCTTACGGGACAGAGCTTAACACTCCTAATCTGTGGTTATCTAAGATGGTGTGGCTTGTTGAAGCATACAATCAGCTAGTGTAGGTTTTGGTCTGCATAACTATACATTTTTAGATGGAAATTGAAAATCTATGCAAATTACGTGGATCAGAATGAATTTCGGAATCATTTACGAGACACTGTCCCCATTTCCTTACTTTATTTCCCGGATTGAAAATATAAACAACCGCCATGTTTTGAGTGCATCGAAATAAGTTTTTAAAACCGATATCGGGTAAGTTTTTCTGCTAATGATTTTGTGATTATTTTTACGTAATCTATTTTTATTTCTCACGCGTGCTTACATGTTGGTGTAACATATTGACATATCAGCTTGGGTTAAATAAAGGTGCATTTATATATAATGAATAATGGTGCAGTGTATTGTGTCCCGTAACTTATTAATTTGTCCCATAGCTGATCTAGTGTTACCATTTGTGAATTATTGTAAATGAATAACATTTTAAAGTCAAATCTTTACAATATATACAATGAACTAAATATGCTGATATTGACATTCTTATTTATTAACATTGATATTGATTTATTGATTATCACATCAACGAATTGTAACCAACAATATCATAATACAATTCAATTTTAAAGATTGACATTGATATGGCCCTGTGTTGATAGTCATAATAAACGATAGACAGGTTATTGTACTGAACATATTTAAAATGAATACATGACAATCCCCTGTATGGAACCTAATCAAATAACATATGTCAAAATAGTATTTAAACCAGAGACATATATTTAATCAAGTGTCCCGTAAATGAGTTCAGTGTGTCCCGTAACTGATTTCACTTATTATAGCTTTATATGGACTGTGTGGTGCACGCTTTGTAGAAGTGAGTGCTTGTGTCAGAAATACCAAAACGTTGCCCATAAGTTAAGATGTCTATAGGACCACAAGATTACATCCTTGTCCAGATACATTTATGGACACATATAGCACTGTAGGAACTGGAAATAATACTCCTCAACGGAATTCAAGTAACAACTGCGGAATATCAAGAGTGGAAAAAGCAGAAGATGAAAGATGGGAAGGAGAAGATGATGGTAGTTGATATTGAGTACCAAAGGGCGAGTTCATCCATATGATGAAATAGACACATCGAGAATTTGACAACCACATCTATAAAGTTATTAAACAGTACCAAGCCGTTAAACACATGAAGGAGAGGCTTCCACAGGACCACATGTTAATGAAGATGGACTTCAGTGAGAACTACTGTTGCCAGAATATGGAATAGGTACAATGCGCCTATTGGATCTCAACGTCGGTTACATTGCATCCTACAGTCCTTTACATGAATGATGCCATGGCCAGTTGCAGAACAA
The DNA here is from genome assembly GCA_014843695.1 of Archivesica marissinica. Lineage (NCBI taxonomy): Eukaryota > Metazoa > Mollusca > Bivalvia > Venerida > Vesicomyidae > Archivesica > Archivesica marissinica. The sequence goes on from CM026387.1 coordinate 16,836,434, forward strand.
AAGTATTGTATTTGTATCCGATGTTCTTCATCACAATGCTTCGATGGTACTTGCAGTTGTAGATAAGGTTGTTAATTTGCAAAACAATACAAGGTATGATCTGAAGGGAGTGTATTTTTGGATGGATTCGCCGACATCCCAATATTGGACTAAAACAATATTCGATCAGCAGACTGGAATTACAATATGGAATCACAGGATATTAGCAGTACTTTACATCAGGGCATGGCAAAGGTGCTTGTGACGGATTAGGAGGGACCACCAAACGCAATGCGGACAATGCGATTGAACAAGGAAAGTTCATCATTCAAAATGCAGATGACTTTTTAAGTTCCAGAATACCAAATAATGACTTGCTCCTGTTCAATGTTATAATTATAAAGTTTACATATTATATTAACTGTTCATGTTAAGTGCATTTAAACGTAGATTTTGAGGCAAGTTTGCACACATATTTTGGTTGCATTACCTGGTTTGCCCATACAGATTTTCATAGAAAATTATTCTCTGTTATATAGAACTCTATATTGATCATTCTGTTTCTATGGTGTGATTATAGTTAAAATATAATGTATTTACTTTAGCACCATCATTGCATTTTTAAATTGATTTATTCAATGAAAGTAGTTAATATTTGCAGCAAGTTAGCTGAATCATTTACGAGACAATCATGAATCATTTACGAGACAATCATGAATCATTTACGAGACTAGTATATTTACCAGAAATTAGTTTAAACAATATTTTATTTCAATGAATATACATAGTATAATGATCACAATAAGAAAATACATGTAGGATTGAGGAGAAAGCAACTTGCTTATATGGCTACCTCTTTTCTTACCTATATTATGTAGTTTTATAGTATGCGTCAGTGTTGGAATATGCCTCAATTGAAATGTTTACAAAGTATTTGAACTTGTTTATGTTTGAGTTAATAGTTTATGTTAAAGGGAAAGTATTCCATTCAAGGTTTAAGCTGTAATATGTAATGATTTTCACTGATGAGTTGATGTAATGATATGCTTGGTTCGATTGCGTTTTAAGCTACTGAATTAGTTTCATATATATGTATGTGTGACACAAATAGGAGAACTGTTCATAGAATATGACCAAAAGCCATTTTATTATTGATGACTAGTATAGAGTAATGTCTCGAAAATGATCTGAAAATAATCACAAGTACTGTAACAAATACAAAAATATTTTCGAAAACAGAATACTTGTACCTATGAAAGTTAGAATGGCAGAACTATATAACTTAGATATCGACCGTTCTTTTCACCAATATGTACTGATTTACTGCCTCGTTGATCAATCGCCGTAAGTTGGCAAACATTTCTAGGTGCATTCTACTAAAGACTTCCTCCCATGTGCGTGCGTGCGTGTGTGCGCCCGTGCGTGTGGAAACACTGACACGAGACCTCATTTTAAAAAGCCATTCGTACAATGCATAGTATAACGGAGGTTCGAACCTATGACCCCTGGAGTTGTGACGAATCCAGTGGTAACAACTGATCTACCTTAATAAGTTATTTATTATCTGACAACCATCCTCATAGGTTATCGCAGTTTGTCCTTATACATTTGCATATCGATATTGTGTTTGTTTAATAAAGTATATAAAACAGCTTGAATTAATCAATTTACAAATATGAAAAAAAACAATTTAAATGTTTTAAATCTTTATAAAATGATAGCCTAGATTTGGTAATAATCGTAATTAATTATATGAGTTGTTATCGGTTGTTGTTATACCAATTTTAAAATCCATACATTAAGTCCAAATCACAGCCAGAAATAACACACACGGATCTGTAGTCCAGTGGTAGATAGATAGATAGATATTCTTTATTATCCTCCAATTGAAGAGACATTGAACATATATATATATACAATGTTATACATAAAAATCAAAGTAAATATGTACATGTAATTAAGCAATGGATGATATGTACATGTACAAGTAGTACAACATAAAATATATAATGCATAGTATACAATGTAGTGGTACACAATACCACAATGCAATGCAAGTCCGCAGACCCATGGTCACACAATAATGGTGTTTCTTGCGATGCGGTGCAAGGAATACCAGGACGTCGGCAATATAGTTAGCAGGTATTGTAGTGACTATTGTCAAGCAGCATTGTTTCAGCGAAAGCGAAATGAAACGATGACTGAGCACTAAAATATTTAAATAAAATTACACAACATCAGTGCAAGGCCAATGAATTTGCAGATTTGCACAGCATTGGGTCACATTAGGTCAATATGAATCAAACTGTAGTTATTATACTACAGGTGATGAATACCCCCATACAGAGCTATGATTGAGGAGGGTGACACGAGTGTCCAACGTTGCTGATGTGTTAGTATTTGACCTCGAAATGGTCACGGTCACTCATCTATATAACTGTTACGAGTAGGCATGGTGGCAGACATCTGCGTAAAGTTATTTGAAAATCCAATCAGCAGTTCGTGAGATATTGCGGAGGACATACGGACCGAACGACAGACCGACTTACAGACGGAGGCCCATGTGACAATACAACAAACATAGACATGGATGTAATACAATGACGCAACAAGAAGACAATGAAATACACACACGGAATACAATATACATTCAATCATAAATCAAGGCATTAATGTGTGTAATGTATGGCTATGTAGATAATCATTATCATTTAAAGAATCTTGCGTACATCTCTAGTTTCGTAAACGCCCACACTATACGTGGACATAGTCATACGGAGAAGGAGTTTAACTAAACAACCACCTAGTTAGGTATTATCTTCATTGATGCGTTGCATATATATATATATATAATGTCCACACAGACGGACGGATCTGTAGTCCAGTGGTAACACGCTGGACTGGTAATCCAGGGATCGCAGATTCGATCCCCCGTCTGACCCTAATACAATTAACAGTCATTCAGATGGGACATTAAACCGAGGTCTCGTGTCGGTGCTGTACACTGTGCACGTAAAAGAACCAGAGGAGACTCTGGAATGGATCTCTGTCTGTATCATGCACTATCCTCCAACACTCTAAAATAACTAATCTCTTCAGGAGGCGTCGCTCATATGGGCAACCGGTAGCGACGATAACTAAACGTAAAACACGCACAATAATGTCCATTGTTATTTAATATTGGAGTATTACATTTAGTCATATGCGTAAATGTAGGAAATTAATAATTTTAATTGTACAGATCTTGTTATATAAGTATGTGTTTTAAGTAAGATATAAACACCAGGTGATCAATAATAGTTCGGAGCTTCGCGTATCGGATCGAGGCTTATATCCTATATATATATATATATTGAAAGTAAACCATCATTACAGTGCACAATGGACGTATCATAAAAGGAACGATAATCGGTATTAAGCGTCATATAAAATTAACTGTCTTTCATGTGGGACAAATTAATTTAATTTACAGAAAAAAGCGCTTTAACGTATGTTACGTCTGCCTGTGGTCCAAACTATTACATATTAGCGCGCTCGCTTCTCGCCAATGCAACCCGGGTTCGATCTTCGGACCGGGAAGTATGTGGGATTGTCCGGTGGTCCCAGATCGGACAAGTGGGTTTTCTCAGAGTACTCCGGTTTCCTCCCACACTAATGACCACATATACGCTTTCATCCGCGCCAACGAGAGTGATTAATATAAGTTGTAAAATAAATAAAGTTTAAACTTAAATAAACTATTACATGTCAAGAAACAAACAATAAGCATGACACTAATACAAATTACTACTTTTACTTATATACATGTATTGTACTCATGTATAATATTATATCGAAACCCTTGCTTGCAGGACATGCACAGGAGTGAAATCGATACCAGACGTTATCGACACCATTTTCGAGACGGGCGATGCCAATAAAACCTATCAGACAGTGATTGACAGAAAGAACTCGGTGGAGAATATTGGAAAAACAAAGGAAAATATGTTGCAAGAGCTGAACAAATCCAAGACGGAAGCCGTGGCATCAGTAAAATCATTCAGAAAAGAAATAGAAGAACTGTATGAAAATCTTGAAAAACAATCGCTACACGAAGTGGATACAGAATTTCTCAGATTGAAGTCCATTTTAGAGGAGGAGAGAAAGCAGGCTGTCAATGAAGCGGATGTAATGAAACAAACTGCGGGCGACTTGAGGAAAGCAGACGGAAACAAAGCCCAACAGTTTGTCTCAATGAAAACTGCCCAGAAGAAAATGGAAGAAGCAGATGACATAAAACTTTCAATGGAGTCTTGTACCGATGTGAAGATAGAGTTTACTGTAGACCCACGTATACGTGCCTTCTTTCAGCAGCAAACAAATCTTGGACGTGTGACATCCATGTATGTTCAACCAAAGACAGACCTCTACAAAGTCAAACAAACCAGAGCAATTAATATTCAGATGCCAGGTGAGAAATCCATATGCAGGGTGCTTGAATCGTGCTTATCAGAAGACGGTCAACTGTTATTAGCCGATTTTATTAATAACAAACTGAAACGTTTAAACATTACAAATATGTCTGACATAGATCACTGCGACATACACGGTAATCCTGCCGGAGTATGTTGCATCAGTAAACAAGAAGTGGCAGTGAGTGTTTACACTGACAAACTCATCCAATTTGTCTCCCTCGGTAAACAAATGACACGTACACGACAACTGAAGATGAATCATCGCTGCTACGGTATTGCCTACACGAATGACAGATTGTACGTATCTGACTATGATAAATCCCTGTATATATATAACATGACAGGTGGCCTGCTACATAGGGTAACACAAGACAGTTCCGGGAATAGTATATTTAACCGCAGTATGAAGATTGCTATCAGTGATAGTGGTGACAGTGTATATGTATCCTCCCAGAACAACAGTAGTTTGATCACTCTCGATGTACAGGGACAGCGTATCAGTACATTCACCGATTCTCAATTAACACATGCATCAGGAATTTGCACAGATGATAGAGGAAACGTGTTTGTATGTGGACATACGTCTAACAATGTTATACAACTGGGACAAGACGGAAAGAAGATAGGTGAGATAGCTCTACCGTCAGGTGGTGTGATGAATCCACAGTCAGTATGTTTTAATCCACGACAGTGTGTATTATATGTCACCCAACTAAACGATAACACGATGAAGATATTCAAGCTACAGTGATACCGCGATACCAGAGTCGTAACGCATTCTGACAGTGTAAATACCGGAATGCTATTACAATAGTTTAGTGTTATCATGCTGGGTGTGTATGTGACCATAGGGTATTGTATTATTGGAGAGGGATGGCCGAGTGGTTAATGTCGTTAACTTTAAATTGCTTGCCCGTATCCTGTGTATGCTCGAATCCCACTGGCGGCTACGAACTCTTTCATGTGAGAAAGATATCCAGCTAGCTTGCGGATGGTCGGTGGTTCTAGCCGTTTGCCTGTTCGTGCCTGAAATACTGGTAGGATGCTCACGCCACTTCTACCGGGTGAGTCTCCATATGAACTAAGCTGTTGATGCGGCTTTAAACCCCAAACACCTGTATGGTTGGAACACTTACAATGTGGTGTACCTTCGGTATAGACTCGTTTATAGACTAGTATATACATTTAAGTGTAGTGTCACTTTGGGTGGGAAGTCCTTTATAGATTCGTATATACATGTATGTAAGTGTGGTGTAACTTCCTGTAGTAAGTCCTTTATAGACTCGTATATACATGTAAGTATGTTGTATCTTCGTGTGGGAAGTCCTTTATAGACTCGTATATACATGTAGGTATGTTGTACCTTCAGGTGGGAAGTCCTTTATAGACTCGTATATACATGTATGTAAGTGTGGTGTAACTTCATGTGGGAAGTCCTTTATAGATTCGTATATACATGTAAGTATGTTGTACCTTCAGGTGGGAAGTCCTTTATAGATTCGTATATACATGTAAGTATGTTGTACATTCGGGTGGGAAGTCCTTTATAGACTCGTATATACATGTAAGTATGTTGTACCTTCGGGTGAGAAGTCCTTTTTAGACTCGTATATACATGTAAGTGTGGTGTAAATTCGGGTGGGAAGTCCTTTATAGACTCGTATATACATGTAAGTGTGTTGTAACTTCGGGTGGGAAGTCCTTTATAGACTCGTATATACATGTATGTAAGTGTGTTGTAACTTCGGGTGGGAAGTCCTTTATAGACTCGTATACACATATATGTAAGTGTGTTTTACCTTCGGGTGGGAAGTCCTTTATATACTCGTATATGCATGTATGTAAGTGTGTTGTGCCTTCGGGTGGGAAGTCCTTTATAGACTCGTATATGCATGTATGTAAGTGTGTTGTACCTTCGGGTGGGAAGTCCTTTATAGACTCGTATATACATGTATGTAAGTATGTTGTACCTTCGGGTGGGAAGTCCTTTATAGACTCGTATATACATGTATGTAAGTGTGTTGTGCCTTCGGGTGGGAAGTCCTTTATAGACTCGTATATACATGTATGTATGTTGTACCTTCGGGTGGGAAGTCCTTTATAGACTCGTATATACATGTATGTATGTTGTACCTTCGGGTGGGAAGTCCTTTATAGACTCGTATATACATATAAGTATGTTGTACCTTCGGTGGAAAGTCCTTTATAGACTCGTATATACATGTAAGTATGTTGTATCTTCGGGTGGAAAGTCCTTTATAGACTCGTATATACATGTATGTAAGTATGTTGTACCTTCAAGTGGGAAGTCCTTTATAGACTCGTATATACATGTATGTAAGTATGTTGTACCTTCAGGTGGGAAGTCCTTTATAGACTCGTATATACATGTAAGTATGTTGTACCTTCGGGTGGGAAGTCCTTTATAGACTCGTATAATTTTATACATGTAAGTATGTTGTACCTTCGGGTGGGAAGTCCTTTATAGACTCGTATATACATGTAACTATGTTGTACCTTCGGGTGGGAAGTCCTTTATAGACTCGTATATACATGTAAGTATGTTGTACCTTCGGGTGGGAAGTCCTTTATAGACTCGTATATACATGTAAGTATGTTGTACCTTCGGGTGGGAAGTCCTTTATAGACTCGTATATACATGTAAGTATGTTGTACCTTCAGGTGGGAAGTCCTTTATAGACTCGTATATACAGGTAAGTATGTTGTACCTTCGGGTGGGAAGTCCTTTATAGACTCGTATATACATGTAAGTATGTTGTACCTTCGGGTGGGAAGTCCTTTATAGACTCGTATATACATGTACGTGTGTTGTACCTTCGGGTGGGAAGTCCTTTATAGACTCGTATATACATGTACGTGTGTTGTATCTTCGGGTGGGAAGTCCTTTATAGACTCGTATATACATGTAAGTGTGTTGTACCTTCGGGTGGGTAGTCCTTTATAGACTCGTATATACATGTACGTGTGTTGTACCTTCGGGTGAAAGTCCTTTATAGACTCGAATATACATGTAACTATGTTGTACCTACGGGTGGGAAGTCCTTTATAGACTTGTATATACAAGTACGTATGTTTTACCTTCGGGTGGGAAGTCCTTTATAGACTCGTATATACATGTATGTATGTTGTACCTTCGGGTGGGAAGTCCTTTATAGACTCGTATATACATATAAGTATGTTGTACCTTCGGGTGGGAAGTCCTTTATAGACTCGTATATACATGTATGTAAGTGTGTTGTGCCTTCGGGTGGGAAGTCCTTTATAGACTCGTATATACATGTAAGTGTGTTGTACCTTCGGGTGGGAAGACCTTTATAGACTCGTATATACATGTAAGTGTGTTGTACCTTCGGGTGGGAAGTCCTTCATAGACTCGTATATACATGTAAATATGTTGTACCTTCCGGTGGGAAGTCCTTTATAGACTCGTATATACATGTAAGTATGTTGTACCTTCGGGTGGGAAGTCCTTTATAGACTCGTATATACATGTAAGTATGTTGTACCTTCGGGTGGGAAGTCCTTTATAGACTCGTATATACATGTAAGTGTGTTGTACCTTCGGGTGGGAAGTCCTTTATAGACTCGTATATACATGTAAGTATGTTGTACCTTCGGGTGGGAAGTCCTTTATAGACTCGTATATACATGTAAGTATGTTGTACCTTCGGGTGGGAAGTCCTTTATAGACTCGTATATACATGTAAGTATGTTGTACCTTCGGGTGGGAAGTCCTTTATAGACTCGTATATACATGTAAGTATGTTGTACCTTCGGGTGGGAAGTCCTTTATAGACTCGTATATACATGTAAGTATGTTGTACCTTCGGGTGGGAA
>CM026387.1:16845724-16874449 GCA_014843695.1 Archivesica marissinica
TTTCGAAAATATTTTTGTATTTGTTACAGTACTTGTGATTATTTTCAGATCATTTTCGAGACATTACTCTATACTAGTCATCAATAATAAAATGGCATTTGGTCATATTCTATGAACAGTTCTCCTATTTGTGTCACACATACATATATATGAAACTAATTCAGTAGCTTAAAACGCAATCGAACCAAGCATATCATTACATCAACTCATCAGTGAAAATCATTACATATTACAGCTTAAACCTTGAATGGAATACTTTCCCTTTAACATAAACTATTAACTCAAACATAAACAAGTTCAAATACTTTGTAAACATTTCAATTGAGGCATATTCCAACACTGACGCATACTATAAAACTACATAATATAGGTAAGAAAAGAGGTAGCCATATAAGCAAGTTGCTTTCTCCTCAATCCTACATGTATTTTCTTATTGTGATCATTATACTATGTATATTCATTGAAATAAAATATTGTTTAAACTAATTTCTGGTAAATATACTAGTCTCGTAAATGATTCATGATTGTCTCGTAAATGATTCATGATTGTCTCGTAAATGATTCAGCTAACTTGCTGCAAATATTAACTACTTTCATTGAATAAATCAATTTAAAAATGCAATGATGGTTCTAAAGTAAATACATTATATTTTAACTATAATCACACCATAGAAACAGAATGATCAATATAGAGTTCTATATAACAGAGAATAATTTTCTATGAAAATCTGTATGGGCAAACCAGGTAATGCAACCAAAATATGTGTGCAAACTTGCCTCAAAATCTACGTTTAAATGCACTTAACATGAACAGTTAATATAATATGTAAACTTTATAATTATAACATTGAACAGGAGCAAGTCATTATTTGGTATTCTGGAACTTAAAAAGTAATCTGCATTTTGAATGATGAACTTTCCTTGTTCAATCGCATTGTCCGCATTGCGTTTGGTGGTCCCTCCTAATCCGTCACAAGCACCTTTGCCATGCCCTGATGTAAAGTACTGCTAATATCCTGTGATTCCATATTGTAATTCCAGTCTGCTGATCGAATATTGTTTTAGTCCAATATTGGGATGTCGGCGAATCCATCCAAAAATACACTCCCTTCAGATCATACCTTGTATTGTTTTACAAATTAACAACCTTATCTACAACTGCAAGTACCATCGAAGCATTGTGATGAAGAACCTCGGATACAAATACAATACTTTTGTTCTGCAACTGGCCATGGCATCATTCATGTAAAGGACTGTAGGATGCAATGTAACCGACGTTGAGATCCAATAGGCGCATTGTACCTCTTCCATATTCTGGCAACAGTAGTTCTCACTGAAGTCCATCTTCATTAACATGTGGTCTTGTGGAAGCCTCTCCTTCATGTGTTTAACGGCTTGGTACTGTTTAATAACTTTATAGATGTGGTTGTCAAATTCTCGATGTGTCTCTTTCATCTTATGGATGAACTCGCCCTTTGGTATTCAATATCGACTACCGTCATTTTTTCCTTCCCATCTTTCATCTTCTGCTTTTTCCACTCTTGATATTCCACAGTTGTGACTTGAATTCCGTTGAGGAGCATTATTTCCAGTTCCTACAGTGCTATATGTGTCCATAAATGTATCTGGACAAGGATGTAATCTTGTGGTTCTTTAGAAATCTTAACTTAAGGGCAACGGTTTGGTATTTCTGACACAAGCACTCACTTCTACAAAGCATGCACCACACAGTCCATCTAAAGCTATAATAAGTGAAATCAGTTACGGGACACACTGAACTCATTTACGGGACACTTGATTAAATATATGTCTCTGGTTTAAATGTAGAATGACCATTGAGGAAAGCGGGCGAGCCGTCGGTATGCTTGACACAGGCACTTCTATCAGACAGGTATGTTCAGCGTTGTAATTAAATTCGATATTTCAAGTACATTTTGTAATGAATCATACAATGTCATATTTTAATATCATTCTAAATCATTTTCATCGTGTTTCCAGGTTGCACGACTTTTCAACAGACGGCATTCTACTATGGTCTTTACTTGTTGATTGTCTTCAACTGTTATACAACACCAGGTGGACGTTTAGAAATTTGGTTCAGTGTAGAGAAGAGAAACTACGAAAAATGGATGAAATAAAGTATGGAAATGGGGACAGTGTCTCGTAAATGATGACTCGTAAATGATTCCGAAATTCATTCTGATCTACGTAATTTGCATAAATTTTCATCTAAAAATGTATAGTTATGCAGACCAAAACCTACCATAGCTGTATGTATGCTTCAACAAGCCACATCGTCTTAGATAACCACATGATTAGGAGTGCTAAGCTCTGTCCCGTAAGCGATTTTTAAAATTACGAAGTGCAATTTCAGATTCAGTTAGTTATATTGAAACGAATATTGAGCTACGATCTGCACAAGTTTAAGATATACATTACCGTATCGGCAATATATTGTATATCATACACAGTGTGAACCTCACAATATGTGTTAAGATTAATGTTATACCAGGCCATTGGAACTTGGGCTCGTAACTGATTTCAATATTGCGGACACACACAAATGTACACATTTTTAAAAGTACATGTCCCGTTTAGCTAAGCTTGTTGCTTCCAACACATTTATGGCACAACTGCTGTGAAATACATATTAAATACCGGTAGTCTTAAAAGTGTGCTCTGGCAGTAGAATACAAGGGTTGAAATACCTTACAATTGTCGCGGGGACAAGCTATTTTACTAACCCCTATGCTATTAAATTGACTGCTTGATAAGAAATGGATTTCGTGTATCATTTTTTGCGCGTGAAATGTTCTAAGGATATAATAGTGATTTGAAAAATGTTATATTTTGATCATAAGTAATAAATTACTACATGAGTATGGTGTCCTGAAGGTCGTGGACAACACTTGTCGCACTTAAGGAAGACTGAACCTAAAGGGCAAATTGGTGAGGCTAAAGGGCTAACTGGCGGGTTAAAGGGCTAACTGGCGAGGTTAAAGGGCTAACTGGCGAGGTTAAAGGGCAAACTGGCAGGGCTAAAGGGCAAACTGGCAGGGCTAAAAGGCAAACTGTTGGGGGCTAAAGGGCAAACTGGTGGGGCTATAGGGCAAACTGGTGGGGCTAAAGGGCTAACTGGCGAGGTTAAAGGGCAAACTGGCAGGGCTAAAGGGCAAACTGGCAGGGCTAAAGGGCAAACTGGTGGGGGCTAAAGGGCAAACTGGTGGGGCTAAAGGGCAAACTGGCGAGGCTAAAGGGCAAACTAGCGAGGATAAAGGGCAAACTGACGGGACTATATAAAGTACAAGGCGTCCTGCCATTCCGCTCTAGAAAACCTCATATAGTTCCAAGGGTAGAGGCCATCAAACTTCTAGTATTACCCGGAGTTGGGATATTCGCAGCTGCTTGGTTAATGATTAAGGAGACACACACTTGCTTAATCTTGTCGTATGAAAAATAAATTGTAACACTGCTTGTTTGTTGGGGTGGAGATTTGTTTTAATGAAAATTATTAATGGAATACGCATTAAGTGGTCAAAAATAACACTATACAATATCCTCGCCACTACTACTCACAAAGGTGTGGTCCAATCCGTTGTTGTGGTGATTGCATGTTATATAATACATTGTGGGGGCTAATGTCTGAAGTTCATAATAATATAAAAAAAATTATATATTTTTTTTTATTATATTATTTTTTTATTATGGTTTTCTCTCTCCTTTGCACAAATACAGTATAGAATACATTTTATATATGTAACATGATTTTACATAACATAATTTTCTATAATCGTTTACGGAGTTACAGAGTATTTACTATGAAATGCAATGGCGAAGTTTTAATATATAATGTATAATACGAGCCCCGATCCGGCATCCATACCCCCTCGCATCGCTGCTCCCCCGCCGACATTCCTTCCAACGAAATTATTCAATCACAGAATGCTGCGCAAAGACGTCTTCGAAGAAATACCATTTGTTAGAGCTCGTGCAGAATTCAATTATCCGCCTGAATCCGCAAAAACCTGGCATATCCTTAAAAACTAACATCGGCGAAAAAGAGCCATGCGGTAGGGATGGTAACTCCAGAATCGGGTCCATATAATATAGTATCTATGTGACAAAAGAATATAAAATGTAACTTGCATGGAACGTTACATAGGAGAGGATAGGATTATGTTTATTAATATATTATTGGTCTGGGATGGGAGTGGGGATGGGAGGGGGTGGGGTGGTGGTAGGGGAAGCTATTACATGATATATGGGTAATGAATGATAGATCGAACCAAATCATTAATATAACATAATTGAAAAATAATGAAAGATGCATATTTGCATAATATGAACTCATTAGTTAGTTAAATAATCATTCCATTTCAAATGAAACTGTTGCAATTTATTTTTCATAAATGCAATTGTTTCTTCAATAGATATTGTATGCGCTAGATACATGTTGAATGAGTGTAATGTCAGGATGATCGAGGAACATTTGAAAATAAAATATTTTGCTAGAAGAATGAGAAAATTAATTAATATAGATTTTTGTTTAGACAAGACTTGAATATTACAAAAGGAAATGTTTTCGTATGAGAGATTTTCATTGAATTCCAATCTCCTCGATTTTAGCAGTTGATTTACATCACACGAAAAAGGTTGAATTAGTGTACATTCCCAAAACAAATGTGTGTTAGAGTCTACTGTCATATGACAGAATTCGCATAGATTGGATGTTTTTAATTTGCATTTAAAAAGAAAATAATTGTTCGGAATAATTCTCATTAAGTATTTGTATTGGAAGGCTCTTAGTTTGTGCTAATAGTAGTTTTGTATGGCAATGTAAATATATTGTTCCACTCTATGTGTTGCGTATTTAATTCGTTTTCCCATTTGTCTATGTGTTTAAACCTATTCAATCTCATTGATTCTATTTGTGTGCTATACAATATTTTATTTGGTTTTTCGTGTGATAAAAGCTTTGATATTAGGTAATATGGTGTGTCGTTGTTTATAGGTTCCGTTTTAAGCATTTCTTTCCATTTATGTTTAATGTTACCTATCAATGTGTAATATTTCAAAAAGTCCCCATTATTTAAGTTGTATAATGTATTTAGTTCGTGAAATTTATAGAAGTCTTTTATTCTGTAATCGTATATATTTCTGACATATAATATGCCTTTTGTGTACCAATCTTTGTAATATATAGTATTGTTGTTTTGTTTGATATTTGTGTTGTGCCATAGTATTTCATTGGAAATGCATTCATGTGTTTGTTTGAAATTAATTTTGCTCCATGAGACGATAATTTCCCTTAAAAACTTATACTTTTTAATTATAGTTTTTGCATCACATTGATTAAAGTTACTTTTAAATACTAAATCGGCACCGTACTTCTCCAGTTCATTATTATATATACAGTTTTCCACTGACTTTGTGTGCCTTTTAATCTCTTAATCCATGATGTTTTGGTTTAAAAAGGCTTCAATGTTAATCATTTTCAGTCCATAATTTTCATATGTTTGAACAATTACTTTTCTTGATATTTTATCGGGCTTCCCGTCCCAGAGGAATTCAAACATCAACTTATTTATTTGTGTAAGTATTTCCTCTGATGGATTTTCCAATACAGTAAGTGGATATATAAGTTTAGGGAATGCAAATGTTTTTAATACAGCTATTTTCCCAATAAGTGTTAAATTCCATCTTTTCCAACTATTAAGACAATTTTGGAATGATTTTATCTTTGGGATTAAATTCAATAGATGTAGTTTTGTTTTATCATTCGTACATGTTATTCCAAGTGTTGAAGCTTGATCATTTGACCAAGTATACACGTTATTGTTACACCATGTGCTTGGGTTATTTCGTGTTGCTCCTAATTTCAAGACAGTGCATCATTTTCCTTTATTTAGCCTTAAACCTGAAATGTTGGCAAACCTTTCCAAAGTTTTAATAAGTTCCGAAAATGATTTTTCTGAGCCATCTAAAGAAAAACTTGCATCATCTGCAAATAAAGTCTGTTTGATCTCTTTACTACCAAGAACTAAACCTTTAATATCTACATTGCTGTCGATATGAATTCCTTGATAAGAGTTATATACATAAAATAAATATATACGCGGACAAAGGACATCCTTGTCGAACGCCCTTTTTAACATTAAAAAAATCTGATAGATGACCATTGTTGGAGATACAACTTTTTGCATCTTTATAAAATAAGGAAACCCATTGTATAAGGGATTTACCAAAGATAAAGTGCTTTAGACATGTAATTATAAATTTGTGATTAAGACTATCAAACGCGTTTTGGAAGTCAGCAAAAAATATTAACCCTGATTTATTATCTTCATTCGCATCATCCATTAGTTCCATAAGGGTTCTTACATTTTCTCCAATATAACGCCCTTTTATAAATCCAGTCTGATTAACATTAATTAGTGTATTTAAACCCTTTTTTATTCTATTAGCTATCATTTTTGTTGCAATTTTATAGTCTACATTTAAAAGTGAAATTGGCCTCTAATTTTCAATTAATAGTGTGTTTTTGTCTTTTTTCGGTAATAGAGTAATTACCCCTTGCTTTTGTAATTCAGTTAATGCTCCATGCTCGAATGAGTAATTGATTGAATCTATGTAATATTGTTTTATCTCATTCCAATAAAGTTTGTAAATTTCTGCTGTAAGACCATCTGAACCCGGGCTTTTCATATTTTTCATTTCTTGTATAGCTATTTCACATTCATAGTTTTCTATAAGTCCTTCACATGACTGTTTTTCATTTAAATTTAATTTTGTTTCGGTTGAATTAAAGAAACTGTTATCATGAGAATCTATATTAGAATCTTCACTGTAAATGCCTTCATAATATTGTTTCACATGATTTAGAATATTAACATGGCCTTTTTCTAGGTTATTGTTTATTTCAAGCTGTTTCAAGTACGTTCTTCTGAACTTTTTTTCTCCAAATTTGAAAAATACTTTGTTTTTTGCCGCACCTTCTACCCATTCAGCTTTCGATCTAAGTATTAATCCAGCTGTTTTTTCTTCAATTATTGTATTCAGTTTATTTGTTTCTTGTTTAAGATTATCCGCAAGATCTTGGTTATTTGGATTTTCAATTATTTCTTTCTCAAACCGTCTTATTTCCAATTCTATTTTATATTCGTCTTCTCTTTGTTTCTTTTTTATGTTACTTGAATATTTGATTGCTATATTGCGCATTGAACCTTTTATCAGTTCCCACATAGTGTTTGGGTTACACCCAGTATTATTTGCAGCAATTTCTTATATTGTTTCCTTTACTTGTCGTTTGAATTCTGTATGTAACAGTATACTACTGTTGAGTTTGAAATAGCCACGGCCTCTGACATTTTCGCATATATTTAAAGTTACTACCGAATGGTCTGATAGAAATCCAGGCATTTTGTAACATTATTTAACAGATTAGCTGTAACTAGAAAATAATCTAGTCTACAAAATATTGGTGGTCTATGATTTGAATGCCATGTAAATCGCTTAGATTCTGGATTACGTTATCTAAAAATATCGTGTAAGTCGTTGCTATTTATAATATCGTTTAATTTTTCGGAACATTTTCAATTCGTATCTGTTCTACCGTTCAGTTTATCCATTTTAAAGTTAATTACATTGTTGAAATCTCCTCCTAAGATCATTGTTTCACTGCTATTATCCACCACGGTTTGTTCTATTGTTCTAAGGAAGTCAACATCCTCCGTATTAGGTGCGTATACATTAATTAATGTTATTGTTTCATTAAATATGTTAAATCTTAATATTTGCAATCTTCCTCTTATTAATTCTCGGTGTTCTATTATTTCGTATGTTGAATGTAAATTTAGTAAAATGCCGATACCTTTACTATTGGAACTGTCTCCACTGAGAAATATGTCTTGACCCCATTGCTTTTTCCATGTTTCGCTGTGTTCTTGTGTACAGTGAAGTTCTTGTAAGAAACAAACAGAACAATTATTTTGCTTTAACCAGCTAAAGATCGTTTTACGCTTACACTGATTTCCAAGCCCTTTCACATTGAAACTACATATTTTTATATCATCCATTTTCTATATTGTTTTGATTGTTTAATCCTGATATAATTTCAAAACTACATACATTACAAGTAATAAACCCAAGCACATGTTTACCAGTAGTTAACTTATGGTTGAGCCGATTATGCCGAATATGTATAGAAGCGACTAAAACAGGATATAGGTCAGGGGTAAGGGAAGCTTAGGGATGAGATGCGTCTACGATTATTGTTTTCGGACAGGAAATGTCAACGTTAATCTGACTCACGGGTATGCATATAAATTTTCATAATAAACTTTGTTATTCAGCAATATTCATCAGTATCATCTTGTCATGCACGATTATCCAAAGAGTGAAAATATAAGTTTTGGTTTTACAAGGAATTTCATGTATGTTGTATTCAGCATAGACATGAATCAGGTTGCGGATAGTAGATACCTGATCACTGCCTATACCAATCACTCAACAGGTATGTAATACCGTAACAAAATGTTTATTAAGTATGAATGTTCGATAGTCATACCGTTTTATATGTCGATAAATAGACAAGTATTAGTAATGAAAAATTATGTGTTGGTACTGCCCAGTGTAGTATATGATCAAGCAGGACGTGCTAGTTAGCTATATGTACGCTGAAACGTATTCGCAACATGATTAGTACCCAATTCAAATCCAAAGTTCAACTGCCTATATGTAGTACATGTTTGACGACATGTCGGACAGTCATTTAAATAGTAATATATATAAAGTGTACATGATTAAACCATTTCAATACTGGATGAAGTAAGCTACATGTTGTCGTCTGCTGTCTCTATTCTTCCGTATAAAAAGTGTCAAGATCTAATAATCTGCTTCAAAATCGATGATTTACACGCTCTCTGTTAAGAAACAAGGTTGCTTTTCATAAAAAAGATAAAAACAACAGACAGCAACGTTCGTTCCTTACTTGGCTTAATCTCGGAACACTATGCATATGATTGAAGACTTTGAGTATTCCGGTAAAACTGTGACAAGCATATACATGTATTTGGAAGAGTAGCCGATACATATATGTGGATGTGGCTGGAGAATAAGGAGCTCATGGACATTATGATTAATAAAGCTCTTGATCCGGTAACCTGCAATTGATCTATATTGCTTGGTAAAAGCATGTCACCATTTGTCGGGAATTTCATTGGTGGAATTGTGAACAGTGTAGATCCCGACCAAATTGTGCGGATGCCCAAGTTGATATGGACCCACAATGTTAGCAAATCACAATAACAAGGCAAAATACATAATGCCCCCTTTTTCAGCCGCAGCCACACACACATACAATGTACATGTGTGTTTAGTATAGAGATTAATAATGTGTTGTCTCTTATACCTTGTCTGCTTACAATTAAGTACCGTCACACTTTCCATAATGGATACATGTCTCTATAGACTGATCATATGTAAGCCCTTAGCTGAACAATATCAAGCATGATTTACGGCGCTTGCTCTCAGTGCAAACCCAATTCAGTCTACTCTGTTCGAGTACATGTTAATAATTAATAAGTGTTCCAGGAGTTGTCAGCAAAGGGGCTACATATACCAGTCCGAATACATGTTATAAGATTAGACTTGTAGCGAATTATTGAATGTCCAATACATGCACACATTGTCGTTTATATATTTTAGCTATGTACATATATACGTAAAATGATTTACACGTGGGATGCTTGCTAAAAAACTTTAAGGTTAGCAAGCATGCCTAATGTATATCATCATTGTATTCTCTTAAATTATTGGATATGCTTGGCCTTTTACGAAGATGCGAAAGTAAAGGCCAAGAGTATCTTTATGGTTAAATACATTGTATTGTAAATACAGAACAAAAGTATCGACAAATGTATAAATGTACATAATTGAGCCCGGGTCTGGTACCACCTCCCCTCATCGCATCGCCGGCTACCGCAGACAGACAACGATCCAGAAAACAGCCACATCTTCAGCAAATGACGTTCAAAGTTGGCACAAAAATACCAGCGTAAAATAAACGGCGATGCGGCAAGGATGTAAATTCCGTGCTTGGGCTCAAATAATTATATATTCTTAATTACACTTGGAGAGCTTGCTATGTCGAAAAGCGAAATGTTAGCAAGCCGACCTAATGTATATGCTACATGTTATTTTCGCTGCTACATACACACACACACACACACACACACACACACAGACAGACACACAGACAGACACACAGACAGACACATAGACAGACACACAGACATACACACAGACATACACACAGACAGACAGACACACAGACAGACACACAGATAGACACACAGACAGACACACAGACACACATACACACATACACACATACACACACACACATACACATACACATACATATACATATACATATACACATACATATACATATACATATATATATACATATATATATATATACATATATAATGGTGCTATGCAATACACCACATCTGAATAAAACATAATAGTCCGACAGGAATCCCGTAGAGTTCTGGTTTTGGCCTGTAATGTCAATATACATGCATCAGAATTGGCCTATTTGAGGAATATTGAATTGTGATGATCAGTACAACAATTATTATGATTTGTATTTTTAATTGTTTGTGTTGATTTTGTACGTCATTAGTGACTGTTATAAATACATGTTGTGGTCAAATGTTATTCACTGTCTCTCTCCGTTGGTGTTCTGCCTGGTGACGGGGGTCTGCGGACCGCGTGTCGGCCACGGGAGGTCTAGCCAAAGCTGGTAGTCTTGGTATTGTACCGTTTTCATTTCATCAGTTTTGGTGATGTATTTTATAGCGCCATTTCTGGTGAAAGCACGGCTGATTTCATCTGGCATTTTTCGTTTCACCGACATAAATACTTGTTTATTTAACTGCGTCAAATCTTCGTTTATATAAATGCCGGTTCCCCGTAATGAACGCCTGTTGCGAAGGCTTTTTTCCTTAACGAGTCTCGACTGTAGTTTAACGATCACCTCCTGACTGCCACCAACACACTTTTTCATTCGATGCGCCATATCGATGTCTTCTTTGCGCAGGTCTAAGTTCATCTTGTTGTTCAGTGTTTGTATTACTGTGTTCGTCGTCTCGTCAGGCGTTTCAAACGCGTTACCCGTCACGAGACCTTGTATACGAATATTGTTGATGCGATTGTATTGTTCCGTGTCGTTGTTCATTTTTGTCATCTTGTCTTCATTAATGTCTATTTGTTTTCTTAATGTTTCGTTTTCAGTTCGTTGTACAGCAACTTCCTTTTCCAACCGTGTTACCTCTACATGTAACTCATCGTTTTTCCGGTCTCTGTCATAGAGCCTACTTTCCAGAAGTTCGAGCCAGTTCATCACGGAATTTAATATTTCCTGCTTCATTTCCACCAACATTTCTCGTAAGAGGCTTCTAAGCGTACCGTCATCCTTTCTGACAACATGTTCCAACTTTTGATCAGATTGTTCGACTTTAACTATTACATTGCTTATTTTGGAGTTCAGTTCTTTTAAATGCTGTTTAATATCTTTCATTTCGTTTTTATTGTGTGTGTCCTCTATAGCACTACCGAAATATTCGTCAATCGTTGAGTCGGGTTTCGACACCTTTTTGGATTTTTTCTTTGATTTCCCGATCTTCTGGCTACCAGTTGTATCTAATGCACTGTTGTCCAATTCGCTAGTGCTCGAATGTTCACTTCTTTTTCTTTTCTCACATTGTCCACTTGTTGTTGCTGTTGCGTCTGTTTCGTGCATTTTGTAACGTACACTTATGTCCCGTTTGGCCTTCCGTATATATTTATGTTTAGCGTAGTTCTCCTTATAGTATGAGCATATTCAATGGGCTTCTGTAATCTTTTCTTTGTGAGTGGTCAGTGGGGATTTCTAATTGTCTATTCAATATGACACAATGCTGTTCATACACTACGGACAATGCGAACAATACATGTAGGACAATGGGTATTAACGTTTTTTTGCTGGAGTTAAATAGTAATGGCGGTTTCCGACGTTACTTTTTCAGTCTATTGTTAATCAGAAAATATATAATTCCTCCATTTTCACAACGAAGTATACACTAAAGATGACATACCACGACTGTCCGTAAATTCCTATTATATATGTCCATATTTCATGACACTATCCATCCGAAATATATTCCAAAATCACATATTCAACGAGAGCGAGAAAAAACACCTTTACATTATAGGGTAATCCATGGACCTAATATAATATTATGCATGTACCGTGGATGTCAATCAGTTAGGTTTGACCACAACTGCCACACGATCTGGGACAACTATTCTTCGAAAGAGGATATGGACACAGTGTGGCGTCCGTGGTCCAGTGTCGGACTTGGAATCGAACGGTCCCGGGTTCGATACTCGGTCAGATCACGTATGTAGTGTCATTGAGCAAGGCACCTGACACACGTTGCTTAGTACTGGTTAACCACTTAGGTCGGCTAAGTCTGTCCAGGAAAACATGTATAGGACCCCGCAAGGGGTTTAACATTAATGGAACATACATACATACGTTTTATTTTTCAATTAATGTACCTAGATTCCCGTATCTCTGGCCACTCGAAAGGGCGTGGAACAAATATGTATTTATATTAATTTACCTGTGTTCTAGAATCATACAAGTCGTACAGCCGACAACGTCGTGGTTTCCACTGTACATATCTATAATCTTTATATCATGCTTGGCACATCTGTCCGTCGGTACTGTCGGAAGCTCGGAAGTAAGAACTGCCGACTTAAAACTGGATTTATCTAGAAGTTTGTGTCCTTTTACTGGCGGAAATCGTGCGTGCATATCTGTACATGACTGGCAACAATAGCATTGGCACTCCATACAGTACTTTATTGCGTCTCTGTTTTTGTTTACCTCAGCACAAAAGGTACATGTAATATTTACTATTTCATCCGAAAACATTTCACAACCGCCTGTAGCCATTTTATTACTATTCCGTTAAAGATCGACTTCAACTCTCGATTTCGCTTCAAAATAACTCCCAACAATACACGGAAACACGGTTTGGCAGTGCGCACCGTTTTGACCTACTTTCGCCAAAACGAGACTAACAGGTAAACAAACGGCAGAAACTGTACTAGATAATAACCCGAAAGGCCAAAAACTGCTATTGCATTTTCCATAGGTCACAATTACTATCTTCCTCTAATGTCGAACCCCTCGCGGGGATGTAGACATTACGATACGCGGTGCCATTATATGTCACATTTGGGGTGTTTACATGACAAACATGCATTGTACCACATAATTCGAGACACATTAGATTTAATACATCAGAATATAGTATGGTATATATTGTTAGTGGATATGTTGCCCATATATCTATTGTAGGAAGCATAGACGTCCGGTTATGTTGTATATACAGTTAGCAGCTTAGACCACATTCTATGTTGCCCATATATCTACTGTAGGCAGCATCGACGTCAGGTTATGTTGCCTATACAGTTAGCAGTTTAGACCACATTCTATGTTGCCTATATATCTACTGTAGGAAGAATAGATGTCTGGTTATGTTACCTATACAGTTAGCAGCTTAGACCACATTCTATGTTGCCCATATATCTACTGTAGGAAGCATAGACGCCCGGTTATGTTGCCTATACAGTTAGCAGCTTAGACCACATTCTATGTTGCCTATATATCTACTGTAGGAAGCACAGACGCCCGTTTATGCTGCCTACACAGTTAGCAGCTTAGACCACATTCTATGTTGCCTATATATCTATTGTAGGAAGCATAGATGCCCGGTTATGTTGCCTACATAGTCAGCAGTTCACACTCCCAGGACATGCTGCCTACAGTTAGCAGTTTAGATTCCCAGGATACAGTACTATTTTGTCTGCAGTGTTTGTTAAGTACATAAATAAGTGTTTCTTACAAATATATTTATTAATATTCAATCTCGTGGTTATGTATAACATATATCACGGTGATACATTATTGAAACTAAATACTTAGGTACATGTACAGTACACAGGTTGAATATATCCACTCGAATACACAAGGGAGTTTCATATTAATGCAAGTAAGATATCATAGCAATTAAACGCCTAAGTGGTCGAGTGCGTACGTAAATAATTTTATTTAAAGTCGCCACCGCATAAATGCATTTGGGCGAGTGTTCAAGGACTCTTACTTGTACACCACTGTAACCTATCATCACTGATGGGTTACGTGTTCGAGCTTAGTCCACGTCTCTTTATATATAAAAGTTGGCGGTTTCTTGCGAAGGTTGGTACACCAAGTACTTGTTAACCGCTGGAGCCTGCCCAGGCATGGTGTTGCTAGGTAAACTTACTGTCCCTTTATGTATATTACAACTAGTAGAAATGATCAATTAAAAAAAAGTCATAGCAACTGGCTTCGTTGTTATCTTGGGTATAGGTGTTCCACCAGTAGCTAGTTTCATACGACTGTTTGTGTCCTTCCGTGGTAACACGCTGTACTGTTAATCCAGGAATCGCAGGTTCGATCCCCCGTCTGACCCTAATAAAATTAACAGTCTTTCAGATGGGTCATTAAACCGAGGTCTCGTGTTGGTGCTGTACATTGTCAAAAGTCTAAAATTACTAATCTCTTCAGTAGGCGTGGCTCATATGGGCAACCGGTAGCGACGATAAATAAACGTAAAACACACACAGTTCTTCCGAGCATCATTTCACTCTCACCTGGTTAGACCTACTGTACTACTGCGTGTCACTGGGAGTGGTAGTGGCTTGTTTATATGCCAATACGCTGTTACTATGTGTTTTACGTTTATTTATCGTCGTTCCCGGTTGCCCATATTAGCGACGCCTCCTGAAGAGATTAGTCAGTTTAGATTGTTGGACGATAGTGCAATAATACAGACAGAGACCCATTCCAGAATCTCCACTGGTTTTTTTACGTGCACGATGTAAAGCACCGATATGAGTCCTCGATTTAAAGTCCCATCTGAAAGACTGTTCCTTTTATTAGGGTCAGACGGGGGATCGATCATTAACATATATATATTTGTATATCACTCTGTGGACGAACGTCAGGGGAGGTAACTAGAGCCAGAGTGGGGCTACCAATAAACATACAATAACATAACTTAATGGTCCTCATTCTATGACATCAAAAAGAAATCAGGGGAGGTAACTAGAGCCAGAGTGGGGCCACCAATAAACATGCAATAACATACGTTAATGGTCCTCATTCTATGACGTCAAAAAGAAGTCAGGGGAGGTAACTAGAGCCAGAGTGGGGCTACCATTAAACATGCAATAAATAAGTTAATGGGCCTCATTATATACTGACGTCAAAAAGAAGCGCCGCACTGTTGGGTATAACACCATATTTTATTACGCCGCACTGTTGGGTATAACACCATATTTTAATACGCCGCACTGTTGGGTATAACACCATATTTTATTACGCCGCACTGTTGGGTATAACACCATATTTTATTACGCCACACTGTTGGGTATAACACCATATTTTATTACGTCACACTGTTGGGTATAACACCATATTTTATTACGTCACACTGTTGGGTATAACACCATATTTTATTCCATCACACTGTTGGGTATAGCACCATATTTTATTACGTCACACTGTTTGGTATAACACCATATTTTATTACGTCACACTGTTGGGTATAACACCATATTTTATTACGCCACACTGTTGGGTATAACACCATATTGTATTACGCCGAACTGTTGGGTATAACACCATAATTTATTACAAACGGTTTAAATTCAACAAGTGCATTTACATAGGTCGGTGGAATTTCCCCTCTTGAGTGGACCCAAATCTATAAATCTGCTACGTTTTCACAAAAACACAATTATGAACACAAACAGTAAGTCTCCACTCTACCAGTGACCAGGGCTGGGGTGAATACATTAGGAAAGTATTTGAATACGAATACGAATACTCTGTTAATGTATGAATATGAATACGAATACTCTGTTTTATAAATGTATTTGAATACGAATACTTTAGTAATGTATTCGAATACTTTTTTGATTACTTTTGAATACATTCTCTTTGAATATTATATATGTATGACTAAACAAGAGAAAAAACTAAAACAACAACATCTCATATATATATACAATGTTTATTTTAGTTTATAATCTTCTGTACATGAAATCAGATATGGGCAAGATTCAAACTACTTCACAACCAACCTATACCATTTACATATATCAGTGTTTTAAAATATTGGTGTATTATTTATTCAACATGTTTTAATAGTATCACAAAACAAATAAACATTTATAGCACAATTATTAGAGAAGTTTAATTGTGAGAGACAGCATAGTACAACTAATTCAGCACATAATAATATAACAAGCACATACAGGGCTGCTCTGGCTCTTATTTTTTTGTAGCCATTATTTTTAGCCACATCTGTGCTTCCTTTAGCCAATTCCGACGCGTGCCATTTCTCCCAAACAGAGTTATTATAGTATATTTATTATAATATATTTTAATGTGTCATGCAATTGTATCACCTAAATGATGTATGCCCTTAAACTACAACTAAGGTAAGAGTTACATTTGCCGGGATACATTACTTGACAAGTTGTGTCAACTTTCATTTTCAGAATCATTTTAAAATGCATTCCCAGGGTTAGACAGTTAGACTAGTGATGCATGTCAACTGTGCACATTTTATTACATCACATAAGACATTTGATCTTTCGGGTTAATGGTGTAAACAAGATTTATTTGATTGACAGGGTACTGCTGCTCGAGATCAATTAACACCTGTCACTTATATTGCCAATACCATTACTCTATGCCAAATAAACATCCTGTTTTGATGGGATTGCTCTGATTAGCTGTCAGGTTTAAAATTGAAATATTAAATATAATAAATGCCATGGCATGTGGTAAATATGTATTATTTCTTTAATCACAATTTCCAATTTTCGAATATTTAACAGAGTTTTGTCGTTTTTATCCAAACTGAGATTTTATTAGCCAATTTTGCCATATTTTAGCCAATGGCTACTCTGGCTATTGCCAGCGCGGGCCCTGACATAATAAAAGTCAAGCCACACACCTGTGATTAGCACAGTTCATAGTATTTTAGTTCAATTGCACACATTTTCTTAATTAAGGATATTGCTCTGATCTATGCTATCCATAAATTACACCTGTAAAAGCTAACAACAGCAGTAATTATTTTCTTAATTAAGGATATTGCTCTGATCTTTAGTAATTATGCTATAGAATTATTGAAGGTGTTATCATAAACCTGCTCACCTATTGACCAGGGTCACCTATGATGAACTCATGTTTTAATACCTTTTAGGAATATTAGCTGTTTGACATTTAAGATTAACTCCTATAATATAATAATTCAATAAGATTTCCTCAGCAAAGTTTAAAATCACTGATTCTGTAATTAAAATGTTATGGAGCTAATTTCCTAGGACCAATTCTGAACACCAACAGTAAGTCTCCACTAAACCAGTGACCTTGGAATCTTCGCATACAAATCCTAGGACCAATTCTGAACACCAACAGTTAGTCTCCACTCTAACAGTGACCTTGTAATCTTCGTATACAAATCCTAGGACCAATTATGAACACCAACAGTAAGTCTCCACTCTACCAGTGACCTTGGAATTGACAATTTGTTGGAAAGCATAACATACACGTTTTATTTCAGAACCAACACTGATGCAGCCAATCACGCGTGGCTAGTTACCCATGGGGCGATGGCATGGATTCCCCACTAATTTCTGTCGTGCGAAAGTACCTTAAATCAGTTTGACCATATCTTATTAACATTGGAAGTATAAAGATGGAACACTCGTATGCAGTGCAATTTCGTGTTTATTAACAGGAATATGACTTTAATCCTTGACCCGCCAATCACGACTAAAAAAGCTTTTGCAAACAGCAACATGTACATTTCAAATCCCAGATCCATCCGATTAAATTAATTTGCATAAATTGTACGTTCAAAAATTCGAAGTTCTCCACTTCACGAAAATGTTTTACTTTACAAAATTGGCAGTTAAGTTACGCATTTATAACCATATTAATATTACCTAATTAGCATAATGTATGCATAATTGTGCTAATTAGATACACTATAAATGCTCGTAACTTCTTGACACTATATTCGATTTTATAAAGGTTGATATTTTTAGAAAGTTGGGAGCCAATTCGTTCATTTAGATATGCAGTGACATTCTCTTTCATGAAAACAAATGAGTACACTATTTATGTAATTTATGCAAATGAACGTGATCGGGTTTGTCAATTGAAACCTGGTGGTATTTGAGAATATTAGCAACAGTTTGGTACCATGTTTATATTTCTATCATCAGCAGTTCTTGAGTTACGTGTTTTTATCAGCACTATGTTGGTTTTGTCATGTGGTGGCTCATATAGTGTTTTCAATGGGTAAATAGATTCACTTAATATGTATCATTAAACGACTGATAATCTGGTATTACGCGTCACATAAAATTAACAGTCTTTCAGATGGGACGTTAAACCGAGGTCTCGTGTTGGTGCTGTACACCGTGCACGTAAGAGAACCAGAGGAGACTCTGGAATGGGTCTCTGTCTGTATCATTGCACTATCCTCCAAAAAATCTAAAATGACTAATCTCTCCAGGAGGCGTCGCTCATATGGGCAACCGGTAGCGACGATAAATAAACGTAAAACATACACGTATATTACCATTACCACAGTGATGGGTTCAGCAGTATATACATATGTACATACTGTTCGACGTTTTGCTTTGCACATATTATGTTCTGCTATAATAATAAACTACACTAATGGAGAGCTTGTTATCAGAAGCAGTACGAAAGAAAACTACATAAATTCTTATAATATAAAATAAAAAGCATTGAAACCGATAGTATTAAGGGATAAATATGTATATGTTGTTGGCTATACAAATTAATAAACATCAGTACAGTAGCCAGAGGTAAATTGCATCCGAGGCAATCTAGGGGGTCCGGGGGCATATTCCCTTTTAAAATTGTTGGCGTATAAAAGCTATTTCCTGCGTTTTCTGATTGATTTGGTTTAGACGTATAATTATGTAGACCATTCAGCTCTCTAGCAGTCAACATTTTATACAGGAAAGGGATATTTTTAGCATTTTATTTATTTAATTTTTCATTTATTTTTTGGTTGCTTTGGAAATTTTAAACGAGACAATTGCCTCGGTGTGCCTCAATATGGCTACGGGCCTGAACATGTAGATGCAGGAGAATACAAGAAAGCTATACCATGAGCCGAAACAACTAGGCTGGCTACGGAACTGAAATTTTGCTGAAGTTCTGGCAAATAGCATTTTTAACCCATTCAACATCAAGTAACTGATATGGACTGGTCCATGATATTCTTAGACAAATAAATTAATACAAACATTACATTTGGACATCTATCAAAATCGGTAATTTTGTCTACAATATTAATATTACAGACAAAAAGTACAGATCCTGATGAGACGGCTGCTCTCGAGCCTATTTTGGTGTTGAAAGGGTTACTATTCATAGGAAAACAGTGATCACCACCCATAGCTACTCGACCACGGTACAGAGGCGCCCAACATCCATTAAAACGCACATAACTAGGAATTATATATTGTACACGCAATTTACAAGCAACTACGTAACACACACATTGTACAAGCAATTTACAAGCAACTACGTAACACACACATTGTACAAACAATTTACAAGCAACTACGTAACACACACATTGTACAAGCAACTACGTAACACACACATTGTACAAGCAACTACGTAACACGCTCATTGTACAAGCAAGTACGTAACACGCACATTGTACAAGCAACTACGTAACACGCACATTGTACAAGCAACTACGTAACACGCACATTGTACAAGCAACTACGTAACACGCACATTGTACAAGCAACTACGTAACACGCTCATTGTACAAGCAACTACGTAACACGCACATTGTACAAGCAACTACGTAACACGCACATTGTACAAGCAACTACGTACCACGCACATTGTACAAGCAACTACGTAACACGCACATTGTACAAGCAACTACGTAACACGCACATTGTACAAGCAACTACGTAACACGCACATTGTACAAGCAACTACGTAACACGCACATTGTACAGGCAATTACGTAACACGCACATTGTACAAGCAACTACGTAACACGCACATTGTACAAGCAACTACGTAACACGCACATTGTACATTATACTCAATTAAAACATGCACATATATATATGAAAACACATAAAATTACAAGCAACATGCAGTACGTTATTGTTCTTGGAACACACCCTATAAAGGCAATGTATCATTCATTAGGAATTATCCATATTGCATACATTTTGTACGCTTTATAGATTGCGATCAATTAATTTACTAGGAATTATCCATATTGCATACATTTATGTACGCTTTATAGATTAAACCAACAACAACTTTATAGCGATCAATTAATTTACTAGGAATTATCCATATTGCATACATTTATGTACACTTTATAGATTACGATCAATTAATTTACTAGGAATTATCCATATTGCATACATTTATGTACGCTTTATATATTACGATCAATTAATTTACTAGGAATTATCCATATTGCATACATTTTGTACGCTTTATAGATTACGAGCAATTAATTTACTAGGAATTATCCATATTGCATACATTTTGTACGCTTTATATATATACGATCAATTAATTTACTAGGAATACAATATGTACCAAGAACTGGAAATGAATGATGTAATAATCTGTTTAGTACGCCAAGACGAATTCAAAGAACAAGAAAGCAATACATACTATACAATCAACTCGGAAATACAATCAAACATATTCTAAGCACTCATTCACAATGGACGTACAGAAAGTACTTACTTAGCACATGTGGCTGCTAAATAGTGGTCAAATGTGTATAATATAATGTTAGTCAACTATACATATGAGCTATATTCTGTACTAATAAAATAACAACTTATTACTAGTCGCTCGCCCACATGGTTCGCCGTCGGTGAGGAAAATGAGCTCATTCATAATTAGTTACACTACGCCAAACATACTTACATGTATATACGAGTCTATAAAGGACTTCCCACCCGAAGGTACAACATACTTACATGTATATACGAGTCAATAAAGGACTTCCCACCCGAAGGTACAACATACTTACATGTATATACAAGTAAATAAAGGACTTCCCACCCGAAGGTACAACATACTTATATGTATATACGAGTCTATAAAGGACTTCCCACCCGAAGGTACACCACATGTACATGTATATACGAGTCTATAAAGGACTTCCCACCCGAAGTTACACCACACTTACATGTATATACGAGTCTATAAAGGACTTCCCACCCGACGGTACAACATACTTACATGTATATACGAGTCTATAAAGGACTTCCCACCCGAATGTACACCATACGTACATGTATATACGAGTCTATAAAGGACTTCCCACCCGAAGGTACAACATACTTACATGTATATACGAGTCTATAAAGGACTTCCCACCCGAAGGTACAACATACTTACATGTATATACGAGTCTATAAAGGACTTCCCACCCGAAGGTACAACATACTTACATGTATATACGAGTCTATAAAGGACTTCCCACCCGAAGGTACAACATACTTACATACATGTATATACGAATCTATAAAGGACTTCCCACCCAAAGTTACACCACATGTACATGTATATACGAGTCTATAAAGGACTTCCCACAGGAAGTTACACCACACTAACATACATGTATATACGAGTCTATAAAGGACTTCCCCCCCCCCGAAGTTACAGCATACTTACAT
Source organism: Archivesica marissinica (assembly GCA_014843695.1). Lineage (NCBI taxonomy): Eukaryota > Metazoa > Mollusca > Bivalvia > Venerida > Vesicomyidae > Archivesica > Archivesica marissinica. The sequence continues at coordinate 16,867,625 of CM026387.1, forward strand.
GTATATACGAGTCTATTAAGGTCGTCCCACCCGAAGGTTCACCACACCTACATGACTTCCCACCCGAAGGTACACCACATTGTAAGTGTTCCAACCATACAGGTGTTTGGAGTTTAGAGCCGCATCAACAGCTTAGTTCATATGGAGACTCTCCCCCTAGGCACGAACAGGCAAACGGCTAGAACCACCGACCATCCGCAAGCTAGCTGGATATCTTTCTCACATGAAAGAGTTCGTAGCCGCCAGTGGGATTCGAACATACACAGGATACGGGCAAGCAATTTAAAGTTAACGACATTAACCACTCGGCCACCCCTCTCCTATAATACAATACACTATGGTCACATACACACCCAGCATGATAACACTAAACTATTGTAATAGTATTCCGGTATTTACACTGTCAGAATGCTTTACGACTCTGGTATCGCGGTATCACTGTAGCTCGAATATCTTCATCGTGTCACTTTCATCATGGGTGACATATAATGCACACTGCCGTGGATTAAAACATACTGACAGTGGATTCTTCAGACCACCTGGCGGTAGAGCTATCTCACCTATCTTCTTTCCGTCTTGTCCCAGTTGTATAACATTGTTAGACGTACGTCCACATACAAACACGTTTCCTCTACCATCTGTACACACTCCTGTTGCATGTGTTAACTGAGAATCGGTGAATGTACTAATATGTTGTCCCTGTACATCGAGAGTGATCAAACTACTGTTGTTGACGGAGGATACATATACACTGTCACCACTATCACTGATAGCAATATGCCTACTGGCGTTAAATATACTATTCCCGGAACTGTCTTGTGTTACCGTCTGCAGCAGGCCACCTGTCATGTTATATATATACAGGGATTTATCATTGGCAGATACGTACAATCTGTCATTCTTGTAGGCAATACCGAAGCAGATATGATTCATCTTCAGTTGTCGTGTACATGTCATTTGTTTACCGAGGGAGACAAACTGGATGAGTTTGCCGTTGTAAACACTCACTGCCACTTCTTGTTTACTGATGCAACATACTCCGGCAGGATTACAGGGTATATCGCAGTAATCTATGTCAGACATATTTGTAATGTTTAAACGTTTCAGTTTGTTATTATTAAAATGGACTAATAACAGTTGGCCGTCTTCTGAGAAGCACGATCCAATCACCCTGCACGTGGATTTCTCACCTGGCATCTGAATATTAATTTCTCTGGTTTGTTTGACTTTGTAGAGGTCTGTCTTTGGTTGAACATACATGGATGTCACACGTCCAAGATTTGTTTGCTGCTGAAAGAAGGCACGTATACGTGGGTCTACAGTAAACTCTATCTTCACATCGGTACAAGACTCCATTGAAAGTTTTATGTCATCTGCTTCTTCCATTTTCTTCTGTGCAGTTTTCATTGAGACAAACTGTTGGGCTTTGTTTCCGTCTGCTTTTCGCAAGTTGTCTGCAGCTTGTTTCATTACATCCGCTTCATTGACAGCCTGCTTTCTCTCCTGCTCTAAAATGGACTTCAATCTTAGAAATTTTGTATCCACTTCGTGTAGCGATTGTTTTTCAAGATTTTCATACAGTTCTTCCATTTCTTTTCTGAATGATTTTACTGATGCCACGGCTTCCGTCTTGGATTTGTTCAGCTCTTGCAACAGATGTTCCTTTGTTTTTCCAATATTCTCCACCGAGTTCTTTCTGTCAATCACTGTCTGATAGGTTTTATTGGCATCGCCCGTCTCGAAAATGGTGTCGATAACGTCTGGTATCGATTCCACTCCTGTGCATGTCCTGCAAGCAAGGGTTTCGATATAATATTATACATGAGTACAATACATGTATATAAGTAAAAGTAGTAATTTTTATTAGTGTCATGCTTATTGTTTGTTTTCTTGACATGTAATAGTTTATTTAAGTTTAAACTTTATTTATTTTACAACGATTGCGAAGCAAGTTCTAACAATTTATATTAATCACTCTCGTTGGCGCGGATTAAAGCGTATATGTGGTCATTCCTGTGGGAGGAAACCGGAGTACCCTGAGAAAACCCACGTGTCCGATCTGGCGACCACCGGACCATCTCACATACTTCCCGGTCCGAGGCAGACATAACATACGTTAAAGCGCTTTTTTCTGTAACTTAAATTAATTTGTTCAGCCCAATTATTCTATCAAAGCAAATAATATGTATTCCACAAACATATATATTTGTTAGAATATTTATTTGTTCTGCCCTAATAGTATTATTGCACTGTTATTTTTGAGTGTTTTACGTTTATTTATCGTAGCTACCAGTTGCCCATATGAGCGACGCCTCCTGGAGAGATTAGTCATTTTAGATTTTTTGGTTTGGAGGATACTGATACAGGCAGAGACCATTTCCAGAGTCTCCTCTGGTTCTCTTACGTGCACGATGTACAGCACCAACACGAGACCTCGGTTTAACGTCCCACATGAAAGAGAGTTAATTTTATGTGACGCTTAATACCGATTATCGTTCCTTTTATGATACGTCCATTATGCACTGTAATGGTGGTTTACTTTCAATATATATATAGGATATAAGCCTCGATCCGATACGCGAAGCTCCGAACTATTATTGATCATCTGGTTTTTATATCTTACTTAAAACATACACTTATATAACAAGATCTTTCAAATTAAAATTATTAATTTCCTACATTTACGCATATGACTAAATGTAATACTCCAATATTAAATAACAATGGACATTATTGTGCGTGTTTTACGTTTATTTATCGTCGCTACCGGTTGCCCATATGAGCGACGCCTCCTGAAGAGATTAGTTATTTTAGAGTGTTGGAGGATAGTGAATGATACAGACAGATACCCATTCCAGAGTCTCCTCTGGTTCTGTTACGTGCACAGTGTACAGCACCGACACGAGACCTCGGTTTAATGTCCCATCTGAATGACTGTTAATTTTATTAGGGTCAGACGGGGGATCGAATCTGTGTTCCATGGATTACCAGTCCAGCATGTTACCACTGGACAACAGATCCGTTTGTCTGTGTGGACAATATATATATATGCAACGCATCAATGAAGATAATACCTAACTAGGTGCTTGTATAGTTAAACTCCTTCTCCGTATGACTATGTCCACGTATAGTGTGGGCGTTTACGAAACTAGAGATGTACGCAAGATTCTTTAAATGATAATGATTATCTACATAGCCATACATTACACACATTAATGCCTTGATTTATGATTGAATGTATATTGTATTCCTTGTGTGTATTTCATTGTCTTCTTGTTGCGTCATTGTATTACATCCATGTTTATGTTTGTGTTGTATTTTCACATGGGCCTCTGGCTTACTGAATTTGAAAATAAAACTATCTTATGATACATATTAAGTGTTACCACTGGACTACAGATCCGTCTGTGTGTGTTATTCTTGGCTGTGATTTGGACTTAATGTATAGATTTTAAAATTGGTATAACAACAACTGATAACAACTCATATAATTAATTACGATTATTACAAAATCATTTTATAAAGTTTTAAAACATTTAAAATTGATTTTCATATTTGTAAATTGATTAATTCAAGCTGTTTTATATACTTTATTAAAGAAACACAATATCGATACGCAAATGTATACGGACAAACTGCGATAACTTATGAGGATGGTTGTCAGATAATAAATAACTTATTAAGGTAGATCAATGGTTACCACTGGATTCGTCACAACTCCAGGGGTCGTAGGTTCGAACCTCCGTTATACTATGCATTGTACGAATGGCTTTTTAAAATGAGGTCTCGTGTCAGTGTTTCCACACGCACGCGCGCACACACGCACGCACGCACACGGGAGGAAGTATTTAGTAGAATGCCCCTAGAAACGTTTGCCAACTTACGGCGATTGATCAACGAGGCAGTAAATCAGTACATATTGGTGAAAAGAACGGTTGATATCTAAGTTATATAGTTCTGCCATTCTAACTTTCATAGGTACAAGTATTCTGTTTTCGAAAATATTTTTGTATTTGTTACAGTACTTGTGATTATTTTCAGATCATTTTCGAGACATTACTCTATAATAGTCATCAATAATAAAATGGCTTTTTGGTCATATTCTATGAACAGTTCTCCTATTTTTGTCACACATACATATATATGAAACTAATTCAGTAGCTTAAAACGCATTCGAACCAAGCATATCATTACATCAACTCATCAGTGAACATCATTACATATTAAATTTTGAACCTTGAATGGAATACTTTCCCTTTAACATATACATAATATAGGTTTATATACCTGGCAATTTCAGGTAAATATACTAGTCTCGTAAATGATTCATGATTGTCTCGTAAATGATTCATGATTGTCTCGTAAATGATTCATGATTGTCTCGTAAATGATTCATGATTGTCTTGTAAATGATTCATGATTGTCTCGTAAATGATTCATGATTGTCTCGTAAATGATTCATGATTTTCTCGTAAATGATTCATGATTGTCTCGTAAATGATTCAGCTAACTTGATGCAAATATTAACTACTTTCATTGAATAAATCAATTTTAAAATGCAATGATAGTGCTAAAGTAAATAAATTATATTTGAACTATACTCACACCATAGGAACAATATAGAGTCCTATATAACAGAGAATAATTTTCTAGGAAAATCTGTATGGGCATACCAGGTAATGCAACCAAAATGTGTGTGCAAACTTGCCTCAAAATAATTACGTTTAAATGCACTTATCATGAACAGTTAATATATGTAAACTTTATAATTATAACATATTAAGCAGGTCATTATTTGGTATTCTGGAACTTAAAAAGTCATTTGCATTTTGAATGATGAACTTTCCTTGTTCAATCGCATTGTCCGCATTGCGTTTGGTGGTCCCTCCTAATCCGTCGCAAGCACCTTTGCCATGCCCTGATGTAAAGTACTGCTAATATCCTGTGATTCTATATTGTAATTCCAGTCTGCTGATCGAATATTGTTTTAGTTCAATATTGGGATGTCGGCGAATCCATCCAAAAATACACTCCCTTCAGATCATACCTTGTATTGCTTTGCAAAGTAACAACCTTATCTACAATTGCAAGTACCATCGAAGCATTGTGATGAAGAACCGCAGATACAAATACAATACTTTTGTACTGCAACTGGCCATCGGCATCATTCATGTAAAGGACTGTAGGATGCAATGTAACCGACGTTGAGATCCAATAGGCGCATTGTACCTATTCCATATTCTGGCAACAGTAGTTCTCACTGAAGTCCATCTTCATTAACATGTGGTCTTGTGGAAGCCTCTCCTTCATGTGTTTAACGGCTTGGTACTGTTTAATAACTTTATAGATGTGGTTGTCAAATTCTCGATGTGTCTCTTTCATCATATGGATGAACTCGCCCTTTGGTATTCAATATCGACTACCGTCATCTTCTCCTTCCCATCTTTCATCTTCTGCTTTTTCCACTCTTGATATTCCACAGTTGTGACTTGAATTCCGTTGAGGAGCATTATTTCCAGTTCCTACAGTGCTATATGTGTCCATAAATGTATCTGGACAAGGATGTAATCTTGTGGTTCTTTAGAAATCTTAACTTAAGGGCAACGTTTTGGTATTTCTGACACAAGCACTCACTTCTACAAAGCATGCACCACACAGTCCATCTAAAGCTATAATAAGTGAAATCATTTACGGGACACACTGAACTCATTTACGGGACACTTGATTATATATATGTCTCTGGTTTAAATACTATTTTGACATATGTTATTTGATTAGGTTCCATACTGGGGATTGTCATGTATTCATTTTAAATATCTTCAGTACAATAACCTGTCTATCGTTTATTATGACTATCAACACAGAGCCATATCAATGTCAATCTTTAAAATGGAATTGTATTATGATATTGTTGGTTACAATTCGTTGATGTGATAATCAATATATCAATATCAATGTTGAAATAATAAGCTATGGGACAAATTAATAAGTTACGGGACACAATACAATGCACCATTATTCATTATATATAAATGCACCTTTATTTAACCCAAGCTGATATGTTAATATGTTACACCAACATGTAAGCACGCGTGAGAAATAAAAATAGATTACGTAAAAATAATCACAAAATCATTAGCAGAAAAACTTACCCGATATCGGTTTTAAAAACTTATTTATATGCACTCAAAACATGGCGGTTGTTTATATTTTCAATCCGGGAACTCTGCATTCCAGGCACTGGACATACACTGAACCGAATTTCTAAACGTCCACCTAATAAATTGTGAGCTTAGGGTAACGGGTCTATGAATTAGTCCAAATATTGGTAGTCTATTGTTATCCACCATACTCTATCAATGTACACTAAGAAAACACCAATTTATTGTCATGGATGACCAAGCGGAACGGAAGGTTGGAATCCTAAGTTTTGGCATGAGGACCACGTGCACGGCATGGTGAGTGCTCAATTTGATTGCAATTTATTCTATGTGCGACCCCGTAACCGAAAAAACAGAAAATATTGCGAGAATGACCATTGAGGAAAGCGGGCGAGCCGTCGGTATGCTTGATACAGGCACTTCTATCAGACAGGTATGTTCAGCGTTGTAATTAAATTCGATATTTCAAGTACATTTTGTAATGAATCATACAATGTCATATTTTAATATCATTCTAAATCATTTTCATCGTGTTTCCAGGTTGCACGACTTTTCAACAGACGGCATTCTACTATGGTCTTTACTTGTTGATTGTCTTCAACTGTTATACAACACCAGGTGGACGTTTAGAAATTTGGTTCAGTGTAGAGAAGAGAAACTAAAC
>CM026387.1:16875449-16896253 GCA_014843695.1 Archivesica marissinica
TAACAGACTGTACTTTTGGACATGTCTGTATATGAGTTACTTCCCTTGATTGATAACATTCTATTTTTAAGTTCCCGCCAAAAGTGTCACATGACTCAGTTCAATCAATCGGAACTCAGTTGCTTGTTTGGTGTCTTTAGCAGCAGTCATGGTTTTTTACCATATTATAATAGTATAAAATAAATGGATATCTTTGATGGTTAGTACCTATTTATCTATTGAGGTTGATAAACAATAAGTTGTATGTTTCGGTTAGCTGGTTGTTGATTTATTTATTTAAGTAACTTTTGTTTGAATATGGTTTAAATCTGGCAGTGTTATGCACAGAGTTTTGACTCTAATAAAACTACACACTATGTATTCTCTAAACTTTACACACTGTTTAATATGCATTGTTACTAACTTCCAGCACCAGCTTATCACTGTGTATGTGGAGTCTGTATGGTGAAGTGGAGGTACACTCAATCCCTTAGACTGGTAAGTTGGTCATGCATATGTAATTGTGATGTTTCATTTGTATACACTTTATTGTAAGTATAGATACTAGCCACTAGACACATCCACATGTATAATCATTTATGATGAAAGTAATGTTGACTGTGTTTATCAGTACATAATTGATGCCATGTATAGTATATAATGCGAGTGTTGATATATCTATGGAACATAGATATATCCAGTAAATGCAGATGTGATTGTTTTTATCAGTATTGTATATCTAAAGTATCGCATACTCAATGTGTACTTTCAGAGTGACTCAGCGAGTCGGTTGTGGAATATGACTGGTGAATATGTTGAACAATAAACATAGATTAGAACCCTCGAACAATCGTTGGTGTTATTTTCTAGTATGTAGGAAGCATAGACGTCCGGTTATGTTGCATACACAGTTAGCAGCTTAGACCACAGTCTATGTTGCCTATATATCTACTGTAGAAGGCATAGACGCCCGGTTATGTTGCCCATATATCTACTGTAGGAAGCATAGGCACCCGGTTATGTTGCATACACAGTTAGCAGCTTAGACCACAGTCTATGTTGCCTATATATCTACTGTAGGAAGCATCGACGTCCGGTTATGTTGCATATACAGTTAGCAGCTTAGACCACAGTCTATGTTGCCTATATATCTACTGTAGGAAGCATCGACGTCCGGTTATGTTGCATATACAGTTAGCAGCTTCGACCACATTCTATGTTGCCCATATATCTACTGTAGGAAGCATCGACGTCCGGTTATGTTGCCCATATATCTACTGTAGGACGCATAGACGTCCGGTTATGTTGCATATACAGTTAGCAGCTTAGACCACATTCTATGTTGCCCATATATCTACTGTAGGAAGCAGACGCCCGGTTATGTTGCATACACAGTTAGCAGCTTAGACCAGTCTATGTTGCCTATATATCTACTGTAGAAGGCATAGACGCCCGGTTATGTTGCCCATATATCTACTGTAGGAAGCATAGGCACCCGGTTATGTTGCATACACAGTTAGCAGCTTAGACCACAGTCTATGTTGCCTATATATCTACTGTAGGAAGCATCGACGTCCGGTTATGTTGCATATACAGTTAGCAGCTTAGACCACAGTCTATGTTGCCTATATATCTACTGTAGGAAGCATCGACGTCCGGTTATGTTGCATATACAGTTAGCAGCTTCGACCACATTCTATGTTGCCCATATATCTACTGTAGGAAGCATCGACGTCCGGTTATGTTGCCCATATATCTACTGTAGGAAGCATAGACGTCCGGTTATGTTGCAAACAACACAACCACACTATGTTGCCCATATATCTACTGTAGGAAGCAGACGCCCGGTTATGTTGCATACACAAGCAGCTTAGACCACAGTCTATGTTGCCATATATATCTACTGTAGAAGGCATAGACGCCCAGTTATGTTGCCCATATATCTACAGTAGGAAGCATAGACGTCCGGTTATGTTGCATATACAGTTAGCAGCTTAGACCACAGTCTATGTTGCCTATATATCTACTGTAGGAAGCATAGACGTCCGGTTATGTTGCATATACAGTTAGCAGCTTAGACCACAGTCTATGTTGCCCATATATCTACTGTAGGAAGCATAGACGCCCGGTTATGTTGCATATACAGTTAGCAGTTTCGACCACATTCTATGTTGCCCATATATCTACTGTAGGAAGCATAGACGTCCGGTTATGTTGCCCATATATCTACTGTAGGAAGCATAGACGTCCGGTTATGTTGCATATACAGTAAGAAGCATAGACCACAGTCTATGTTGCCCATATATCTACTGTAGGAAGCAAGACGCCCGGTTATGTTGCCCATATATCTACTGTAGGAACAAACCCCACAAACAACACAACCACACACCAAACACTAGGAAGCATAGACGCCCGGTTATGTTGCATATACAGTTAGCAGCTTAGACCACATTCTATGTTGCCCATATATCTACTGTAGGAAGCATAGACGCCCGTTTATGTTGCATATACAGTTAGCAGATTAGACCACATTCTATGTTGCCCATATATCTACTGTAGGAAGCATAGACGCCTTTACCAACAACAAAACCACACTATGTTGCCCATATATCTACTGTAGGAAGCATAGACGCCCGGTTATGTTGCCTATACAGTTAGCAGCTTAGACCACATTCTATGTTGCCCATATATCTACTGTAGGAAGCATAGACGCCCGGCTATGTTGCCTACACAGTCAGCAGTTCACACTCCCAGGACATGCTGCCTACAGTTAGCAGTTTAGATTCCTAGGATACAGTACTATTTTGTCTGCAGTGTTAAGTACATAAATAAGTGTTTCTTACAAATATTTTTATTAATATTCAATCTCGTGGTTATGCATAAGCTACATCACGGTGATACATTATTGAAACTAAATACTTAGGTACATGTACAGTACACAGGTTGAATATATCCACTCTAATACGCAAGGGAGTTTCATATTAATGCAAGTAAGATAACATAGCAATTAAACGCCTAAGTGGTAGAGTGCGTACGTAAATAATTTTATTTAAAGTTGCCACCGCATAAATGCATTTGGGCGAGTGTTCAAGGACTCTTACTTGTATACCACTGTAACCTATCATCACTGATGGGTTACGTGTTCGAGCTTAGTCCACGTCTCTTTATATGAAAAAGTTGGCGGTTTCTTACGAAGGTTGGTACACCAAGTACTTGTTAACTGCTGGAGCCTGCCCAGGCAAGGTGTAAACTTACTGTCCCTTTATGTATGTTGCAACTAGTAGAAATGATAAATTAAAAACATCTTGGCAACTTGCTTCGTTGTTATCTTGGGTATAGGTGTTCCACCAGTAGCTAGTTTCATACAACTGTTTTTGTCCTTCCGTGGTAACACGCTGGACTGTTAATTCAGGGATCGCAGGTTCGATCCCCCGTCTGATCCTAATAAAATTAACAGTCTTTCAGATGGGTCATTAAACCGAGGTCTCGTGTTGGTGCTGTACATTGTCAAAAGTCTAAAATTACTAATCTCTTCAGTAGGCATGGCTCATATGGGCAACCGGTAGCGACGATAAATAAACGTAAAACACACACAGTTCTTCCGAGCATCATTTAACTATCACCGGGTTAGACCTACTGTACTTCTGCGTGTCACTGGAATGGTAGTGGCTTGTTTATATGCCAATACGTTGTTACTATGTGTTTTACGTTTATTCATCGTCACTACCGGTTACCCATATGAGCGACGCCTCCTGAAGAGATTTGTCAGTTTAGATTTTTGGACGATAGTGCAATAATACAGACAGAGACCCATTCCAGAATCTCCCCTGGTTTTTTACGTGCACGATGTAAAGCACCGATATGGGTCCTCGATTTAAAGTCCCATCTGAAAGACTGTTACTTTTATTAGGGTCAGACGGGCGATCGTTCATTAACATAATTATATATATCCGTATATCACTCTGTGGACGAACGTCAGGGAAGGTAATTAGAGCCAGAGTGGGGCTACCAATAACCATACAATAGCATAAGTTAATCGGCCTCATTCTATGACGTCAAAAAGAAGTCAGGGGAGGTAACTAGAGCCAGAGTGGGGCTACCAATAAACATACAACAACATAAATTAATGGGCCTCATTCTATGACGTCAAAAAGAAGTCAGGGGAGGTAACTAGAGCCAGGGTGGGGTTACCAATAAAAATACAATAACATAAGTTAATGGTCCTCATTCTATGACGTCAAAAAGAAGTCAGGGGAGGTAACTAGAGCCAGAGTGGGGCTACCAATAAACATACAGATAACATAAGTCAATGAGCCTCATTCTATACTAACATCAAACAGAAGTCAGGGGAGGTAACTAGGGCCAGAGTGGGGCTACCTATAAACATACAATAACATAAGTTAATGGGCCTCATTGTAAGTCATTACGCCACATTGTTGGGTATAACACCATATTTTATTACGTCGCACTGTTGGGTATAACACCATATTTTATTACACCGCACTGTTGGGTATAACACCATATTTTATTACGACGCACTGTTGGGTATAACACCATATTTTATTACGTCGCACTGTTGGGTATAACACCATATTTTATTACGTCGCACTGTTGGGTATAATACCATATTTTATTACATCACACTGTTGGGTATAACACCATATTTTATTACGTCACACTGTTGGGTATAACACCATATTTTATTACGTCACACTGTTGGGTATAACACCATATTTTATTACGTCGCACTGTTGGGTATAACACTATATTTTAATACGTCACACTGTTGGGTATAACACCATATTTTATTACACCGCACTGTTGGGTATAACACCATATTTTATTATGTCACACTGTTGGGTATAACACCATATTTTATTACGTCACACTGTTGGGTATAACACCATATTTTATTACGCCACACTGTTGGGTATAACACCATATTTTATTACGCCACACTGTTGGGTATAACACCATATTTTATTACGCCACACTGTTGGGTATAACACCATATTTTATTACAAACGGTTTAAATTCAGTGCATTTACATAGGTCGGTGGAATTTACCCTCTTGAGTGGACCCAAATCTATAAATCTGCAACGTTTTCACAAAAACATAAATTGAATGGGAGATGTTTTTGAAATGGTGCACATGTATATGTTACAGGAGTTTGAGATCCGAGCAATGTATTATAACCTCCGAGCCTGGTATTATATCCAGCCAGCGAATCTGTTACATGTCATAAGATATGGAATCTTCGCATACACATCCTAGGACCAATTATGAACACCAACAGTAAGTATCCACTATACCAGTGACCTTGGAATCTTCGCATACAAATCCTAGGACCAATTCTGAACACCAACAGTAAGTCTCCACTCTACCAGTGACCTTGGAATCTTCGCATACAAATCCTAGGACCAATTCTGAACACCAACAGTAAGTCTCCACTCTACCAGTGACCTTGGAATCTTCGCATACACATCCTAGGACCAAATCTTTACACCAACAGTTAGTCTCCACTCTACCAGTGACCTTGGAATTGGCAATTTGTTGGAAAGTATAACTGACACGTTTTATTTCAGAACCAACACTGATGCAGCCAATCACGCGTGGCTAGTTACCCATGGGGCGATGACATGGATTCCCCACTAATTTCTGTCGTGCGAAAGTACCTTAAATCAGTTTGACCATATCTTATTAACATTGGAAGTATAAAGATGGAACACTCGTATGCAGTGCAATTTCGTGTTTATTAACAGGAATATGACTTTAATCCTTGACCTGCCAATCACTACTAAAGACGCTTTTGCAAACAGCATAGAGTCAGATCAGACGACATGGGCTCTATGCTGTTTGCTATTCGGATAATGGAGCAAAATCACTTGTCCGAATAGCAAACAACATAGTTCCCGATAAGACGCGGCATTGCACTATGGCTGATCTGGATCTATGGTGTTTGCACATTCTGTCCAATTTATTCGGCAGGATAATGGTTAACATTATATCATCATAATTAGAAATAAAACGTACGTCGAACACATTTTATGAGTCGCCACACGACAAAATCAACATAGTCATGATAAAAGTCAAGAACTTATGCTAGAAAGATAACCATGGTAACAAACTGTAGCTTATGTTATCGAATACAACAACATGTACATTTCAAATCACAGATCCATCCGATTAAATTAATTTGCATAAATTGTACGTTCAAAAATTCGACGTTCTCCGCTTCACGAAAATGTCTTGCTTTACAAAATTGGCAGTTAGGTTACGCAGTTATAATCATATTAATATTACCTAATTAGCATAATTTATGCATAATTATGCTAATTATGTACACTATAAATGCTCGTAACTTCTTGACACTATATTCGATTTTATAAAGGTTCATATTTTTAGAAAGCTGAGAGCCAATTCGTTCATTTAGATATACAATGACATTCTCTTTCATGAAAACAAATGAGTACAATATTTATGTAATGTATGCAAATGAACGTGATCGGGTTTGCCAATTGAAACGTGGTGGTATTTGAGAATATTAGCAACAGTTTGGTACCATGTTTATATTTCTATCAACAGCAGTTCTTGAGTTACGTGTTTTTATCAGCACTATGTTGGTTATGTCATGTGGTGGCTCATATAGTGTTTTCAATTGGTAAATAGATTCACTTAATATGTATCATAGAACGACTGATAATCTGGTATTACGCGTCACATAAAATTAACAGTCTTTCAGATGGGACGTTAAACCGAGGTCTCGTGTTGGTGCTGTACACCGTGCACGTACGAGAACCAGAGGAGACTCTGGAATGGGTCTCTGTCTGTATCATTGCACTATCCTCCAAAAAATCTAAAATGAATAATCTCTCCAGGAGGCGTCGCTCATATGGGAAACCGGTAGCGACGATAAATAAACGTAACACACATATATTACCATTACCACAGTGATGGGTTCAGCAGTATATGCGTACTGTATTTGCTTTGCACATATTATTTTCTGCTATAATAATACACTAATGGAGAGCTTGTTATCAGAAGCAGAACGAACGAGAACTACATAAATTATTATAATATAAAATAAAAAGCATTGAAACCGATAGTATTAAGGGACAAATATGTATATGTTGTTGGCTATACAAATTAATAAACATCAGTACAGTAGTCAGAGGTAAATTGCATCCGAGGCAATCTAGGGGCATGTTCCCTTTTAATTGTTGGCGTATACTAGCGATTATCTGCGTTTTCTGAATGATTTAGTTTAGACGTATAATTATGTACTGACCATTCAGCTCTCTAGCAGACGTATAATTATGTAGACCATTCAGCTCTCTAGCAGTCAACATTTTATACAGGCAAGGGATAGTTTAGCATTTTATTTATTTAATTTTTCATTTATTTTTTGGTTGCTTTGGAAATTTTAAACGAGACAATTGCCTCGGTGTGCCTCAATGTGGCTACGGGCCTGTACATGTAGATGCAGAAGAATACAAGAAAGCTAAATGACTATTCGTTATACCATGAGCTGAAACAACTAGGCTGGCAGCGAACTGAAATTTTGCAAATAGCATTTAAACCCATTCAACCCCAAGTAACTGATGGGTTGAATGTCGCAACAGCAGTTAAAACTCTATGGCTGGAGGAAGATCACTTTTGCCTCTGAACAGTATTTCAGTCACGGGCGTCCAAAACCACGACCGTCCGCAAGCCAGTTTGGTAGGTTCATTACATGTAGAATTCGGGCAAATGACCACCAACCTTAACTACTCGATCACGGTACAGAGGCGCCCAACATCCATTAAACCGCACATAACTAGGAATTATATATTGTACACGCAATTTACAAGCAACTACGTAACACGCACATTGTACACGCAATTTACAAGCAACTACGTAACACGCACATTGTACACGCACTTTACAAGCAACTACGTAACACGCACATTGTACACGCAATTTACAAGCAACTACGTAACACGCACATTGTACATTATACTCAATTAAAACATGAACATATATGAAAATTCATAAAATTACAAGCAACATGCAGTACGATATCGTCCTTGGAACACACCCTATAAAGGCAATGTATCATTTACTAGGAAGTATCCATATTGCATACATTGTGTACGCTTTATAGATTACGAGCAATTAATTTACTAGGAATTATCCATATTGCATACATTGTGTACGCTTTATAGATTATGAGCAATTAATTTACTAGGAATTATCCATATTGCATACATTGTGTACGCTTCATAGATTACGAGCAATTAATTTACTAGGAATTATCCATATTGCATACATTGTGTACGCTTTATAGATTACGAGCAATTAATTTACTAGTAATTATCCATATTGCATACATTGTGTACGCTTTATAGATTACGAGTAATTAATTTACTAGGAATTATCCATATTGCATACATTGTGTACGCTTTATAGATTACGAGCAATTAATTTACTAGGAATTATCCATATTGCATACATTGTGTATGCTTTATAGATTACGAGCAATTAATTTACTAGGAATTATCCATATTGCATACATTTTGTACGCTTTATAGATTACGATCAATTAATTTACTAGGAATTATCCATATTGCATACATTGTGTACGCTTTATAGATTACGATCAATTAATTTACTAGGAATTATCCATATTGCATACATTTTGTACGCTTTATATATTACGATCAATTAATTTACTAGGAATTATCCATATTGCATACATTTTGTACGCTTTATAGATTACGATCAATTAATTTACTAGGAATTATCCATATTGCATACATTTTGTACGCTTTATAGATTACGATCAATTAATTTACTAGGAATACAATATGTACCATGAACTGGAAATGAATGATGTAATAATCTGTTTAGTAAGCCAAGACGAATTCAAAGAACAAGAAAGCAATACATACTATACAATCAACTCGGAAATACAATTACACATATTCTAAGCACCCATTCACAATGGACGTACAGAAAGTACTTACTTAGCACATGTGGCTGATAAATAGTGGTCAAATGGGTATTATATAATGTTAGTCGACTATACATATGAACTATATTCTGTACTAATAAAATAACAACTTATTACTAGTCACTCGTCCACATGGTTTGTCGTCGGTGAGGAAAATGAGCTCATTCATAATTAGTTACACTACGCCCAACATACTTACATGTATATACGAGTCTATAAAGGACTTCCCACCCGAAGGTACAACATACTTACATACATGTATATACGAGTCTATAAAGGACTTCCCACCCGAAGGTACACCATAATTACATGTATATACGAGTCTATAAAGGACTTCCCACCTGAAGGTACACCATAATTACATGTATATACAAGTCTATAAAGGACTTCCCACTCGAAAGTACAACATACATACATGTATATACGAGTCAATAAAGGACATTACACCCGAAGGTACAACATACTTACATGTATATACGAGTCTATAAAGGACTTCCCACCCGAAGGTACAACACACTTACATGTATATATGAGTCTATAAAGGACTTCCCACTCGAAGGTACAACATACATACATGTATATACGAGTCAATAAAGGACATTACACCCGAAGGTACAACATACTTACATGTATATACGAGTCTATAAAGGACTTCCCACCCGAAGGTACAACACACTTACATGTATATAGGAGTCTATAAAGGACTTCCCACTCGAAGGTACAACATACATACATGTATATAAGAGTCTATAAAGGACTTCCCACCTGAAGATACAACATACTCACATGTATATACGAGTCTATAAAGGACTTCCCACTCGAAAGTACAACATACATACATGTATATACGAGTCAATAAAGGACATTACACCCGAAGGTACAACATACTTACATGTATATACGAGTCTATAAAGGACTTCCCACCCGAAGGTACAACATACTTACATGTATATACGAGTCTATAAAGGACTTCCCACCCGAAGGTACAACACACTTACATGTATATACGAGTCTATAAAGGACTTCCCACCCGAAGGTACAACATACTTACATGTATATACGAGTCTATAAAGGACTTCCCACCCGAAGGTACAACATACTTACATGTATATACGAGTCTATAAAGGACTTCCCACCCGAAGGTACAACATACTTACATGTATATACGAGTCTATAAAGGACTTCCCACCCGAAGGTACAACATACTTACATGTATATACGAGTCTATAAAGGACTTCCCACCCGAAGGTACAACATACTTACATGACTTCCACCTGGAGGTACACCACACCTACATGACTTCCCACCCGAAGGTACACCACACTACATGACTTCCCACCGAAGGTACACCACACCTACATGACTTCCCACCCAAAGGTACACCACACCTACATGACTTCCACCCGAAGGTACACACACCTACATGACATCCCACCAGAAGGTACACCACACCTACAGACTTCCCACCCGAAGGTACACTACACCTACATGACTTCCCACCCGAAGGTACATACACCTACATGACTTCCCACCCGAAGGTACACCACACCTACATGACCTCCCACCCGAAGGTACACCACACTACATGACCTCCCACCCGAATGTACACCACACCTACATGATTCCCACCCGAAGGTACACCCACTACATACCTCCCACCCGATGGTAACCACACCTACATGACTTCCCACCCGAAGGTACACCACACCTACATGACTTCCCACCCGAAGGTACACCACACTACATGACTTCCCACCCGAAGGTACACCACACCTACATGACTCCCACCCGAAGGTACACCACACCTACATGACATCCCCAGAAGGTACACCACACCTACATGACTTCCCACCCGAAGGTACACTACACCTACATGACTTCCCACCCGAAGGTACACTACACCTACATGACTTCCCACCCGAAGGTACACACACCTACATGACCTCCACACGAAGGTACACCACACCTACATGACCTCCCACCCGAATGTACACCACACCTACATGACTTCCCACCGAAGGTACACCACACTACATGACTTCCCACCGAAGGTACACCACACCTACATGACTTCCCACGAAGGTACACAATGTAAGCGTTACAACCATACAGGTACACCACACCTACATGACTTCCCACCCGAAGGTACACCACACCTACATGACTTCCCACCCGAAGGTACACCACATTGTAAGCGTTACAACCATACAGGTACACCACACCTACATGACCTCCCACCCGAAGGTACACCACACCTACATGACCTCCCACCCGAATGTACACCACACCTACATGACTTCCCACCCGAAGGTACACCACACCTACATGACCTCCCACCCGAAGGTACACCACACCTACATGACTTCCCACCCGAAGGTACACCACACCTACATGACATCCCACCCGAAGGTACACCACACCTACATGATTTCCCACCCGAAGGTACACCACATTGTAAGCGTTACAACCATACAGGTGTTTGGGGTTTAAAGCCGCATCAACAGCTTAGTTCATATGGAGACTCTCCCGGTAGAAGTGGCGTGAACATCCTACCAGTATTTCAGGCACGAACAGGCAAACGGCTAGAACCACCGACCATCCGCAAGCTAGCTGGATATCTTTCTCACATGAAAGAGTTCGTAGCTGCCAGTGGGATTCGAACATACACAAGATACGGGCAAGCAATTAAGCACTCGGCCATCCCTCTCCAATAATACAATACACTATGGTCACTTACACACCCAGCATGATAACACTAAACTATTGTAATAGCATTCCGGTATTTACACTGTCAGAATGCGTTACGACTCTGGTATCGCGGTATCACTGTAGCTCGAATATCTTCATCGTGTCACTTTCATCTTGGGTGACATATAATGCACACTGTCTTGGATTAAAACATACTGGCAATGGATTCATCACACCATCTGGCGGTAGAGCTATCTCACCTATCTTCTTTCCGTCTTGTCCCAGTTGTATAACATTGTTAGACTTATATCCACATACAAACACGTTTCCTCTACCATCTGTACAAACTCCTGTTGCACGTGTTAACTGAGAATCGGTGAATGTACTGATATGCTGTCCCTGTACATCGAGAGTGATCAAACTACTGTTGTGGAAGGAGGATACATATACACTGTCACCACTGTCACTGATAGCAATATGACTACTGCTGTTAAATATACTATTCCCAGAACTGTCTTGTGTTACCGTCTGCAGCAGGCCACCTGTCATGTTATATATATACAGGGATTTATCACGGTCAGATACGTACAATCTGTCAGTCTTGTAGGCAATACTGTAGCAGAGATGATTCATCTTCAGTTGTCGTGTACATGTCATTTGTTTACCGAAGGAGACAAACTGGATGTGCTTGCCGCTGTAAACACTCACTGCCACTTCTTGTTTACTGATGCAACATACTCCGGCAGGATTACCGGGTATGTCGCAGTGATCTATGTCAGACATATTTGTAATGTTTAAACGTTTCAGTTTGTTATTATTAAAATCGACTAACAACAGTTGGCCGTCTTCTGATAAGCACGATCCATGCACCATGCACGTGGATGTCTCACCTGGCATCTGAATATTAATTTCTCTCGTTTGTTTGACTTTGTAGAGGTCTGTCTTTGGTTGAACATACATTGATGGCACATGTCCAAGATTGGTTTGCTGCTGAAAGAAGGCACGTATACGTGGGTCTACAGTAAACTCTATCTTCACGTCGGTACAAGACTCCATTGAAAGTTTTATGTCATCTGCTTCTTCCATTTTCGTCTGGGCAGTTTTCATTGAGACAAACTGTTGGGCTTTGTTTCCGTCTGCTTTTCTCAAGTTGTCTGCAGCTTGTTTCATTACATCCGCTTCATTGACAGCCTGCTTTCTCTCCTGCTCTAAAATGGACTTCAATCTGAGAAATTCGGTATCCACTTCGTGTAGCGATTGTTTTTCAAGATTTTCATACAGTTCTTCCATTTCTTTTCTGAATGATTTTACTGATGCCACGGCTTCCGTCTTGGATTTGTTCAGCTCTTGCAACAGATGTTCCTTTGTTTTTCCAATATTCTCCACCGAGTTCTTTCTGTCAATCACTGTCTGATAGGTTTTATTGGCATCGCCCGTCTCGAAAATGGTGTCGATAACGTCTGGTATCGATTTCACTCCTGTGCATGACCTGCAAGCAAGGGTTTCGATATAATATTATACATGAGTACAATACATGTATATAAGTAAAAGTAGTAATTTTTATTAGTGTCATGCTTATTGTTTGTTTTCTTGACATGTAATAGTTTATTTAAGTTTAAACTTTATTTATTTTACAACGATTGTGAAGCAAGTTTTAACAACTTATATTAATCACTCTCATTGGCGCGGATGAAAGCGTAAATGTGGTTATTCGTGTGGGAGGAAACCGGAGTACCCGGAGAAAACCCACCTGTCCGATCTGGCGAAAACCGTACCATCTCACATACTGGGGTCCGAGGATCGAACCCAGGTTGCATTGGTGAGAAGCGAGCACGCTAACCACTGCGCTAATCAGATAATTACTTTAGAGTGCGTAAATAACGTCACAAAAGTAACTACATGTTTTCTATGCCAGTAAATAACGTCACAAAAGTAACTACATGTTTACTATGCCAGTAAATAACGTCACAAAAGTAACTACATGTTTACTATGCCAGTAAATAACGTCACAAAAGTAACTACATGTTTACTATGCCAGTAAAGACTGTCACAAAAGTAACTACATGTTTACTATGCCAGTAAATAACGTCACAAAAGTAACTACATGTTTACTATGCCAGTACACAATGTCACAATAGTAACTACATGTTTACTATGCCAGTAAATAACGTCACAAAAGTAACTACATGTTTACTATGCCAGTAAATAACGTCACTAACAATTTATATTAATCATTCTCGTTGGCGCGGATGCAAGCGTATATGTGGTCATTCGTGTGGGAGGAACCCGGAGTACCCTGAGAAAACCCACTTGTCCGATCTGGCGACCACCGGACCATCTCACATACTTCCCGGTCCGAGGCAGACATAACATACGTTAAAGCGCTTTTTTCTGTAACTTAAATTAATTTGTTCAGCCCAATTATTCTATCAAAGCAAATAATATGTATTCCACAAACATATATATTTTTTAGAATATTTATTTGTTCAGCCCTAATAGTACTATTGCACTGTTATTTCTGCGTGTTTTACGTTTATTTATCGTCGCTACCAGTTGCCCATATGAGTGACGTCTCCTGGAGAGATTAATCATTTTAGATTTTTTGGAGGATACTGATACAGGCAGAGACCCATTCCAGAGTCTCCTCTGGTTCTCTTACGTGCACGGTGTACAGCACCAACACGAGACCTCGGTTTAACGTCCCACATGAAAGACAGTTAATTTTATGAGACGCTTAATACCGATTATCGTTCCTTTTATGATACGTCCAGTATGCACTAATGGTGGTTTACTTTCAATATATATATAGGATATAAGCCTCGATCCGATACGCGAAGCTCCGAACTATTATTGATCATCTGGTGTTTATATCTTACTTAAAACATACACTTATATATATATATATATTGTGCGTGTTTTACGTTTATTTATCGTCGCTACCGGTTGCCCATATGAGCGACGCCTCCTGAAGTGATTAGTCATGTTAGAGTGTTGGAGGATAGTGCATGATACAGAAAGATACCCATTCCAGAGTCTCCTCTGGTTCTTTTACGTGCACGGTGTACAGCACCGACACGAGACCTCGGTTTAACGTCCCATCTGAAAGACTGCTAATTTTATTAGGGTCAGACGGGGGATCGAACCTGCGATCCCTGGATTACCAGTCCAGGGTGTTACCACTGGACTACAGATCCATATGTGTGGACATTATTATTATATATATGCAACGCATCAATGAAGATAATACCTAACTAGGTGGTTGTATAGATAAACACCTTCTCTATATGACTATGTCCACGTATATTTTGGGCGTTTACATACCGTAGCCATACATTACACAGATTAATGCCTTGATTTATGATTGAATGTATATTGTATGCCTTGTTCACTGTCTTCTTGTTGCGTCATTGTATTACATCCATGTTTATGTTTGTTGTATTTTCACATGGGCCTCTGGCTTACTGAAATTTTATTATTATATTATCTTATGATACATATTAAGTGGTACCACTGGACTACAGATCCGTGTGTGTTATTTCTGGCTGTGATATGGACTTAATGTATATATTTTAAATGCGTTCTGATTTACAAATAAGACCACATGTTAAATTTATAATATTTAACATTTAGCAATGAATATGGTTACGAAGGGTTTACTCTCGGCCATGTTATACAACTTTGCAACAACTTCAATTTTGTATGTTTGGTTTTGTGTTTTGTTGTGTCTTTTGACCTTCTCCTTGTTAGAAATAAAGAACTATTTGCTTTAATTATAAGACACATATCAGATAAATATTATATGTATTTACACATAGATATAAATGGCTGTGGGAGCTCATTTGTATAAAATGTATGCTTTATGTTTGCACTGTTCGCTAACTGTATATAATATGTATGTATGTCCTCATGGGCTAGACAGCCTATTGGAATTTAATAAAATAAACTATCAAACTATTTTAAAATTGGTATAACAACAACCGATAACAACTCATATAATTAATTACGATTATTACAAAATCTAGGCTCGGAGGACATTGAGGCCAAACTGAGGACACATATGATTGATAATATGAACATTGCAAAGGATTTAGCGGACAGCATTGGATTAGAACGTGTTCATAGGATGGGGCAGGTTTATAGAGACAAGAACAGAAATGTAGTGGCAAAATTTACATTATTTAAAGATAGAGAAATGGTTCGCAGAAAGTGGAAAGAACTGGAGGGTACACTATTTGCAGTGTTTGAACAATTCCCAAGGGAGATAATCGAGAAGCGGATGAAGTTACAACCGAAGGTAAAAAGCCACAGAGAGAAAGGGGACAGGGCGTGGATCGCGTACGATACGCTGTACATGAACGGTAAACCGGTTCGAGACTAGGAGCACGCAGGGGGTGAACTTCACATCCTATCCTGGAACATTAATGGATTTACCCGTAGTAAGAGAGACAGTGATGACTTTTTAAATTTACTATGTAACAATGATATATGTTTCCTTTATGAATCATGGACACATTCTTGCAGCGATATTTCCTTAAGCAGGTATGTTTCTCATAATTGTTATAGGAAATTCCAGCATCGTAATGCTCGACGTTGTAGCGGTGGGGTTATTTTATATTATAAGGACACACTGAAAGATGGTATTGAAATTGTTAAAAATTATTCTGATACTATTATCTGGATAAAACTTGATCGAAACTTTTTCCATTTAAATGACGATGTCTATATATGTGGTACTTATATCTGGTGTGAAGATTCCCCTGCCTATAATACTGTTAATGTCGATCTATTCGAGATTTTAGAAGAAGATACTATATCATTTAGTAACTTGGGATCTGTATATGTCACAGGCGATTGTAATAGTAGAATAGGAAATAAGTGTGATTATATTACACATGACCGAACCAACAGTTATACGGACGATACAGATTATATCCCCGATGTACCCTTGCACCGGGCCTCCGTTGACAATGTTAGTAATAGTCACGGTATTAAATTGCTTGATCTTTGTAAATCTTCTACACTGAGAATTGTTAACGGTCGGATTGGAAACACTGATTGTCATACATTTGTGTCAAAAAATGGAACATCTGTCATTGATTATTTACTCACTAAAGAATGTAATATTTCACAGATCAGTAATTTTACAATAGATTCTGTCAATGAGTGGAGTGACCATACACCGTTACGATTTGCACTATTTTGTAATAATATTTCACCTGCGTGTGAAAATGTAAGTGACGTTATATTTAAGTGGAACCCTATACATAAAGACCTGTTCCGTGCACGATTAATCACGAAATTGCCCGATTTAAATAATTTAGTTGAAAATATTAATATATCTGATAGATCATGTATTAATAACGTTATAAATGATTTTACCGATATTATAAGAAATGTTGCTGACCCTCTGTTTAAAAAACATGTAATAGCAGTTATAGACCTAGCTTTACAGATAAATCTGTTGTTAAGGATGCCGAGTGGTTTGACAGAGAGTATGTTGATGCAAAGAAGTTATATTTAGACACATTAAGATTATATAACATTTGTAAAACAGATACAAGTAGAATACACTTTTGCAAATGTAAGCACGACTACAAAACCATTGTACGTAAGAAAAAGAAATTGAGTGAAATTAAGAAGTTAGCTGATATTGAAAGGCTAAAATCTTCAAAACCGAAAGAATTTTGGAAATATTTTAAGAAAAACAAACGAAAAGCTAGTTCCAACATATCTGTAGATGATTTAAAAAAATATTTTGCAAATCTGAGCAACGATATAGGCAATTGTTTTAATGTAGATGCTGAGGAGTTTTGTACCGAAAACAATTTTAATGACAATAATTGTTCATTCGAAGAATTAGACCAGCCGATCATTGTTGGGGAAGTTTTGTCTGCTGTTAAATTATTAAAGGCTGGTAAAGCTCTAGGTACTGACTGTTTAATGAATGAATATTTTATTGAATGTATCGATATTATATCTGCCCATGTATGCGACATTTTTAATTCTATATTAAATTCGGGTTATTTTCCGGATAAGTGGACAGAGGGTGTTATTATACCTGTACACAAAAAGGGTGAAATTAGTGACGTAAATAATTATCGTGGAATTACTCTCGTTAGCTGCTTATCTAAATTGTTTACTACCATACTTAATAAGCGGATAGAATCATTTTGTGAACAAAACGATATTATTTCGGACGCACAGTTCGGCTTTCGTAAAGGACGTTCTACTGTTGATGCTGTATTTGTTTTAATGCCATTAATACAAAAATATCTTAATGAAAACAAAAGGCTGTACGTTGTGTTTGTTGATATGATGACATGTTTTGACAGCATATATAGAAATGCCTTATGGCTTATGCTATATAAAATTGGTATACAAGGTAAATTACCCCGTATTATTAGAGATATGTACCAAAAGGTGAAATCATGTGTCAAAGCATGTAGTACGTATTCTGATTATTTCCAATATGCTATAGGATTAAGACAAGGGGAGGTCATTTCTCCTGTGCTATTTTCTCTCTTTGTTGAAGATTTGGAACTTTATTTACAAAATGATGTCACGTCAGGAATACATATTGATGATATAGTCCTAATATTACTATTATTTGCTGATGATATGGCCATATTAGCTAAAACACCTGAGGAATTGCAACATCATTTAAATCTCCTGAAAACTTATTGTGATACATGGGGGCTAAAGGTTAACAACTCCAAAACTAAAATTTTCGTTTTTCGCAAAAGAGGCGGCTTGTTGCCAAATGAAGTTTGGAGCTACAATGGCCATAACATCGAAGTTGTCAATGACTTTAATTATTTGGGAACTGTATTCAATTATACTGGCAATTTTGCTTTGAATCAAGAACATTTGCATGGTAAAGCTTTAAAAGCTCTTAACACACTATTATTTAATTGCAAAAAGTTTGATTTAAAACCGAAAATATTATGCCAGTTATTTGATGCATTTGTTGGATCTATACCGAATTACGCAGCAGAGATATGGGGCTATACCAAATCCAAGGAAATCGAAAGAATTCATTTGAAGTTCTGTAAACGTATATTGAATGTTAGATTAAATACATGTACAGCCGGAGTATATGGCGAACTCGGTCGTTATCCTTTGTATATTTCGCGCTATGTTAAAATAATAAAATATTGGTGTAAAATTAAAGATTCGAACAATATTTTAATCAGAATATTGTACCAACAAGGATTATATGACTGTAATAGAGGTTGTAAAAACTGGGTGTACAATATAAAGTCTCTGCTGAACAACTATGGATTTCCCAATGTGTTTTGTAATAATAGTGATATTGATATGAAAGCATTTTGTTATATATTCAAACATCGAGTCATTGATGCGTTCACCCAGGAATGGTTTGGGACTTTAGATAGAAGTTCAGTCCTTGATAATTATAGATTGTTTAAAAATACTCTCTGTTATGAGAGATACCTCGACGTTGTGCCACGAAACCTTAGGTTGTTTATTAGTAGATTGAGATTATCTGTTCATCCTTTAAGAATCCAAACTGGCCGATACGCAATAAATAGAATACCGAGAGATCAAAGACACTGTAACTGCTGTAATACATTAGACATAGAAGACGAATATCATTTTATATGTATATGTTCATGCTTTAGCAATATACGTAAACAGTACTTACATAAATATTACCATTCTAAACCATCGATGTATAAGTATTTAGAATTGGTAACATCAACTGATAAAAAATCTATATGTAACTTATCCAAATATGTTAAAGAAGCAATATCCATAAGAAACACGTTGTTGAATAACCAAACTCTTATTTAGTATACTATATGTTCACCCTCTTTACCGTAAATTGTAATCAGTAATATACTGATTAATTTTCTTATTAGAATGATAGAAATTATATTAATATTATTGTACTATTAATTATTGTTATACACCATCCTTACATCACATGACAATAACTATGCATACTATATTGTATACCTTTCAACGATGTACTATGTACAAGTCTTGAAAATAAAAAAAATGTTCTGTTCTGTTCTGCTATCATTTTATAAAGTTTTAAACATTTAAATTTGATTTTCATATTTGTAAATTGATTAATTCAAGCTGTTTGATATACTTTATTAAACAAACACAATATCGATATGCAAATGTATAAGGACAAACTGCGATAACCTATGAGGATAGTTGTCAGATAATAAATAACGTATCACCATAAGATCAGTGGTTACCACTGGATTCGTCACAAATCCAGGGGTCGTAGGTTCGAACCTCCGTTATACAATGCATTGTACGAATGAGGTCTCGTGTCAGTGTTTACGGCGCGCACACACACACACCCACCCGGCGGGTTAAAGGGCAAACTGGTGGGGCTAAATGGCAAACTGGCGGGGCTAAAGGGCAAACTGGTGGGCAATAGGGCAAACTGGTGAGGCTATAGGGCAAACCGACGAGCTATAGGGCAAACTGGTGGGGCTAAAGGGCAAACTGGCGGGGCTGAAGGGCAAACTGGCGGGGCTAAAGGGCAAACTGGCGAGGCTATAGGGCAAACTGGCGGGGTTATAGGGAAAACTGGCGAGGCTAAAGGGAAAACTGGCAAGGCTAAAGGGCAAACTGGCGGGGCTAAAGGGCAAACTGGCGGGGCTAAAGGGCAAATGGCGAGGCTAAAGGGCAAACTGGTGAGGATATAGGGAAGAACTGGTGGGGCTATATGGCAAACTGGTGGGGCTATAGGCAAACTGGCGAGGCTATAGGGCAAACTGGTGAGGCTATAGGGCAAACCGGTGAGGCTAAAGGGCAAACTGGTGGGGCTAAAGGACAAACTGGTGAGGCTAAAGGGCAAACTGATGGGGCTAAAGGGCAAACTGGCGAGGCTAAAGGGCAAACTGGCGAGGCTAAAGGGCAAACTGGCGAGGCTAAAGGGCAAACTGGTGAGGCTAAAGGGCAAACTGGCGAAGCTAAAGGGCAAACTGGCGAGGCTAAAGGGCAAACTGGCGAGGTTAATGGCTCAATTTCCTTAAGTGCGACACTAGTGATTAAAATATTTTATTTTTATTTTTTTCACATATACACACATTTTAGTACGTTTCTGGCAACCGTAACATCTAAACTAACTACATTCTAACTTTCATGGGTACAAAAGTATTG
>CM026387.1:16897253-16920836 GCA_014843695.1 Archivesica marissinica
CAAACCAATGTTCATAAACCCTTTCCCTCATAGAAGCACCTCTTGATGCCATTATCAATACGACATACATTGACAATGTAGTAGCCAAACCAATGTTCATTAACCCTTTCCCTCATAGAAGCACCTATTGATGCCATTATCAATACGACATACATTGACAATGTAGTAGCCAAACCAATGTTCATTAACCCTTTCCCTCATAGAAGCACCTCTTGATGCCATTATCAATACGACATACATTGACAACCCTTTCCCTCATAGAAGCACCTCTTGATGCCATTATCAATACGACATACATTGACAACCCTTTCCCTCATAGAAGCACCTCTTGATGCCATTACCAATACGACATACATTAAACCCTTTCCCTCATAGAAGCACCTCTTGATGCCATTACCAATACGACATACATTAACCTTTCCCTCATAGAAGCACCTCTTGATGCCATTACCAATACGACATACATAAACCTTTCCCTCATAGAAGCACCTCTTGATGCCATTACCAATACGACATACATTAACCCTTTCCCTCATAGAAGCACCTCTTGATGCCATTACCAATACGACATACATTAACCCTTTCCCTCATAGAAGCACCTCTTGACGCCATTACCAATACGACATACATTAACCCTTTCCCTCATAGAAGCACCTCTTGACGCCATTACCAATACGACATACATTAACCCTTTCCCTCATAGAAGCACCTCTTGACGCCATTACCAATACGACATACATTAACCCTTTCCCTCATAGAAGCACCTCTTGATGCCATTATCAATACGACATACATTAACCCTTTCCCTCATAGAAGCACCTCTTGACGCCATTACCAATACGACATACATTGACAACCTTTCCCTCATAGAAGCACCTCTTGATGCCATTACCAATACGACATACATTAACCCTTTCCCCCATAGAAGCACTCTTGACGCCATTACCAATACGACATACATTAACCCTTTCCCTCATAGAAGCACCTCTTGATGCCATTACAATACGACATACATTACACCCTTTCCCTCATAGAAGCACCTCTTGACGCCATTACCAATACGACATACATTGACACCCTTTCCCTCATAGAAGCACCTCTTGATGCCATTACCAATACGACATACATTAACCCTTTCCCTCATAGAAGCACCTTTTGATGCCATTACCAATACGACATACATGAACCCTTTCCCTCATAGAAGCACCTCTTGATGCCATTACCAATACGACATACATTAACCCTTTCCCTCATAGAAGCACCTCTTGATGCCATTACCAATACGACATACATTAACCCTTTCCCTCATAGAAGCACCTCTTGATGCCATTACCAATACGACATACATTAACCCTTTCCCTCATAGAAGCACCTCTTGATGCCATTACCAATACGACATACATTAACCCTTTCCCTCATAGAAGCACCTCTTGATGCCATTACCATACGACATACATTAACCCTTTCCCTCATAGAAGCACCTCTTGATGCCATTACCAATACGACATACATTAAACCCTTTCCCTCATAGAAGCACCTCTTGATGCCATTACCAATACGACATACATTACAACCCTTTCCCTCATAGAAGCACCTCTTGATGCCATTACCAATACGACATACATTACAACCCTTTCCCTCATAGAAGCACCTCTTGATGCCATTATCAATACGACATACATTGACAACCCTTTCCCTCATAGAAGCACCTCTTGATGCCATTATCAATACGACATACATTGACAACCCTTTCCCTCATAGAAGCACCTCTTGACGCCATTATCAATACGACATACATTGACAACCCTTTCCCTCATAGAAGCACCTCTTGACGCCATTACCAATACGACATACATTGACAACCCTTTCCCTCATAGAAGCACCTCTTGATGCCATTACCAATACGACATACATTGACAATGTAGTAGCCAAACCAATGTTCATAAACCCTTTCCCTCATAGAAGCACCTCTTGATGCCATTATCAATACGACATACATTGACAATGTAGTAGCCAAACCAATGTTCATTAACCCTTTCCCTCATAGAAGCACCTCTTGATGCCATTATCAATACGACATACATTACAATGTAGTAGCCAAACCATGTCATTAACCCTTTCCCTCATAGAAGCACCTCTTGATGCCATTATCAATACGACATACATTGACAACCCTTTCCCTCATAGAAGCACCTCTTGATGCCATTACCAATACGACATACATTAAACCCTTTCCCTCATAGAAGCACCTCTTGATGCCATTATCAATACGACATACATTGACAACCCTTTCCCTCATAGAAGCACCTCTTGATGCCATTATCAATACGACATACATTGACAACCCTTTCCCTCATAGAAGCACCTCTTGATGCCATTACCAATACGACATACATTGACAACCCTTTCCCTCATAGAAGCACCTCTTGATGCCATTACCAATACGACATACATTGATAACCCTTTCCCGCATAGAAGCACCTCTTGATGCCATTATTAATACGACATACATTGACAACCCTTTCCCTCATAGAAGCACCTCTTGATGCCATTATCAATACGACATATATTGGCAACCCTTTCCCTCATAGAAGCACCTCTTGATTCCATTATCAATACGACATACATTGACAACCCTTTCCCTCATAGAAGCACCTCTTGATGCCATTATCAATACGACATACATTGACAACCCTTTCCCTCATAGAAGCACCTCTTGATGCCATTACCAATACGACATACATTGACAAACCTTTCCCTCATAGAAGCACCTCTTGATGCCATTACCAATACGACATACATTGACAATGTAGTAGCCAAACCAATGTTCATAAACCCTTTCCCTCATAGAAGCACCTCTTGATGCCATTATCAATACGACATACATTGACAATGTAGTAGCCAAACCAATGTTCATTAACCCTTTCCCTCATAGAAGCACCTCTTGATGCCATTATCAATACGACATACATTGACAACCCTTTCCCTCATAGAAGCACCTCTTGATGCCATTATCAATACGACATACATTGACAACCTTTCCCTCATAGAAGCACCTCTTGATGCCATTATCAATACGACATACATTGACAACCCTTTCCCTCATAGAAGCACCTCTTGATGCCATTACCAATACGACATACATTGACAACCCTTTCCCTCATAGAAGCACCTCTTGATGCCATTACCAATACGACATACATTGACAACCTTTCCCTCATAGAAGCACCTCTTGATGCCATTACCAATACGACATACATTGACACCCTTTCCCTCATAGAAGCACCTCTTGATGCCATTATCAATACGACATACATTGACAACCCTTTCCCTCATAGAAGCACCTCTTGATGCCATTATCAATACGACATACATTGACAACCCTTTCCCTCATAGAAGCACCTCTTGACGCCATTATCAATACGACATACATTGACAACCCTTTACCTCATAGAAGCACCTCTTGACGCCATTACCAATACGACATACATTGACAACCCTTTCCCTCATAGAAGCACCTCTTGATGCCATTACCAATACGACATACATTGACAATGTAGTAGCCAAACCAATGTTCATAAACCCTTTCCCTCATAGAAGCACCTCTTGATGCCATTATCAATACGACATACATTGACAATGTAGTAGCCAAACCAATGTTCATTAACCCGTTCCCTCATAGAAGCACCTCTTGATGCCATTATCAATACGACATACATTGACAATGTAGTAGCCAAACCAATGTTCATTAACCCTTTCCCTCATAGAAGCACCTCTTGATGCCATTATCAATACGACATACATTGACAACCCTTTCCCTCATAGAAGCACCTCTTGATGCCATTACCAATACGACATACATTACACCCTTTCCCTCATAGAAGCACCTCTTGATGCCATTACCAATACGACATACATTAAACCCTTTCCCTCATAGAAGCACCTCTTGATGCCATTACCAATACGACATACATTAACCCTTTCCCTCATAGAAGCACCTCTTGATGCCATTACCAATACGACATACATAACCCTTTCCCTCATAGAAGCACCTCTTGATGCCATTACCAATACGACATACATTAACCCTTTCCCTCATAGAAGCACCTCTTGATGCCATTACCAATACGACATACATTAACCCTTTCCCTCATAGAAGCACCTCTTGATGCCATTACCAATACGACATACATTAACCCTTTCCCTCATAGAAGCACCTCTTGATGCCATTATCAATACGACATACATTAACCCTTTCCCTCATAGAAGCACCTCTTGATGCCATTACCAATACGACATACATTGACAACACTTTCCCTCATAGAAGCACCTCTTGATGCCATTATCAATACGACATACATTGACAGCCCTTTCCCTCATAGAAGCACCTCTTGATGCCATTATCAATACGACATACATTGACAACCCTTTCCCTCATAGAAGCACCTCTTGATGCCATTATCAATACGACATACATTGACAACCCTTTCCCTCATAGAAGCACCTCTTGATGCCATTATCAATACGACATACATTAACCCTTTCCCTCATAGAAGCACCTCTTGATGCCATTATCAATACGACATACATTAACCCTTTCCCTCATAGAAGCACCTCTTGACGCCATTACCAATACGACATACATTGACAACCCTTTCCCTCATAGAAGCACCTCTTGACGCCATTACCAATACGACATACATTGACCCTTTCCCTCATAGAAGCACCTCTTGATGCCATTACCAATACGACATACATGAACCCTTTCCCTCATAGAAGCACCTCTTGATGCCATTACCAATACGACATACATTAACCCTTTCCCTCATAGAAGCACCTCTTGATGCCATTACCAATACGACATACATTAACCCTTTCCCTCATAGAAGCACCTCTTGATGCCATTACCAATACGACATACATTAACCCTTTCCCTCATAGAAGCACCTCTTGATGCCATTATCAATACGACATACATTAACCCTTTCCCTCATAGAAGCACCTCTTGACGCCATTACCAATACGACATACATTAACACTTTCCCTCATAGAAGCACCTCTTGATGCCATTATCAATACGACATACATTAACCCTTTCCCTCATAGAAGCACCTCTTGATGCCATTACCAATACGACATACATTGACAACCCTTTCCCTCATAGAAGCACCTCTTGATGCCATTATCAATACGACATACATTGACAACCCTTTCCCTCATAGAAGCACCTCTTGATGCCATTACCAATACGACATACATTGACAACCCTTTCCCTCATAGAAGCACCTCTTGATGCCATTATCAATACGACATACATTGACAACCCTTTCCCTCATAGAAGCACCTCTTGATGCCATTATCAATACGACATACATTGACAACCCTTTCCCTCATAGAAGCACCTCTTGATGCCATTATCAATACGACATACATTGACAACCCTTTCCCTCATAGAAGCACCTCTTGATGCCATTACCAATACGACATACATTACAAACCAACACAAACCCTTTCCCTCATAGAAGCACCTCTTGATGCCATTATCAATACGACATACATTGACAATAGTGCCAAACCAATGTCATTAACCCTTTCCCTCATAGAAGCACCTCTTGATGCCATTATCAATACGACATACATTAACCCTTTCCCTCATAGAAGCACCTCTTGATGCCATTACCAATACGACATACATTAACCCTTCCCTCATAGAAGCACCTCTTGATGCCATTACCAATACGACATACATTAACCCTTTCCCTCATAGAAGCACCTCTTGATGCCATTATCAATACGACATACATTAACCCTTTCCCTCATAGAAGCACCTCTTGATGCCATTACCAATACGACATACATTAACCCTTTCCCTCATAGAAGCACCTCTTGATGCCATTACCAACACGACATACATTAACCCTTTCCCTCATAGAAGCACCTCTTGATGCCATTACCAACACGACATACATTAACCCTTTCCCTCATAGAAGCACCTCTTGATGCCATTACCAATACGACATACATTAACCCTTTCCCTCATAGAAGCACCTCTTGATGCCATTACCAATACGACATACATTCAACCCTTTCCCTCATAGAAGCACCTCTTGATGCCATTACCAACACGACATACATTAACCCTTTCCCTCATAGAAGCACCTCTTGATGCCATTACCAATACGACATACATTGACAACCCTTTCCCTCATAGAAGCACCTCTTGATGCCATTATCAATACGACATACATTGACAACCCTTTCCCTCATAGCAGCACCTCTTGATGCCATTATCAATACGACATACATTGACAATGTAGTAGCCAAACCAATGTTCATAATGTAGGCCAGAATCTCATGTAGTCCCAGTAACATAGAAGCACCTCTTGATGCCATTATCAATACGACATACATTGACAATGTAGTAGCCAAACCAATATTCATATCTATGGAGGTAGGATAGATATGGCGACTACTTATCAACTGCATGATAGCTAAATGGCTGTCGTTTGTATGGAGATATAATAGTATATTAACCTAAATCTCTATGAAGGAAAGGGTTACTTAAAACCCTCTGTTGCAGTGGACATAATTTTTTTGTTAAGTATATCATATAACTATATCGTAAAGTAAAGTATTTCGTTAAAACTCAATTCATGTTCAAATTAACGTCGCAATTTCTAAAAATAATTAACCAATAATTCGATAAGCGGCTTATCGTAATAATTATAATTAATCAGTTTGTTTTGACTTGAAACTTTCAATAATTATTGCAAAATGACAATGTTTAAATTCAACAGAATACGTCAAACTATTTGATCGAATATCAGTTTATTACTACACCGTTAATACACAGTTATTACATCAGATATTTTTATCACAGTTTCATATATAAATGTTATGCTGCATTTAGTCAATATTAAGTACGATATTTCAGCGTTTATATATTATCATGTCATGGCTATATAACAGAGGACAACTTGGAAAATGTAAGACGGACAAGGCTTGTGATCTACGAGAAACATCTTGGAAAATATGGTCAATATTGGTTATGTCAAAGTATTTTGTTCAGTCCGATGGATGTAGATTGTACTTGCATATTGTTGAAACGTAATGGATGTAGACTGTACAATGGACGTAGACTGTAAATGCATGTTGTTGAAATGTATCGGATGTAGATTGTACTTGCATATTGTTGAAACGTAACGGATGTAGATTGTACTTGCATATTGTTGAAACGTATCGGATGTAGATTGTACTTGCATATTGTTGAAACGTATCGGATGTAGACTGTACTTGCATATTGTTGAAACGTATCGGATGTAGATTGTACTTGCATATTGTTGAAACGTATCGGATGTAGATTGTACTTGTATATTGTTGAAACGTAACGGATGTAGACTGTACTTGCATATTGTTGAACGTATCGGATGTAGACTGTACTTGTATATTGTTGAAACGTAATGTATCGGATGTAGATTGTACTTGCATATTGTTGAAACGTAACGGATGTAGACTGTACTTATATATTGTTGAAACGTAATGTAACGGATGTAGATTGTACTTGCATATTGTTGAAACGTAATGGATGTAGACTGTACAATGGACGTAGACTGTAAATGCATATTGTTGAAATGTATCGGATGTAGATTGTACTTGCATATTGTTGAAACGTAACGGATGTAGATTGTACTTGCATATTGTTGAAACGTATCGGATGTAGATTGTACTTGCATATTGTTGAAACGTATCGGATGTAGACTGTACTTGCATATTGTTGAAACGTATCGGATGTAGATTGTACTTGCATATTGTTGAAACGTATCGGATGTAGATTGTACTTGTATATTGTTGAAACGTAACGGATGTAGACTGTACTTGCATATTGTTGAACGTATCGGATGTAGACTGTACTTGTATATTGTTGAAACGTATCAGATGTAGACTGTACTTGTATACTGTTGAAACGTATCAGATGTAGACTGTACTTGCATATTGTTGAAACGTAACGGATGTAGACTGTACTTGCATATTGTTGAAACGTATCAGATGTAGACTGTACTTGCATATTGTTGAAACGTATCAGATGTAGACTGTACTTGCATATTGTTGAAACGTAACGGATGTAGACTGTACTTGCATATTGTTTAAACGTAACGGATGTAGACTGTACTTGTATATTGTTTAAACGTATCGGATGTAGACTACTTGTATATTGTTGAAACGTATCGGATGTAGACTGTACTTGTATATTGTTGAAACGTATCAGATGTAGACTGTACTTGTATATTGTTGAAACGTATCAGATGTAGACTGTACTTGCATATTGTTGAAACGTAACGGATGTAGACTGTACTTGCATATTGTTTAAACGTATCGGATGTAGACTGTACTTGTATATTGTTGAAACGTAACAGATGTAGACTGTACTTGTATATTGTTGAAATGTAACGGATGTAGACTGTACTTGCATATTGTTGAAATGTAATGGATGTAGACTGTACTTGCATATTGTTGAAACGTAACGGATGTAGACTGTACTTGCATATTGTTGAAATGTATTGGATGTAAACTGTACTTGCATATTGTTGAAATGTATCGGATGTAGACTGTACTTGCATATTGTTGAAATGTATCGGATGTAGACTGTACTTGCATATTGTTGAAATGTATCGGATGTAGACTGTACTTGCATATTGTTGAAATGTAACGGATGTAGACTGTACTTGCATATTGTTGAAATGTATCGGATGTAGACTGTACTTGCATATTGTTGAAATGTATCGGATGTAAACTGTACTTGCATATTGTTGAAATGTATCGGATGTAGACTGTACTTGCATATTGTTGAAATGTATCGGATGTAGACTGTACTTGCATATTGTTGAAATGTATCGGATGTAGACTGTACTTGCATATTGTTGAAATGTAACGGATGTAGACTGTACTTGCATATTGTTGAAATGTATCGGATGTAGACTGTACTTGCATATTGTTGAAATGTATCGGATGTAAACTGTACTTGCATATTGTTGAAATGTATCGGATGTAGACTGTACTTGCATATTGTTGAAATGTATCGGATGTAGACTGTACTTGCATATTGTTGAAATGTATCGGATGTAGACTGTACTTGCATATTGTTGAAACGTAACGTAACGGATGTAGGCTGTACTTGCATATTGTTGAAACGTAGCGGATGTAGAATGTACTTATATATTGTTGAAACATAACGGATGTAGACTGTACTTATATATTGTTGAAACGTAACGTAACGGATGT
The DNA here is from genome assembly GCA_014843695.1 of Archivesica marissinica. NCBI lineage: Eukaryota > Metazoa > Mollusca > Bivalvia > Venerida > Vesicomyidae > Archivesica > Archivesica marissinica. The sequence continues at coordinate 16,906,533 of CM026387.1, forward strand.
AGACTGTACTTGCATATTGTTGAAACGTAACGGATGTAGACTGTACTTGTATATTGTTGAAATGTATCGGATGTAAACTGTACTTATATATTGTTGAAATGTAAAAGATGTAGACTGTACTTGCATATTGTTGAAACGTATCAGATGTAGATTGTACTTGCATATTGTTGAAACGTATCGGATGTAGATTGTACTTGTATATTGTTGAAACGTAACGGATGTAGACTGTACTTGCATATTGTTGAACGTATCGGATGTAGACTGTACTTGTATATTGTTGAAACGTAATGTATCGGATGTAGATTGTACTTGCATATTGTTGAAACGTAACGGATGTAGACTGTACTTATATATTGTTGAAACGTAATGTAACGGATGTAGACTGTACTTGCATATTGTTGAAACGTATCGGATGTAGATTGTACTTGCATATTGTTGAAACGTATCGGATGTAGACTGTACTTGTATATTGTTTAAACGTAACGGATGTAGACTGTACTTGCATATTGTTGAAACGTATCAGATGTAGACTGTACTTGCATATTGTTGAAACGTATCGGATGTAGACTGTACTTGTATATTGTTGAAACGTATCAGATGTAGACTGTACTTGCATATTGTTGAAACGTAACGGATGTAGACTGTACTTGCATATTGTTTAAACGTAACGGATGTAGACTGTACTTGTATATTGTTGAAATGTATCGGATGTAAACTGTACTTATATATTGTTGAAATGTAAAAGATGTAGACTGTACTTGTATATTGTTGAAACGTAACGGATGTAGACTGTACTTGTATATTGTTGAAATGTATCGGATGTAGACTGTACTTGTATATTGTTGAAATGTAAAAGATGTAGACTGTACTTGTATATTGTTGAAACGTAACGGATGTAGACTGTACTTGTATATTGTTGAAATGTATCGGATGTAAACTGTACTTATATATTGTTGAAATGTAAAAGATGTAGACTGTACTTGTATATTGTTGAAACGTAACGGATGTAGACTGTACTTGCATATTGTTGAAACGTAACGGATGTAGACTGTACTTGTATATTGTTGAAATGTATCGGATGTAAACTGTACTTATATATTGTTGAAATGTAAAAGATGTAGACTGTACTTGCATATTGTTGAAACGTATGTAATCTTATTTCGACAAGGCTTTTCTAAAAATATGAAATTGAATTTAATCACATGCATTTTAGCCATACAGAAAGCATTGCCATTGGATAAATCACAGAAATTGTTTTAAGCCAAACAGTCATACCTGTGTTAAGCAGCCAGCCAAGGGAATCATAGAAAGTGACTGCTTAGCACAGGTGGCTGCTTAATACAGGTCAAATGCATCTGAAAACTGGCTGCTTGATCACAGATTTGACTGTTCTCGACATTCATGTGCTATCTAGGATAAATGATCCACATTGATGTGCTATCCAGAATAAATGATCCACATTGATATGCTATCTAGGATAAATGATCCACATTGATGTGCTATCTAGGATAAATGATCCCACATTGATGTGCTATCCAGGATAAATGATCCACATTGATGTGCTATCCAGGATAAATGATCCACATTGATGTGCTATCGCAGGATAAATTATCTACGAATATTCATGTGCTATCCAGGATAAATGATCCACGAATATTCATGTGCTATCCAGGATCAATTATCCACAAATATTCATGTGCTATCCAGGATCAATTATCCACAAATATTCATGTGCTATCCAGGATAAATGATCCACAAATATTCATGTGCTATCGCAGGATAAATGATCCACAAATATTCATGTGCTATCGCAGGATAAATGATCCACATTCATGTGCTATCCAGGATAAATGATCCACGTTCATGTGCTATCCAGGATAAATGATCCACGTTCATGTGTTATCGCAGGATAAATGATCCACGTTCATGTGTTATCACAGGATAAATGATCCATGTTCACGTGTTATCGCAGGATAAATGATCCACGTTTTATGTGTTATCGCAGGATAAATGATCCACATTCATGTGCTATCTAGGATAAATGATCCACATTGATGTGTTATCGCAGGATAAATGATCCACATTGATGTCGCAGGATAAATGATCCACGAATATTCATGTGCTATCCAGGATAAATTATCCACGAATATTCATGTGCTATCCAGGATAAATGATCCACATTCATGTGCTATCCAGGATAAATGATCCATGTTAATGTGTTATCGCAGGATAAATGATCCACGTTCATGTGTTATCGCAGGATAAATGATCCACGTTCATGTGCTATCTAGGATAAATGATTAACATTCATGTGTTATCGCAGGATAAATGATCCACATGCATGTGCTATCTAGGATAAATGATCCACATTGATGTGCTATCTAGGATAAATGATCCACATTGATGTGCTATCTAGGATAAATGATCCACATTGATGTGCTATCTAGGATAAATGATCCACATTGATGTGCTATCTAGGATAAATGATCCACATTGATATGCTATCTAGGATAAATGATCCACATTGATGTGCTATCTAGGATAAATGATCCACGTTCATGTGTTATCGCAGGATAAATGATCCACGTTCATGTGCTATCGCAGGATAAATGATCCACGTTCATGTGTTATCGCAGGATAAATGATCCACGTTTATGTGTTATCGCAGGATAAATGATCCACGTTCATGTGCTATCGCAGGATAAATGATCCACGTTCATGTGTTATCGCAGGATAAATGATCCACGTTTATGTGTTATCGCAGGATAAATGATCCACATTCGTGATAGCAGGATAAATGATCCACATTCATGTGCTATCCAGGTTGTTGTTTCTGCAGTTTTGTCATTAAGGATTATTGTTCGCATGTCATTCGGGATTATTGTTCGCATGAAGTATGTCTTGTATGGGAAAACTCATTTGCTTCATTGCAAATATCGATATATTACCATTATAATTGGCCTAGTGGTTATGGCGTTCGCCTAAGGAGCAGGAAGTTCGAATCCCTTCAGGGGTTCATTCCGATGTGGTGGTTGCCGAGTTACTTAAATAATGGTTACCATTCAGGAAGTACTGATGATGTCCATAGTCGCGAACCTTTTGAGAGTGGTCCGGCTGAAAGTGTAGGGTCAGTTGCCATATATATATTGTAGAAAAAATATGGTTAAGTTCACTGTTGGTATTGTTCACTGTTGGTATCTTAAGTTTGCCTAGCATCGGTCGGGGAAGTTTGCCTAGCATCGGTCGCGGAGGCGTAAGTTCGAATCCCACCAAGAGCACAGTTAATTTGTTTCCTTGAGGAAGAAACTTTACTCCCTCTGTTTTGTACTTTGGCTGTCAGTCACCCACAACAATGCAGTAGCGCGACGGTCGGGCGCACACGGCAGCATGTGGTGGCCGTCGGGCGCACACGACAGAATGCAAGGTCGCGTGCTTCGTCATAATGTAGCCATGTTCGGGACTCTTTAACCAGTTTGTGTCTGGCCAAAGCTCCGTTTTGGCACGAGTTTAAAGTCCCATCTGAAAAACTTTATTAGGGTCAGACGGGGGTGTCGAACATGCAATCCCTGGATTACCAGTCCAACCGATTGCAATAATTGAAGGTTGGTTTTGTTGCATCACTTGTTGCATCACTGTTGTTGCACAATAAATACCATTTTGTTGCATTTGGTAAGTGACTTATTCGCTCCAGTTAAAACAAGACAACATATAACATTTATTTATGAATTTATTATACAATCATTTACTATACTAATATTTTTTTATACTTTTTATTTCCACCATCTTTGACAATATACATGTTTTCCAATGAGAGACATCGCTGGATTTTCTGCTACCTCCAAAGGCAGATAGTCAGATTACGACGGGTCCTTTAGTGTTGTACTATAGGATATCAGTCGAGAAAATTAATAATTATAAAATGAGACAGTTGAAAAAAATTGATGGCATGCTGTGTGTACAGGAAACAACTTATGAGGACCTATACTTTTTTAGGGAGTATCTAGGGGCAGTAACTGACCAATCAGACGATGCCTCTCATCGATTCATCTGCAATAGTTAATAATAACACATCACCACTAGCATGTACAAATAAACGATTCCATGGGCACAAAGTTTACATGCATATACAATGTAACAATGAAAGGGAGTATAATATTCAGGGGGGAGTATCTTTATTAATGTTATAGAGACAACAAGGTGCTGTACATAATTATATATATAATGATGTGTACAAAGAAACAATGATTGTTCTACAGTACAGATCATAAACAATAAAACTGTTACGACAAGCTTTGTGCTATAAAAATGTTGAAATGGTCGTAAATCCACCAGAAATCATCCAACCGAAATGGGATAGAAATATGCACAACTAGACATACTGATTCTTGTTTACCATGCCTGTGGCATGAAGCACATCTCAATAGGCGAGACATTATTTATTTCAGTATTTGTACACGTCATGTAATCAAGAAATGGAACATTTTACATATAATTTAACAGCAGTAGACTGAAAGCGATTAGAACGAAAGAAACCTTATATAGTTCTTCTCCCTACAGAAAGAAACCTTATATAGTTCTTCTCCCTACAGAAAGAAACCTTATATAGTTCTTCTCCCTACATTTGCATACATGTATTATTAAAAAACATTTTTGGACATCAAAGCCAACCAGGGGTATAGGAATAAATCGTCCCTACATGAACGGTACGGTATTTTAGAAACGTTGCATCGGAATTGTGACATTTGTCACAGCATAACATTACGTACTAACATTTGGTTTCACCTCATATATAAATAACTAAAGATATGGAACCATACGTTAGTTTAAACAATATTTATTTTACAACGATTGCGAAACAAGTTTCAACAACTTATATTAATCACTCGAGTTGGCGCGGATGAAAGCGTGAATGTGGTCATTCGTGTGGGAGGAAACTGTAGTACACGGAGAAAACCCACCTGTCCGATCTGGCGACCACCGTACCATCTCGCGTACTTCCCGGTTAGAGGATCGAACCCGGGTTGCCTTGGTGAGAAGCGAGCGCACTAACCACTGCGCGCACTAACCACTGTGTTAATCGGACAGCCATACAAATCCACACATGATGCATGCATAAATAATTACCGGTATTTCTGTTGACTTGTTAATAGTCTTACTTGAAAAAGGACCTGAACATCTTAGCGCAGTGGTTGTTAGCATGCTCGCTTCTCACCAATGCAATCTGGGTTCGATCCTCGGATCGGGCATTCAGCCAGATTAGACAGATGGGTTTTCTCCGGGTTTTCCTCACACGAATGACCACATTTACGCTTTCATCCGCGCCAACGAGTGCTTAATATAAATTGTCAAAACTTGTTTGTCAAAAAAATAAAGTTTAAAGTGACATTACATTGCAAAAAGCCATAAAATGCATTTGTTAATGTATACATGTATTGCTACTACAAATTCTGAATATATGTGAACACTAACATTGAATCAATAAACAGTTGTGAATTGACGTTTGTTATTGGATGCGATGCTATCATGGTAATTCTGTTAAGATTAGTCTGCATATAAATATGCATAGGCACAAATGCGAGATATAACGGTAAATCTGTACAATAAATAGAGTTATTCAAGATACACGCATTGTATTCCGCAGGGATGTAGACACCACTTCCCTCCCACGTGCACGTCAACACCACTTCCCTCCCGCGTGCACGTCGACACCACTTCCCTCCCGCGTGCACGTCAACACCACTTCCCTCCCGCGGTGCACGTCGACACCACTTCCCTCCCGCGTGCACGTCGACACCACTTCCCTCCGCGGGCACGTCGACACACTTCCCTCCCGCGTGCACGTCGACACCACTTCCCTCCCGGTGGATGTCGACACTATTTACATCCCGCGTGGATGTCGACACTATTTACATCCCGCATGGATGTCGACACTATTTACATCCCGCATGGATGTAGACACTATTTACATCCTGCATGGATGTCGACACTATTTACATCCCGCATGGATGTCGACACTATTTACATCCTGCATGGATGTCGACACTATTTACATCCCGCATGGATGTCGACACTACTTCCCTCCCGCGTGGATGTCGACACTATTTACATCCCGCATGGATGTCGACACTATTTACATCCCGCATGGATGTGACACTATTTACATCCGCATGGATGTTGACACTATATTATTTTGTTACATCAATGAACAGCATATACGAAGTTTGTTTATTAGTCGAGTATGTTTTTGAGGCAAATATATTGGGGGAAATATACCATATAATAGGAAATTACATTCTGTATTAAGGCCCTGTCACACCATTGCGTATGAGAGAAACGTATGAGTTGCGTATTAATATTCATAAAATAACTTTCATACGCGCAAAAATCCCTTGAAAATACAGAATTGTGCGTATACTTACCGTATTGAACCTATGAGTAGCGTATGAGTAGCGTATCGCCAGCGTATGGCCAGCGTATGACCAGCGAATGTCAGCCAATGTCAGCGTATGACCAGCGTATGTCAGCGTATGTCCAGCGTATGCCCAGCGTATGGCCAGCGTACTCGACCTATGACTAACGTATGTGTAGCGTATGACCAGCGCTTGTCCAGCGTACCGCTATCACGTGACAAAGTGCCCATATAAAGCGGCGGCTTTTCCCACATTTCAGCATTATTGCAGTAGACGTTGAGCTGTCAACATGCCTCCCAAGAAGAAGACATCGTCTACCCGAGGCCGAGGAAAAGGCAAGAACACCCCATCATCCTCATCCAAACCTGCTGATCCACCTGCTGATATTCCTGCTGCTGATCCAGATGTTCCTGAGCGCTCAAGGTCCCCAACGCCTCCTCGCGAACGCTCTCGTGAATCATCGGTGTCATCATCTGCGTCGGTTGCTGTAACCCCCTCCTCCCGCCTGGCTGATGACAAGGGGAAGAAGAAGGAGAAGAAAAGGGCCAAGAAGAACCCCTGCAACCTCAGCATCGCCGATGAGGAGCTGATGCTGGAGTTCATCCGCGACAACCCTGTGCTCTGGAATGTCAAGATGACAGATTACAGGCGGAAGGATAAGAAGGATAAGATGTGGGAAGACCAGGCCCAGCTGATGGAGAAGACAGCCGACACCCTCAAGGGCTGGTTCCGGTCATTGCGTGACACCCACACACGCCTTGACAAGAAAAAGAGCGGCGATGGTACCCCATGCCTGACTGAGAGGGAGAAGTGGATCCTCTCCAATTTCGTCTTCCTGAAGACGGTCACTCGCCACCGTCCTGAGCCCCTCCATAGTGTAAGTATACAACTATTCTACTTTTTCTGGACCTCATTAATTTGATGACAATTCCATTTGCAATCATTTTTGCATTCATTTTTGCATACATTTTGTGGTATATGCGGTCTGCACGGTCTGCACAGACTTGGTTTGTGGTCTGTCTATTATTCTATTGTTTGTATTGAACAGCGCCATCTGGCGTATTGAGTAGATATAAAGTTATCATACCATAACACATGTTGTTGGAGTCAAATGTTTAACATTCAGTTTGAATGTTGTAATATCCATCGTAGCGCGTTCATCAGGAACATTATAATGATCAGCATTATAAAGGAGCTAACAATTTCACTTATGACTTTATTATTTGTCTTTGCAGGTGAAGGCAACCATCCAACAGCACAGAGGAGACCTTGATGCTGCCGAGACTGCCTGCGCTGACCTGGAGATTGGCCTGGATGAGCTCACCCCTACCCCCTCATCCACCCCTTCATCCTCACGCAAGCGGCCTCAGGACCCGGACAGCGCCCTCCTTGAGTCCCTACAGAAGAGAGTTGCTGAGTCCGGCACCATCCTCAAGGACCTCTCCAAAGCCCAGCAGCAGCCCATCACAGCCCGAACAGCCTTTGCCAACTACGTTAAAGACAGCCTTCTGACCATGTCCAAGGCCAATTACAAGAAGGCAAGGTCCACCATCAACAGGTTGCTGTCTGACCAGATGGATGAGGACAGTGATGATGACATACCAAGTGCCATGGGAGCTACCCCCATCCCAGCAACCCAGCAAGTCAGCCACTCTCAACCACCTGACAAACTGCGCCCCAGTTCAGCACCGTGCTTCCGCTCGTTCGGCTCCTCTGCACCATCAACCTCCGAGCAGTATCAGCCACCTCCCCACATGTGGAGAAACGTGCCTCCAGCATCATCAGTGTGGGGTTCACAGTCCATGGAGTACATGGAGCAGTACCGCCAGCAACCCTTCCAGCATCCACATCAGCAGATGCCTCCTCCTCCTGTACATCAGATGATGCCTCAGGAAACTCAGCAGCAGCAGGAGCAACAGCGCACCACCACCCCCACCCCAGTGTCTGCCGCCTTGGGTGATGCTGCCCAGGTACTGAGGGACCAGCCCAGTCGAACCCAGCACAGTCCAAGCACGCCGTCTGAGCACAGCCTCCCGAACCTTTCCAATCTGTCCAACCTCTCAGGATTTAGTGCCATCATTGGATCTCCTCCTGATCTCGATTCTCAGGATGGGGAACTCAACACACCACCACAACCAGGAAAGAAGTATTGACTCGTTGGTGACTGTTGTTGTAGTGACTGTGTTTTTGATCATATGAATAAAAGTTTTTGAAACTTAATTCTGGTGTTTTTCATAATTTTATAATACATCAAATGATATGTAATTTATAAGTACCCCTGACCCCAAGAATAATAAACTGCACTTTACACTTGACTTTAAACTATACAGTTGTTCTAAATCATCCTGTCTTGCCATGGAACTGCACCTGCACTTGAGTTGGCCCAGTGCTTCAGGAGGTTCCTCTGCTTCTTTCCATTCTTGGTGGAGGTGTTACTGCCAGCAACTGTATGTGTGTCTTGCAAGTTCCTGTCCTGTCTCCATGCTCCAGGGATGAAGTCACGGTTCATGTTCTCTGCACGGTCGAGCTGCTGGTTCTGGAGTCCAGGGTACCGTATCCTCATCAGATTGTGCAGGACAATGCAGGCTTTCACGATGATCTTGACAGTGGAGGGGTGATGCTGCATGGTAGTCAGCAGAACCTGGAAGCAGTTCGCCAGGATGCCGAAGGCATTTTCAACCACCCTCCTGGCGCGGGAAAGCCTGTAGTTAAATTTCCTCTCTTCATTGTCCAGACCCCGGAGGCTGTATGGCTTCATCATGGTCTCTCGGAGGGCGAAGGCATCATCGCCGATGAAGAAGTAGGGGACATCCTGGTAGTCATTGGGTAGAGGATCTGGGGCAGGGAATCCGATGGTACCGTCTTCAGCAAATTCCTTGATTTCAGAGTTATTGTAGATCTGCGCGTCTGATGCTGATCCTGTACCACCGAGGTCTGACCAGATGAACTTGTACTCCGCGTCTACAAGGGCCATGAGTACAACAGAGTAAAATCCCTTGTAGTTGAAGTATTGGGAACCACTCCTTGGAGGACACTTGCAGGCAATGTGCTTCCCATCTAGTGCACCACATGTATGGGGAAAGTTCCACTTCTGGAGGACCTTGTCAGATATAGCACGCCATCCCTCAGGAGTGGTGGGGCAGGTCATCACCTCGGGCATGTACTCATCTATGATGGCTTGGCAGACCTCTCTGACGACGAGTGACTGGGTGTTGTGGGGGACCCTCCATCCGTACTTCATGGTTGAATACGTGCTCCCAGATGCAAGGTGACGCAAAGTCAGTGCGAGCTTCAGGCCAGGCTCCAGGGGCTCCCTGTACCAGGTGTGTTGTTTGGTGATCCTGGGACCCACTCTGGCTAGCAGCTCATCGAACATCTCGGGGGGCATCCGCATGAAGTTCTTAAAGGATCGTTGGTCCTCGTTTCGGAGCTCCACCAGAAGCTGGTCATAGAGGCCAAACTGCCGTCGCCTTCCGATCCATGGTCTCACCCAGACTTCACGTCTTCTTCTTCTTCTCCTCCTTCTTATTCGGATGTGGTGAAGTGTCAAATCGATCAGATCATACTGGTGTTGGAGAAGAGCTACCTCCATCCTCTCTCGTCGGAGGTCCACGAAGAACTGAAGAAGATCTCGAAATGGGAGCCTATATACACTTTCTCAAAACGCTGGCAATACGCTGGGGATACGCTGGCCATACGCCAATCATACGCTAGTTGTACGTTAGATACGTTACTCAATCGTCAGACATACGCCAATACGTCTATATACGTTGCAGATACGTCATACATACGTTGGAAGTACGTTACTCATGCGCTATCAATACGCTATCAATACGCTAGCTGTACGGTACACCTTCATGCCAGCGTATGTAAGCGTATGACCAGAGTACTCGACCTATGACTAACGTACCTCTGGCGTAACTCTCGCGTATTCAGCGTATGCCTAGCGTATGCTTAGCGTATAAACCATACGTCCGCATACGCACAAAATTTTTAAGCATGCTCAAAAAAAGGTTTCTGCCTCACCGTATGCCAGCGTATGCAACCGTATGCGACCGTGCTTGCAACGTATACAACCTATGCCTAACGTACCCCTAGCGTATGTCAGCGTATACCAGCGTATGAGTGATATTTTTCATACGCTGGCATACGCTAGTACGATACGCAATAGTGTGACAGGGCCATTACATCGAAATTATCAATAGGATAATATGAAACCAAAACATTGGGAATACAATTAAGCACCATACCATAATTTATATTTACCAGTACGTTTTATGGATACTAACACAGATACCAACTCTGCACAGATTCTCACGTGACCCACCCCCTCCCTCACTCGAAATCCACTCTCTTACCCACCCATCACCCATTATTTTAGGGCAATATCCCGTTGGTGGCTGTGGAAGCTTGTTCGTAAGAAATTATGTCAACAGTGTTAAAACAAACATGCACAAAGCACAGAAGAAACAAAAAGAAACGTACGAAAGGAAACACTCAAAGCAAGCATACAAAGAATTGGCAATTAGAGATTTGGTACTCCTACACAACTCCAGAAACTCTATAGCCCGCAAGGGAAAGGCAGACCTACGTCAAAAGTATGATGGTCCATACCAATTGCATAGCGTTACTGGTTCATACCAATTGCATAGCGTTACTGGTCCATACCAATTGCATAGCGTTACTGGTCCATACCAATTGCATAGCGTTACTGGAAAGTTAGCACAATAAAAGAACTCTAAATGGTCTGTTGTTGAAGAAATCATTACGGTAAGTATAGATGGAAGAAAACTATTCAACAAAGAATCAGCCCTCAACACACAAACACCACAAACAGACAACTGTCCCTACAGAACCTGAACAACCACATGACACGGAAGCCATCAAATACATATTAGAAGTGGTTCATTTCTGGTTTCTTTGTGAACCATTCAGAAATTATTTGACATGTTTACTAAAACAACCATTCCCCAGGCAAATTCGGTGTGCGTACACGACAGATTAATGAAGGTCCAGTAATGCAGACACATTGATTATATAGAGAAAGCAGACGAGTTGAACATAATAGTAAAATTGTTTCATAGAGAACACGAAGACAAGTTGAAAATAGACTAAAATTGTTTTATTTATCTGTGTTAATGTAGACACATTGAATATATAGCGAAAACAAGGACCAGTTGAACATATAGTAAAATGGTTTTACTGCAGACACATTGAATATACATGTATAGCGAAATGACCATGTGAACAATTAGAGCAAATTTATCTGTTTTATTGTTGCAGACACATTGAAACTTATGTATTATACTTTTATGTATGTGGTTGTTGTCGTTGGAATAATGAATGAATGGTGTTTTACGGTGCATCGACATCTAAGGTCATGTAGCGTGCATTAAAGTTATGTTTATTGTCGAGTGTATGAAATAAAATTCTATATAAGTATATGCATTACGTAAAAATTAATACTAAGAAGTTATAAAGACGCAAGATTAATTACAGGTAATATATGAATAAATGATTACTACAAAGGCATGATTAACAATTGATATCACAGCTTATTATAAATTCCTATTGCCTTGATAAATGATATGATGGACTCTACTCTGATAGAGTCGAAGAGTTTTTTAATGTTGTCCACATTGTAGTACTGCAACCGTATTGGTTGAAGGTCAACACAGTGTATTAAGATATGCTCCACCGTGTATAGAGTATTGCATGGGATACATTCTGGTGCATCATCTCGTGACAACAGCCATGAATGTGATATTCGAGAATGACCAATCCTGAGACGGGCAAGAATGACTTCTTCTCGACGAATAGGCCTGTAAATTGGGCACCATTCGCCAAGTGTTGGTTTGACCGAATGAAGTTTGTTAAAAATTTCACCATCCCATTGGGCCTGCCAAGAGGATTGAATTAAGGTAAGAATTGTAGATTTAAAATCGGTATAACACACTTTAATCCTAGAAATTGATAATGACAAAGCCAGCTTTGCATTCTGGTCAGCCATTTCATTACCTTTTATTCCCATATGACTCGGAAGCCAGCAGAACACAAATGTATTTGTTTCTGAAAGGGAAGAAATCCTTTCAAGCAAAGTACAAACAATAGGATTTTCAACCTTTTCATAATACAAAGCCTGTAAAACAGACAAGGAATCAGAGAAAATGATATATTGAACATAGTGTGATTCCACTGCAAGATCTAGAACGAGATCTATGGCCTTCAGTTCGGCAGAGAAAATTGAGGACTTGTTTGGAAGTCTACATTTCCGATTTTTATTCCCAAAGATTGCTGCTGACGCAACAGTGTCACCAGCTTTTGAACCATCTGTGTATATGGCTTTGAAGTCGGAATAAAATTCCCTGATTTCATGATTTTGTTTGAAACTGGCTCCTGTCTGTAATAGACTTTTTATCAGAAGTGAGATCAAAGCGAAACTCGGCAGTTTTAACCCTTTCGCCGCCATAGGAGACTTTCGTCGACAGCCTGGCAGAGCGCCATAGGCGACTTACCTCGACAATTGAGTGGTGTATATAACCTTACGAGTGATTTTTACGTCGTATATATTCCATACACCGCCGGATGTACAATATATTATCAGAAAGAGGCTATGAAAACATTTTCGCTTTTATTTGGTGAAAAAATTTGAAATATTGACAAAATAAGCTTGGTTAGAAGTGTGGAAAGATAATAAACATTTTGCATCAATCCAAAATGGCTTCCTTGAGAAAGAGGGGTCGATATACATGCCGAGAAGTACTGGATATGATAGTAAATGATAGCGACAGTGAAGGACCAGCAATGGAAAGTGACTCGGAAATATCACAAACTAGTTCTGGCGCCAATGATTTACCTTCTGGACGTTCATCTTCTTCAACGAGCGATATATCAGGTGTTTTTTTTGTCATTTTCAAAACGAAAGTAGATTTTATTTTCTGAACGAAAATAGATTGTAGATGATTCTCCATATTATTATATTATCTACAGCAGATTAGACTCCCGGACTCGTTAGTCCGTTTTATGTTGCTGCTAAGTCCGTTTTATGTTGCTGCTAATTATAAAAAATAACTTTTATCTTCAAACACAACAACAAAAAGTAGTATATCGTTTTCACTGCATCTCGATCTCACTGCATCTCGATCTTTTGATGTTCAATAATCAACATAATTGATGGGTCATGTTACTAAAACAGAAATAGTATGTACTGCATGCATACTACATGTATAAGTGAAAGTTATTCTGATATATTCATTATATATATTTCAGATTCTGACGATGAGATACCTCTTCCAATAGCCGTCCAGCCAGCTCGCGGTCGAGGTGCGCAACGTCGTGGAAGGCAACCGAGACGTGTTCATGCACAAGGGCGTGGACGAGCATGTGGACGTCGGTTACATGATCGTGGTACTGGCGATGCAGATCGTATTCATCATCGAGCTGTATCTGTAAATGGTGTGGATTTTGAATGGGGCACGTATGATTGGGAGGACCCTTATGTAAGCGATTGGCTACCAGCATTCTCTGGGACACGAGGCGTCCTTGTTGATACAACAGACTTTAATCCTGTTCAATATTTCAAATTATTCTTTCCGGAGGAACCATTTGAACTAATTAGCAATGAAACAAATAGATATGCAGAACAGTTTTTTGATAAACCTCAGGAGTTGCCAACATCATCTCGCTTCCATAAATGGCTGGACACAGATGTCGAGGAAATACAGGCTTACATAGCGCTACAAATATGTATGGGCATGTGCCAGAAAAATGATCTTGAGGAGTACTGGTCTAAGTTCTGGCTTACAACAACACCATTCGGGGAGATCATGTCAAGGAATCGTTATGAAATTATCACATCATTCCTACATTATGCAAATAATGAAATGGATCGCCC
>CM026387.1:16931578-16969728 GCA_014843695.1 Archivesica marissinica
TATACAAGTAAGAGTCCTTGAACACGTAACCCATCAGTGATGATAGGTTACAGTGGTATACAAGTACGAGTCCTTGAACACGTAACCCATCAGTGATGATAGGTTACAGTGGTATACAAGTAAGAGTTCTTGAACACGTAACCCATCAGTGATGATAGGTTACAGTGGTATACAAGTAAGAGTCCTTGAACACGTAACCCATCAGTGATGATAGGTTACAGTGGTATACAAGTACGAGTCCTTGAACACGTAACCCATCAGTGATGATAGGTTACAGTGGTATACAAGTAAGAGTCCTTGAACACGTAACCCATCAGTGATGATAGGTTACAGTGGTATACAAGTAAGTCCTTGAACACGTAACCCATCAGTGATGATAGGTTACAGTGGTATACAAGTACGAGTCCTTGAACACGTAACCCATCAGTGATGATAGGTTACAGTGGTATACAAGTAAGTCCTTGAACACGTAACTCATCAGTGATGATAGGTTACAGTGGTATACAAGTACGAGTCCTTGAACACGTAACCCATCAGTGATGATAGGTTACAGTGGTATACAAGTACCTTGAACACGTAACCCATCAGTGATGATAGGTTACAATGGTATACAAGTACCTTGAACACGTAACCCATCAGTGATGATAGGTTACAGTGGTATACAAGTAAGAGTCCTTGAACACGTAACCCATCAGTGATGATAGGTTACAGTGGTATACAAGTAAGAGTCCTTGAACACGTAACCCATCAGTGATGATAGGTTACAGTGGTATACAAGTAAGAGTCCTTGAACACGTAACCCATCAGTGATGATAGGTTACAGTGGTATACAAGTAAGAGTCCTTGAACACGTAACCCATCAGTGATGATAGGTTACAGTGGTATACAAGTACGAGTCCTTGAACACGTAACCCATCAGTGATGATAGGTTACAGTGGTATACAAGTAAGAGTCCTTGAACACGTAACCCATCAGTGATGATAGGTTACAGTGGTATACAAGTAAGAGTCCTTGAACACGTAACCCATCAGTGATGATAGGTTACAGTGGTATACAAGTACGAGTCCTTGAACACGTAACCCATCAGTGATGATAGGTTACAGTGGTATACAAGTAAGAGTTCTTGAACACGTAACCCATCAGTGATGATAGGTTACAGTGGTATGCAAGTACGAGTCCTTGAACACGTAACCCATCAGTGATGATAGGTTACAGTGGTATACAAGTACGAGTCCTTGAACACGTAACCCATCAGTGATGATAGGTTACAGTGGTATACAAGTACGAGTCTTTGAACACGTAACCCATCAGTGATGATAGGTTACAGTGGTATACAAGTACGAGTCCTTGAACATGTAACCCATCAGTGATGGTAGGTTACAGTGGTATACAAGTACGAGTCCTTGAACACGTAACCCATCAGTGATGATAGGTTACAGTTGTATACAAGTAAGTCCTTGAACACGTAACCCATCAGTGATGATAGGTTACAGTGGTATACAAGTAAGTCCTTGAACACGTAACCCATCAGTGATGATAGGTTACAGTGGTATACAAGTAAGTCCTTGAACACGTAACCCATCAGTGATGATAGGTTACAGTGGTATACAAGTACGAGTCCTTGAACACGTAACCCATCAGTGATGGTAGGTTACAGTGGTATACAAGTACGAGTCCTTGAACACGTAACCCATCAGTGATGATAGGTTACAGTGGTATACAAGTAAGTCCTTGAACACGTAACCCATCAGTGATGATAGGTTACAGTGGTATACAAGTAAGTACTTGAACACGTAACCCATCAGTGATGATAGGTTACAGTGGTATACAAGTACGAGTCCTTGAACACGTAACCCATCAGTGATGATAGGTTACAGTGGTATACAAGTAAGTCCTTGAACACGTAACCCATCAGTGATGATAGGTTACAGTGGTATATAAGTACCTTGAACACGTAACCCATCAGTGATGATAGGTTACAGTGGTATACATGTAAGAGTCCTTGAACACGTAACCCATCAGTGATGATATGTTACAGTGGTATACAAGTAAGAGTCCTTGAACACGTAACCCATCAGTGATGATAGGTTACAGTGGTATACAAGTAAGAGTCCTTGAACACGTAACCCATCAGTGATGATAGGTTACAGTGGTATACAAGTAAGAGTCCTTGAACACGTAACCCATCAGTGATGATAGGTTACAGTGGTATACAAGTACGAGTCCTTGAACACGTAACCCATCAGTGATGATAGGTTACAGTGGTATACAAGTAAGTCCTTGAACACGTAACCCATCAGTGATGATAGGTTACAGTGGTATACAAGTAAGAGTCCTTGAACACGTAACCCATCAGTGATGATAGGTTACAGTGGTATACAAGTACGAGTCCTTGAACACGTAACCCATCAGTGATGATAGGTTACAGTGGTATACAAGTAAGAGTCCTTGAACACGTAACCCATCAGTGATGATAGGTTACAGTGGTATACAAGTACGAGTCCTTGAACACGTAACCCATCAGTGATGATAGGTTACAGTGGTATACAAGTACGAGTCCTTGAACACGTAACCCATCAGTGATGATAGGTTACAGTGGTATACAAGTACGAGTCCTTGAACACGTAACCCATCAGTGATGATAGGTTACAGTGGTATACAAGTACGAGTCCTTGAACACGTAACCCATCAGTGATGGTAGGTTACAGTGGTATACAAGTACGAGTCCTTGAACACGTAACCCATCAGTGATGATAGGTTACAGTGGTATACAAGTAAGTCCTTGAACACGTAACCCATCAGTGATGATAGGTTACAGTGGTATACAAGTAAGTCCTTGAACACGTAACCCATCAGTGATGATAGGTTACAGTGGTATACAAGTAAGTCCTTGAACACGTAACCCATCAGTGATGATAGGTTACAGTGGTATACAAGTAAGAGTCCTTGAACACGTAACCCATCAGTGATGATAGGTTACAGTGGTATACAAGTACGAGTCCTTGAACACGTAACCCATCAGTGATGATAGGTTACAGTGGTATACAAGTAAGGGTCCTTGAACACGTAACCCATCAGTGATGATAGGTTACAGTGGTATACAAGTACGAGTCCTTGAACACGTAACCCATCAGTGATGATAGGTTACAGTGGTATACAAGTACCTTGAACACGAAACCCATCAGTGATGATAGGTTACAGTGGTATACAAGTAAGAGTCCTTGAACACGTAACCCATCAATGATGATAGGTTACAGTGGTATACAAGTAAGAGTCCTTGAACACGTAACCCATCAGTGATGATAGGTTACAGTGGTATACAAGTAAGGGTCCTTGAACACGTAACCCATCAGTGATGATAGGTTACAGTGGTATACAAGTAAGAGTCCTTGAACACGTAACCCATCAGTGATGATAGGTTACAGTGGTATACAAGTACGAGTCCTTGAACACGTAACCCATCAGTGATGATAGGTTACAGTGGTATACAAGTACGAGTCCTTGAACACGTAACCCATCAGTGATGATAGGCTACAGTGGTATACAAGTACGAATCCTTGAACACGTAACCCATCAGTGATGATAGGTTACAGTGGTATACAAGTAAGAGTCCTTGAACACGTAACCCATCAGTGATGATAGGTTACAGTGGTATACAAATACGAGTCCTTGAACACGTAACCCATCAGTGATGATAGGCTACAGTGGTATACAAGTACGAGTCCTTGAACACGTAACCCATCAGTGATGATAGGCTACAGTGGTATACAAGTTCGAGTCCTTGAACACGTAACCCATCAGTGATGATAGGTTACAGTGGTATACAAGTAAGAGTCCTTGAACACGTAACCCATCAGTGATGATAGGTTACAGTGGTATACAAGTACGAGTCCTTGAACAAGTAACCCATCAGTGATGATAGGTTACAGTGGTATACAAGTACGAGTCCTTGAACACGTAACCCATCAGTGATGGTAGGTTACAGTGGTATACAAGTAAGAGTCCTTGAACACGTAACCCATCAGTGATGATAGGTTACAGTGGTATACAAGTAAGAGTCCTTGAACACGTAACCCATCAGAGATGATAGGTTACAGTGGTATACAAATAAGAGTCCTTGAACACGTAACCCATCAGTGATGATAGGTTACAGTGGTATACAAGTACGAGTCCTTGAACACGTAACCCAACAGTGATGATAGGTTAGAGTTGTATACAAGTAAGAGTCCTTGAACACGTAACCCATCAGTGATGATAGGTTACAGTTGTATACAAGTAAGAGTCCTTGAACACGTAACCCATCAGTGATGATAGGTTACAGTGGTATACAAGTAAGAGTCCTTGAACACGTAACCCATCAGTGATGATAGGTTACAGTGGTATACAAGTAAGGGTCGTCCTTGAACACGTAGCCCATCAGTGATGGTAGGTTACAGTGGTATACAAGTAAGAGTCCTTGAACACGTAACCCATCAGTGATGATAGGTTACAGTGGTATACAAGTAAGAGTCCTTGAACACGTAACCCATCAGTGATGATAGGTTACAGTGGTATACAAGTACGAGTCCTTGAACACGTAACCCATCAGTGATGATAGGTTACAGTGGTATACAAGTAAGTCCTTGAACACGTAACCCATCAGTGATGATAGGTTACAGTGGTATACAAGTAAGAGTCCTTGAACACGTAACCCATCAGTGATGATAGGTTACAGTGGTATACAAGTACGAGTCCTTGAACACGTAACCCATCAGTGATGATAGGTTACAGTGGTATACAAGTAAGAGTTCTTGAACACGTAACCCATCAGTGATGATAGGTTACAGTGGTATGCAAGTACGAGTCCTTGAACACGTAACCCATCAGTGATGATAGGTTACAGTGGTATACAAGTACGAGTCCTTGAACACGTAACCCATCAGTGATGATAGGTTACAGTGGTATACAAGTACGAGTCTTTGAACACGTAACCCATCAGTGATGATAGGTTACAGTGGTATACAAGTACGAGTCCTTGAACATGTAACCCATCAGTGATGATAGGTTACAGTGGTATACAAGTACGAGTCCTTGAACACGTAACCCATCAGTGATGATAGGTTACAGTTGTATACAAGTAAGTCCTTGAACACGTAACCCATCAGTGATGATAGGTTACAGTGGTATACAAGTAAGTCCTTGAACACGTAACCCATCAGTGATGATAGGTTACAGTGGTATACAAGTACGAGTCCTTGAACACGTAACCCATCAGTGATGGTAGGTTACAGTGGTATACAAGTACGAGTCCTTGAACACGTAACCCATCAGTGGTGATAGGTTACAGTGGTATACAAGTACGAGTCCTTGAACACGTAACCCATCAGTGATGATAGGTTACAGTGGTATACAAGTACGAGTCTTTGAACACGTAACCCATCAGTGATGATAGGTTACAGTGGTATACAAGTACGAGTCCTTGAACACGTAACCCATCAGTGATGGTAGGTTACAGTGGTATACAAGTACGAGTCCTTGAACACGTAACCCATCAGTGATGATAGGTTACAGTTGTATACAAGTAAGTCCTTGAACACGTAACCCATCAGTGATGATAGGTTACAGTGGTATACAAGTAAGTCCTTGAACACGTAACCCATCAGTGATGATAGGTTACAGTGGTATACAAGTAAGTCCTTGAACACGTAACCCATCAGTGATGATAGGTTACAGTGGTATACAAGTACGAGTCCTTGAACACGTAACCCATCAGTGATGGTAGGTTACAGTGGTATACAAGTACGAGTCCTTGAACACGTAACCCATCAGTGATGATAGGTTACAGTGGTATACAAGTAAGTCCTTGAACACGTAACCCATCAGTGATGATAGGTTACAGTGGTATACAAGTAAGTCCTTGAACACGTAACCCATCAGTGATGATAGGTTACAGTGGTTGTGTTTGGTTGTGTGTAGGTACAGTGGTATACAAGTAAGTCCTTGAACACGTAACCCATCAGTGATGATAGGTTACAGTGGTATATAGTACCTTGACACGTAACCCATCAGTGATGATAGGTTACAGTGGTATACAAGTAAGAGTCCTTGAACACGTAACCCATCAGTGATGATAGGTTACAGTGGTATACAAGTAAGAGTCCTTGAACACGTAACCCATCAGTGATGATAGGTTACAGTGGTATACAAGTAAGAGTCCTTGAACACGTAACCCATCAGTGATGATAGGTTACAGTGGTATACAAGTAAGAGTCCTTGAACACGTAACCCATCAGTGATGATAGGTTACAGTGGTATACAAGTACGAGTCCTTGAACACGTAACCCATCAGTGATGATAGGTTACAGTGGTATACAAGTAAGTCCTTGAACACGTAACCCATCAGTGATGATAGGTTACAGTGGTATACAAGTAAGAGTCCTTGAACACGTAACCCATCAGTGATGATAGGTTACAGTGGTATACAAGTAAGTCCTTGAACACGTAACCCATCAGTGATGATAGGTTACAGTGGTATACAAGTAAGAGTCCTTGAACACGTAACCCATCAGTGATGATAGGTTACAGTGGTATACAAGTACGAGTCCTTGAACACGTAACCCATCAGTGATGATAGGTTACAGTGGTATACAAGTAAGGGTCCTTGAACACGTAACCCATCAGTGATGATAGGTTACAGTGGTATACAAGTACGAGTCCTTGAACACGTAACCCATCAGTGATGATAGGTTACAGTGGTATACAAGTACCTTGAACACGAAACCCATCAGTGATGATAGGTTACAGTGGTATACAAGTAAGAGTCCTTGAACACGTAACCCATCAGTGATGATAGGTTACAGTGGTATACAAGTAAGAGTCCTTGAACACGTAACCCATCAGTGATGATAGGTTACAGTGGTATACAAGTAAGAGTCCTTGAACACGTAACCCATCAGTGATGATAGGTTACAGTGGTATACAAGTAAGAGTCCTTGAACACGTAACCCATCAGTGATGATAGGTTACAGTGGTATACAAGTACGAGTCCTTGAACACGTAACCCATCAGTGATGATAGGTTACAGTGGTATACAAGTACGAGTCCTTGAACACGTAACCCATCAGTGATGATAGGCTACAGTGGTATACAAGTACGAATCCTTGAACACGTAACCCATCAGTGATGATAGGTTACAGTGGTATACAAGTAAGAGTCCTTGAACACGTAACCCATCAGTGATGATAGGTTACAGTGGTATACAAATACGAGTCCTTGAACACGTAACCCATCAGTGATGATAGGCTACAGTGGTATACAAGTACGAGTCCTTGAACACGTAACCCATCAGTGATGATAGGCTACAGTGGTATACAAGTTCGAGTCCTTGAACACGTAACCCATCAGTGATGATAGGTTACAGTGGTATACAAGTAAGAGTCCTTGAACACGTAACCCATCAGTGATGATAGGTTACAGTGGTATACAAGTACGAGTCCTTGAACAAGTAACCCATCAGTGATGATAGGTTACAGTGGTATACAAGTACGAGTCCTTGAACACGTAACCCATCAGTGATGGTAGGTTACAGTGGTATACAAGTAAGAGTCCTTGAACACGTAACCCATCAGTGATGATAGGTTACAGTGGTATACAAGTAAGAGTCCTTGAACACGTAACCCATCAGAGATGATAGGTTACAGTGGTATACAAATAAGAGTCCTTGAACACGTAACCCATCAGTGATGATAGGTTACAGTGGTATACAAGTACGAGTCCTTGAACACGTAACCCAACAGTGATGATAGGTTAGAGTTGTATACAAGTAAGAGTCCTTGAACACGTAACCCATCAGTGATGATAGGTTACAGTTGTATACAAGTAAGAGTCCTTGAACACGTAACCCATCAGTGATGATAGGTTACAGTGGTATACAAGTAAGAGTCCTTGAACACGTAACCCATCAGTGATGATAGGTTACAGTGGTATACAAGTAAGGGTCGTCCTTGAACACGTAGCCCATCAGTGATGGTAGGTTACAGTGGTATACAAGTAAGAGTCCTTGAACACGTAACCCATCAGTGATGATAGGTTACAGTGGTATACAAGTAAGAGTCCTTGAACACGTAACCCATCAGTGATGATAGGTTACAGTGGTATACAAGTACGAGTCCTTGAACACGTAACCCATCAGTGATGATAGGTTACAGTGGTATACAAGTAAGTCCTTGAACACGTAACCCATCAGTGATGATAGGTTACAGTGGTATACAAGTAAGAGTCCTTGAACACGTAACCCATCAGTGATGATAGGTTACAGTGGTATACAAGTACGAGTCCTTGAACACGTAACCCATCAGTGATGATAGGTTACAGTGGTATACAAGTAAGAGTTCTTGAACACGTAACCCATCAGTGATGATAGGTTACAGTGGTATGCAAGTACGAGTCCTTGAACACGTAACCCATCAGTGATGATAGGTTACAGTGGTATACAAGTACGAGTCCTTGAACACGTAACCCATCAGTGATGATAGGTTACAGTGGTATACAAGTACGAGTCTTTGAACACGTAACCCATCAGTGATGATAGGTTACAGTGGTATACAAGTACGAGTCCTTGAACATGTAACCCATCAGTGATGGTAGGTTACAGTGGTATACAAGTACGAGTCCTTGAACACGTAACCCATCAGTGATGATAGGTTACAGTGGTATACAAGTAAGTCCTTGAACACGTAACCCATCAGTGATGATAGGTTACAGTGGTATACAAGTAGTCCTTGAACACGTAACCCATCAGTGATGATAGGTTACAGTGGTATACAAGTACGAGTCCTTGAACACGTAACCCATCAGTGATGGTAGGTTACAGTGGTATACAAGTACGAGTCCTTGAACACGTAACCCATCAGTGATGATAGGTTACAGTGGTATACAAGTACGAGTCCTTGAACACGTAACCCATCAGTGATGATAGGTTACAGTGGTATACAAGTACGAGTCTTTGAACACGTAACCCATCAGTGATGATAGGTTACAGTGGTATACAAGTACGAGTCCTTGAACATGTAACCCATCAGTGATGGTAGGTTACAGTGGTATACAAGTACGAGTCCTTGAACACGTAACCCATCAGTGATGATAGGTTACAGTTGTATACAAGTAAGTCCTTGAACACGTAACCCATCAGTGATGATAGGTTACAGTGGTATACAAGTAAGTCCTTGAACACGTAACCCATCAGTGATGATAGGTTACAGTGGTATACAAGTAAGTCCTTGAACACGTAACCCATCAGTGATGATAGGTTACAGTGGTATACAAGTACGAGTCCTTGAACACGTAACCCATCAGTGATGATAGGTTACAGTGGTATACAAGTACGAGTCCTTGAACACGTAACCCATCAGTGATGATAGGTTACAGTGGTATACAAGTAAGTCTTTGAACACGTACCCATCAGTGATGATAGGTTACAGTGGTATACAAGTAAGTACTTGAACACGTAACCCATCAGTGATGATAGGTTACAGTGGTATACAAGTACGAGTCCTTGAACACGTAACCCATCAGTGATGATAGGTTACAGTGGTATACAAGTAAGTCCTTGAACACGTAACCCATCAGTGATGATAGGTTACAGTGGTATATAAGTACCTTGAACACGTAACCCATCAGTGATGATAGGTTACAGTGGTATACATGTAAGAGTCCTTGAACACGTAACCCATCAGTGATGATATGTTACAGTGGTATACAAGTAAGAGTCCTTGAACACGTAACCCATCAGTGATGATAGGTTACAGTGGTATACAAGTAAGAGTCCTTGAACACGTAACCCATCAGTGATGATAGGTTACAGTGGTATACAAGTAAGAGTCCTTGAACACGTAACCCATCAGTGATGATAGGTTACAGTGGTATACAAGTACGAGTCCTTGAACACGTAACCCATCAGTGATGATAGGTTACAGTGGTATACAAGTAAGTCCTTGAACACGTAACCCATCAGTGATGATAGGTTACAGTGGTATACAAGTAAGAGTCCTTGAACACGTAACCCATCAGTGATGATAGGTTACAGTGGTATACAAGTACGAGTCCTTGAACACGTAACCCATCAGTGATGATAGGTTACAGTGGTATACAAGTAAGAGTCCTTGAACACGTAACCCATCAGTGATGATAGGTTACAGTGGTATACAAGTACGAGTCCTTGAACACGTAACCCATCAGTGATGATAGGTTACAGTGGTATACAAGTAAGAGTCCTTGAACACGTAACCCATCAGTGATGATAGGTTACAGTGGTATACAAGTACGAGTCCTTGAACACGTAACCCATCAGTGATGATAGGTTACAGTGGTATACAAGTACTGAGTCCTTGAACACGTAACCCATCAGTGATGGTAGGTTACAGTGGTATACAAGTAAGAGTCCTTGAACACGTAACCCATCAGTGATGATAGGTTACAGTGGTATACAAGTATGAGTCCTTGAACACGTAACCCATCAGTGATGATAGGTTACAGTGGTATACAAGTAAGTCCTTGAACACGTAACCCATCAGTGATGATAGGTTACAGTGGTATACAAGTAAGAGTCCTTGAACACGTAACCCATCAGTGATGATAGGTTACAGTGGTATACAAGTAAGAGTCCTTGAACACGTAACCCATCAGTGATGATAGGTTACAGTGGTATACAAGTACGAGTCCTTGAACACGTAACCCATCAGTGATGATAGGTTACAGTGGTATACAAGTAAGGGTCCTTGAACACGTAACCCATCAGTGATGATAGGTTACAGTGGTATACAAGTACGAGTCCTTGAACACGTAACCCATCAGTGATGATAGGTTACAGTGGTATACAAGTACCTTGAACACGAAACCCATCAGTGATGATAGGTTACAGTGGTATACAAGTAAGAGTCCTTGAACACGTAACCCATCAATGATGATAGGTTACAGTGGTATACAAGTAAGAGTCCTTGAACACGTAACCCATCAGTGATGATAGGTTACAGTGGTATACAAGTAAGGGTCCTTGAACACGTAACCCATCAGTGATGATAGGTTACAGTGGTATACAAGTAAGAGTCCTTGAACACGTAACCCATCAGTGATGATAGGTTACAGTGGTATACAAGTACGAGTCCTTGAACACGTAACCCATCAGTGATGATAGGTTACAGTGGTATACAAGTACGAGTCCTTGAACACGTAACCCATCAGTGATGATAGGCTACAGTGGTATACAAGTACGAATCCTTGAACACGTAACCCATCAGTGATGATAGGTTACAGTGGTATACAAGTAAGAGTCCTTGAACACGTAACCCATCAGTGATGATAGGTTACAGTGGTATACAAATACGAGTCCTTGAACACGTAACCCATCAGTGATGATAGGCTACAGTGGTATACAAGTACGAGTCCTTGAACACGTAACCCATCAGTGATGATAGGCTACAGTGGTATACAAGTTCGAGTCCTTGAACACGTAACCCATCAGTGATGATAGGTTACAGTGGTATACAAGTAAGAGTCCTTGAACACGTAACCCATCAGTGATGATAGGTTACAGTGGTATACAAGTACGAGTCCTTGAACAAGTAACCCATCAGTGATGATAGGTTACAGTGGTATACAAGTACGAGTCCTTGAACACGTAACCCATCAGTGATGGTAGGTTACAGTGGTATACAAGTAAGAGTCCTTGAACACGTAACCCATCAGTGATGATAGGTTACAGTGGTATACAAGTAAGAGTCCTTGAACACGTAACCCATCAGAGATGATAGGTTACAGTGGTATACAAATAAGAGTCCTTGAACACGTAACCCATCAGTGATGATAGGTTACAGTGGTATACAAGTACGAGTCCTTGAACACGTAACCCAACAGTGATGATAGGTTAGAGTTGTATACAAGTAAGAGTCCTTGAACACGTAACCCATCAGTGATGATAGGTTACAGTTGTATACAAGTAAGAGTCCTTGAACACGTAACCCATCAGTGATGATAGGTTACAGTGGTATACAAGTAAGAGTCCTTGAACACGTAACCCATCAGTGATGATAGGTTACAGTGGTATACAAGTAAGGGTCCTTGAACACGTAGCCCATCAGTGATGGTAGGTTACAGTGGTATACAAGTAAGAGTCCTTGAACACGTAACCCATCAGTGATGATAGGTTACAGTGGTATACAAGTAAGAGTCCTTGAACACGTAACCCATCAGTGATGATAGGTTACAGTGGTATACAAGTACGAGTCCTTGAACACGTAACCCATCAGTGATGATAGGTTACAGTGGTATACAAGTAAGAGTCCTTGAACACGTAACCCATCAGAGATGATAGGTTACAGTAGTATGCAAGTAAGAGTCCTTGAACACGTAACCCATCAGTGATGATAGGTTACAGTGGTATACAAGTAAGAGTCCTTGAACACGTAACCCATCAGTGATGATAGGTTACAGTGGTATACAAGTAAGGGTCCTTGAACACGTAACCCATCAGTGATGATAGGTTACAGTGGTATACAAGTAAGGGTCCTTGAACACGTAACCCATCAGTGATGGTAGGTTACAGTGGTATACAAGTAAGAGTCCTTGAACACGTAACCCATCAGTGATGATAGGTTACAGTGGTATACAAGTAAGAGTCCTTGAACACGTAACCCATCAGTGATGATAGGTTACAGTGGTATACAAGTACGAGTCCTTGAACACGTAACCCATCAGTGATGATAGGTTACAGTGGTATACAAGTAAGATTCCTTGAACACGTAACCCATCAGTGATGATAGGTTACAGTGGTATACAAGTACCTTGAAGTCCTTGAACACTCGACCACTTAGGCGTTTAATTGCTTTGTTATCTTACTTGCATTAATATGAAACTGCCTTGCGTATTAGAGTGGATATATTCAACCTGTGCACTGTACATGTTATGTTATATTTCGGGTTTTACGCCTGCATCAACTTTTTCATATAAAGTACTGTACATGTACGTAAGTATTTTGTTTCAATAATGTATCACAGTGATGTAGCTTATACATAACCACGAGATTGAATATTAATAAAATGATTTGTTAGAAATACTTATTTATTGTATTATTTATGTACTTAGCAAACACTGCAGACAAAATAGTGCTGTATCCTGGGAATCTAAACTGCTAACTGCATGCAGCATGTCCTGGGAGTGTGAACTGCAGTAGATATATGGGCAACATAGAATGTGGTCTAAGCTGCTAACTGTATATGCAACATAACCGGGCGTCTATACGTCCTGCAGTAGATATATGGGCAACATAGACTGTGGTCTAAGCTGCTAACTGTATATGCAACGTAACCGGACGTCTATGCTTACTACAGTAGATATATGGGCAACATAGACTGTGGTCTAAGCTGCTAACTGTATATGCAACGTAACCGGACGTCGATGCTTCATACAGTAGATATGGGCAACATATCCACTAACAATATATACAATACTATATTCTGATGTATTAAATGTAATGTTTCTAGAATTATGATGTACAATGCATGTTTGTCATGTAAACACCCCAAATGTGACATATAATGGCACCGCGTATCGTAATGTCTACATCCCCGCGAGGGGTTCGACATTAGAGGAAGATAGTAATTGTGACCTATGGAAAATGCAATAGCAGTTTTTGGCCTTTCAGGTTATTATCTAGTACAGTTTCTTGTAACATTATAGTTTAAAGCAGCACTACATCGTAATAAAGGATGTTTTGGGTAAGATATAAATACTAATTGTGTTTACCAAAATCGAAATAGTCGCTCAGAAACGATAAAAATTCCAATAAATTTAAACCGTCGTATACGCGAATTTGTTTATGAACACACGAAATGTAAACACGCACAACGCGCATGCGTGAAACAACTGAGGATGTAGAAAACAACGCATATATTTTGAACATGAAAGACTATCTATCGAACCTTATTCGGGGATGTACACATGTCCCTAAAAGACTTAGCTAACAGAGGTATGAATCAACATATCAAGTAATTTGGGCGATGCGTTCCGGTTGTAAACAAGTGCGTGACCGATCGACTCGGAAAGTCCTACTTTCGGTTTCGAAAAGAACAATGTTTACCAAATGAACATAAGCATACTAAGTATAATTTTAGAATGGGTAGCAGCATTGCTACCCATACGTAAAAATTGAATGTTTCAAATATATTTTATTTCATACGATATAATGCTGCTTTAATACGGAAACCGTTTGGCGAAAGTAGGTCAAAACGGTGCGCACTATATAATAAGCCAAATCGTGTTTCCGTGTATTGTTGGGAGTTAGATAACCACTTTTGCCCAATCAATAAGGAAACGCAATAGAGTAAAATACGGTTATCCGTTTGTGAATGCGTACCCTCTAGCAAGCAATAAGAGAAATAAATTGAGAACATTACAGTAAAGGTTAACGGCATTTTGAGCCATAAATAAGGAATGTGACACCATTGATTATGGATAGTTATGAGCCCATATCCATTATGCACATAATACACATAACACAACTTTCTACATTGGGATTGGATACCCAATTTAAGGGCTCTTTAATATCACTATCTTAATTCAGAAATAGAACCGAAATTCGATATTGATGAATAACATCTGGGGCCTTAAATAAGGAATGTGACGCCACTGAATAGGCGTCGGCCCCCAAGAAATACACACAAATTACATACACCGATAGGTTTATACCTTGGGGATGGATACCCAAAATATGGGCTTCTCTAATGCCACTATTTGCATTAACATATATATGAAACAAACAGCCGACATTTATTCACCAGCCCACTGGGCTTTAAATAAGGAATGTGACACCAGTGACTACCCATAGTCAGGGACCCACACGCAATACACACATAATACATACAACAATAAGATTCTACCTTGGGGATGGATACCCAAAATAAGGGCTCTTCCATATTACTATGTAATTTCAGAAATAAAAGTCGAAATTTGAACTTGATGAACGGCCCCTGGGTCCCTAAATAGGGAATGTGACACCAGTGACTACCCACAGACAGGACCTACAACCAATACACACATAACCCATACACCAATAAGTTTCTACCTTGGGGATGGATACCCAAAATATGGGCTTCTCTAAGACCACTATTTGCAGTAAAAATATGTATGAAACAATTATCCGACTTTATTCACCAGCCCACTGGGCCTTAAATAAGGAATGTGACACCAGTGACTACCCATAATCAGGGACCCACAAGTAATACACACATAATACATACAACAATAAGTTTCTACCTTGGGGATGGATACCCAAAATAAGGGCTCTTCCGTATTACTATGTAATTTCAGAAATAAAAGTCGACATTTGAACTTGATGAACGGCCCCTGGGTCCCTAAATAGGGAATGTGACACCAGTGACTACCAATAGGCAGGAACCCACAACCAATACAAACATAACCCATACACCAATACGTTTCTATATTGGGGATGGATACCCAAAATATGGGCTCTTCCATATTACTATGTAATTTCAGAAATAAAAGTCGAAATTTGAACTTGATGAACGGCCCCTGCGTCCCTAAATAGGGAATGTGACACCAGTGACTACCCATAGGCAGGGACCCACAACCAATACAAACATAACCCATACACCAATAGGTTTCTACCTTGGGGATGGATACCCAAAATATGGGCTTCTCTAAGACCACTATTTGCAGTAAAAATATATATGAAACAATCAGCCGACATTTATTCACCAGCCCACTGGGCCTTAAATAAGGAATGTGACACCAGTTACTACCCATAGGCAGGGACCCACAACCAATACAAACATAAACCATACACCAATAAGTTTCTACCTTGGGGATGGATACCCAACATATGGGCTCTTCCATATTACTATATAATTTCAGAAATAAAAGTCGAAATTTGAACTTGATGAACGGCCCCTAAATAGGGAATGTGACACCAGTGATTACCCATAGGCAGGGACCTACAACTAATACAAACATAACCCATACACCAATAAGTTTCTACCTTGGGGATGGATACCCAAAATATGGGCTCTTCCATATTACTATGTAATTTCAGAAATAAAAGTCGAAATTTGAACTTGATGAACGGCCCCTAAATAGGGAATGTGACACCAGTGACTACCCATAGGCAGGGACCCACAACCAATACAAACATAGCCCATACACCAATAGGTTTCTACCTTGGGGATGGATACCCAAAATATGGGTTCATCCATATCACTATGTAATTTCAGAAATAAAAGTCGACATTCGACCTTGATGAACGGCCCCTGGGGCCTTAATTAGGGAATGTGACACCATTGACTATACATGGATATAAGCCCGAATCCAACAGACACACATTACACATTCGCCCAATTTTATACCTTGGATTTGGCTACCCAATGTATTGGCTCTTCCATATCACTATGTAATTTCAGAAATAATAGTCGTAATTCGACATTGATGAACGGCCCAGTGGCATTAAATAGGGAATGTGACACCACTGACTATGCATGAGTGTGAGCCCGTATCCAATAGACCATAAGCCCAACTGTGTACATTAGAGTTGGATACCCAATTTAAGGGATTGTTTCATATTACTATGCAATTTCAGAAAAATGACAATATTATTGATCGACATATGTGGTAATAACCACATCTATGCACAGGAGGTGGACCCACAACCGCTACACACGTAATATATACCAGCCCAACGTTCTACTTTGGGAATGAATTTTGTACACACTTCTAGATTTTTAATCTCTGTGAGCCGATCCCCACGTACACTATGGTGATACATATTGGGCTATCCGATCAATGCGCTTCCCAATGTCACAGTACAATATAACTAAACTGAAATGAAATTCCGACAGTATTGAACCACTGAGCCTCTAAGCAAAGCATGGGACACAACAATCTATACTTGGACATGAACCCATAACCATTACCCACATACTGCACATAAGTCAAATTTCCTCCCTTGGTGTAAACATTATGTATTCAAATTATACATATAACATGTGCAATATATACGTAAACATGCCTTTAGCAAAAGAAACGCTGTTTTCATGTGCTATAACATTTATTTTACAACGATTGCGAAGCAAGTTTTAACAACCTATATAAATCACTCTCGTTGGCGCGGATGAAAGCGGTATGACATATAATATTTTTTCTAAATTTACAAATCGTCAGATGGGGCGTTAAACCGAGGTCTCGTGTCGGTGCTTTACACCGTGCACGTAAAAGAACCAGATGAGACTCTGGAATGGGTCTCTGTCTGTATCATGCACTATCCTCCAAAATCTAAAATGACTAATCTATTCAGGAGGCGTCGCTCATATGGGCAACCGTTAGCGACGATAAATAAACGTAAAAAAAAACACACACACACACACACACATGGTTAAAGCGATATTACAATGCACACAAACTGTATTTTTACACATAAATAATAATACAACTACAAATTCTTCCGAAATAATTCGAACATTAACTTTCAATCAATAAATAGTGTTTACGCGGTCTACACACTCTCAAACGTGAAAGTAGGATTTCATATAACGGACATGCAGCAGTACTCCTGAATTGACGTTGATTTATTATTTGAGTCTATACTAAATGTGTGATATTGTTGTTTAAAGAAAATGTAAATGATAATAAATATGCATTGTGAGATATAATGGTAAATCTATATCATAAAGTTGTTACACGCCCTGTATTACGCATGGCTGTTGACCATATTTACATGCATTTGTAATGTCAACAGACGTCGTATATTTATTAGTTTCTGTGGCCAATCTTCTTAGGGAAAAACACTAAAATAGGAAAGTACATTCTGTAAAATTTTCATTTTTTCACCGATGTAGTGTCGCTTTAATTTTATTCGAAATAATTACATGCAACATATATCTGTATGTGCCACATGATACCCAAAACACCCTGCAATATATAACCTATATCAACGAACAGAAAAGTATACATTTTCAGCTTGTGTTTTCAGTTTATATAGGTCTGCCAGTCGGAAGACACTGTACGTTGTCACGAGCCTCTCTTTCTTCTTATGTCTATTTTCCGATATATTTGCTCTAACCAGGGTCTATCCTATCGTAGACTCGCTGGAGTTGTCTAGGGGGTTTCTCTACGGTCCTTCAATAATGCTCTAACCAGGGTCTATCATCATTTTTCATTTCTTAAATAACAAAATTAACTACTATAACAGACATAACGGCGCCAAACATATGTGATGTTATATAATATTATTACATGTTTATCTGTCATCAAGAAAGCGGCGATTATCTTATATAACTGACCACCTGCACTCGGCCTATCACTGTGTATTGCAGTCAGGCGTTGCTTTGCCTCTATATAGGTGGGTAATGGATTCGGTTGTTGCGGGCTATTATTGTGTTCCAGTTTTTGTTTTTCTATTGATTGACTTGTTTATTGTTGTTTTGGTAATTCTATGTGTGTTGTTGTGAGTGTGTGAATATACCAGTGTGCGGGTCAGTCTGGTTGTACTACTAATCATGCCAGGGTATGGTAGCTGAGGGACATCCCCAGTAGTGGTTACGAAGTCTCTATGCAGAGCGACATAAGGATCATCCGAGGAAGTGTACCGTCCCAGCATTGATGTGCACCCGATACAGGTATTCCAGGTCAACCACGCCATCACTCCACAGCTCCACTCAAGCACATCCGAGCTCCACTTAAGGAGTTGTAGTGAATTGCCTTTGTCTTCATAAGCGCCCAGACTCACACACTAACAGACAGGCGTTGCTATGCCTCTACATTAAGAATATGTTGGTGGAGGAAGACCCCTGATTCCCCTCCGGTCTATTATTAGGTCCGGTTGGGTCTCAGGGTAGAACCACCGACCTATCGTAAGCTGTTTAAATAGCTTTCTCACATGCCTTTATTTCTGTTATATTGAATACCGTAAGGTGGCTTGTTTAGTGAGAGGTAGTGCTTGGGGTCATGACCGCAATCAGCCCTACCACGGAGGTCCCATATGAATTTTGTTTTGTTTCGATCTCTATTGTATATTATTGTTGTATACAGTACTGTTGATAGGTGTCATCTGGCATACATGCCATCTACCCATCTCTTTATTATTAAGATTCTAGTATTTATCTTATATATTTTAAAGTGATATTTTAGTCAAGTGTGTTTAGAATTCTATCCTATCATTTCTTAGTCGCTATTCTCTTGTTAATGTCTGTATAAACCCCTCTGGATGGATTATAAATTGTTCCCAGTTTATGTACCGTTATGTTTTTGGAGTTATTATGCAGATTCTCATGCGGTCTGTATAAAGTGCTATTCTTTATATTCGTTATGCTTGTATTTATTTCTATGCTTATGCTTGGGTATATCCAGTCTTACATCTCGGTTTAAAGTGTGCTTATAGTTTTACTCTTTAATTCCCTTTTTATATTTATGTTTTAAGTTGTTTGTTTTTATTTGCTATGCTGTGTTTTCTCTGCCTGCTTTCAGTCCGGTTTCCGAGTCCCATGCCATATCATTGATTAGCACCTACTGCTTTGCCAGCCAGTTTTCGTGTCTGTGCTGTTCTTCAGACCGTCCCTAGATTACACAACAAATGTTGAGCGTTCGTTGTTATCTAGCTAGGTTCCGCGTGATTGTATTTTCTTCTGTTTATGATATGACACAGGTCCCAGTCGCCACCCCACTTGAGCTCCCTCGGTCCACAACAGAGTTACCATACTTATTTACAGTATATTTAATATTTGTTGTTATCAGATATTCGTTTGTTAACAATTCGTAATTACCTATTAGGTATTATCATACATGTTGCCTACTTCTGGATTTCTTGTTTTTGCTTATACATGTACTCAGATCCCCCCCCCCCTCTGTTATTTGTACTTTTAATTTAATTGGTAATTTCATTTGTTATCAGATGTCAGTCCTTGTGTTATTTTCAGCTTCCACTGCGTATTTATTATAGTATTGCAGTAATAAGTACTTTATATTACAACCAGTAACCCATACTGTGTGGCGACGTAACAATGGATATGCGAGTCTATACTCGCCATGCGGGACAGGGGGTCACTGTTTGAGAGAAATAATAGTTGTGCATGAATATACTGCTTATGATAACATGCATAAATGGATAATTTATGTTACCCTTGACATGAGTTCTTTCTAATACTCTGTATACATGCATGCTTGATAGGTATTATACATATATTGTTGTACACCAACCTCTCTATTATTTAAGTCGTAGCCCTGTTACGGCTCGTTCGCCTTGGGTGACGATGAAAGGCCCGAGGTTCGTGCATAATTGATGCTATCTGGACGTTGCTCCCCTACAAGGTACCTAAGTTCGACAATCCCTCTCTCAATCTCCCGCTGCGATTACCACCCACTCTCTCTCACTCCCTCCCACATGACCTGGGTATATAAATTTACAATAACATGTCTAGCAATCGAGTTAGAGTTAACTGTGTATAAACTATCTATTACAGGTTATGGGAGTATTGGCATTATTTTGTTAGTATTATATTATATTGTATCCCGATTTGTTATGTCCTCGCTATAGTGTGTTGTTTATACCATGTTACTACACCACTGTACAGTGTTATTATAATATATATCCTTTGATATCCGTGTTGTTGGTGATAGAATAGTTGAGAAGCTGTTTCATGTATGTTTATTGTTGTTTCTGTGATCGTTTTCGCGCTGGATGATTATCTATTTGGGTCCCTTTTTAATGGTTGCCTCAGACATTGGATGTTGTTCATGTGAGGTTAATAGATGTGTATTGTTGTCTAATGTGTCTACTGCATTGGTATCTGTTTGAATTTTGTAAATGTACTCATGATTTCTCTTTGGTTTCCTCTTGTATTTTATTCCCACATCACTGTTCACGTTCTGTTATCGTCACTTCCTGCAATGCCAGCCAGTTTTCGTGTCTTTGCTGTTTTTCGTACCTCCCAGGACATTTGGGCCTACGTTTAGCGTGTGACCGATAACCTGTTTGGTACCTTTTATTGTCTTCTCCTATGAGGGGGTGGTGTGGACGTGTCTTCGAGGAGGGAACCATTCGAGGCTAATCATTTGAGTGTGTGTGGTATGATTTACTGGATTTGTGTTAATCTTTCTTGTCATTGTTGTGTTTACAGCCAAACCTGACGCGAGCAGCCAGTCAATGGGAGTACAGATGTTTGTGATCACCCCCGATGCTTAATTGACTGTACTTGTTAAGTATGTGTTTGTTTATCGTGCCTCCCCATCTTTCAATGTATCGATGTGTTGTGCCTCTCTGTTTTACTATTTTTCTTATTTGTCTATATCATTTGTGGAATGTTGTTTTGATTGTCTAACTTTGATAATTCGTTCTGTTGAGTGCATCCCCTATGTATGTTCTTACTGTGAATAGTTGTGTCCAAGTGTCCCTTTGTTAGAGTTGTGTGTTATTGTGTTAGTAGAACAATTTGTTAGCTTTTTATTATTCTCTTTTTTGGCTTAGATCATGTTGGTTAGCTTCTACCCCCGGTGTTGTTATTGTTAACCCCTTTTCTTTTTATTTCTAATTTAATATCCTTCTTTCTGCAGCGTAATTGGGTGTGACTTCCCTTAATCCTACAATGTTATGGTAATTACCTCACCCCGGTCTGTGTTCTCTTATTAAACACGTTTATGAGTGACAGGAATTTGCTCTAGATTGACTTCGGTTAGGCTTGGATGTAACATTATCTGTTTCTTGGAATTGTGTTGTAATTAACTTGTTGAGTAGTACTGTAATTATATAATAGTTTAGCTTGATGTATACACCTTGTATCATATTTTATTTACTTTTATATAATGTTGTTGTTGTTGTTGTTGTTGTTGTTGCTGCTGTTTGTTGTTGTTGCTGTTGTTGTTGTTGTTTGTAGTTGATGTTTGTTGTTGTTGCTGCTGTTGTTGTTGGTGTTGTTCTTGTCGTGGTCGTCGTCGTTGTTGTTGTCGTTGTTGATGTTGTTGTGTTGTTGTTGTTGTTGTTGTTGTTGTTGTTGTTGTTGTTGTTGCTGATGTTTGTTTGTAGTTGCTGTTTGCTGTTTGTTGTTGTTGTTGTTGTTGTTGTTGTTGTTGTTGTATAAATGTATGTATGTATATATTGTACGCTATGTTTATGCATAAGACTTTTATGATTATCTCATGAGTTCTTGGCGTGGAGTTGGGTGCTATTTGTGTTATTTTATGTTATGTTATATTTCTGGGCAGGTTCCAGCGGTTAACCAGTACTTGGGTGCACCAACCTCCGTAAGAAACTGTCAACTTTTTAATATAACTGAGACACGGTCTGAGTGGGGCTCGAACCCGTGGTCATCAGTGATGATAGGTTACAGTGGTATACAAGTCAGCGACGATTTTTCTCCTGTGCGTTTGCCTTTGTTTTAACTATATCGCTCGCGGACTTTATAGCCTATTTAAAAGGACTTTCCTCGTTGATCTGGTTGTACTGCCGCCTAAGTCGGTCAGGTATCCCAGCTTAGTAACCGATACATTATTTAGATATACCTATACGGGTTAATTGCCGTATACGCCAATGAATTAGGTTCACATACATGTATGGTTTGTATGGTATAAAGCCAGTGGTTATTGGACCTGCTGCCTAAGCCAGTCAGGTACATGGTACATTTTTTATTTTTTTGTTTTAACACTTAATTATGAGGTGGATTTCCAGATAGTTTTATGAGTTTTTATAAGTTGTTTACGAGTCCTGTTTATTTGATGTAGGTAAATAGGGTGTTCCTTATCTTATCTTCGAAAGGTGAGGGCGGATTAAGCAGTGTTTCTTTGTTAATTACTATTATACCTATGTTATACAACTCGGCTTCAAGTTTTTGTCTTTGTGTCTTGTGCTTACTACAAGTAAAGAATACATGTTCAAAAGTGTCTACCTCGTTGCGATATGTGCACTTTTTGTTATCTATATATCTTTCAGCTTTTAATAGAGAGTTTTAATCTCGTGTATATTGTGTCCAAATTCACATTTGTGCTATATACTTTTAAACGTGGGGGTATTATAGGGTATATGTGTTTGTTGAGAAAATTTGAGCTGTTGTACTCGTTCCATTGTTTTTGACATTTGTTTTTAATTGTTGTGGTAATGAGACTGTAATGTCCATATATATTCGAATTTTTGAGTTGATAACTTCCCCAGTAAAAGCTGCGCGCCTATCCCCCTCTTTCCTATTCATGTGAGGTAGAACAATGGGCTGCTATTAGCCCGGTTAATCTGCCCTCGTGTGTATTCTGACTTGATTAGTTCGGCTATAAATTTGGCTTCATGATCTGGGTCTCGCGGTTTTATTGCCATTAAAATATGTCTGTTTGCAATTTATGTTCTGTTCGCTGTTAGAATTTTGGCATTGCGTGCTGGTGGAAGGTGTTAATCGTGTGTTAATGTGCTTGATTTGGTATTAGTTGGGCAATACGTTGGTGCTTTCCTTCTGGCAAATGTTTGACACTGCCGTGAATGCGATATTTAGTTACCCTGCGCCCTGGGTGTTATGCATTTGTCCGTTGTCAGCCTGACCGCTATTATTCTGCCTTTATACTATAGTTGATGTTGGCTCCGGCTTCTTTTAATTTATTATTATTAATATTTATTTATATCCTTATCCATACATATATACATACATATACATACATACACACACACACATACATATATATATATATATATATATATTCCGGTTCTTTATTTGGTTAGCTATTTTTATTTTACTAGTATGTGCATATACTCACACATATATACATATATTCACGCACGTACACCTATACATACATATACACATTCCTATATACTTATATAGATACACACACTTATACACACATAGACACATTTATGTACGTACATACACTTTGGTACAACGGTCTTTATATACACACATATTTCCACCTTTATCTATATAGTCATAGCATGTCTATATATCTACAATACCAACACACCTTCTATATACATATCTACATATATATTCACACACCTACACTCACCCACATATCTACATACCTATGTACATATACACTCACCTATCTATTTCTATATCTATATCTATGCATACCCATACACCATAGAAATATTTGCATACTTATACATACGCATCCTTGGGTTGGTTTGGTTTCTATGAACATATTTTGTACTTGATTATTATTATTATACCACATTTATATAGCACCCTTTTCATATCAGATACGATCAAAGGTGCTTTACAATAAGAGTCTGCAAGTAAAAACAGTAAAACATGCAATAAATCAATAGTATAACTTAAATTAATGAAAAAATGTATCCTGACTAAGTGAGGTTAAAAAATAAAAAAAAATTTAAAATTGTAAGGGTCGCATACCAGGCCCACCCTCGTCTGCCAGAGGCCCCTGTCCCCAGAAGAGGGAAAGCGTGGGTGGACTTCAAAGCAAGAACTAAAAGGCATACGCCATAAGACTAAGATATGCAGTTAAAGAATATGTATACCAGATATGTATGTTAAAAGATTTACGGTTTGTTTGTTAAGGCAATATAAATAAGCACAAGATAAGACTACTTCAAAACATTCTTGAATTGGGTGCTATTTGTGTTATTTTATGTTATGTTATATTTCTGGTTATACGCCTGCCTCAGCACCAATCCGGGCTATATCGCCGGCGGGCAGTTTAACTAACAACACCCCACCCGGGCAGGCTCCAGCGGCCAATCAGCACCCGGGCGCACCCACCCTCGCAAGAAACCGTCATTTTTTTTATATAAATGAGACACGGTCTGAGTGGGGCCCGAACCCGCGGTCATCAGCGATGATAGGTTACAGCGGTATACAAGTCCGCGACCTTAACGTTTCAGTAGCTCCGTGTCTGCGTTCGTCCTAGCCAAGCAGTGAAGGAATTTGATCGTGTGTGTGTGTGTGTGTGCGTGTGCGTGCGTGCGTGCGTGCGTGCGTGCGTGCGTGCGTGCGTGCGTGCGTGCGTGCGTGCGTGCGTGCGTGCGTGCGTGCGTGCGTGCGTGCGTGCGTGCGTGCGTGCGTGCGTGCGTGCGTGCGTGCGTGCGTGCGTGCGTGCGTGCGTGCGTGCGTGCGTGCGTGCGTGCGTGCGTGCGTGCGTGCGTGCGTGCCGTGCGTGCGTGCGTGCGTGCGTGCGTGCGTGCGTGTTTTGTTGTTGTTGTTTTTTTACGTGTGTTTATCATCGCTACCGGTTGCCCCTATGTGCGGCGCCTCCTGGAGAGAATAATCATTTTAGAACTAGTTTCTAATAATTACATGAGTAAACAATGTATCGTTATGCTATGTGCTACCTAAACATGTTATTTCGATAATATTCTTGTTAAACTGAGCGTTCTGGCAAGGTAGTTAAGTTCCTTAGTTGTTAAAAATTACCAGGTTTTCTATCTGGTGGTTGCGGATGGAGGGGACGTGTGCGGATGGAGTGGGGTATAAGCTTTCGTTCGTATTGGTTTAATTGCTATTCATTGTTTCGCCCCCCCCCCCCATCCCAAGCTTTTCTCTTCGTTGCTTGCACTCTTTAATCCTCTCGTTATTTACTGGATTCTTCTACCTGTCGCTTTTTGAAGTGGTTTGTATAAGAGGGTAATCATTTAATCACCGGGTTACTGAGATAATAAAATACTTCCCTTTCTGCCTGAATTAGTATCCCTCCATGTGGCGCGAACAACATCTATGAAATGACCATATCATTGCGCCGCGTGGCGTTTCAGTATTCGTTGAGTTTCCAGTCGACATGAGATTAATGATGTGTATTTAATATCATTAGTATTGCTGTATCTTTGGGGATTTGATGCTTTGTTTATTTTTCAGGCATTTTTGTTTATTTGTTATTTGTTTTATTCTCAAATACATCTTCTTTTAATTGTCCTTATTGTGGTATTTATATAGCTTGTGGGTTAGCGTCACGCAGCGGCCACTGATCTTTCTGCTACGATTTCCTTTGTACCCACACTGGATAGGATAATTGTGTGAGTAATTGTATTTGTGTTTTACTTTTATTTATTGTCGCTCTCGGTTGTCCATATGAGCGACGCCGCCTGAAGAGATAAATTATTTTAGATTTTTGGGGGATAGTGCAATGATACGGATATAGACCCATTTCCCTCTGATTCCCTTTCGTGCACTGTGTACAGCACCGGCACGAGACCCCGGTCCCAATTCCAATCTGGAAGGCTGTCACCTCCACCAGGGCCAGTCGGGGGATCGAATCTTCGATTCCTGGCTCCCCATCACAGCATCTTACCATTGGACTACAGATCTGTCTGGGGAATTGTACTTGTATGATTTGCTTGGTTGTATCCCTTATCACGAGATCGTAGGCCTATATTTGTATTCTTTCGTAGGGGTGTTTTTACTTGTCACTATATTTCAGTTCCCGCACTTATAGCTATTTTCGTTATATTTGTTTAATTATTGGTTGTGATGATTCCGTCTGTTTTTCTTGTTACTATAGTTTTGCCTTTAGATTTGTGTCTTTGATGAAGGTAAACACTATTGTTCTGATTGATTCTGCTAGTTCTTTGGGAGGATCTAGTAGTGTTTGTTTATTTATGTTGACTATCCCTAATCTGAGTATGTCCGCCTCCATTTGTCTTTGTTCTACTTGATATTGAGTACATCTGAAGAATGTATGCTCAAACGCTTCCTGTTCGTCGCATATTAAACAGTTAGTTTCTGGTTTCACCTTGTCCTCGGTGGCTAGCCTTGAGGCTGATAGTTTTAGACGAGTGTATATTTTATCATAGGTAGGGTTTGCGTGATAGGTTAATATTTTGGTGGGGGGTTTTGTGTTAATTTTAGTTGAGTTCTTAGATATATATTGTTTCCATTGGTTGTGAAATTTTAACTTAATTTTGTGTTTTATTAATGAGTTGACTTCTGGTACACTTAGTTTTAGTGGGAGTATTGTTCCTGTTTGACTTCCGGTTTTGGCGCAGCTGTCTGCTTGTTCATTTCCTTCTATTCCTATATGACTGGGGACCCACACAAATTGTATAACTATTTTATTTTGTATCATTTCACTTGTTGTCTTTAGAATAAGATTCAAGAGATCTGGGCGGGATTTGGAGTGCCCTGATTGAATAGATTGTAGGGAGCTTAGACTGTCTGTGAAAATGGCTGCTTGTGGCATCTGTTTTTTTATTATGTATTTTAATGCATATTGAATTGCTAGCATCTCGCATGTATATATCGAGGCATGGTCATTTAATTTTATTGGTATTTTATTGATTATTGTATTTTTTAAGTCGTAGGCGACCACCCCCGCTCCTGTTATCATTTTATCCGCATCTTTGCTCCCGTCGGTGTATATGTTGTAGTACTCATGGTATTTGGTATGTATGTGTTTATTGGCGATGGTAAGCTTGTTTTTGTTGGTTGTTATGCCAGAGGTTAGTTCAGTTAATTCTATATCCGGTTTAATTATTGATATGTTTGTCAGGTTTGAGTATGTGGGTTTCAGTATTTGTATACCATTGAGTTCAAATTCTAGTACTAATTTTTCAATTTTTTGTGTATAAGGTAATGTATGAGTTATTCGTTTGTGAAGTTTATGTACGTATATTGGGTCTTCGAAGATTTGGTTATTGATTGGCAGTTTATTTCCTAATCGGTTACTTCTTGCCCAATATTTTAACATACTTTGTTCTATTTGTAGTTTTAGTGGTAACTCATTAGTCTCAATTAGCATTGGGATTGTCTTCGTGTAATGAGGGCATCCTATGATAGTTCTGATGCATTTGTTTTGAGTTCTTTGTAATTTGATTAGTTGTTGTTCTGTTGCCGATGCATATATAATATTTCCATAATTTATTTTACTTAATATAAGAGCTTTGTATATTTTCATGAGTGATTTCTTATCTGTTCCCCAGTCTTTTCCTGTAATACATCTAACGATTTGTAGGTCCTTGTTGCATCGTTTGATGAGGTCTGCTATGTGGCATTTCCATGTTAGTTTTTTATCGAAGTTTAGGCCAAGGAATTTAGCTGTTGAGTTATAATTGAGAGTTTGGTTGCCTAACTTTAATTTGGGGAAGTTAGGGTTATTTTCTGGTGCTTTAATTATGGCTCTGTGGATAATAAGCACTTGTGTTTTATCTGGGTTAATCTTAAATCCCCATTTTTTGCTCCATTGTTCAGTAACATTTAGAGCTTCTTGGGCTTTTTTAACAGCCAACTGGGGGTTTTTGGAGCTTACCCATGTCGCAGAGTGGTCGACGAATTGAGATAATTCTGCCTTGTGGGATGGATTCTTCTTGTTATGTTTATTTATAGCATCCCTAAGTGTATTCATCATTAGACTGAAAATTATGGGTGAGAGTACACTTCCTTGCGGGCATCCATTTTCTGTTATTAATGGTTCCAATATTTGCCCACTCTTCTTAACCTTTATTATTCGTGTTTCCAAGAATGTCTTAATCCATTTTAATAGTCTACCTTTTATCCCTATACTCAGCATATATACCAAGGCTCCTCCATTCCATAGTTTATCAAATGCATTGCTAAGGTCAAGAAAAATGGCAATTAATTACTGATTTCCCAGCATGGCTCGTTTGCCATCTGACTCTAGTCTGAGTAGATTATCTTCACAAGAGTGATTCGCCCTACATCCTGATTGATAGTTTGAGATGAGGTGATTTTGTTCTAGGTAGTTGCATAATCGAGGTTTGATCATTTTTTGCATTAGTTTTGTGAATGTAGAGGTTAGCGATATTGGCCGGTATGATGCAGGATTTTGTCTGTCTTTATTGGGTTTGAGTATGGGTATGATTACCGCCTCACTCCAATTGTCCGGGGTTTCACCATGTTCCCATGACTGGTTGTAGAGGTGGAGCAATGTGTGTTGGCTGATTCTGGGAGGCTTTTTAATATGGTATAGTGAATATTATCTTCTCCTGGTGCACCACTTTTACACTGCTTTAGTGCCATATTTAGGTCAAATAGATTGAAGTCTGCATATTATTCTTCTTTATTTGTTGTTGATTGTTTGGATATTAGTGAGTAGCATATTCGTTCGACGCTTGCTTTTGTTTGTACGAATTCTTGTGAGTAACCTGTGTTACTGCTTACATTTTGGTAATGCTCGCCTAATACCTGTGCTTGTTCTGTGGGATTAGTTATGACTTTATCGTTAGTTTTTAGGATTGTAGTATTGCTGGGAGAACTTCCCTTTACTCTTTTTAGAAAGTTCCATAACTCGGTGGCTGTTGTTTTGTATGTTATTCCCGAGCAGAAGTTTTGCCATGAATTGTTTTTTGTTTCTGCTATTATTGGTTCTGGCCTCGCCCATTTTTCTGAGTTATAATTTGATCGATTTCTTTTAAATCTTTGTCTGCATATTTCTCTATGCTTTACTGCATCATCGCATTCTTGGTTCCACAAATTATTCATTGTTTTAGTGGTTGAGATATACTTGGGTTTTGATTTTGGTATTGTTTCACTTAGTATTTTGTTTAGTTTTTCCGTGAATGGTGAGAAGTTATTGTTGATAGTATTCTCAGTTGTATTATAACTGAGTTCGTGCTGACACATGCTCTGGAAATCTCTCCATTGTTGATTTGATGTTTTCTTGTATTTCCATTTGGCTTCTATTTTAATTCCTT
The DNA here is from genome assembly GCA_014843695.1 of Archivesica marissinica. NCBI lineage: Eukaryota > Metazoa > Mollusca > Bivalvia > Venerida > Vesicomyidae > Archivesica > Archivesica marissinica. Next base: position 16,961,187 of record CM026387.1, read on the forward strand.
CTTTGTGTATAGGTATATTTATCAGGGCCAGTAGAGGTAAGTGGTCACTCCCTAGGGTGTCATTGATTACTGCGAATTGCGTTTTGTGGTGTAGGTGTGCTGATATTAGCATGAGATCTATAGCTGAATCTTTATATGTTTGTGTATCCGATATGTGTGTGATTTCGCCTTGATTAAGATAATTAAGATTTTTGTCTTCTAGTAATTGTAATAAGTGTTCTGCTTGTGCGTCATGCCTGTAATCTCCTTCTGGGTTCCAGCATACATGTTTGAGATTAAAGTCCCCTGCTATTAGTGTATTGTATGAGATGTCAGAGAAGATTTTATTGTATTCCATTTTGGTGTTTAGTTTATTCTCTTTTGCATAATAATTATATATAGTAATATTTTCTTCTCTTCCCATTACAGTTATTGCCATTGTTTCGATTTCTGATGTGAATATTAATGTTTTTTCTATGAATGGGAGTCCGTGTCTCACACATATTGCCAAGCCTCCACGGGTTTTACTTCCATCGCCTTTGTATTTGATAGCCGGTTTTTGGTAGCCTTTAAGATTAAATATCTTTTGTCCGACTTTTAGTTTCGTTTCTTGTAGGCAAATGATGTCTATTGGTTCCTTTGTTTGATCGAGATATGCTTGTAATTGGTTGCATTTGGTATTCCCCCCCCCTCTCATTCCTCTAATGTTCCATGACAGTATGCCAATTAGTGGTTTATTTTTATCTTGGTTAGCCATTGTTTTTTGCCGATATTATGGTGGTTATATATTATCCGTGTAGGTATATATTTTTAGCTGTGTGATATCGTCTGTATCGGAATTATTTACTTCTATTACTTATTAATATATTTCAGTCAATATTTCATAGTCATCTATAATATTATGCTTCATACTGTATCAATATGCATCTAATGTGTCGTGCGTGTATTCATTGTGCGGTTTCTGATGCTATCGCAAATATATTCTGAAATTTATTCTTTATTAGTAAAATAGTATATATTTAGTATTGCGTGGTAGTATTAGTTCTAGCTATAGTGTACTATACGTTGGGTCCAAGAGCTTAATTCGTAGATATTCTCTTATTATTGTAACATAATGTATTTACTTATTTATTTATTTAAGTTTAATTTTTTTTTTTTAAATTTAATTGTTGTTTTTTCAGTTTTTAGTATAATTCCACTTTCGTCTCTGTTTTTTGTATAATATATATGCTATAAATAACATTGGTTAGTATAGAAGTACATGCAATTGTTCTTGGGATTACATCTTAATATGTATGAGTCCAAGAGCGTTTGTAAGGGTTATTTCTCATGCAATACTTATATTGATTGTTCATGCATTATCTAGTATACTTATTTCAACAATTTTAATAAATATATGTATTCATGCATCTTCTAGTCTATCGTTTACTTGCCATCTGTATGGGAACTGGTTGTATTTATTCCGTATCTTTGATATATCTGTAGTTTGCTTGTTAGCTATAGTCCGTGGTTTGGGATTATCTGAGATTTTATTAACACGATAATGTCCGGTTATTAATTTGCTAAGATAATTTCCTATAAACTTAATATTTATTTAAAATTATTTAAACACTTTAATTTGGGTTTTCATTAATCCAATGCTCCTAAGTGAGTACCCAAGATATCTAAACAATTTATCACTGAGATTATTAACACGTCTTATCGCTATGAGTGCTGGAGTGGAAAGTGAATTTTCAATTTTTTGCAGGGTCTATCTTTTTTTTTTTTTACGTTTATTTATCGTCGCTACCGGTTGCCCATATGAGCGACGCCTCCTGAAGAGATTAGTTATTTTAGATTTTGGAGGATAGTGCATGATACAGACAGAGACCCATTCCAGAATCTCCTCTGGTTCTTTTACGTGCACGATGTAAAGCACCGACACGAGACCTCGGTTTAACGTCCCATCTGAAAGACTGTTAATTTTATTAGGGTCAGACGGGGGATCGAACCTGCGATCCCTGGATTACCAGTCCAGCGTGTTATCCACTGGACTACAGATCCGTCTGTGCAGGGTCTATCATCATTTTTCATTTCTTAGATAGCAAAATTAACTACTATAACAGACATAACGGCGCCAAACATCTGTGATGTTATATAATATTATTACATGTTTATCTGTCATCAAGAAAGCGGCGATTATCTTATATAACTGACCACCTGCACTCGGTGGTGTCAAAATATATTTTGCTCCCGCGCAAACAGAGAACTGTTAATTTAGGCGCGAAAATAATAGCAGAGGATTATACATAATACATAATAATCATAATCTTACATGGTTAACAATGTGTCATATATATAAATAAATAAATGTATTTATATAATACATTTCTATTTATATATGACAATAATTTATTCGTGCAAATATATTGTTTGTTTTTTCTATCTTTTGCACAACGTGAGGGACGAAAGGTCGCTGGTGATTTGAGACTTGCACCGATGTGTACCCATCACGCATTAAAGTTTGAATAGAGTCAATGTTGATGAAAGAAGCTGTACATTACAGACGGATCGGTAGTCCAGTGGTAACACGCTGGACTGGTAATCCAGGGGTCGCAGGTTCGATCCCCGTCTGACCATAATAAAATTAACAGTCTTTCAGAATATTAACAACCGCAGCAACGAGGACGACGATGGAAACCACAACTAACAACAACCAACTACAATTAGGGGTCGCATGTTCGATCCCCCGTCTGACCCTAATAAAATTAACAGTCTTTCATATGGGACTTTAAAACGAGGTCTTGTGTCGGTGCTTTACATCGTGCACGTAAAAGAACCAGAGGAGACTCTGGAATGGGTATCTGCCTGTTTCATTGCACTATCCTCCAACATTCTAAAATGACTAATCTCTTCAGGAGGCGTCGCTCATATGGACAACCGGTAGCGACGATAAATAAACGTAACACACAAGCTAGACATTTAATGACAACATTTTGTGAATTTTTATTTCAAATTATAATGGTTTACAGTTACATTTTGCTAATCTTATATTGTTCTCCAGTTGTTATTCGTTGAGAAAGATCCCGGGTACCCATACAAAACGTATTTCAGGCACGGGCGGATACCGAGATTCGAACATACAATGATGATGGGCACCTGAACTATTTCTGGAAGCCTGGCTGGTTTTCTCTAAGCATATGATCAGTATGTGACTCCAAGAAAGTACAGTTGGTCTATGAACCGCTGAGCGCGATACGAGTAACACATCGTTCTTTATCAAAGGGAACAATCTGCTTCTTCCATTTAGTAATAGGCTTATCAATGGGACTATCTTAATGTTGTTGTCTTAAGTAATTCGTTCCACAGCTTTCACAGTGTCTGTTTAGTGTCTAGTTAGTGAATGATGGGGACCATATTTTACACACAAAGTGTGGGTGTGAATCCCACTGCATATGTGTTTTCTTTCATGTGATGAAACTGTCGAGTTGGCTTGCGGAAAGTCAGTGGTTCGACATGGTTACTGGTGATTGAATGAAATGCTGCTAGGAGGTGCACCCGGTGTCTTCTAACACCAATAACAGATGGATAGTCGTCATATGACATTAGCTGTCGGTGCAACTTTAAACCCCCAACAAACAAATAGTTAGAACTATTAAAATTATCACCCAAGATCCGCAACTTAATTCTAAGTCTGAAGCTGTTTATCAGTCAGTGTTTACAATTTATCTTTATTACAGCAATGTCCGTCCCTTCAAGTATATTTTCAGGAGAGAGAAACCGTAAGCTGTCACTTGCTTTCCGTCCACTAAGTGTTGTAAATAATAATGTACATGATAGAAAATAAATATGCTTAGACTAAGTATATTTTACTTCAAATGACTACACATATACGAAAAATTGATTTCAATAATGTTTTAACTTAAATTGCCTTATTTCCTAATCATAGTCACATATTAATTTAAAAAACTACTCTTTCCTAAATATTACCTTAGAAATGACTGAAAATCTTGTATATGAAACATCATCTATGTGGGGAAGGACATTACGAGGCTGGACATTACGGGTAACCTTCCTTTTTTTGTTGATATTTTTTTAATTCATACCGAACAAATGAAAATGAACTGTTGCCGTGATGATAGGATGTTTTTGGCATCATACATCATATATTTTGCAGAAGAAATAATGGGGCGATTCATTTTCCTATCACAACTTATTTTAGATTTACTGTAGGATATATATATATTTTCAAACTAAAACTAGATCAGTTTATTATTCCTACATGAACTAAAACATGGGATATAACCGTATTATAAATCATTACAAAGCATAAATGTTTTACCACGAAAACGTATTCAGTCATGATACAACTTCAAATTAAGGGCAATGGATTTTTCTAAATGATAAAAAAAGGTTTTACCATCTTTCAATTTTGGAATGTTTTTGACATGCAAATAGTGAAAATATGCAATATTCATAATATGCAAACTAGCTTAATACACTTCATACTGTGCTAAGATTTCGTAATGAACTTTTGCGCACATATACAACATATCAATTACTTTGACCTGCTGTATTTGTTATTCAAATACATTAAATATTGTGGGTGGAATAAGCATGTACAGCTACTGTTCTTGAACTTGCCCATTTACTGTGCACCAGACCAGCCATACGTTTTTAATCTCACAGCCTCTGACCGCACGGCGTGCATACTCTGATATAATAGGGTGTCCGGGATTCCAACAAGTTCTTGTGTCCGTAATATGCACTGTCTGGCCAGTTATAATCACGTCACTGATGATCGTCGTTAAAATAAAACCTAACAAATATAGTCAGTATATTTAAAACGACGCGTTTCATTTGCATAAGTTAGTACCTATTCCCTGTTCCACCACATTCACCTCAGTCACTGTTGTTGGGTTAACCTATTTCCAGTCCGACATCGAATCAGCTGTTGGTGGTTTGCAACTATTGTCTATGGGATTACTGTAATCCATCTGAACAATTAATAAATACATAGTTACACATGTGATTAACAACGACAATGATGTTGGTTGTGATGATGATGATGATGATGACGGCGGCGACAACAACGATGTTGGTTGTGATGCTGACGTTGATGATTGTAATAATGATTGTGGTAATGGCGATGATGATGATGATGACGACGACGATGTTGAATGTAATGGTGATTACAACGACAACGATGATGATGAGTGTGGTGATGACGTTGATGATTGTCATGATGACGACGGCGACGACGACAACGATAATGATGACGATGATAATGATTGTGATGCTGATGTTGGTGATTGTGATAATGATTGTGATGCTGCTTGTGATGATGATGATGGCGATGATGATAATGGCGAAGATGACGTCATCGACGGCGAAGACGATGTCGAATATAATGGTGATGACAATGACGACAACTGATGACAATTGTGGTGATGACGACGGCGACGCCGACAATGATGATTATGAGGATGAAGATGACGATAGCGATGATGAGTGTGATGATGATGAGTGTGATGCTGACGTTGATGATTGTGATAATGATTGTGGTGGTGGTGATGATGATGACGACGATGTTGAATGTAATTGTGATGACAACGATGACGAGTGTGATGATGATGATGATGTTGATGATTGTGATGATGACGACGGCGACGACGACGACAACGATAATGAGGATGATGACAACGATGATGATTGTGATGCTGGCATTGATGATTTTGAAAATGATTGTGGTGATGATGACGATGTTGAATGTAATGGTGATGACAACGACGAGTGTGGTGATGACGCTGATGATTGTGATGATGACAACGGCGACGACCACAACGATGATGATGACGATGTCGATGATGACGTAAACGACGATGTTGAATGTAATGATGATGATGACAACGATGATGTAGACGATTGTGGTGATGAAGTTGATGATTGTGATGATGACGATTATGATGATGATGATGACCACGACAATGATGATGATTGCTATGCTGAAGTTGTTGATGATGAGGATGGTAATCGTGATGGCGATGATGACGACGATGTTGAATGTAATGGTGATGACAACGACAACGATGATGACGATTGCGGTGATGATGTTGATAATTGTGATGACGACGGCAACGACAACGATGTCGATGATGATGGCGATGATAATTGTGATGCTGACATTGATGATTGTAATGATGATTGTGATGATGGTGGTGGTGGTGGTGGTGATGATGATGATGATGATGATGATGACGATGATGCTTGTGTTGATTAATAAAGAGAAACAATTATGTTATTGTAATGATTGTGATTATGATGACGATACCTGTTTTCGCTAGCATGTTCCAGGAACATCACGGACGACGACGCCGATGATGATGATACTGATGACGATGATGCTTGTGTTGATTAATAAAGAGAAACAATTATGTTATTGTAATGATTGTGATTATGATGACGATGATGACGATACCTGTTTTCACTAGCATCTTCCAGGAACATCATTGCCCTGAAAAACAGTATGCTATATAATAACTGCTACATAACAGAACATAATTTTATTACTCAAAACATATGAATGCTACACGAGTTAATAACTGGCAAAACCATCAACCATAAACATATTATTGCAACAAATGACATTGCACGATATCAGTATTGTAAGGGCCATATAATGAATGTAATTGTTTACAATTTATATTGAACTCCAGTTTGTATAGGCCATATCAAGTAAATTGACCTTTTAACTGATTTTCTTTAATGCAGTGAGCAAGGCATGTAACATGACTGTTTGCGGAGCGCATGGTGCATATTTGCCTGCTTGAGGGGGGGGTGGACGGACGGACTAGTATATTGGGTCCATATGCTGGACGGCACTGCCTTGTTCTCGGTGTGATGTTCCGGTGCACTTCTGCGAATGGACCCTTTTTCCGCTGTGAATTATTCGTTCACATTGTTACTGTAATTATTATTATATGTAACCCGTGCCTCCATTCCCAAGATACAAACCTATCCGTGTGTGTGTTATGTGTGAATTGGTTATGGGCCCACGTCTATGCATATTCACTGGTGTCACATTCCCTAGTTAGGGCTCCAGGGTCCGTTCATCAAGGTCGAATTTCGACTTTTATTTCTGAAATTACATAATGATATGGAAGAGCCCATAGGTAGAAAGTAGAACGTATATGTATTGTGTGACTATTGGATCCAGGCTCGCACTCATGCATAGTCAGTGGTATCACATTCCTTATTTAAGGCCAAGTGGGCCGTTGAATAAATATCGGCTATTTGTTTCATATATATTTCAATATTTTTACTGCAAATAGTGGTATTAGAATAGCCCATATTTTGGGAATCCATCCCCAAGGTACAAACTTATCCTTGTATACGTTATGTGTGTATTAGTTGTGGGTCCACATATATGCATAGTCACTGGTGTCACATTCCCTATTTATGCCCCCGGAGCCGTTCATCAAGTTCAAATTTCGACTTTTATTTCTGAAATTACATAGAATATGGAATAGCCCTTATTTTGGGTATCCATCCCCAAGGTAGAAACCTATTGTTGTATGTATTATGTGAGTATTGCTTGTGGGTCCCTGACTATGGGTAGTCACTGGTGTCACATTCCCTATTTAGGGGCCCGGGGGCCATTCATCAAGTTCAAATTTCGACTTTTATTTCTGAAATGATATAGTAATATGGAAGAGCCCATAAATTGGGTATCCAACCCCAAGGTAGAAAGTTAGGCTTATATGTATTGTGTGCCAATTTGATTCGGGCTCATGCCCGTGCATAGCAAGTGGTGTCACATTCCTTATTTAAGGCCCAGTGGGCTGGTGAATAAATGTCGGATGATTGTTTCATATATATTTTTACTGCAAATAGTGGTATTAGAGAAGCCCATATTTTGGGTATCCATCCCCAAGGTAGAAACTTATTGGTGTATGGGTTATGTTTGTATTGGTTGTGGATCACTGCCTAGGGTAGTCACTGGTGTCACATTCCTTATTTAGGGGCCCAGGGATCGTTCATCAAGTTCAAATTTCGACTTTTATTTCTGAAATTACATAGTAATATGGAAGAGCCCTTATTTTGGGTATACATCCCCAAGGTAGAAACTTATTGTTGTATGTATTATGTGTGTATTGATTGTGGGTCCCTGCCTATGGGTAGTCACTGGTGTCACATTCCTTTTTTAAGACCCAGTCATCTGGTGAATAAATGCCGGCTGTTTGTTTCATATATATGTTAATGCAAATAGTGGCATTAGAGAAGCCCATATTTTGGGTATCCATCCTCAATGTATAAACCTCTCGGTGTATATAGTTTGTGTGTATTGCTTGGGGGCCCACGCCTATGCATATTCAGTGGCGTCACATTCCTTATTTAAGGCTCCAGTTGTCATTCATCAATATCGAATTTCGGTTCTATTTCTGAATTAAGATAGTGATATTAAAGAGCCCTTAAATTGGGTATCCAATCCCAATGTAGAAAGTTGGGGTATATGTATTATGTGCATAATGGATATGGGCTCACAACTATCCATAATCAGTGGTGTCACGTTCCTTATGTATGG
>CM026387.1:16970728-16999040 GCA_014843695.1 Archivesica marissinica
TATTACTTGTTTCTCTGTCATCAATAAAGCGGCTATTATCTTACATAACTGACCACCTGCACTCGGTAGTGAAACTTGTTCCCGCGCAAACAGAGAACTGATAATTTAGGCGCGAAAATAATAGCAGACGATATTACATAAAATCATAATCTTACATGGTTAACAATGTGTCATATATATAAATAAATGTATTTATAAAATACATTTCTATTTATATATGACAATATTTATTCGTGCAAATAGATGTTTGTTTTTACTATCTTTTGCACAACATGTCAAAATGTCATTAGTTTCCACAGTATCAGAGCTGTCGGCACAGATCAAAGAAATGTAAGTTACATCAAAGAGAATTAGCTCCATCGCTTCCATTTTTATGACGCATGTGTGAAAACTGCAGGGAGGGAACAATCACATGATATTTTTCACTGAAATTACATTGCCCGTCGGTGAATGACTTTGAAGTTTTTTCCACCTGGCTTCAGCCTATGTCCATATATGGAAATCGATGTAAGGTTAAACTGCTCTCACGTGTTGGGTTCGTTGCTATGGATACGCTATACTAGTGGATAATAGGGACTGTTTCAAGAGGTATGAAGAAAGGGGGCGTTTAAAGGAGTCCCAGATATACTTTGCATATAATTTGTCGCAAATTGCATCGCACTCGGGGACGTTTAAACGGGGGTATACGGTAATTATTGAATTAAGAATTGTCCAGAGCTAGAATCTTTCGCGATTTTTAATTTACCAAGGTGGTCATTTAATACCCAAAGTCGGTGAAAAAATATATATAAAGGGATCAAATTGGCCCAAAAAAATATATAGGTGGCTGACATTTAGAATACGCCGAACCAGCCGATTTTGGCGGACCATTTTTAGGCGATGTTTTGTGACCCACTTATAAGACGGGACCCCGAGTTTGAGCCTTAAATCAGCTGAAAATATACCCGTCTTATAGGCGAGTAAGTACGATTGATGTCAATATGTTAGGTTTGACCACAACTGTCATACGATATGGGACAACTTTTCTTCGAAAGGGGATATGGACAGTGTGGCGTCCGTGGTCCAGTGGTAGAGCGTCGGACTTGGAATCCAACGGTCCCAGGTTCGATACTCGGTCAGGCCACGTATGTAGTGTCATTGAGCAAGGCACCTCACACACGGTGCTTACTTAGTACTGGTTAACCACTTAGGTCGGCTAAGTCTGCCCAGGAAAACATGTCTAGGTCCCCGCAAGGGGTTTAACATTAATGGAACATACATACATACGTTTTGTTTTTCAATTAATTTACCTAGATTCCCGTATCTCTGGCCACTCGAAAGGGCGTGGAAAAAATATGCATTTATATTAATTTACCTGTGCTCTAGAGTCATACAAGTCGTACAGCTGACAACGTCGTGGTTTCCACAGTACATATCTATAATCTTTATATCATGCTTGGCACATCTGTCCGTCGGCACTGTCGGAAGCTCGGAAGTAAGAACTGCCGACTTAAAACTGGATTTATCTAGAAGTTGGTGTCCTTTTAATGGCGGAAATCGTGCGTGCATATCTGTACATGACTGGCAACAATAGCATTGGCACTCCATACAGTACTTTATTGCGTCTCTGTTTTTGTTATCCTCAGCACAAAAGGTACATTTAATATTTACTATTTCATCCGAAAACATTTCACAACCGCCTGTAGCCATTTTATTACTATTCCGTTAAAGATCGACTTCAACTTTCGATTTCGCTTCAAAATAACTCCCAGCAATAGAGGCTTCCTACGCTTCCTTACACAGGCTATAAATCGGAAAGACGGTTTGGCAGTGCGCACCGTTTTGACCTACTTTCGCCAAAACGAGACTTAACAGGTCAAGAAACTGTACTAGATAACCCGAAAGGCCAAAAACTGCTATTGCATTTCCATAGGTCACAATTACTATCTTCCTCTAATGTCGAACTCCTCGGGGATGTAGACATTACGATACGCGGTGCCATTATATGTCACATTTGGGGTGTTTACATGACAACCATGCATTGTACCACATAATTCGAGACACATTACATTTAATACATCAGAATATAGTAATGTATATATTGTTAGTGGACATGTTGCCCATATATCTATTGTAGGAAGCATCGACGTCCGGTTATGTTGCATATACAGTTAGCAGCTTAGACCACAGTCTATGTTGCCCATATATCTACTGTAGGAGGCATAGACGTCCGGTTATGTTGCCCATATATCTTCTGTAGGAAGCATAGACGTCCGGTTATGTTGCCCATATATCTACTGTAGGAAGCATAGACGTCCGGTTATGTTGCATACACAGTTAGCAGCTTCGACCACATTCTATGTTGCCTATATATCTACCGTAGAAGGCATAGACGTCCGGTTATGTTGTCCATATATCTACTGTAAGAAGCATAGACGTCCGGTTATGTTGCCCATATATCTTCTGTAGGAAGCATTGACGTCCGGTTATGTTGCATATACAGTTATCAGCTTAGACCACAGTCTATGTTGCCTATATATCTACTGTAGGAAGCATCGACGTCCGGTTATGTTGCCCATATATCTACTGTAGGAAGCATAGACGTCCGGTTATGTTGCCCATATATCTACTGTAGGAAGCATAGACGTCCGGTTATGTTGCCCATATATCTACTGTAGGAAGCATAGACGTCCGGTTATGTTGCCCATATATCTACTGTAGGAAGCATAGACGTCCGGTTATGTTGCCCATATATCCACTGTAGGAAGCATAGACGTCCGGTTATGTTGCCCATATATCTACTGTAGGAAGCATAGACACCCGGTTATGTTGCCCATATATCTACTGTAGGAAGCATAGACGTCCGGTTATGTTGCATATACAGTTAGCAGCTTAGACCACATTCTATGTTGTCCATATATCTACTGTAGGAAGCATAGACGCCCGGTTATGTTGCATATACAGTTAGCAGCTTAGACCACATTCTATGTTGTCCATATATCTACTGTAGGAAGCATAGACGCCCGGTTATGTTGCATATACAGTTAGCAGCTTAGACCACATTCTATGTTGCCTATATATCTACGGTAGGAAGCATAGACGCCTTGTTATGTTGCATATACAGATAGCAGCTTAGACCACATGCTATGTTGCCCATATATCTACTGTAGGAAGCATAGACGCTCGGTTATGTTGCCTATACAGTTAGCAGCTTCGACCACAGTCTATGTTGCCCATATATCTACTGTAGGAAGCATAGACGCCCGGTTATGTTGCATATACAGTTAGCAGCTTAGACCACAGTCTATGTTGCCCATATATCTACTGTAGTAAGCATAGACGCCCGGATATGTTGCCTATATATCTACTGTAGGAAGCATAGACGCCCGGTTATGTTGCCTATACAGTTAGCAGCTTAGACCACATTATATGTTGCCCATATATCTACTGTAGGAAGCATAGACGCCTGGTTATGTTTCCTACACAGTCAGCAGTTCACACTCCCAGGACATGCTGCCTACAGTTAGCAGTTTAGATTCCCAGGATACAGTACTATTTTGTCTGCAGTGTTAAGTACATAAATAAGTTGTTCTTACAAATAGTTTTATTAATATTCAATCTCGTGGTTATGCATAAGCTACATCACGGTGATACATTATTGAAACTAAATACTTACATACATGTACAGTACACAGGTTGAATATATCCACTCTAATACGCAAGGGAGTTTCATATTAATGCAAGTAAGATAACATAGCAATTAAATGCCTAAGTGGTCGAGTGCGTACGTAAATAATTTTATTTAAAGTCGCCACCGCATAAATGCACTTGGGCGAGTGTTCAAGGACTCTTACTTGTATACCACTGTAACCTATCATCACTGATGGGTTACGTGTTCAAGGATTCGTCAGGGGAGGTAACTAGAGCCAGAGTGGGGCTACCAATAAACATGCAATAACATAAGTTAATGGTCCCCATTTTATACTGACGTCAAAAAGAAGTCAGGGGTGGTAACTAGAGCCAGAGTGGGGCTACCAATAAACATGAAATAACATAAGTTAATGGTCCCCATTTTATACTGACGTCAAAAAGAAGTCAGGGGAGGTAACTAGAGCCAGTGGGTCTACCAATAAGCATACAATAACATAAGTTAATGGTCCTCATTCTATACTGACGTCAAAACGAAGTCAGGGGAGGTAACTAGAGCCAGAGTGGGGCCACCAATAAACATGCAATAACATAAGTTAATGGGCCGGGCCTCATTCTGTACCGACATCAAAACGAAGTCAGGGGAAGTAACTAGTGCCAGAGTGGGGCTACCAATAAACATAGAATAGCATAAGTTAATGGGCCTCATTCTATACTGACGTCAAAAAGTTGTCAGGGGAGGTAACTAGAGCCAGAGTGGGGCTAGGAATAAACATACAATAACATACGTTAATGGTCCTCATTCTGTACCCACGTCGAAAAGAAGTCAGGGGAGGTAACTAGAGCCAGAGTGGGGCTACCAATAAACATGCAATAACATAAGTTAATGGGCCCCATTCTGTACCGACGTCAAAAAGAAGTCAGGGGAGGTAACTAGAGCCAGAGTGGGGCTACCAATAAACATACAATAGCATAAGTTAATGGGCCTCATTCTATACTGACGTCAAAAAGAAGTCAGGGGAGGTAACTAGAGTCAGAGTGGGGCTTCCAATAAACATACAATAACATAAGTTAATGGGCCTCATTCTATACTGACGTCAAAAAGAGGTCAGGGGAGGTAACTAAAGCCAGAGAGGGGCTACCAATAAACATTCATTACATAAGTTAATGGGCCTCAGTCTATGACGTCAAAAAGAAGTCAGGGGAGGTAACTAGAGCCGACGTGGAAGTCGTAATAGCGCAGTGGATGCGCGTTCGCTTCAGGTGCGAAAGGTCCGGAGTTCGAGCCCCCTCTGGAGCCGCTACGATTGTGCCCTTAGGCAAGGCATTTAAATTCCACGTTGCCTCCTCTCTCCCTCGTGGCGCTGGATTCCATCAGGAATGAGGTCTCGCGAGTGATTAATATAAGTTATAAGAACTTGTTTCGCAATCGAGCTAAAATATATTTGTATAAACTATAAATTAACTCGAGCCAGAGTGGGGCTAACAATAAACATACAGCAACATACGTTAATGGTCCTCATTCTATGACGTCAAAAAGAAGTCAGGGTAGGTAACTAGAGCCAGTGTGGGGCTACCAATAAACATAGAATAGCATAAGTTAATGGTCCTCATTCTATACTGACGTCAAAAAGAAGTCAGGGGAGGTAACTAGAGCCAGAGTGGGGCTACCAATAAACATACAACAATATAAGTTAATGGGCCTCATTCTATGACGTCAAAAAGAAGTCAGGGGAGGTAACTAGAGCCAGTGGGGCTACCAATAAACATACAATAACATAAGTTAATGGTCCTCATACTATACTGACGTCATGAAGAAATCAGGGGAGGTAACTAGAGCCAGAGTGGGGCTATCAATAAACATGCAATAACATAAGTTAATGGTCCTCATTCTGTACCGACGTCGAAAAGAAGTCAGGGGAGGTAACTAGAGCCAGAGTGGGGCTACCAATAAACATACAATAGCATAAGTTAATGGTCCTCATTCTGTATCGACGCCAAAAAGAAGTCAGGGGAGGTAACTAGAGCCAGAGTGGGGCTACCAATAAACATACAATAGAATAAGTTAATGGTCCTCATTCTGTATCGACGCCAAAAAGAAGTCAGGGGAGGTAACTAGAGCCAGTGGGGCTACCAATAAACATCCAATAACATAAGTTAATGGTCCTCATACTATACTGCCGTCAAAAAGAAGTCAGGGGAGGTAACTAGAGCCAGACTGGAGCTACCAATAAACATGTAATAACATAAGTTAATGGGCCCCATTCTGTACAGACGTAAAAAAAGAAGTCAGGGGAGGTAACTAGAGCCAGAGTGGGGCTATCAATAAACATGCAATAACATAAATTAATGGTCCTCATTCTGTACCGACGTCGAAAAGAAGTCAGGGGAGGTAACTAGAGCCAGAGTGGGGCTACCAATAAACATACAATAGCATAAGTTAATGGTCCTCATTCTGTATCGACGCCAAAAAGAAGTCAGGGGAGGTAACTAGAGCCAGAGTGGGGCTACCAATAAACATACAATAGCATAAGTTAATGGTCCTCATTCTGTATCGACGCCAAAAAGAAGTCAGGGGAGGTAATTAGAGCCAGAGTGAGGCTACCAATAAACATGCAATAACATAAGTTAATGGGGTTAATTCTTTGACGTCAAATAGAAATTAGGGGAGGGAACTAGAGCCAGAGTTGGTCTACCAATAAACATACAATAACATAAGTTAATGGTCCTCATTCTATACTGACGTCAAAAAGAAGTCAGGGGAGGTAACTAGAGCCAGAGTGGGGCTACCAATAAACATACAATAACATAAGTTAATGGTCCTCATTCTATACTGACGTCAAAAAGAAGTCAGGGGAGGTAACTAGAGCCAGAGTGGGGCTACCAATAAACATACAATAACATACGTTAATGGGCCTCATTCTCTACTGACGTCAAAAAGAAGTCAGGGGAGGTAACTAGAGCCGACGTGGAAGTCGTAATAGCGCAGTGGATGCGTGTTCGCTTCAGGTGCGAAATGTCCGCAGTTCGAGCCCCGCTGGAGTCGTTACGAGTGTGCCCTTAGGCAAGGCATTTAAATTCCACGTTGCCCCTTCTCTCTCCCTCGTGGCGATGGAATCTATCAGGAATGAGGTCTCGAGAGTGATTAATATAAGTTATAAGAACTTGTTTCGCAATCGAGCTAAAATTAATTTGTATAAACTATAAACTAACTCGAGCCAGAGTGGGATTAACAATAAACATACAACAACATAAGTTAATAGGCCTCATTCTATGACGTCAAAAAGAAGTCAGGGGAGGTAACTAGAGCCAGAGTGGGGCTACCAATAAACATACAATAACATAAGTTAATGGTCCTCATTCTGAACTGACGTCAAAAAGAAGTCAGGGGAGGTAACTAGAGCCAGAGTGGGGCTACCAATAAACATACAATAACATAAGTTAATGGTCCTCATTCTGTACTGACGTCAAAAAGAAGTCAGGGGAGGTAACTAGAGCCAGAGTGGGGCTACAAATAAACATGCAATAACATAAGTTAATGGTCCTCATTCTGTACCGACGTCGAAAAGAAGTCAGGGGAGGTAACTAGAGCCAGAGTGGGGCTACCAATAAACATGCAATAACATAAGTTAATGGGCGACATTCTGTACCGACGTCAAAAAGAAGTCAGGGGAGGTAACTCGAGCCAGAGTGGGGTTAACAATAAACATACAACAACATAAGTTAATAGGCCTCATTCTATGACGTCAAAAAGAAGTCAGGGGATGTAACTAGAGCCAGAGTGGGGCTACCAATAAACATACAATAACATAAGTTAATGGTCCTCATTCTATGACGTCAAAAAGAAGTCAGGGGAGGTAACTAGAGCCAGAGTGGGGCTACCAATAAACATACAATAACATAAGTTAATGGTCCTCATTCTATACTGACGTCAAAAAGAAGTCAGGGGAGGTAACTAGAGCCAGAGTGGGGCTACCAATAAACATGCAATAACATAAGTTAATGGTCGTCATTCTGTACCGACGTCAAAAAGAAGTCAGGGGAGGTAACTAGAGCCAGAGTGGGGCTACCAATAAACATGCAATAACATAAGTTAATGGGCGTCATTCTGTACCGACGTCAAAAAGAAGTCAGGGGAGGTAACTAGAGCCAGAGTGGGACTACCAATAAACATACAATAACATAAGTTAATGGGGTTAATTCTAAGTCAGGGGAGGGAACTAGAGACAGAGTGGGTCTACCAATAAACATACAATAACATAAGTTAATGGTCATCATTCTATACTGACGTCAAAAAGAAGTCAGGGGAGGTAACTAGAGCCAGAGTGGGGCTACCAATAAACATGCAATAACATAAGTTAATGGGCCTCATTCTGTACCGACGTCAACAAGAGGTCAAGGGATGTAACTAGAGCCAGAGTGAGGCTACCAATAAACATGCAATAACATAAGTTAATGGGGTTAATTCTATGACGTCAAATAGAAATCAGGGGAGGGAACTAGAGACAGAGTGGGTCTACCAATAAACATATAATAACATAAGTTATTTTTACCAATAAACATACAATAATATAAGTTAAAGGTCATCATTCTATACTGACGTCAAAAAGAAGTCAGGGGAGGGAACTAGAGCCAGAGTTGGTCTACCAATAAACATACAATAACATAAGTTAATGGTCCTCATTCTATACTGACGTCAAAAAGAAGTCAGGGGAGGTAACTAGAGCCAGAGTGGGGCTACCAATAAACATACAATAACATAAGTTAATGGTCCTCATTCTATACTGACGTCAAAAAGAAGTCAGGGGAGGTAACTAGAGCCAGAGTGGGGCTACCAATAAACATACAATAACATAAGTTAATGGGCCTCATTCTCTACTGACGTCAAAAAGAAGTCAGGGGAGGTAACTAGAGCCGACGTGGAAGTCGTAATAGCGCAGTGGATGCGTGTTCGCTTCAGGTGCGAAATGTCCGCAGTTCGAGCCCCGCTGGAGTCGTTACGAGTGTGCCCTTAGGCAAGGCATTTAAATTCCACGTTGCCCCTTCTCTCTCCCTCGTGGCGATGGATTCTATCAGGAATGAGGTCTCGAGAGTGATTAATATAAGTTATAAGAACTTGTTTCGCAATCGAGCTAAAATTAATTTGTATAAACTATAAACTAACTCGAGCCAGAGTGGGATTAACAATAAACATACAACAACATAAGTTAATAGGCCTCATTCTATGACGTCAAAAAGAAGTCAGGGGAGGTAACTAGAGCCAGAGTGGGGCTACCAATAAACATACAATAACATAAGTTAATGGTCCTCATTCTGTACTGACGTCAAAAAGAAGTCAGGGGAGGTAACTAGAGCCAGAGTGGGGCTACCAATAAACATACAATAACATAAGTTAATGGTCCTCATTCTGTACTGACGTCAAAAAGAAGTCAGGGGAGGTAACTAGAGCCAGAGTGGGGCTACAAATAAACATGCAATAACATAAGTTAATGGTCCTCATTCTGTACCGACGTCAAAAAGAAGTCAGGGGAGGTAACTAGAGCCAGAGTGGGGCTACCAATAAACATGCAATAACATAAGTTAATGGGCCTCATTCTGTACCGACGTCAAAAAGAAGTCAGGGGAGGTAACTAGAGCCAGAGTGGGGCTACCAATAAACATGCAATAACATAAGTTAATGGGCGACATTCTGTACCGACGTCAAAAAGAAGTCAGGGGAGGTAACTAGAGCCAGAGTGGGGCTACCAATAAACATGCAATAACATAAGTTAATGGGCGACATTCTGTACCGACGTCAAAAAGAAGTCAGGGGAGGTAACTCGAGCCAGAGTGGGGTTAACAATAAACATACAACAACATAAGTTAATAGGCCTCATTCTATGACGTCAAAAAGAAGTCAGGGGATGTAACTAGAGCCAGAGTGGGGCTACCAATAAACATACAATAACATAAGTTAATGGTCCTCATTCTGACGTCAAAAAGAAGTCAGGGGAGGTAACTAGAGCCAGAGTGGGGCTACCAATAAACATACAATAACATAAGTTAATGGGCCTCATTCTAAGTCAGGGGAGGTAACTAGAGCCAGAGTGGGGCTACCAATAAACATGCAATAAATAAGTTAATGGGCCTCATTCTATGACGTCAAAAAGAAGTCAGGGAGGTAACTAGAGCCAGAGTGTGGCTATCAATGAACATACAATAACATAAGTTAATGGTCCTCATACTATACTGACGTCAAAATGGTGTCAGGGGAGGTAACTAGAGCCAGAGTGGGGCTACCAATAAACATGCAATAACATAAGTTAATGGGCGACATTCTGTACCGACGCCAAAAAGAAGTCAGGGGAGGTAACTCGAGCCAGAGTGGGGTTAACAATAAACATACAACAACATAAGTTAATAGGCCTCATTCTATGACGTCAAAAAGAAGTCAGGGGAGGTAACTAGAGCCAGACTGGAGCTACCAATAAACATGCAATAACATAAGTTAATGGGCCTCATTCTGTATCGACGCCAAAAAGAGGTCAGGGGAGGTAACTAGAGACAGAGTGGGGCTACCAATAAACATGCAATAACATAAATTAATGGTCCTCATTCTGTATCGACGTCGAAAAGAAGTCAGGGGAGGTAACTAGAGCCAGAGTGGGGCTACCAATAAACATGCAATAACATAAGTTAATGGGCGACATTCTGTACCGACGTCAAAAAGAAGTCAGGGGAGGTTACTAGAGCCAGAGTGGGGCTACCAATAAACATGCAATAACATAAGTTAATGGGCGACATTCTGTACCGACGTCAAAAAGAAGTCAGGGGAGGTAACTAGAGCCAGATTGGGGCTACCAATAAACATGCAATAACATAAGTTAATGGGCGACATTCTGTACCGACGTCAAAAAGAAGTCAGGGGAGGTAACTCGAGCTAGAGTGGGGTTAACAATAAACATACAACAACATAAGTTAATAGGCCTCATTCTATGACGTCAAAAAGAAGTCAGGGGATGTAACTAGAGCCAGAGTGGGGCTACCAATAAACATACAATAACATAAGTTAATGGTCCTCATTCTATGACGTCAAAAAGAAGTCAGGGGAGGTAACTAGAGCCAGAGTGGGGCTACCAATAAACATACAATAACATAAGTTAATGGGCCTCATTCTAAGTCAGGGGAGGTAACTAGAGCCAGAGTGGGGCTACCAATAAACATGCAATAACATAAGTTAATGGGCCTCATTCTATGACGTCAAAAAGAAGTCAGGGGAGGTAACTAGAGCCAGAGTGTGGCTATCAATGAACATACAATAACATAAGTTAATGGTCCTCATACTATACTGACGTCAAAATGGTGTCAGGGGAGGTAACTAGAGCCAGAGTGGGGCTACCAATAAACATGCAATAACATAAGTTAATGGGCGACATTCTGTACCGACGCCAAACAGAAATCAGGGGAGGGAACTAGAGACAGAGTGGGTCTACCAATAAACATATAATAACATAAGTTATTTTTACCAATAAACATACAATAATATAAGTTAAAGGTCATCATTCTATACTGACGTCAAAAAGAAGTCAGGGGAGGGAACTAGAGCCAGAGTTGGTCTACCAATAAACATACAATAACATAAGTTAATGGTCCTCATTCTATACTGACGTCAAAAAGAAGTCAGGGGAGGTAACTAGAGCCAGAGTGGGGCTACCAATAAACATACAATAACATAAGTTAATGGTCCTCATTCTATACTGACGTCAAAAAGAAGTCAGGGGAGGTAACTAGAGCCAGAGTGGGGCTACCAATAAACATACAATAACATAAGTTAATGGGCCTCATTCTCTACTGACGTCAAAAAGAAGTCAGGGGAGGTAACTAGAGCCGACGTGGAAGTCGTAATAGCGCAGTGGATGCGTGTTCGCTTCAGGTGCGAAATGTCCGCAGTTCGAGCCCCGCTGGAGTCGTTACGAGTGTGCCCTTAGGCAAGGCATTTAAATTCCACGTTGCCCCTTCTCTCTCCCTCGTGGCGATGGATTCTATCAGGAATGAGGTCTCGAGAGTGATTAATATAAGTTATAAGAACTTGTTTCGCAATCGAGCTAAAATTAATTTGTATAAACTATAAACTAACTCGAGCCAGAGTGGGATTAACAATAAACATACAACAACATAAGTTAATAGGCCTCATTCTATGACGTCAAAAAGAAGTCAGGGGAGGTAACTAGAGCCAGAGTGGGGCTACCAATAAACATACAATAACATAAGTTAATGGTCCTCATTCTGTACTGACGTCAAAAAGAAGTCAGAGGAGGTAACTAGAGCCAGAGTGGGGCTACCAATAAACATACAATAACATAAGTTAATGGTCCTCATTCTGTACTGACGTCAAAAAGAAGTCAGGGGAGGTAAATAGAGCCAGAGTGGGGCTACAAATAAACATGCAATAACATAAGTTAATGGTCCTCATTCTGTACCGACGTCGAAAAGAAGTCAGGGGAGGTAACTAGAGCCAGAGTGGGGCTACCAATAAACATGCAATAACATAAGTTAATGGGCGACATTCTGTACCGACGTCAAAAAGAAGTCAGGGGAGGTAACTAGAGCCAGAGTGGGGCTACCATTAAACATGCAATAACATAAGTTAATGGGCGACATTCTGTACCGACGTCAAAAAGAAGTCAGGGGAGGTAACTAGAGCCAGATTGGGGCTACCAATAAACATGCAATAACATAAGTTAATGGGCGACATTCTGTACCGACGTCAAAAAGAAGTCAGGGGAGGTAACTCGAGCCAGAGTGGGGTTAACAATAAACATACAACAACATAAGTTAATAGGCCTCATTCTATGACGTCAAAAAGAAGTCAGGGGATGTAACTAGAGCCAGAGTGGGGCTACCAATAAACATACAATAACATAAGTTAATGGTCCTCATTCTATGACGTCAAAAAGAAGTCAGGGGAGGTAACTAGAGCCAGAGTGGGGCTACCAATAAACATACAATAACATAAGTTAATGGGCCTCATTCTAAGTCAGGGGAGGTAACTAGAGCCAGAGTGGGGCTACCAATAAACATGCAATAACATAAGTTAATGGGCCTCATTCTATGACGTCAAAAAGAAGTCAGGGGAGGTAACTAGAGCCAGAGTGTGGCTATCAATGAACATACAATAACATAAGTTAATGGTCCTCATACTATACTGACGTCAAAATGGTGTCAGGGGAGGTAACTAGAGCCAGAGTGGGGCTACCAATAAACATGCAATAACATAAGTTAATGGGCGACATTCTGTACCGACGCCAAAAAGAAGTCAGGGGAGGTAACTCGAGCCAGAGTGGGGTTAACAATAAACATACAACAACATAAGTTAATAGGCCTCATTCTATGACGTCAAAAAGAAGTCAGGGGAGGTAACTAGAGCCAGACTGGAGCTACCAATAAACATGCAATAACATAAGTTAATGGGCCTCATTCTGTATCGACGCCAAAAAGAGGTCAGGGGAGGTAACTAGAGACAGAGTGGGGCTACCAATAAACATGCAATAACATAAATTAATGGTCCTCATTCTGTATCGACGCCAAAAAGAAGTCAGGGGAGGTAACTAGAGCCAGAGTGGGGCTACCAATAAACATACAATAACATAAGTTAATGGTCCTCATTCTGTATCGACGCCAAAAAGAAGTCAGGGGAGGTAACTAGAGACAGAGTGGGGCTACCAATAAACATACAATAACATAAGTTAATGGGCCTCATTCTCTACTGACGTCAAAAAGAAGTCAGGGGAGGTAACTAGAGCCAGAGTGGGGCTACCAATAAACATGCAATAACATAAGTTAATGGGCGACATTCTGTACCGACGTCAAAAAGAAGTCAGGGGAGGTAACTAGAGCCAGAGTGGGGCTACCATTACACATGCAATAACATAAGTTAATGGGCGACATTCTGTACCGACGTCAAAAAGAAGTCAGGGGAGGTAACTAGAGCCAGATTGGGGCTACCAATAAACATGCAATAACATAAGTTAATGGGCGACATTCTGTACCGACGTCAAAAAGAAGTCAGGGGAGGTAACTCGAGCCAGAGTGGGGTTAACAATAAACATACAACAACATAAGTTAATAGGCCTCATTCTATGACGTCAAAAAGAAGTCAGGGGATGTAACTAGAGCCAGAGTGGGGCTACCAATAAACATACAATAACATAAGTTAATGGTCCTCATTCTATGACGTCAAAAAGAAGTCAGGGGAGGTAACTAGAGCCAGAGTGGGGCTACCAATAAACATACAATAACATAAGTTAATGGGCCTCATTCTAAGTCAGGGGAGGTAACTAGAGCCAGAGTGGGGCTACCAATAAACATGCAATAACATAAGTTAATGGGCCTCATTCTATGACGTCAAAAAGAAGTCAGGGGAGGTAACTAGAGCCAGAGTGTGGCTATCAATGAACATACAATAACATAAGTTAATGGTCCTCATACTATACTGACGTCAAAATGGTGTCAGGGGAGGTAACTAGAGCCAGAGTGGGGCTACCAATAAACATGCAATAACATAAGTTAATGGGCGACATTCTGTACCGACGCCAAAAAGAAGTCAGGGGAGGTAACTCGAGCCAGAGTGGGGTTAACAATAAACATACAACAACATAAGTTAATAGGCCTCATTCTATGACGTCAAAAAGAAGTCAGGGGAGGTAACTAGAGCCAGACTGGAGCTACCAATAAACATGCAATAACATAAGTTAATGGGCCTCATTCTGTATCGACGCCAAAAAGAGGTCAGGGGAGGTAACTAGAGACAGAGTGGGGCTACCAATAAACATGCAATAACATAAATTAATGGTCCTCATTCTGTATCGACGCCAAAAAGAAGTCAGGGGAGGTAACTAGAGCCAGAGTGGGGCTACCAATAAACATACAATAACATAAGTTAATGGTCCTCATTCTGTATCGACGCCAAAAAGAAGTCAGGGGAGGTAACTAGAGACAGAGTGGGGCTACCAATAAACATACAATAACATAAGTTAATGGGCCTCATTCTCTACTGACGTCAAAAAGAAGTCAGGGGAGGTAACTAGAGCCAGAGTGGGGCTACCAATAAACATACAATAACATAAGTTAATGGGCCTCATTCTCTACTGACGTCAAAAAGAAGTCAGGGGAGGTAACTAGAGCCGACGTGGAAGTCGTAATAGCGCAGTGGATGCGCGTTCGCTTCAGGTGCGATGTGTCCGCAGTTCGAGCCCCGCTGGAGCCGTTACGATTGTGCCCTTAGGCAAGGCATTTAAATTCCACGTTGCCTCTTCTCTCTCCCTCGTGGCGATGGATTCCATCAGGAATGAGGTCTCGAGAGTGATTAATATAAGTTATAAGAACTTGTTTCGCAATCGAGCTAAAATAAATTTGTATAAACTAACTCGAGCCAGAGTGGGGTTAACAATAAACATACAACAACATAAGTTAATAGGCCTCATTCTATGACGTCAAAAAGAAGTCAGGGGATGTAACTAGAGCCAGAGTGGGGCTACCAATAAACATACAATAACATAAGTTAATGGGCCTCATTCTAAGTCAGGGGAGGTAACTAGAGCCAGAGTGGGGCTACCAATAAACATGCAATAACATAAGTTAATGGGCCTCATTCTATGACGTCAAAAAGAAGTCAGGGGAGGTAACTAGAGCCAGAGTGTGGCTACCAATGAACATACAATAACATAAGTTAATGGTTGTCATTCTGTACCGACGTCGATACGAAGTCAGGGGAGGTAACTAGAGCCAGAGTGGGGCTACCAATAAACATGCAATAAAATAAGTTAATGGGCGACATTCTGTACCGACGTCAAAAAGAAGTCAGGGGAGGTAACTAGAGCCAGAGTGGGGCTACCAATAAACATACAATAACATAAGTTAATGGGCCTCATTCTCTACTGACGTCAAAAAGAAGTCAGGGGAGGTAACTAGAGCCGACGTGGAAGTCGTAATAGCGCAGTGGATGCGCGTTCGCTTCAGGTGCGATGTGTCCGCAGTTCGAGCCCCGCTGGAGCCGTTACGATTGTGCCCTTAGGCAAGGCATTTAAATTCCACGTTGCCTCTTCTCTCTCCCTCGTGGCGATGGATTCCATCAGGAATGAGGTCTCGAGAGTGATTAATATAAGTTATAAGAACTTGTTTCGCAATCGAGCTAAAATAAATTTGTATAAACTAACTCGAGCCAGAGTTGGGTTAACAATAAACATACAACAACATAAGTTAATAGGCCTCATTCTATGACGTCAAAAAGAAGTCAGGGGATGTAACTAGAGCCAGAGTGGGGCTACCAATAAACATACAATAACATAAGTTAATGGGCCTCATTCTAAGTCAGGGGAGGTAACTAGAGCCAGAGTGGGGCTACCAATAAACATGCAATAACATAAGTTAATGGGCCTCATTCTAGGACGTCAAAAAGAAGTCAGGGGAGGTAACTAGAGCCAGAGTGTGGCTACCAATGAACATACAATAACATAAGTTAATGGTTGTCATTCTGTACCGACGTCGATACGAAGTCAGGGGAGGTAACTAGAGCCAGAGTGGGGATAACAATAAACATGCAATAAAATAAGTTAATGGGCGACATTCTGTACCGACGTCAAAAAGAAGTCAGGGGAGGTAACTATAGCCAGAGTGAGACTACCAATAAACATGCAATAACATAAGTTAATGGGGTTAATTCTATGACGTCAAATAGAAATCAGGGGAGGGAACTAGAGACAGAGTGGGTCTACCAATAAACATATAATAACATAAGTTATTTTTACCAATAAACATACAATAATATAAGTTAAAGGTCATCATTCTATACTGACGTCAAAAAGAAGTCAGGGGAGGTAACTAGAGCCAGAGTGGGGCTACCAATAATCATTCAATAACATAAGTTAATGGGCCTCATTCTGTACCGACGTCAAAAAGAAGTCAGGGGAGGTAACTAGAGTCAGAGTGGGGCTACCAATAAACATACAATAACATAAGTTAATGGTCCTCATTCTGTACTGACGTCAAAAAGAAGTCAGTGGAGGTAACTAGAGCCAGAGTGGGGCTACCAATAAACATGCAATAACATAAGTTAATGGTCCTCATTCTATACTGACCTCAAAAAGTAGTCAGGGGAGGTAACTAGAGCCAGTGGGGCTACCAATAAACATACAATAACATAAGTTAATCGTCCTCATTCTATACTGACGTCAAAAAGAGGTCAGGGGAGGTAACCAGATACAGAGTGGGGCTACCAATAAACATACAATAGCATATTTTAATGGGCCTCATTCTATGACGTCAACAAAAAGTCAGGGGAGGTAACTAGAGCCAGAGAGGGGATACCAATAAACATGCAATAACATAAGTTAATGGGCCTCAGTCTATGACGTCAAAAAGAAGTCAGGGGAGGTAACTAGAGCCGACGTGGAAGTCGTAATAGCGCAGTGGATGCACGTTCGCTTCAGGTGCGAAGGGTCCTGAGTTCGAGCCCCGCTGGAGCCGTTACGATTGTGCCCTTAGGCAAGGCATTCAAATTCCACGTTGCCTCTTCTCTCTCCCTCGTGGCGATGAATTCCATCAGGAATGAGGTCTCGAGAGTGATTAATATAAGATATAAGAACTTGTTTCGCAATCGAGCTAAAATAAATTTGTATAAACTATAAACTAACTCGAGCCAGAGTGGGGCTACCAATAAACATACAATAACATAAGTTAATGGTCCTCATTCTATGACGTTAAAAAGAAGTCAGGGGATGTAACTAGAGCCAGAGTGGGGCTACCAATAAACATACAATAACATAAGTTAATGGTCCTCATTCTATGACGTCAAAAAGAAGTCAGGGGAGGTAACTAGAGCCAGAGTGGGGCTACCAATAAAACATACAATAACATAAGTTAATGGGCCTCATTCTATGTCAGGGGAAGTAACTAGAGCCAGAGTGGGGCTACCAATAAACATGCAATAACATAAGTTAATGGGCCTCATTCTATGACGTCAAAAAGAAGTCAGGGGAGGTAACTAGAGCCAGAGTGTGGCTACCAATGAACATACAATAACATAAGTTAATGGTCCTCATACTATAATGACGTCAAAATGATGTCAGGGGAGGTAACTAGAGCCAGAGTGGGGCTAATAAACATGCAATAACATAAGTTAATGGGCGACATTCTGTACCGACGTCAAAAAGAAGTCAGGGGAGGTAACTCGAGCCAGAGTGGGGTTAACAATAAACATACAACAACATAAGTTAATAGGCCTCATTCTATGATGTCAAAAAGAAGTCAGGCGAGGTAACTAGAGCCAGAGTGGGGCTACCACAAAAACATACAATAACATAAGTTAATGGTCCTCATTCTGTACTGACGTCAAAAAGAAGTCAGGGGAGGTAACTAGAGCCAGAGTGGGGCTACCAATAAACATAGAATAGCATAAGTTAATGGTCCTCATTCTGTATCGACGCCAACAAGAAGTCAGGGGAGGTAACTAGAGCCAGAGTGGGGCTACCAATAAACATGCAATAACATAAGTTAATGGGCCTCATTCTGTATCGACGCCAAAAAGAAGTCAGGGGAGGTAACTAGAGCCAGAGTGGGGCTAACAATAAACATGCAATAACATAAGTTAATGGGCGACATTCTGTATCGACGCCAAAAAGAAGTCAGGGGAGGTAACTAGAGCCAGAGTGAGGCTACCAATAAACATGCAATAACATAAGTTAATGGGGTTAATTCTATGACGTCAAATAGAAATCAGGGGAGGGAACTAGAGACAGAGTGGGTCTACCAATAAACATACAATAACATAAGTTATTTTTACCAATAAACATACAATAATATAAGTTAATGGTCATCATTCTATACTGACGTCAAAAAGAAGTCAGGGGAGGTAACTAGAGCCAGAGTGGGGCTACCAATAATCATGCAATAACATAAGTTAATGGGCCTCATTCTGTACCGACGTCAAAAAGAGGTCAGGGGAGGTAACTAGAGCCAGAGTGGGGTTAACAATAAACATACAACAACATAAGTTAATAGGCCTCATTCTATGATGTCAAAAAGAAGTCAGGCGAGGTAACTAGAGCCAGAGTGGTGCTACCAATAAACATACAATAACATAAGTTAATGGTCCTCATTCTGTACTGACGTCAAAAAGAAGTCAGGGGAGGTAACTAGAGCCAGTGGGGCTACCATTAAACATACAATAACATAAGATAATCGTCCTCATTCTATACTGACGTCAAAAAGAGGTCAGGGGAGGTAACCAGAGCCAGAGTGGGGCTACCAATAAACATACAATAGCATATGTTAATGGGCCTCATTCTATGACGTCAAAAAAAAGTCAGGGGAGGTAACTAGAGCCAGAGAGGGGCTACCAATAAACATGCAATAACATAAGTTAATGGGCCTCAGTCTATGACGTCAAAAAGAAGTCAGGGGAGGTAACTAGAGCCGACGTGGAAGTCGTAATAGCGCAGTGGATGCACGTTCGCTTCAGGTGCGAAGGGTCCTGAGTTCGAGCCCCGCTGGAGCCGTTACGATTGTGCCCTTAGGCAAGGCATTCAAATTCCACGTTGCCTCTTCTCTCTCCCTCGTGGCGATGGATTCCATCAGGAATGAGGTCTCGAGAGTGATTAATATAAGTTATAAGAACTTGTTTCGCAATCGAGCTAAAATAAATTTGTATAAACTATAAACTAACTCGAGCCAGAGTTACCAATAAACATACAATAACATAAGTTAATGGGCCTCATTCTATGACGTCAAAAAGAAGTCAGGGGAGGTAACCAGAGCCAGAGTGGGGCTACCAATAAACATACAATAACATAAGTTAATGATCCTCATTCTATGACGTTAAAAAGAAGACAGGGGATGTAACTAGAGCAAGAGTGGGGCTACCAATAAACATACAATAACATAAGTTAATGGTCCTCATTCTATGACGTCAAAAAGAAGTCAGGGGAGGTAACTAGAGCCAGAGTGGGGCTACCAATAAAACATACAATAACATACGTTAATGGGCCTCATTCTATGTCAGGGGAGGTAACTAGAGCCAGAGTGGGGCTACCAATAAACATACAATAACATAAGTTAATGGGCCTCATTCTATGACGTCAAAAAGAAGTCAGGGGAGGTAACTAGAGCCAGAGTGTGGCTACCAGTGAACATACAATAACATAAGTTAATGGTCCTCATACTATACTGACGTCAAAATGATGTCAGGGGAGGTAACTAGAGCCAGAGTGGGGCTAATAAACATGCAATAACATAAGTTAATGGGCGACATTCTGTACCGACGTCAAAAAGAAGTCAGGGGAGGTAACTCGAGCCAGAGTGGGGTTAACAATAAACATTCAACAACATAAGTTAATAGGCCTCATTCTATGACGTCAAAAAGAAGTCAGGGGAGGTAACTAGAGCCAGAGTGGGGCTACCAATAAACATACAATAACATAAGTTAATGGTCCTCATTCTGTACTGACGTCAAAAAGAAGTCAGGGGAGGTAACTAGAGCCAGAGTGGGGCTACCAATAAACATAGAATAGCATAAGTTAATGGTCCTCATTCTGTATCGACGCCAACAAGAAGTCAGGGGAGGTAACTAGAGCCAGAGTGGGGCTACCAATAAACATGCAATAACATAAGTTAATGGGCCTCATTCTGTATCGACGCCAAAAATAAGTCAGGGGAGGTAACTAGAGCCAGACTGGAGCTACCAATAAACATGCAATAACATAAGTTAATGGGCCTCATTCTGTATCGACGCCAAAAAGAAGTCAGGGGAGGTTCCTAGAGCCAGAGTGGGGCTACCAATAAACATGCAATAACATAAGTTAATGGGCCTCATTCTGTATCGACGCCAAAAAGAAGTCAGGGGAGGTAACTAGAGCCAGAGTGGGGCTACCAATAAACATGCAATAACATAAGTTAATGGTCCTCATTCTGTATCGACGCCAAAAAGAAGTCAGAGGAGGTAACTAGAGCCAGAGTGGGGCTACCAATAAACATACAATAGCATAAGTTAATGGTCCTTATTCTGTATCGACGCCAAAAAGAAGTCAGGGGAGGTAACTAGAGCCAGAGTGGGGCTACCAATAAACATGCAATAACATAAGTTAATGGTCCTCATTCTGTATCGACGCCAAAAAGAAGTCAGGGGAGGTAACTAGAGTGGGGCTACCAATAAACATACAATAACATAAGTTAATGGGCCTCATTCTCTACTGACGTCAAAAAGAAGTCAGGGGAGGTAACTAGAGCCGACGTGGAAGTCGTAATAGCGTAGTGGATGCGTGTTTGCTTCAGGTGCGAAATGTCCGCAGTTCGAGCCCCGCTGGAGCCGTTACGATTGTGCCCTTAGGCAAGGCATTTAAATTCCACGTTGCCTCTTCTCTCTCCATCGTGGCGATGGATTCCATCAGGAATGAGGTCTCGAGAGTGATTAATATAAGTTATAAGAACTTGTTTCGCAATCGAGCTAAAATAAATTTGTATAAACTAACTCGAGCCAGAGTGGGGTTAACAATAAACATACAATAACATAAGTTAATGGTCCTCATTCTATGACGTCAAAAAGAAGTCAGGGGAGGTAACTACAGCCAGAGTGGAACTACCAATAAACATACAGATAACATAAGTCAATGAGCCTCATTCTATACTGACGTCAAAAAGAAGTCAGGGGAGGTAATTAGTGCCAGAGTGGGGCTACCAATAAACATACAATAACATAAGTTAATGGGCCTCATTGTAAGTCATTACGCCACACTGTTGGGTATAACACCATATTTTATTACGCCGCATTGTTGGGTATAACACCATAATTATTTTATTACGTCGCACTGTTAGGTATAACACCATATTTTATTACGTCGCACTGTTGGGTATAACACCATATTTTATTACATCACACTGTTGGGTATAACACCATATTTTATTACGTCACACAGTTGGGTATAACACCATATTTTATTACGTCACACTGTTGGGTATAACACCATATTTTATCACGCCCCACTGTTGGGTATAACTCCATAAATTATTACGTCACACTGTTGGGTATAACACCATATTTTATTACGTCACACTGTTGGGTATAACACCATATTGTATTACGTCACACTGTTGGGTATAACACCATATTTTATTACGTCGCACTGTTGGGTATAACACCATATTTTATTACACCGCACTGTTGGGTATAACACCATATTTTATTACGTCGCACTGTTGGGTATAACACCATATTTTACTACGCCACACTGTTGGGTATAACACCATATTTTATTACGTCGCACTGTTGGGTATAACACCATATTTTATTACGTCACACTGTTGGGTATAACACCATATTTTATTACGTCACACTGTTGGGTATAACACCATACTTTATTACGTCATAATGTTGTGTATAACACCATATTTTATTACGTCATACTGTTGGGTATAACACCATATTTTATTACGTCACACTGTTGGGTATAACATCATATTTTATTACGTCACACTGTTGGGTATAACACCATATTTTATTACGTCACATTGTTGGGTATAACACCATATTTTATTACGTCACACTGTTGGGTATAACACCATATTTTATTACGTCACACTGTTGGGTATAACACCATATTTTATTACAAATGGTTTAAATTCAGTGCATTTACATAGGTCGGTGGAATTTCCCCTCTTGAGTGGACCCAAATCTATAAATCTGCAACGTTTTCACAAAAACACAAATTGACAACCGAGTTGGTCTTCCATGTTCTATTGAATTATATTACATATTTGCCATTGGAATGAGAGATGTTTTTGAAATGGTGCACATGTATATGTTACAGGAGTTTGAGATCCGAGCAATGTATTATAACCTCAGAGCCTGGTATTATATCCAGCCAGCGAATCTGTTACATGTCATAAGATATGGAATCTTCGCATACACATCCTAGGACCAATTCTGAACACAAACAGTAAGTATCCACTCTACCAGTGACCTTGGAATCTTCGCATACACATCCTAGGACCAATTCTGAACACAAACAGTAAGTATCCACTCTACCAGTGACCTTGGAATCTTCGCATACACATCCTAGGACCAATTCTGAACACCAACAGTAAGTATCCACTCTACCAGTGACCTTGGAATCTTCCCATACACATCCTAGGACCAATTCTGAACACCAACAATAAGTCTCCACTCTACCAGTTACCTTGGAATCTTCGCATACACATCCTAGAACCAATTCTGAACACCAATAGTTAATGTCCACTCTACCAGTGACCTTGGAATCTTCGCATACAAATCCTAGAACCAATTCTGAACACCAATAGTTAATGTCCACTCTAACAGTGACCTTGGAATTGGCAATTTGTTGGAAAGCATAACAGACACGTTTTATTTCAGAACCAACACTGATGCAGCCAATCACGCGTGGCTAGTTACCCATGGGGCGATGGCCTGGATTCCCCACTAATTTCTGTCGTGCGAAAGTACCGTAAATCAGTTTGACCATATCTTATTAACATTGGAAGTATAAAGATGGAACACTCGTATGCAGTGCAATTTCGTGTTTATTAACAGGAATATGACTTTAATCCTTGACCTGCCAATCACTACTAAAGACGCTTTTGCAAACAGCATAGAGTCAGATCAGACGGCACGTTCTAGATCAGACGGCACGGGATCTATGCTGTTTGCTATTCGGATAATGGAGCAAAATCACTTGTCCGAATAGCAAACAACATAGTTCCCGATAAGACGCGGCCTTGCACTATGGCTGATCTGGATCTATGGTGTTTGCACATTCTGTCCAATTTATTCGGCAGGATAATGGTTAACATTATATCATCATAATTAGAAATAAAACGTACGTCGAACACTTTATGAGCCGCCACACGACAAAACCAACATAGTCATGATAAAAGTCAAGAACGTATGCTAGAAAGATAACATAAATTGTACGTTCAAAAATTCGACGTAAATGTCTTGCTTTACAAAATTGGCAGTTAAGTTACGCAGTTATAATCATAATATTACCTAATTAGCATAATTTATGCATAATTATGCTAATTAGGTACACTATAAATGCTCGTAACTTCTTGACACTATATTCGATTGTATAAAGGTTGATAGTTTTAGAAAGTTGAGAGCCAATTCGTTCATTTAGATATACAGTGACATTCTCTTTCATGAAAACAAATGAGTACAATATTTATGTAATTTATGCAAATGGACGTGATCGCGTTTGTCAATTGAAACTTGGTGGTATTTGAGAATATTAGCAACAGTTTGGTACCATGTTTATATTTCTATCATCAGCAGTTCTTGAGTTACGTGTTTTATCAGCACTATGTTGGTTTTGTCATGTGGTGGCTCATAAAGTGTTTTCAATGGGTAAATAGATTCACTTAATATGTATCATAGAACGACTGATAATCTGGTATTACGCGTCACATAAAATTAACAGTCTTTCAGATGGGACGTTAAACCGAGGTCTCGTGTTGGTGCTGTACACCGTGCACGTACGAGAACCAGAGGAGACTCTGGAATGGGTCTCTGTCTGTATCATTGCACTATCCTCCAAAAAATCTAAAATGACTAATCTCTCCAGGAGGCGTCGCTCATATGGGCAACCGGTAGCGACGATAAATAAACGTAAAACATACACGTATATTACCATTACCACAGTGATGGGTTCAACAGTATATACATATGTACATACTGTTCGACGTTTTGCTTTGCACATATTATGTTCTGCTATAATAATAAACTACACTAATGGAGAGCTTGTTATCAGAAGCAGAACGAAAGAAAACTACATAAATTCTTATAATATAAAATAAAAGGCATTGAAACCGATAGTATTAAGGGACAGATATGTATATGTTGTTGGCTATACAAATTAATAAACATCAGTACAGTAGCCAGAGGTAAATTGCATCCGAGGCAATCTAGGGGGTCCGGGGGCATATTCCCTTTTAAAATTGTTGGCGTATAAAAGCTATTTCCTGCGTTTTCTGATTGATTTGGTTTAGACGTATAATTATGTACTGACCATTCAGCTCTCTAGCAGTCAACATTTTATACAGGAAAGGGATATTTTTAGCATTTTATTTATTTAATTTTTCATTTATTTTTTGGTTGCTTTGGAAATTTTAAACGAGACAAGTGCCTAAGCTAAACGATTATTCGCTATACCATGAGCCGAAACAACTAGGCTGGCAGCGAACTGAAATTTTGCTGAAGTTCTGGCAAATAGCATTTTTAACCCATTCAACATCAAGTAACTGATATGGACTGGTCCATGATATTCTTATAAAATATACAAATAAATTAATACGAACATTACATTTGGACATCTATCAAAATCGGTAATTTTGTCTACAATATTAATATTACAGACAAAAAGAACAGATCCTGACGAGACGACTGCTCTCGAGCCTATGTTGGTGTTGAAAGGGTTACTATTCATAGGAAAACAGTGATCACCACCCACAGCTACTCGACCACAGTACAGAGTCGCCCAACATCCATTAAAACGCACATAACTAGGAATTATATATTGTACAAGCAATTTACAAGCAACTACGTAACACACACATTGTACAAGCAATTTACAAGCAACTACGTAACACGCACATTGTACAAGCAATTTACAAGCAACTACGTAACACGCACATTGTACATTATACTCAATTAAAACATGCACATATATATATGAAAATACATAAAATTACAAGCAACATGCAGTACGTTATTGTTCTTGGAACACACCCTATAAAGGCAATGTATCATTTACTAGGAATTATCCATATTGCATACATTTTGTACGCTTTATAGATTACGATCAATTAATTTACTAGGAATTATCCATATTGCATACATTTTGTACGCTTTATAGATTACGATCAATTAATTTACTAGGAATTATCCATATTGCATACATTTTGTACGCTTTATAGATTACGATCAATTAATTTACTAGGAATTATCCATATTGCATACATTTTGTACGCTTTATAGATTACGATCAATTAATTTACTAGGAATTATCCATATTGCATACATTTTGTACGCTTTATAGATTACGATCAATTAATTTACTAGGAATACAATATGTACCAAGAACTGGAAATGAATGATGTAATAATCTGTTTAGTAAGCCAAGACGAATTCAAAGAACAAGAAAGCAATACATACTATACAATCAACTCGGAAATACAATCAAACATATTCTAAGCACCCATTCACAATGGACGTACAGAAAGTACTTACTTAGCACATGTGGCTGATAAATAATGGTCAAATGGGTATTATATAATGTTAGTCGACTATACATATGAGCTATATTCTGTACTAATAAAATAACAACTTATTACTAGACGCTCGCCCACATGGTTCGCCGTCGGTGAGGAAAATGAGCTCATTCATAATTAGTTACACTACGCCCAACATACTTACATGTATATACGAGTCTATAAAGGACTTCCCACCCGAAGGTACAACATACTTACATGTATATACGAGTCTATAAAGGACTTCCCACCCGAAAGTACAACATACTTACATGTATATACGAGTCTATAAAGGACTTCCCACCCGAAGGTACAACATACTTACATACATGTATATACGAGTCTATAAAGGACTTCCCACCCGAAGGTACAACATACTTACATGTATATACGAGTCTATAAAGGACTTCCCACCCGAAGGTACAACACACCTACATGACTTCCCACTCGAAGGTACAACATACTTACATGTATATACGAGTCTATAAAGGACTTTCCACAGGAAGTTACACCACACTTACATACATGTATATACGAATCTATAAAGGACTTCCCACCCAAAGTTACACCACACTTACATGTATATACGAGTCTGTAAAGGTCTTCCCACCCGAAGGTACACCACACCTACATGACTTCCCACCCGAAGGTACACCACATTGTAAGTGTTCCAACCATACATGTGTTTGGGATTTAAAGCCGCATCAACAGCTTAGTTCATATGGAGACTCTCCCGGTAGAAGTGGCACGAACAGGCAAACGGCTAGAACCACCGACCATCCGCAAGCTAGCTGGATATCTTTCTCACATGAAATAGTTCTTAGCCGCCAGTGGGATTCGAACATACACAGGATACGGGCAAGCAATTTAAAGTTAACGACATTAAGCACTCGGCCACCCCTCTCCAATAATACAATACACTATGGTCACATACACACCCAGCATGATAACACTAAACTATTGTAATAGCATTCCGGTATTTACACTGTCAGAATGCGTTACGACTCTGGTATCGCGGTATCACTGTAGCTCGAATATCTTCATCGTGTTACTGTCATCATGGGTGACATATAATGCACACTGCCGTGGATTAAAATATACTGAACATGGATGCATCACACCACCTGGCGGTAGAGCTATCTCACCTATCTTCTTTCCGTCTTGTCCCAGTTGTATAACATTGTTAGACGTATATCCACATACAAACACGTTTCCTCTACCATCTGTACACACTCCTGTTGCATGTGTTAATTGAGAATCGGTGAATGTACTGATATACTGTCCCTGTACATCGAGAGTGATCAAACTACTGTTGTTGAAGGAGGATATATATACACTGTCACCACTATCACTGATAGCAATATGACTACTGATGTTAAATATACTATTCCCGGAACTGTCTTGTGTTACCGTCTGCAGCAGGTCACCTGTCATGTTATATATATACAGGGATTTATCATTGTCAGATACGTACAATCTGTCATTCTTGTAGGCAATACCGTAGCAGTGATGATTCATCTTCAGTTGTCGTGTACGTTTCATCTGTTTACCGAGGGAGACAAACTGGATGAGTTTGCCGATGAAAACACTCACTGCCACTTCTTGTTTACTGATGCAATATACTCCGGCAGGATTACCGGGTATATCGCAGTAATCTATGTCAGACATATTTGTAATGTTTAAACGTTTCAGTTTGTTATTATTAAAATCGACTAATAACTGTTGGCCGTCTTCTGATAAGCACGATCCAAACACCCTGCACGTGGATTTCTCACCTGGCATCTGAATATTAATTTCTCTCGTTTGTTTGACTTTGTAGAGGTCTGTCTTTGGTTGAACATACATGGCTGTCACACGTCCAAGATTTGTTTGCTGCTGAAAGAAGGCACGTACACGTGGGTCTACAGTAAACACTATCTTCACATCGGTACAATACTCCATTGAAAGCTTTATGCTATCTGCTTCTTCCATTTTCTTCTGGGCAATTTTCATTGAGACAAACTGTTGGGCTTTGTTTCCGTCTGCTTTTCTCAAGTTGTCTGCAGCTTGTTTCATTACACCCGCTTCATTGACAGCCTGCTTTCTCTCCTGCTCTAAAATGCACTTCAATCTGAGAAATTCTGTATCCACTTCGTGTAGCGATTGTTTTTCAAGATTGTCATACAGTTCTTCCATTTCTTTTCTGAATGATTTTACTGATGCCACGGCTTCCGTCTTGGATTTGTTCAGCTCTTGCAACAGATGTTCCTTTGTTTTTCCAATATTCTCTACCGAGTTCTTTCTGTCAATCACTGTCTGATAGGTTTTATTGGCATCGCCCGTCTCGAAAATGGTGTCGATAACGTCTGGTATCGATTCCACTCCTGTGCATGTCCTGCAAGCAAGGGTTTCGATA
>CM026387.1:17000040-17024070 GCA_014843695.1 Archivesica marissinica
TGTTGGTGCAGACACCGGACTATTAGAGAGTCGACATATTACCTAGGCCGTTGGTGCAGACACCAGGAGTCTAGAGTCGCCTTATGACCTAGGCTGTTGGTGCAGACACCAGGACTATCTAGATAGTCGCCATTGACCTAGGCTGTTGGTGCAGACACCAGGAGTGTAGAGAGTCGCCATATGACCTAGGCTGTTGGTGCAGACACCATGAGTGTAGAGAGTCGCCATATGACCTCGGCTGTTGGTGCGACACCAGGAGTATCTAGAGAGTCGCAATATGACATATGCTGTTTGTGCGACTCTAAACTCCAAAAACAATTAGAAACAAAATGATATGTTCTGGCATTGCAGTATTGGCATCGTTTACACTGGCTTTGTGACTATGGTGATGTGTACCGGTATGCCGGTGACTATGTCCAACATACACATGTATTGAGTATAGTTAACCAAAGTACTCAAATATCGACATGGTCAGAGGAGGTTCGAGTTGTTCCGTTATATGTGCAAGTTCTTGTATTTACAGATACAACCAGAAAACATGCATGGAAGATGTATGCTATATTTCCATACCACATAGCTTTGTGGCAAAGAAAAAGTTGTTTTATTCAAAATAACCATTGTCTTGGTAGCTAATCTCATATTCTAAGACCGCATTCACATTCACATTTCCCAGAAGGTTGGTTTAAGGTATGCCAAATTCTCTTAGTGCACCACTGGATTATGAGATTGACATACAGACACGTATGCAACCATCGTTCTTTCCAAGAATCGTTGTATCTATGAACCTTTAGAGCGGTAGAATACAACCTAACATACCCGCTATGATTAGTCTATACAAATTAATTTTAGCTCGATTGCGAAACAAGTTATTTCAACTTATATAAATCACTCTCGAGACCTCATTCCTGATGGAATCCATCGCCACGAGGGAGAGAGAAGAGGCAACGTGGAATTTAAATCCCTTGCCTAAGGGCACAATCGTAACGGCTCCAGTGGGGCTCGATCTCCGGACCTGTCGCACCTGAAGCGAACGCGCATCCACTGCGCTATCACGACTTCCCGCTATGATTATCAACATAACCTCGATATGTACAGTCTACACCCGTTATGTCGAATTCCGTCGGACCGAACAAAATACTTCGACATAACCGAAGTTTGACTTAACGAAATTCGATGTAAACGGAACAAGTTATATGTAAATGATAGTGTCTGAAACGGGACTTTGATCCGACTTCGAGATAACCGATGAATTCGACTAACCGCTTTGACTAGCGGATGTAGACTGTATGTTTTAATTGGATATTTCTTTTGTGTATTTTACATTCTTTAAAATTATTATAAAATATCACTTTTAAATATTAAAACCTACCAATACACTTACACAAAATGCAACAATAGGGTTAAATAAAACACCCTATGCATTTACTATACGCTTGTTTTCTTTTGAGGTGTCATTGGTTCGTATGCCCTGGACCAGATTGTATGCTATACTGTGAGGGATTACATGTGGACGACAATGACATGTATTAATTAGGACATTCCAGTCATGGGTTCGTATGCCACTGGCCATATTGTATGCTATGCTGTGAGTGATTACATGTGGACGACAATGACATGTATTAATTAGGCCATTCCAGTCATGGGTTCGTATGCCACTGGACCAGATTGTATGCTATACTGTGAGGGATTACATGTGGACGACAATGACATGTATTAACTAGGCCATTCCAGTCATGGGTTCGTATGCCACTGGACCAGATTGTATGCTATACTGTGAGGGATTACATGTGGACGACAATGACCTGTATTAATTAGGCCATTCCAGTCATGGGTTCGTATGCCACTGGACCAGATTGTATGCTATACTGTGAGGGATTACATGTGGACGACAATGACATGTATTAATTAGGCCATTCCAGTCATGGGTTCGTATGCCACTGGACCAGATTGTATGCTATGCTGTGAGGGATTACATGTGGACGACAATGACTGTATTAATTAGGCCATTCCAGTCATGGGTTCGTATGCCACTGGACCAGATTGTATGCTATACTGTACGGGATTACATGTGGACGACAATGACATGTATTAATTAGGCCATTCCAGTCATGGGTTCGTATGCCACTGGACCAGATTGTATGCTATACTGTGAGGGATTACATGTGGACGACAATGACATGTATTAACTAGGCCATTCCAGTCATGGGTTCGTATGCCACTGGACCAGATGGTATGCTATACTGTACGGGATTACATGTGGACGACACTGACCTGTATTAACTAGGCCATTCCAGTATCATACTAGTTGACATTTCAGTGCTCTCAAATTATAGACGGGTCAGTAGTACAGTGGATATCATCCTTGGAATACAGGGAGCTCAGGTGCAATACCCCGTCTGATCATAATAATATTGGCAGTATTTCAGATGTGACTTTAAACCGAGGTGATCCCATATCGGTGCTTTGCACTCTGGAATGGGTCTCCGATGCCTGTATCATTGCACTATCCTCCAAACTCTGTCTGTATCATTGCACTATCCTCCAAACTCTAGAATGACGATGAAATATAAACTGAATTCAGTGAAATTTGTTTTTTTACCTTTATTCATCGTCGCTACCGGTTGCTCATTATGAGCGACGCCTCCTGAAGAGATTAATCATTTTATATTTTGGAGGATAGTGCATGATACAGACAGAGACACATTCCAGAGTCTCCTCTGGTTCTTTTACGTACACGGTGTAAAGCATTGACACGAGACCTCGGTTTAACGTCCCATTTGAAAGACTGTTATTTTAATTAGGGTCAGACGGGGGATCGAACCTGCGATCCCTGGATTACCAGTCCAGCGTGTTACCACTGGACTACATATCCGTCTGTTAGTGAAATCATAGCATGATAATATAATATTCCGCACCCCCATATTTACTAAATAAACAAGTGTTAACATCTAATGCAATGTGCACGAATCTCTTTATTAATACTAAACATATTAGTAACATAACAACTTATATTAATCACTCTCGGTGGCGCGGATGAAAGCGTAAATGTGGTCATTCGTGTGGGAGGAAACCGGAGTACCCGGAGAAAACCCACCTTTCCGATCTGACGATCCCCGTACCATCACACATACTTCCACGTACTTACAGATAAGTAACTCAATCGAGATCGGGATAATTCCACACACAATTATATTGTTTTATTGGCATCCGAATTACACATTATCTATTACACTAACATCATGTAAATAAAATATGTATTCAAGTTAATGAAAGTGTATGCCCCTTGTGCATTAAACTATTCACTTTCATTCTATTTATTGGAGGCCCGTCCATATAATCTACATTCGCTCAATGCGCTACCAACAACTTACATCCTTGGAGGCCCGTCTAAATAGCCTGCATGTGTTCTATGCACTAGTTACAACTTTCAATCTACTTCCATCCCTGGAGGCCCGTCCATATAGCCTGCATACGTTGTATGCGCTACCAAAAACTTTAAATATACTTCCATCCGTGGAGGCCCGTCCATATAGCCTGCATACGTTGAATGCGCTACCAACAACTTTAAATCTACTTCCATCCGCGGAGGCCCGTCCAGATAGCCTGCATACGTTGTATGCGCTACCAAAATCTTTAAATATACTTCCATCCGTGGAGGCCCGTCCAGATAGCCTGTATACGTTGTATGTGCTACCAACAACATTCAATCTACTTCCATCCGTGAAGGGCCGTCCATATAGCCTGCATACGTTGTATGTGCTACCAACAACATTCAATCTACTTCCATCCGTGAAGGTCCGTCCAGATAGCCTGCATACGTTGAATGCGCTACCAACAACATTCAATCTACTTCCATCCGTGGAGGCCCGTCCAGATAGCCTGCATACGTTGTATGCACTACCAACAACTTTCAATCTACTTCCATCCATGAAGGCGCGTCCAGATAGCCTGCATACGTTGTATGAGCTACTAACAACTTTAAATCTACTTCCATCCGTGGAGGCCCGTCCAGATAGCCTGCATACGTTGTATGCGCTACCAACAACTTTAAATCTACTTCCATCCGTGAAGGGCCGTCCATATAGCCTGCATACGTTGTATGCGCTACCAACAACTTTAAATCTACTTCCGTCCCTGGAGGCCCGTCCAGATAGCCTGCATACGTTGAATGCGCTAGCAACAACTTTCAATCTACTGCCATCGCTGGAGGCCCGTCCAGATAGCCTGCATACGTTGTATGTGCTACCAACAACATTCAATCTACTTCCATCCGCGGAGGCGCGTCCAGATAGCCTGCATACGCTGTATGCACTACCAACAACTTTCAATCTACTTCCATCCGCGGAGGCGCGTCCAGATAGCCTGCATACGTTGTAGGCGCTACCAACAACTTTAAATCTACTTCCATCCGTGAAGGCCTGTCCAGATAGCCTGCATACGTTGTATGCGCTACCAACAACTTTCAATCTACTTCCATCCGTGAAGGTCCGTCCAGATAGCATGCATACGTTGAATGCGCTACCAACAACATTCAATCTACTTCCATCCGTGGAGGCCCGTCCAGATAGCCTGCATACGTTGTATGCGCTACTAACAACTTTAAATCTACTTCCATCCGTGGAGGCCCGTCCAGATAGCCTGCATACGTTGTATGCGCTACCAACAACTTTAAATCTACTTCCATCCGTGAAGGGCCGTCCATATAGCCTGCATACGTTATATGCACTACCAACAACTTTCAATCTACTTCCATCGCTGGAGGCGCGTCCATATAGCCTGCATACGTTGTATGCGCTACCAACAACTTTAAATCTACTTCCGTCCCTGGAGGCCCGTCCAGATAGCCTGCATACGTTGAATGCGCTAGCAACAACTTTCAATCTACTTCCATCGCTGGAGGCCCGTCCCGATAGCCTGCATACGCGGACGGTTCAATGTGATATCCACTGAGACATATATCAACTCGTGGAATAACTAATAATAATTGCTCAATAAATAATGTAATTTTCAAATTTTATAAACATCTTGATATTTGAATCCATGAATACGGTTCATAATAGAGTGTGCTTTTCTAGTAGTGTTCAGCATTTTTAAACGATTGTGTAGCTCATATTTATAAAAAATAACATTATGTCCGTCCCGTAATACTATCATTTCGATACTGGATCCTTTTAGAAGAATTTATTTTGTTTCGGTCATTTTGACATCTTTTTACAATTAATACAATATCCAAACTGATCTCGATTTAACCATAGTACAGCAGTTGCAACTTAAATAGTGCCAGTGGAGGTCGTGATAGCGCATTTGCTTTAGGTGCGAACGGTCCGGAGTTCGCGTCCAGTGCCATGGCGTCGTTACGATTGTACCATTAGGCAAGGCATTTAAATTCCACACAGCCTCTTCTCTCTGATCGATTCCATCAGGAATAAGGTCTCGAGAACGATTAATATAAAGTTATGAAAACATGTTTCGCTAAAATAAATTTGTATAAACTAACGTTTTCCAAAATGTGTTGAAATTGTGTTTTCATATCTCTTGGACTAATCCGTGCACGCTCAGTACCCAGTACATCAGTAGCATACTTTGTATTACATGCTGGTATTCACTAATTGGGTCACTGCATGCTAATACCCCACAGTTTGGGTGGCCGCTTGTGGTAAATATAAACTTGCTTATAACTCATTACAAGCCGCTGTATCCACTGGACACCCTCTCAGTAGCTTTTTTTAAATATTAGTTTAAACTTGATTTATTTCAGTATGTGTACATGTAATCAAGAAATGAACATTTTACATATACATTTAACAACAGTAGACTGAAAGGGATTAGAACGAAAGAAAACGTATATAGTTCTTCTCCTTAGCTATTATATTACGTGTTGGTGTTCATTAATGAGTTCCAAGGGAAGCTAAACATCGGTTAGCCGATGTGGGTTCTGAATGCACTTATCAACAATGTGTATGGACTTTCTCTTCAACAATTATTATAGTTAACCAATTGCTTGCTGAGTAAATAAAGTCACATGTGCAAACAACATAGATCCAAATCAGCCGCGTCTGATCATAATCTATGTTGTTTGGTAATCAGAGAATTGTTTTAGCTCCACTGTCCGAATAGCAAACAACATAGAGCTTGATCAATCTGACCCTATGCTGTTTGCAAAA
Source organism: Archivesica marissinica (assembly GCA_014843695.1). Lineage (NCBI taxonomy): Eukaryota > Metazoa > Mollusca > Bivalvia > Venerida > Vesicomyidae > Archivesica > Archivesica marissinica. The sequence goes on from CM026387.1 coordinate 17,006,205, forward strand.
GTGATTTTATCTGCCGCCAGCGTGCAAAGGGTTAAAGGTGATATATACTATACATATATATATATATTATATTATATTGATACAGATATATTGTTATATATTATATAGTTGTTAATTAATGCTGGGTTTCCTCATCAATTGCAGTGTCTATGTGAGCTACTACAGCTTCACTCCGTGACTTCTCTAGTTGTTGGACCCGCCGTAGTGCGTCGCTTACTATACACAATTCTCCTTTCACTTCACTCACGAGATAGCCGATGCAGCGCGTGTTGTCAAGGACGTCTACGCTTTGGGTGTATGGGTTGAAGCGAACAGCAAATGGCCGTTTAATGGTGCTTGCAAAATTCCTGTAAGGTCAACAGATAGCACGTTATTACATATATATCATACATAGCAAGCCAAGGTCTTTCAGGATTTGTGTCCTGGGACGGGTCCAGTCGATGAGATCTAACCTCTCATACGCAGGTTCCGATAGACGACCCCAATATCACCAACAACCGCAACCGGCACAGACGGATATGTAGTTCAGTGGTAACACGCTGGACTGGTAATCCAGGGATCGCAGGTTCGATCCCCCGTCTGACCATAATAAAATTATCAGTCTTTCAGATGGGACGTTTAACAGAGGTCTCGTGTCGGTGCTTTACACCGTGCACGTAAAAGAACCAGAGGAGACTCTGGAATTGGTCTCTGTCTGTATCATTGCACAATCCTCCAAAATTTAAAATGACTAATATCTTCAGGAGGCGTCGCCCATATGGGCAACCGGTAGCGACGATAAATAAACGTAAAACACACACACCGCAATTACACAACAGTTCTCACTACTGCCAGCCAGGCCAATCACATGATCACGAACTATGTGAGAGTGATTAACATAAGTTGTTAAAGCTTGTTTCGCAATCGTTGTAAACTAAATAAAGTATATGCGTTAAACACGTTTATTTTAGCTCGGTTGCGAAACAAGTTTTTACAACTTATAATAATCATTATCGAGACCTCAGGAGAGAGAGAGAGAGAGAGAGTGAGAGAGAGGAGGGATTGTAAGAGAGGGGGATGACGGAGGTTGGAGGAGAGAGAAGACTGACAGAGGGGGGGGGGGGAGAGAGAGAGAGAGAGGAGAGAGAGAGAGAGGAGAGAGGGAGAGAGAGAGAAGAGAGAGAGAGGAGAGAGAGAGAGAGAGAGAGAGAGAAGAGAGAGGAGAGAGAGAGAGAGAGAGAGGAGAGAGAGAGAGAGAGAGAGAGGAGAGAGAGAGAGGGGGAGGAGGAGAGAGAGAGGAGATGAGAGAGGAGAGAGAGAGAGAGAGAGAGAGAGAGGATGGAGAGAGAGAGAGAGAGAGAGAGAGAGAGGAGAGAGAGAGACTTGAGAGAGAGGAGAGAGAGGGAGAGAGAGAGAGAGAGGAGAGAGAGCGAGAGAGAGAGAGAGAGAGAGAGAGAGAGAGAGAGAGAGAGAGACGAGGCAATATGGAAATGCCTTGCCTAAGGGTAACGGTTATAGCTGTTGGCCATGAACTCGCGGCCCCTCTCACTTGAAACGAACGCGAACGTGGAAGTCGTGATAGCGCAGTGGATGCGCGTTCGCTTCAGGAGTGAAAGGTCCGCAGTTCGAGCCCCACTGAAGCCGTTACGATTGTGCCCTTAGGCTAGACATTTAAATTCCACGTTGCCTCTTCTCTCTCCCTGGTGGCGATGGATTCCACCAGGAATGAAGTCTCGAGAGTGATTAATCATAAGTTTTAAGAACTTGTTTCGCAATCGAGCTAAATTAAATGTGTATAAACTAAACGAACGCGCTATCACGACCTACACAACAATTATGTTCACCTCATCTGTTCCTTCGCTTCTTCGAAGCTCTCTGCTGTGAAGTAGACATCTTGGAAAGTGGTAACGAGGCATTCCTGTTGGCATGCAGTTATCGGGTCGAACGGCTTCTTCAATGCTTTGTCTGTCAGTGCATGCTGGATAAACACAAAGGAAACGACCGAAACGTGAGTATTATTAGTTTCAGAAACACCAAATACTTGTAATAAGTAATCTTGGTCGGTAACTCCATGGTCGAGTGGTTAAGGTCGGTGACTTCATAACACTTGCCCCTCCCTCACTGATGTAGATTCGAATCCCAATGGGTGTGTCCAAAAAACCTCGATAGTTCTGCCAGTTCGTGCATGAAATACGGTACGGAGGGAGGGGGCACCCGGGGTCCCCTGCCAATAATAGAGTCGCCACATACCCTAAGCTAGTACTATGACTTTAAACCTTAAACAAACTGAAGAAGTCTATGAAAGATCTGTACAAAGCTTGTTAATTGGGTAAATTAATCCGAATGCTATGTCACTAGCTCAGATTAACGCAAATCTGTTTTAATCCTTTGAAACTGCAATACAATTATATATATATATTATATCTATCTGTAAATTATTTCTATGCTAAAATAATTAAGAAATATATACATGAAACTGCAATACAATTATATATATATATATATATATATATCTATTATATCTATCTGTAAATTATTTCTATGCTAAAATAATTAAGAAATATATACATGAAACTGAAATACAATTATATATATATATATATTATATCTGTCTGTAAATTATTTCTATGCTAAAATAATTAAGAAATATATACATGAAACTGAAATACAATTATATATATATATATTATCGTTGCACTATATTATACAATTATTTGAATTCAATTTGATCATGTGTAACCACTATGTAGTTTAATTCGATATTATGCTTTCAAAATGTGCATGTACTGAATGTTGAATTTGTGATTGAACTATACACCATTGACCAAGTATTGTAATGCCAATGTTATAATGAACTCATGAGTATTTGCTTTTTGTTCAGAATAAACTATCTATTACATCTATCTGTAAATTATTTCTATGCTAAAACAATTAAGAAATATATACATGTTGTTGTTGTTGTAGTAGTTGTTGTTGTTGTTGTTGGTACTGAATTTAGAAGCAGCATCTCCGCAGACACTGTCACAAGAGACAGATGATCAAATTGTGATGTCAGCCATCTTAGTTTCTATGTTTCCTCTACCAAATGTTAATATGTCAAAACTAGGCCACTATGTAATTAATATGAACTTTCATATGCCACCCATTGTGTCTTAATATTCATATTGCGATCAAATGTGGTATGAATTGTCATAGCATTGGTAAATATATGTTCAAATTAAATGTACATTGAAAACAAAACTCACTATGCTATTACATATTACGTGAAACATTTATATAACAACCTAATCCATATGAACGACCCAGGATCAATATGAACGACCCAGGATCCATATGAACGACCCATGATTCATATGAACGACCCATGATCCATATGAACGACCCAGGATCCATATGCACGACCCAGGATCAATATGAGCGACCCATGATCAATATGACCGACCCAGGATCAATATGAGCGACCCAGGATCAATATGAGCGACCCATGAGCAATGTGAGCGACCCAGGATCCATATGAACGACCCAGGATCAATATGAGCGACCCATGATCAATATGAGCGACCCAGGATCCATATGAACGACCCAGGATCCATATGAACGACCCAGGATCCATATGAGCGAACCAGGATCAATATGAGCGAAAATGATCAATATGAGCGACCCAGGATCCATATGAACGACCCAGGATCCATATGAGCGACCCAGGATCAATATGAACGACCCATGATCCATATGAACGACCGAGGATCCATATGAACGACGCAGGATCAATATGAACGACCCAGGATCAATATGAATGACCCAGGATCAATATGAGCGACCCATGTTCAATATGAGCGACCCAGGATCCATATGAACGACCCATGATCCATATGAGCGACCCAGGATCAATATGAACGACACAGGATCCATATGAACGACCCATGATCCATATGAACGACCCAGGATCAAATGAACGACCCATGATCCATGTGAACGACCCATGATCCATATGAACGACCCATAATAACGACACAGGGTCAATATGAGCGATCCAGGATCAATAAAATATTGTGTCTGCTTAAGCATGATCTGTTGATGGACTATTGATATCATTGGATGTGTTATGGTAACTACGTACGCACCTTGAGTTCACTGATGTGTTATGGTAACTACGTACGCACCTTGTGTTCACGGATGTGTTATGGTAACTACGTACGCACCTTGAGTTCACGGATGTGTTATGGTAACTACGTACGCACCTTGAGTTCACTGATGTGTTATGGTAACTACGTACGCACATTGTGTTCACTGATGTGTTATGGTAACTACGTACGCACATTGTGTTCACGGATGTGTTATGGTAACTACGTACGCACCTTGTGTTCACTGATGTGTTATGGTAACTACGTACGCACCTTGTGTTCACTGATGTGTTATGGTAACTACGTACGCACATTGAGTTCACTGATGTGCTATGGTAACTACGTACGCACCTTGTGTTCACGGATGTGTTATGGTAACTACGTACGCACCTTGTGTTCACGGATGTGCTATGGTAACTACGTACGCACCTTGTGTTCACTGATGTGTTATGGTAACTACGTACGCACATTGAGTTCACTGATGTGCTATGGTAACTACGTACGCACCTTGTGTTCACTAATGCGTTATGGTAACTACGTGCTCACATTGTGTTCACTGCTGCGTTATGGTAACTACGTACGCACCTTGTGTTCACTAATGCGTTATGGTAACTACGTACGCACCTTGTGTTCACTGATGTGTTATGGCAACTAAGTACGCACCTTGTGTTCACTAATGTGTTATGGTAACTACATACGCACCTTGAGTTCACTGATGGACGATAGAAGACCTGCCCCATATACTCTTAATTCACCGTCCTGTTTACACAGTCCAAACTCAACAGAGAAGAAGTAACACTGAAATATTAATATAATTAAATAAATACAATTTATTATTTCAAATTTAGAATTTATTTATTGTTTGAGCATTTATTCTAATATGAGAAACTCAACTAAATTTTCTTATGTTTTGTATTCAAATTAAGTTCACATAAATGATGTTGTTGCTGGTCGTTTACGAAGTATATGCATATCTGTTCGACATAAACCTACCTTCTAAGACTGGGGTGGGGTTACATTTCTCTATATGACGATGTGGGAACGTCACAGCAGGGACATATCAATACACCGCTAAGGGTAATTCTATGTATTTTGAACAATATAACGTCTTTAACGACGATGATGTTGTAGAATAGGACTATCCCTTCAGCTAGAGCATTGAAACAGTAACACACTATTACATTAGTTGGGGCAATTGTACTGTAGAAAAGGAATATCTTCTTATGCACGTCATGGCTGTCTGATTAGCGCAGTGGTTAGCGCACTCGCTACTCGCCAATGCAACCCGGGTTCGATCCTCGGACTGGGAAGTATGTGAAATGGTACGATGGTCGCCAGAACGGACAGGTGGGTTTTCTTCGGGTACTCCGGTTTCCTCCCACACGAATGACCACATTTACGCTTTCATCCGTGCCAATTAGAGTGATAATAACTTAGTAGTTAGAACTTGCTTTGCAATCGCAATAACTAAAGATTATGTACGTTTATTTCACAAACGGCCGTTTGGTCCATACTACAACATAATTACAGTTTAGCAGTTTACTAATGATCGTGGAAGTCGTGATGCAGTGGATGCGCGTTCTCTCCAGGTGCGAGAGGTCCGGAGTTCGAACCCCGCTGGAGCCGTTACGATCGTGCCCTTAGGCAAGGCATTTAATTTCCACGTTGCCTCTTCTCCATCCCTCGTGGCGATGGATTCCATTAGGAATGAGGTCTCGAGAGTGATTAATATAAGTTATAAGAACTTGTTTCGCAATCGAGCTAAAATAAATTTGTATAAATTAAAATTAATGATTAGGGCAATTGTACTGTAGGAAAGATTTTACAGACGGGTCTGTAGTCCAGTGGTAACACGCTGGACTGGTAATCCAGGGATCGCAGGTTCGATCCCCCGTCTGACCCTAATAAAATAAACAGTCTTTCAGATGGGACTTTAAACCGAGGTATCGTGTCGGTGCTGTACACCGTGCACGTAAAAGAACCAAAGGAGACTCTGGAATGGGTCTGTATCATTGCACTATCCTCCAATAATCTAAAATGACTAATCAAGTCTCTGCAGGAGGCGTCGCTCATATGGGCAACCTGTAGCGACGATAAATAAACATAAAACACACCGGAAAGATTAGCACATCTAATTGGGTAATGGTACTGTACGGATATTGATGGCTACTAAGGATGTAACCACATGTGTGTCTACCCACTGACATGACAATACCCAAGTTTGAAGCCTCACTCAAGATATAGCCCATGCGTAGTTGTACATTCTAATATTATACCGGGTGTGGAAAACAGTTGTTACCGTGGCTAGTTTTGCTACGTCTTCGTCGGATGTCCCAAGTGACGCCAGACCGATCTCCTGGGAAAATTGGGCGAAACTCGGGTCTGCAAACAATGGAACGTGGCCCATCAACTCGTGGCAGCAGTCTCTGTAGACAAAACATGTATCAGTATGTATGGTGTACCGCAAGGCTCAGAAACGCGCAACTAATGTACATATAATATGTTTGTGTTGAAAATAACATAAGTATACAATGTGTTGTGTTTTTACGTTTATTTATCGTCGCTACCGGTTGCCCATATGAGCGACGCCTCCTGAAGAGATTAATTATTTTAGATTTTGGAGGATAGTGCATGATACAGACAGAGACCCATTCCAGAATCTCCTCTGGTTCTTTTACTTGCACGATGTAAAGCACCGACACGAGACCTCGGTTTAACGTCCCATCTGAAAGACTGTTAATTTTATTAAGGTCAGACGGGGGATCGAACAATGTACTTACGAATCAATCTTATATATGTTATTATATTTGATCATGCAACAAGTACCAGTTATACAAGTACCAGTATGTCTACGTTACTGAATAAAATATTGATATTGTATCCTAAATCCTGAATCGTTCATAGCTATTAAGTTATAACCCAAAGCGGTTAAGCTCATATTCCTGGTACACTGTATATTTAAACTTTATTTATTTTACAAAGATTGCGAAGCAAATTTTAACAACTTATATTAATCACTCTCGTTGGCGCAGATGAAAGCGTAAATGTGATCATTCGTGTGGGAGGAAACCGGAGTACCCGGAGAAAACCCACCTGTCCGATCTGGCGACCACCGTACCATCTCACATACGTCCCGGTCCGAGGATTGAACCTGGGTTGCATTGGTGAGAAACGAGCGCGCTAACCACTGTGCTAATCGGACAACCACTGCACTAATCGGACAACCACTGCGCTAATCGGACAGCCACTGTGCTAATCAGACAACAACTGCGCTAATCGGACAACCACTGTGCTAATCGGACAACCACTGCACTAATCGGACAACCACTGCGCTAATCGGACAGCCACTACGCTAATCGGACAACCACTGCACTAATCGGACCACTGCTCTAATCGGACATCCACTACGCTAATCGGACAACCACTGCGTTAATCGGACAGCCACTGCGAGACTATTAATTGGGCCGTATTGAGTTTCTGGTCATTTTGCCAGAAGTTAAAAAAAGGAAAAATCGACAGACTGGCACCCAGGCTACTACGAAGCGAGCATAATGAAGAACGGCTATCCTAGCCAAAATAAGATCCTATATTATTCAAAAATGTTCAAGGACATTAAATTATGTTTAACCCTTTCAACACCATATACCTCTAAATAGACTTACAAAAAGTGTAGATCAAGATGAGCCGGCCCGTGACGAGCGGTGTCACCACAGTCTGCACTTTTTGCCAGTAATATTACTATTTTGAGACAAAATTACCCATTTTGATAAATGAACTGGTGCAAATGTGACGAGCGATGTCATCACAGTCTGCACTTTTTGCCAGTAATATTACTATTTTGAGACAAAATTACCCATTTTGATAAATGAACTTGTGCAAATGTAATTTTTGTTTGAGTAATACCGCAATTGTAACGAATATAATTGTAGGATAGCAAGGTTTGCTTGGAAATTGTGATAGTCAATTTGAATAATACAGTCAAACCTGTCTATAAAGGCCACCATCGGAAAGTAAAAAAGTGGCCTTTGTTGGCAGGTGGCCTCTCAATAGAGGGTTAAAATGCATTAAAAATGGCTCGACGGGAGAGAAAAATGATGGTCTTAAGAGACAGGATTTTCATATGCGGCCTTTATTCGGAGGTGGCCTTTAGCACAGGTTTGGTTGTAATATGAATTTAAGAATATAATCCGACTACGCTTACGGCTCGGGGGTGTACAAGGGATCGGAGCTGTGTCGTATGTATTGCGTGGTGTGGAACACCCTAAACGCTAATCCAGCCAGGAAATCCCTCGAGGATAGGTATCCGGCAACAGGGCGAAGTGTAAACCCTGTCTGTGCTGAAATAAACAGTTAATATATGTATAATTAGGATTCAATATATTAATTAATGCACAATAATTACGACTAATATTGTATGCAAATTAGGTGCAAAAATCAGACACTTCATACATCGATGAAACGCAGAAAAAGAGCATTTAATTGTTATAATTATAAATAATATTTTTGCAAATTATGTGTAAAACACTGACATTTCATACCTCGATGAAGCGCAGAAAAAGAACATTTAATCGTTATAATTATAAATAATATTGTATGCAAATCATGTGTAAAACACTGACATTTCATACATCGATGAAACGCAGAAAAAGAACATTTAATTGTTATAATTATAAATAATATTGTATGCAAATCATGTGTAAAACACTGACAATTCATACCTCGATGAAACGCAGAACAAGAACATTAAAGTGTTAATTAGGACCGAAGTGAAACAACAGTTTTAATATACTGCGCGTGTTGGTTCTGTTTCATTCTTATGTATCGTCGGTCCTTGGTTATTCGATGCCAAGCATCCAGACGTATGACAATACACTGTCAGTGGAAGTCGTGATAGCGCAGTGGATGCGCATTCGCTTCAGGTGCGAAAGGTCCGGAGTTCGAGCCCCACTGGAGCCGTTACGATTGTGCCCTTAGGCAAGGCATTTAAATTCCACGTTGCCTCTTCTCTCTCCCTCGTGGCGATGGATTCCATCAGGAATGAGGTCTCGAGAGTGATTTATATAAGTTGAAATAACTTGTTTCGCAATCGAGCTAAAATAAATTTGTATAAACTAATACACTGTCTTGGAACTCTCAAATTGATAATGTTATCAAGAAATGTAATTCCGTGTTATATTTATTGTCTCGTATCAAACCATTCCTTTCTATACATATTCGTACGGTGTTTTTTAATTCCTACATTTTACCCCATCTAGACAGACTACTGTTGTGTCATTTGGGGGAACTATAATGCATATTTAGAAGATAAAATTGTTAGATTCCAAAAACGAGCTGCGTTCTTGACCCAGATTTTTACACTCCTTCTTCCGACTCTTTTCTCAACTCTCAATTGGATGACTTTCCAAGAAAGGGTTAGTTTTCAAAAAGCAGTCTTAATGTTTAAAACACTCACTGGCCTAGCACCTGTCTATCTGCAAGAGTCATTCAGATTTACTTCCGCTGTTCGAACTCAAAACTTGCGATCATCCGTAAATCTCCAACTTTACCCCCCTAAGCCAATTACTGACGATTTTAGGAAATCGTTCTTATATTCAGGGTCACACTTGTGGAATTCCCTCCCTTATCACACCAAAACAGCACATTCTGTTCCACACTTCAAAACTTTATATATCAGGTGGTGCAAAGAACAGACCAATAACCTAATAAACTGATAATATACAATTATACATGAATATAAGTATTAGTTCGTGCAGCTTATATCTTATTTCCTATGAAAGTTTTACTGGTTACTGTTTACATGTTTCATTATGCTAGTTCATGTTTTAATTTGTTGAGGGCCTCATGGTAGATTGACTTAATTGTTCAAAAGAGTTCTCTCGTTAAATAAAGTCTTTTTTATTATTATTATTATTATTATTATGTTAGTAATTTTACATTTTGGAAGACAGTCTGGGTGCTAATACAGAAAAGCCGCCACACTTCCAGTAGCATTCCTGGTTAGTGTACATCAACGACGATACATGAGGCCACGCTTAATAGTCCCATCTGAAAGACTATTCATATTATTAGGGTCCGACGGGGGTCGAACCTGTGGTCCCTGGATTCGCAGTCCAGCGTGTTAACAACTGTACCTAGCCACAATGTTACTGCACCAAACTGTGCACGCTGTTTAGCTGCCCTATTTCAAGAAGAGCATTGTTCGGTCACACGTGGGCACATCCAAACCTCGATACTGCTCAAAGATGACAACTGCGTGTAGGAATGCGTGCACTGTCGCCTTTGTTCTCAGAGAGCAATGCTGACAGGAAGGAAACGTGTATGAAATTGGTATAAAATGTAATTTATTTGAATGATATTAATGTCGATCATCTAAGCAAATTAAGCTGGACTCCAGACTGTGATGAATAATATGAGACGAGAAATATACCAGGCGAGGAACGGCTAGAAATCGGTGCACGTAAACCGTACACGTGCGGGTACACCGTAACTACAAATTGCGTAGTAGGAAGTTCAAGGTAATTAGCCAGTACATGTATAATATAATGCAGTTGACTACTATTATGTTAGTGTATTGATTTAAGAAGAATAGATGATGTTACAACTACACGTACGTACATGTATTTATGTCAACCTTTACAGACAGATGGTATAAAATATATTACACTTTTGTTTCAAACTATGAAATCAAGATAATTTATTTTTCTGCCAGTGGCCATAATGGAATCATATGAGCTATGAATGGTGAATGGCTTCCAATGTATGGTGAAATAAATGGAATATTCCAGGAAATGTGTACATTGTACAGAATTAATTTTGTTATTACAATAAAGCGTTTATTATTATATACTAGTCGGCATAAATCTTGAAATTTAGAGTGTAGTGGACTTTCAACGAATGTTAGAAACGTTTCCATATGGTGTAATGCAGTAGGTACCAACCAACAAGATGTTAGAAACGTTTCCATATGGTGTAATGCAGTAGGTACCAACCAACAAGATGTTAGAAACGTTTCCATATGGTGTAATGCAGTAGGTACCAACCAACAAGATGTTAGAAACGTTTCCATATGGTGTAATGCAGTAGGTACCAACCAACAAGATGTTAGAAACGTTTCCATATGGTGTAATGCAGTAGGTACCAACCAACAAGATGTTAGAAACGTTTCCATATGGTGTAATGCAGTAGGTACCAACCAACAAGATGTTAGAAACGTTTCCATATGGTGTAATGCAGTAGGTACCAACCAACAAGATGTTAGAAACGTTTCCATATGGTGTAATGCAGTAGGTACCAACCAACAAGATGTTAGAAACGTTTCCATATGGTGTAATGCAGTAGGTACCAACCAACAAGATGTTAGAAACGTTTCCATATGGTGTAATGCAGTAGGTACCAACCAACAAGATGTTAGAAACGTTTCCATATGGTGTAATGCAGTAGGTACCAACCAACAAGATGTTAGAAACGTCTCTATATGGTGTAATGCAGCAGGTACCAACCAACAAGATGTTAGAAACGTTTCCATATGGTGTAATGCAGTAGGTACCAACCAACAAGATGTTAGAAACGTCTCCATGTGGTGTAATGCAGTAGGTAAACGTTTCCATATGGTGTAATGCAGCACGTACCAACCAACAAGATGTTAGAAACGTTTCCATATGGTGTAATGCAGTAGGTACCAACCAACAAGATGTTAGAAACGTTTCCATATGGTGCAATGCAGTAGGTACCAACCAACAAGATGTTAGAAACGTTTCCATATGGTGTAATGCAGTAGGTACCAACCAACAAGATGTTAGAAACGTTTCCATATGGTGTAATGCAGTAGGTACCAACCAACAAGATGCGGCATGTGTTTGTAAAATATGAATCAAATTGAAATGTCTTGTCAAAAAGATGGTAACTGTATCATGTGTATTGCTACACCACGTCACGTTTGCTTGTGGATTGCTACACCACGTCACGTTTGCATGTGTATTGTCACACCCACGTCACGTTTACATGTGTATTGTTACACCACGTCACGTTTGCATGTGTATTGTCACACCCACGTCACGTTTGCGTGTGTATTGCCACACCACGTCACGTGTGTATGCTAAAGGTCCGAATAGAAGCGGTTTGTGTGTAATATCATTTTTTCTTGTTCAGCTTGAACTACGCTGAGAGTACAACATTTAATTTAATCAAATCACTACTGAGTCTGATAGCGAAAGTTCTTACAATATTAATGTTATCGGTGTTGGAACCTCCTTCCAGATTAGATCCATAACCATGATTATGTACTATATACAAGTCTGATAATAACATGTTGTTCTGTTCTGTTCATGACAGAGAGAGAGCTAGAATGTGCAAATGCAGATGTAAGCGTTTGACGCAGGACACTGCCACCTGGTTCTGACTGCTCTAGAACCTGTAACCAATTGGTTACGATGGGAACGATGTGTCTCTAAACACATAGCACCTCTATTTCTAAACCAGTTCGCTGTTACCTACACACGAAATTCTACATTTTATTTCATGTTGCTGTACACATCCTATATTTTGATACAGACACACCCAATATCTAACGTAATACCATATTAACCAATAAAATACAAGGTGGAAAACGACGTATTGCCAACCCGGCCGACCTCCTAACGAGGGAGAGTTGGGTCACTGTGAATTACCACGAGGGAGAGTTGGGGCTCTGTGGATTTCCACGAGGGAGAGTTGGGTCACTGTGAATTTCCACGAGGGAGAGTTGGGGCACTATAGTCACATTACATTTTAAGACGATCCCTGGACTCCATGTAGCCACGGTGATTCTCGTAACTTACCGCAAGTTACGGTATTTCACCAGCTGATAGCTGTACACAATGGCAAAAATACAGTCAACATATTGTGCAATAATTATAATATTTCTTGTGCGAAGAACGTTAATATACGTACCCATGTAATAATTGTGAGTATATATCGCAGACAACATTAATATTTATACTTTATATTCTATTTCCACTTGTGGGCGTTTCATTTAGTACTTAAGACTCACCGCGTCTGTGTCAACTGAATTATTTGAATGGTGGCGTGCAAGTTGTACTAACAGAGTCCCGGTTAACCGGTTAATCGCGGTTAATACTACCGATTAACCGGTTACAAATTTCTAGTAACCGTTTCAGCACTAGTGGATGTGGTATCAGAAGAAATGAAAGATTGGAAACATAAATGAACAGACTGTATGTTTTTACTTTTTACTATGTATTTAATAGGCAATTTATTTGTTGTTTTACAACCGTAACACGGTATGAAAACTAATATTCGCAAATAAACAGTGCAAATACATTAATGATGTCCTCTCGCTCTAGTTTAATGACGTTATCTCGCTCTAGTTTAATGACGTCCTCTCTCGCTCTAGTTTAATGACGTCCTCTCGCTATAGTTTAATGACGTCCTCTCGCTCTAGTTTATTGACGTCCTCTCTCGTTATAGTTTAATGACGTCCTCTCTCGCTATTGTTTAATGACGTCCGATCTCGCTCTAGTTTAATGACGTCCTCTCTCGCTATAGTTTAATGACGTCCTCTCTCGCTATAGTTTAATGACGTCCTCTCGCTATAATTTAATGACGTCCTCTCTCGCTCTAGTTTAATGACGTCCTCTCTCGCTATAGTTTAATAACGTCCTCTCTCGCTATAGTTTAATGACATCCTCTCGCTATAGTTTAATGACGTCCTCTCGCTATAGTTTAATGACGTCCTCTCGCTCTAGTTTAATGACGTCCTCTCGCTCAAGTTTAATGACGTCCTCTCGCTCTAGCTTAATGACGTCCTCTATCTCTATTGTTTGACATGGCTATTTCTTCTTGCATCATAACTTGGGAATATAGTAACTTAATCATGCAACATGTCAAATATGATCAATATATCCTCGCTCAATGACATTTTATATTTACGAAAAGTATTGGATGGAATAACTTAATGGAACTTGCGTTTGTGTCCACGTATTTGGCGTATAACTTAGTCAGGGTAACTATTTGGTTTGCTAATGAACTGGGTGTCTATATTATCAGGTGTAGCACCAAAGGCATGTGCTAAGCACCTGCGCCACCTCTTTAACTTACAATTAATGAGCTCACGATATACGATGCGTTGTCGCAAATATGTATCTACAAATCAATATTTCTCACTCACATTTTTCAATATAATTAGAGACATTGCTCGCTTTTCTATTTCCTCCCTTAATAGAGAAAGTTCGATTTATTCCGAAATGGATATTGGTCCGTTTAGTTGGAATCCTTTGTTTATACTGTTGTTCCATAACCAGATGTTGCGGTATGATAATTTTGATTTATCAAAAGTCTCGTTACTTAATTGAGTGCAACTGTAATAATGTAATAAGAATAAGATGAGAAAACGGATGTAAATGTATAGCATGTGGTGCAAAGGAAACAACGATAAAAACAGAGGAAGCCACTAGGAAAGACATATTCTCCTTAAAGAGTATTCAGATGGCAGTAACTGACCAATCCCTCTCATAAATAGAATAATTCTAAATATACACGACACACTATTCACTACCCAAATATACACGACACACTATTCACTACCCAAATATACACGACACACTATTCATTACCCAAATATACACGACACACTGTTCACTACCCAAATATACACGGCGCACTATTCATTACCCAAATATACACGACACACTATTCATTACCCAAATATACACGACACACTGTTCACTACCCAAATATACACGACACACTATTCATTACCCAAATATACACGACACACTGTTCACTACCCAAATATACACGGCGCACTATTCATTACCCAAATATACACGACACACTATTCACTACCCAAATATACACAGCACACTACCCAAATATACACGACACACTATTCACTATCCAAATATACACAACACACTATTCACTATCCAAATATACACAACACACTATTCACTATCCAAATATACACAACACACTATTCATTACCCAAATATACACAACACACTATTCATTACCCAAATATACACAACACACTATTCACTACCCAAATATACACAACACACTATTCACTACCCAAATATACACGACACACTATTCACTACCCAAATATACACGACACACTATTCACTACCCAAATATACACGACACACTATTCACTATCCAAATATACACGACACACTATTCATTACCCAAATATACACGACACACTATTCACTACCCAAATATACACAGCACACTATTCACTACCCAAATATACACGACACACTATTCTCTACCCAAATATACACGACACACTATTCACTACCCAAATATACACAGCGCATTATTCACTACCCAAATATACACGGCGCACTATTAACTACCCAAATATACACGACACACTATTCACTAGATACAACTGTCCTTAACATGAAGTGAACATAATGTATTTAGGCACTAACAGAAGACCAACTGTCGCTCAAATTAAATTCTCGAGCATGCTGTTAGTGTGAGTTTTGGAGAATACGGGTACGTACCCTTTGAACATTAAACTCTACTGGAGGAAGCAATGTAGAGGGGCCATATTGCCTAAAGCTGTTATTGGTACTTTAAACACCAAACACATCATATAAAAGAAATTGATCGTGAATGTATCAGCATATTGCAAGGTCAATATGAAGTAGAAACGCGTCTCTAACTCTGACACCGAACGCCACAGTGCCCCAACTCTCCCTCGTGGAAATCCACAATACCCCAATTCTCCCTCGTGGAAATCCACAGTGCCCCAACTCTCCCTCGTGGAAATCCACAGTGCCCCAACTCTCCTTCATGGAAATCCACGGAGCCCCAACTCTCCCTCGTGGAAATCCACAGTGCCCCAACTCTCCCTCGTGGAAATCCACAGTGCCCCAACTCTCCCTCGTGGAAATCCACAGTGCCCCAACTCTCACTCGTGGAAATCCACGGAGCCCCAACTCTCCTTCATGGAATTCCACGGAGCCCCAACTCTCCCTCGTGGAAATTCACAGTGCCCCAACTTTCCCTCGTGGAAATCCACAGTGACCCAATTCTCCCTCGTGGAAATTCACCGTGTCCCAACTTTCCCTCGTGGAAATCCACAGTGACCCAATTCTCCCTCGTGGAAATGCACAGTGACCCAACTATCCCTCGTGGAAATTCACGGAGCCCCTACTCTCCCTCGTGGAAATCCACAGTGCCCCAACTCTCCCTCGTGGAAATCCACAGTGCCCCAACTCTCACTCGTGGAAATCCACGGAGCCCCAACTCTCCTTCATGGAATTCCACGGAGCCCCAACTCTCCCTCGTGGAAATTCACAGTGCCCCAACTTTCCCTCGTGGAAATCCACAGTGACCCAATTCTCCCTCGTGGAAATTCACCGTGTCCCAACTTTCCCTCGTGGAAATCCACAGTGACCCAATTCTCCCTCGTGGAAATGCACAGTGACCCAACTATCCCTCGTGGAAATTCACGGAGCCCCTACTCTCCCTCGTGGAAATCCAGGGAGCCCCAACTCTCCCTCGTGGAAATTCACAGTGCCCCAACTCTCCCACGTGGAAATCTACGGAGCCCCAACTCTCCCTCGTGGAAATCCACGGAGCCCCAACTCTCCCTCGTGGAAATGTATTCAATAGCGCTAAGTGGAACGAAGTCGTTTCGCAATCGCGCTATTTAAAGTGGGTGGGTGGGTGTGTGTTGTGTGTGTGCGTGCGTGCGTGCGCGCGCGCGTGTTAAACGTAAAACACACATAAATAACAGTGCAATAGTATTATTAGGGCAGAACAAATAAATATTCTAAAATATATATATATTTGTGGAATACATATTATTTGCTTTGATAGAATAATTGGACTGAACAAATTAATTTAAGTTACAGAAAAAAGCGCTTTAACGTATGTTACGTCTGCCTGTGGTCCAAACTATTACATATTAGCGCGCTCGCTTCTCGCCAATGCAACCCGGGTTCGATCCTCGGAACGGGAAGTATGTGAGATGGTCCGGTGGTCGCCAGATCGGACAAGTGGGTTTTCTCAGGGTACTCCGGTTTCCTCCCACACGAATGACCACATATAAGCTTTCATCCGCGCCAACGAGAGTGATTATTATAAGTTGTTAGAACTTGCTTCGCAATCGTTGTAAAATAAATAAAGTTTAAACTTAAACTTAAATAAACTATTACATGTCAAGAAAACATACAATAAGCATGACACTAATAAAAATTACTACTTTTACTTATATACATGTATTGTACTCATGTATAATATTATATCGAAACCCTTCCTTGCAGGACATGCACAGGAGTGAAATCGATACCAGACGTTATCGACACCATTTTCGAGACGGGCGATGCCAATAAAACCTACCAGACAGTGATCGACAGAAAGAACTCGGTGGAGAATATTGGAAAAACAAAGGAACATCTATTGCAAGAGCTGAACAAATCCAAGACGGAAGCCGTGGCATCAGTAAAATCATTCAGAAAAGAAATGGAAGAACTGTATGACAATCTTGAAAAGCAATCGCTACAAGAATTCCTAAGATTGAAGTCCATTTTAGAGCAGGAGAGAAAGCAGGCTGTCAATGAAGCGGATGTAATGAAACAAGCTGCAGAAAACTTGAGGAAAGCAGACGGAAACAAAGCCCAACAGTTTGTCTCAATGAAAACTGCCCAGAAGAAAATGGAAGAAGCAGATGACATAAAACTTTCAATGGAGTCTTGTACCGATGTGAAGATAGAGTTTACTGTAGACCCACGTATACGTTGTCGCAA
>CM026387.1:17025070-17042440 GCA_014843695.1 Archivesica marissinica
GATGTGTTATGGTAACTACGTACGCACATTGTGTTCACTGATGTGTTATGGTAACTACGTACTCACCTTGTGTTCACTGATGTG
Organism: Archivesica marissinica; assembly: GCA_014843695.1. Taxonomy (NCBI): domain Eukaryota; kingdom Metazoa; phylum Mollusca; class Bivalvia; order Venerida; family Vesicomyidae; genus Archivesica; species Archivesica marissinica. Next base: position 17,025,155 of record CM026387.1, read on the forward strand.
TTATGGTAACTACGTACGCACATTGTGTTCACTGATGTGTTATGATAACTACGTACGCACCTTGTGTTCACGGATGTGTTATGGTAACTACGTGCTCACATTGTGTTCACTGCTGTGTTATGGTAACTACGTGCTCACATTGTGTTCACTGCTGTGTTATGGTAACTACGTACGCACATTGTGTTCACTGATGTGTTATGATAACTACGTACGCACATTGAGTTCACGGATGTGTTATGGTAACTACGTACGCACCTTGTGTTCACTAATGCGTTATGGTAACTACGTACGCACCTTGTGTTCACTGATGTGTTATGGCAACTAAGTACGCACCTTGTGTTCACTAATGTGTTATGGTAACTACATACGCACCTTGAGTTCACTGATGGACGATAGAAGACCTGCCCCATATACTCTTAATTCACCGTCCTGTTTACACAGTCCAAACTCAACAGAGAAGAAGTAACACTGAAATATTAATATAATTAAATAAATACAATTTATTATTTCAAATTTAGAATTTATTTATTGTTTGAGCATTTATTCTAATATGAGAAACTCAACACAATTTTCTTATGTTTTGTATTCAAATTAAGTTCACATAAATGATGTTGTTGCTGGTCGTTTACGAAGTATATGCATATCTGTTCGACATAAACCTACCTTCTAAGACTGGGGTGGGGTTACATTTCTCTATATGACGATGTGGGAACGTCACAGCAGGGACATATCAATACACCGCTAAGGGTAATTCTATGTATTTTGAACAATATAACGTCTTTAACGACGATGATGTTGTAGAATAGGACTATCCCTTCAGCTAGAGCATTGAAACAGTAACACACTATTACATTAGTTGGGGCAATTGTACTGTAGAAAAGGAATATCTTCTTATGCACGTCATGGCTGTCTGATTAGCGCAGTGGTTAGCGCACTCGCTACTCGCCAATGCAACCCGGGTTCGATCCTCGGACTGGGAAGTATGTGAAATGGTACGATGGTCGCCAGAACGGACAGGTGGGTTTTCTTCGGGTACTCCGGTTTCCTCCCACACGAATGACCACATTTACGCTTTCATCCGTGCCAATTAGAGTGATAATAACTTAGTAGTTAGAACTTGCTTTGCAATCGCAATAACTAAAGATTATGTACGTTTATTTCACAAACGGCCGTTTGGTCCATACTACAACATAATTACAGTTTAGCAGTTTACTAATGATCGTGGAAGTCGTGATGCAGTGGATGCGCGTTCTCTCCAGGTGCGAGAGGTCCGGAGTTCGAACCCCGCTGGAGCCGTTACGATCGTGCCCTTAGGCAAGGCATTTAATTTCCACGTTGCCTCTTCTCCATCCCTCGTGGCGATGGATTCCATTAGGAATGAGGTCTCGAGAGTGATTAATATAAGTTATAAGAACTTGTTTCGCAATCGAGCTAAAATAAATTTGTATAAATTAAAATTAATGATTAGGGCAATTGTACTGTAGGAAAGATTTTACAGACGGGTCTGTAGTCCAGTGGTAACACGCTGGACTGGTAATCCAGGGATCGCAGGTTCGATCCCCCGTCTGACCCTAATAAAATAAACAGTCTTTCAGATGGGACTTTAAACCGAGGTATCGTGTCGGTGCTGTACACCGTGCACGTAAAAGAACCAAAGGAGACTCTGGAATGGGTCTGTATCATTGCACTATCCTCCAATAATCTAAAATGACTAATCAAGTCTCTGCAGGAGGCGTCGCTCATATGGGCAACCTGTAGCGACGATAAATAAACATAAAACACACCGGAAAGATTAGCACATCTAATTGGGTAATGGTACTGTACGGATATTGATGGCTACTAAGGATGTAACCACATGTGTGTCTACCCACTGACATGACAATACCCAAGTTTGAAGCCTCACTCAAGATATAGCCCATGCGTAGTTGTACATTCTAATATTATACCGGGTGTGGAAAACAGTTGTTACCGTGGCTAGTTTTGCTACGTCTTCGTCGGATGTCCCAAGTGACGCCAGACCGATCTCCTGGGAAAATTGGGCGAAACTCGGGTCTGCAAACAATGGAACGTGGCCCATCAACTCGTGGCAGCAGTCTCTGTAGACAAAACATGTATCAGTATGTATGGTGTACCGCAAGGCTCAGAAACGCGCAACTAATGTACATATAATATGTTTGTGTTGAAAATAACATAAGTATACAATGTGTTGTGTTTTTACGTTTATTTATCGTCGCTACCGGTTGCCCATATGAGCGACGCCTCCTGAAGAGATTAATTATTTTAGATTTTGGAGGATAGTGCATGATACAGACAGAGACCCATTCCAGAATCTCCTCTGGTTCTTTTACGTGCACGATGTAAAGCACCGACACGAGACCTCGGTTTAACGTCCCATCTGAAAGACTGTTAATTTTATTAAGGTCAGACGGGGGATCGAACAATGTACTTACGAATCAATCTTATATATGTTATTATATTTGATCATGCAACAAGTACCAGTTATACAAGTACCAGTATGTCTACGTTACTGAATAAAATATTGATATTGTATCCTAAATCCTGAATCGTTCATAGCTATTAAGTTATAACCCAAAGCGGTTAAGCTCATATTCCTGGTACACTGTATATTTAAACTTTATTTATTTTACAAAGATTGCGAAGCAAATTTTAACAACTTATATTAATCACTCTCGTTGGCGCAGATGAAAGCGTAAATGTGGTCATTCGTGTGGGAGGAAACCGGAGTACCCGGAGAAAACCCACCTGTCCGATCTGGCGACCACCGTACCATCTCACATACGTCCCGGTCCGAGGATTGAACCTGGGTTGCATTGGTGAGAAACGAGCGCGCTAACCACTGTGCTAATCGGACAACCACTGCACTAATCGGACAACCACTGCGCTAATCGGACAGCCACTGTGCTAATCAGACAACAACTGCGCTAATCGGACAACCACTGTGCTAATCGGACAACCACTGCACTAATCGGACAACCACTGCGCTAATCGGACAGCCACTACGCTAATCGGACAACCACTGCACTAATCGGACCACTGCTCTAATCGGACATCCACTACGCTAATCGGACAACCACTGCGTTAATCGGACAGCCACTGCGAGACTATTAATTGGGCCGTATTGAGTTTCTGGTCATTTTGCCAGAAGTTAAAAAAAGGAAAAATCGACAGACTGGCACCCAGGCTACTACGAAGCGAGCATAATGAAGAACGGCTATCCTAGCCAAAATAAGATCCTATATTATTCAAAAATGTTCAAGGACATTAAATTATGTTTAACCCTTTCAACACCATATACCTCTAAATAGACTTACAAAAAGTGTAGATCAAGATGAGCCGGCCCGTGACGAGCGGTGTCACCACAGTCTGCACTTTTTGCCAGTAATATTACTATTTTGAGACAAAATTACCCATTTTGATAAATGAACTGGTGCAAATGTGACGAGCGATGTCATCACAGTCTGCACTTTTTGCCAGTAATATTACTATTTTGAGACAAAATTACCCATTTTGATAAATGAACTTGTGCAAATGTAATTTTTGTTTGAGTAATACCGCAATTGTAACGAATATAATTGTAGGATAGCAAGGTTTGCTTGGAAATTGTGATAGTCAATTTGAATAATACAGTCAAACCTGTCTATAAAGGCCACCATCGGAAAGTAAAAAAGTGGCCTTTGTTGGCAGGTGGCCTCTCAATAGAGGGTTAAAATGCATTAAAAATGGCTCGACGGGAGAGAAAAATGATGGTCTTAAGAGACAGGATTTTCATATGCGGCCTTTATTCGGAGGTGGCCTTTAGCACAGGTTTGGTTGTAATATGAATTTAAGAATATAATCCGACTACGCTTACGGCTCGGGGGTGTACAAGGGATCGGAGCTGTGTCGTATGTATTGCGTGGTGTGGAACACCCTAAACGCTAATCCAGCCAGGAAATCCCTCGAGGATAGGTATCCGGCAACAGGGCGAAGTGTAAACCCTGTCTGTGCTGAAATAAACAGTTAATATATGTATAATTAGGATTCAATATATTAATTAATGCACAATAATTACGACTAATATTGTATGCAAATTAGGTGCAAAAATCAGACACTTCATACATCGATGAAACGCAGAAAAAGAGCATTTAATTGTTATAATTATAAATAATATTTTTGCAAATTATGTGTAAAACACTGACATTTCATACCTCGATGAAGCGCAGAAAAAGAACATTTAATCGTTATAATTATAAATAATATTGTATGCAAATCATGTGTAAAACACTGACATTTCATACATCGATGAAACGCAGAAAAAGAACATTTAATTGTTATAATTATAAATAATATTGTATGCAAATCATGTGTAAAACACTGACAATTCATACCTCGATGAAACGCAGAACAAGAACATTAAAGTGTTAATTAGGACCGAAGTGAAACAACAGTTTTAATATACTGCGCGTGTTGGTTCTGTTTCATTCTTATGTATCGTCGGTCCTTGGTTATTCGATGCCAAGCATCCAGACGTATGACAATACACTGTCAGTGGAAGTCGTGATAGCGCAGTGGATGCGCATTCGCTTCAGGTGCGAAAGGTCCGGAGTTCGAGCCCCACTGGAGCCGTTACGATTGTGCCCTTAGGCAAGGCATTTAAATTCCACGTTGCCTCTTCTCTCTCCCTCGTGGCGATGGATTCCATCAGGAATGAGGTCTCGAGAGTGATTTATATAAGTTGAAATAACTTGTTTCGCAATCGAGCTAAAATAAATTTGTATAAACTAATACACTGTCTTGGAACTCTCAAATTGATAATGTTATCAAGAAATGTAATTCCGTGTTATATTTATTGTCTCGTATCAAACCATTCCTTTCTATACATATTCGTACGGTGTTTTTTAATTCCTACATTTTACCCCATCTAGACTACTGTTGTGTCATTTGGGGGAACTATAATGCATATTTAGAAGATAAAATTGTTAGATTCCAAAAACGAGCTGCGTTCTTGACCCAGATTTTTACACTCCTTCTTCCGACTCTTTTCTCAACTCTCAATTGGATGACTTTCCAAGAAAGGGTTAGTTTTCAAAAAGCAGTCTTAATGTTTAAAACCCTCACTGGCCTAGCACCTGTCTATCTGCAAGAGTCATTCAGATTTACTTCCGCTGTTCGAACTCAAAACTTGCGATCATCCGTCAATCTCCAACTTTACCCCCCTAAGCCAATTACTGACGATTTTAGGAAATCGTTCTTATATTCAGGGTCACACTTGTGGAATTCCCTCCCTTATCACACCAAAACAGCACATTCTGTTCCACACTTCAAAACTTTATATATCAGGTGGTGCAAAGAACAGACCAATAACCTAATAAGCTGATAATATACAATTATACATGAATATACGTATTAGTTCGTGCAGCTTATATCTTATTTCCTATGAAAGTTTTACTGGTTACTGTTTACATGTTTCATTATGCTAGTTCATGTTTTAATTTGTTGAGGGCCTCATGGTAGATTGACTTAATTGTTCAAAAGAGTTCTCTCGTTAAATAAAGTCTTTTTTATTATTATTATTATTATTATTATGTTAGTAATTTTACATTTTGGAAGACAGTCTGGGTGCTAATACAGAAAAGCCGCCACACTTCCAGTAGCATTCCTGGTTAGTGTACATCAACGACGATACATGAGGCCACGCTTAATAGTCCCATCTGAAAGACTATTCATATTATTAGGGTCCGACGGGGGTCGAACCTGTGGTCCCTGGATTCGCAGTCCAGCGTGTTAACAACTGTACCTAGCCACAATGTTACTGCACCAAACTGTGCACGCTGTTTAGCTGCCCTATTTCAAGAAGAGCATTGTTCGGTCACACGTGGGCACATCCAAACCTCGATACTGCTCAAAGATGACAACTGCGTGTAGGAATGCGTGCACTGTCGCCTCTGTTCTCAGAGATCAATGTTGACAGGAAGGAAACGTGTATGAAATTGGTATAAAATGTAATTTATTTGAATGATATTAATGTCGATCATCTAAGCAAATTAAGCTGGACTCCAGACTGTGATGAATAATATGAGACGAGAAATATACCAGGCGAGGAGCGGCTAGAAATCGGTGCACGTAAACCGTACACGTGCGGGTACACCGTAAATAGAAATTGCGTAGTTGGAAGTTCAAGGTAATTAGCCAGTACATGTATAATAGAATGCAGTTGACTACTATAATGCTAGTGTATTAATTCAAGAAGAATAGATGATGTTACAACTACATGTGCGTACATGTATTTATGTCAACCTTTACAGACAGATGGTATAAAATATATTACACTTTTGTTCCAAACTATGAAATCAAGATAATTTATTTTTCTGCCAGTGGCCATAATGGAATCATATGAGCTATGAATGGTGAATGGCTTCCAATGTATGGTGAAATAAATGGAATATTCCAGGAAATGTGTACATTGTACAGAATTAATTTTGTTATTACAATTAAGAATTTATTATTATATACTAGTCGGCATAAATCTTGAAATTTAGAGTGTAGTGGACTTTCAACGAGTGTTAGAAAAGTTTCCATATGGTGTAATGCAGTAGGTACCAACCAACAAGATGTTAGAAACGTCTCCATGTGGTGTAATACAGTAGGTACCAACCAACAAGATGCAGCATGTGTTTGTAAAATATGAATCAAATTGAAATGTCTTGTCAAAAAGATGGTAACTGTATCATGTGTATTGCTACACCATGTCATGTTTGCTTGTGGATTGCTACACCACGTCACATTTGCATGTGTATTGTTACACCCACGTCACGTTTGCATGTGTATTGTTACACCACGTCACGTTTGTATGTATATTGTCACACACACGTCACGTTTGCGTGTGTATTGCCACACCACGTCACGTGTGTATGCTAAAGGTCCGAATAGAAGCGGTTTGTGTGTAATATCATTTTTTCTTGTTCAGCTTGAACTACACTGAGAGTACAACATTTAATTTAATCAAATCACTACTGAGTCTGATAGCGAAAGTTCTTACAATATTAATGTTATCGGTGTTGGTACCTCCTTCCAGATTAGATCCATAACCATGATTATGTACTATATACAAGTCTGATAATAACATGTTGTTCTGTTCTGTTCATGACAGAGAGAGAGCTAGAATGTGCAAATGCAGATGTAAGCGTTTGACGCAGGACACTGCCACCTGGTTCTGACTGCTCTAGAACCTGTAACCAATTGGTTACGATGGGAACGATGTGTCTCTAAACACATAGCACCTCTATTTCTAAACCAGTTCGCTGTTACCTACACACGAAATTCTACATTTTATTTCATGTTGCTGTAAACATCCTATATTTTGATACAGACACACCCAATATCTAACGTAATACCATATTAACCAATGAAATACAAGGTGGAAAACGACGTATTGCCAACCCGGCCGACCTCCTAACGAGGGAGAGTTGAGTCACTGTGAATTACCACGAGGGAGAGTTGGGGCTCTGTGGATTTCCACGAGGGAGAGTTGGGGCTCTGTGAATTTCCACGAGGGAGAGTTGGGGCACTATAGTCACATTACATTTTAAGACGATCCCTGGACTCCATGTAGCCACGGTGATTCTCGCAACTTATCGCAAGTCACGGTATTTCACCAGCTGATAGCTGTAAACAATGGCAGAAATACAGTCAACATATTGTGCAATATTTATAATATTTCTTGTGCGAAGAACGTTAATATACGTACCCATGTAATAATTGTGAGTATATATCGCAGACAACATTAATATTTATACTTTATATTCTATTTGCACTTGTGAGCGTTTCATTTAGTACTTAAGACTCACGGCGTCTGTGTCAACTGAACTATTTGAATGGTGGCGTGCAAGTTGTACTAACAGAGTCCCGGTTAACTGGTTAGTCGCGATTAACCGGTTACACATTTCTAGTAACCGTTTCAGCACTACTTCACAGTGGATGTGGTATCAAAAGAAATGAGAGATTGGAAATATAAATGAACAGACTGTATGTTTTTACTTTTTACTATGTATTTAATAGGCAATTTATTTGTTGTTTTGCAACCGTAACACTCTGGTATGAAAACTAATATTCGCAAATAAACAGTGCAAATACATTAATGACGTCCTCTCGCTCTGGTTTAATGACGTCCTCTCGCTATTGTTTAATGACGTCCTCTCGCTATAGTTTAATGACGTCCTCTCGCTATAGTTTAATGACGTCCTATCTCGCTATTGTTTAATGACGTCCTCTCGCTATAGTTTAATGACGTCATCTCGCTATAGTTTAATGACGTCCTCTCTCGCTATAGTTTAATGACGTCCTCTCGCTATAGTTTAATGACGTCCTCTCGCTATAGTTTAATGACGTCCTCTCGCTCTAGTTTAATGACGACATCTCGCTATAGTTTAATGACGTCCTCTCTCGCTATAGTTTAATGACGTCCTCTCTCGCTATAGTTTAATGACGTCCTCTCGCTATAGTTTAATGACGTCCTCTCGCTCTAGTTTAATGACGACATCTCGCTATAGTTTAATGACGTCCTCTCGCTCTAGTTTAATGACGTCCTCTCACTCTAGTTTAATGACGTCCTCTATCTCTATAGTTTGACATGGCTATTTCTTCTTGCATCATAACTTGGGAATATAGTAACTTAATCATGCAACACGTCAAATATGATCAATATATCCTCGCTCAATGACATTTTATATTTACGAAAAGTATTGGATGGAATAACTTAATGGAACTTGCGTTTGTGTCCACTTGTTTGGCGTATAACTTAGTCAGGGTAACTATTTGGTTTGTTAATGAACTGGGTGTCTATATTATCAGGTGTAGCACCAAAGCCATGTGCTAAGCACCTGCGCCACCTCTTTAACTTACAATTAATGAGCTCACGATATACGATGCGTTGTCGCCAATATGTATCTACAAATCAATATTTCTCACTCACATTTTTCAATATAATTAGAGACATTGCTCGCTTTTCTTTGTCCTCCCTTAATAGAGGAAGTCCGATTTATCCCGAAATGGATATTGGTCCGTTTAGTTGGACTCCTTTGTTTATACTGTTGTTCCATAACCAGATGTAGTGCCCCAACTCTCCCTCGTGGAAATACACAGTGCCCCAACTCTCCCTCGTGGACATTTACGGAGCCCCAACTCTCCCTCATGGACATTCACGGAGCCCCAACTCTCCCTCGTGGAAATTCACAGTGCCCAACTCTCCCTCATGGACATTCACGGAGCCCCAACTCTCCCTCGTGGACATTCACAGTGCCCAACTCTCACTCGTGGACATTAACAGTTCCCCAACTCTCCCTCGTGGAAATTCACAGTGCCCAACTCTCCCTCGTGGAAATCCAGGGAGCCCCAACTCTCCCTCGTGGAAATCCAGGGAGCCCCAACTCTCCCTCGTGGAAATCCACAGTGCCCCAACTCTCCCTCGTGGAAATCCACAGTGCCCCAACTCTCCCTCGTGGAAATCCACAGTGCCCCAACTCTCCCTCGTGGAAATTCACAGTGCCCCAACTCTCCCTCGTGGAAATCCACAGTGCCCCAACTCTCCCTCGTGGAAATTCACAGTGCCCCAACTTTCCCTCGTGGAAATCCACAGTGACCCAATTCTCCCTCGTGGAAATCCACGGTGCCCCAACTCTCCCTCGTGGAAATCCACGGAGCCCCAACTCTCCCTCGTGGAAATGCACAGTGCCCCAACTCTCCCTCGTGGAAATTCACAGTGCCCCAACTCTCCCTCGTGGAAATACACAGTGCCCCAACTCTCCCTCGTGGAAATCCAGGGAGCCCCAACTCTCCCTCGTGGAAATCTACAGTGCTCCAACTCTCCCTCGTGGAAATCCAGGGAGCCCCAACTCTCCCTCGTGGAAATCCACAGTGCCCCAACTCTCCCTCGTGGAAATCCACGGAGCCCCAACTCTCCCTCGTGGAAATCCACGGAGCCCAACTCTCCCTCGTGGAAATCCACGGAGCCCCAACTCTCCCTCGTGGAAATCCACGGAGCCCCAACTCTCCCTCGTGGAAATTCACAGTGCCCCAACTCTCCCTCGTGGAAATCCAGGGAGCCCCAACTCTCCCTCGTGGAAATCCAGGGAGCCCCAACTCTCCCTCATGGACATTCACAGTGCCCCAACTCTCCCTCGTGGAAATCCACGGAGCCCCAACTCTCCCTCGTGGAAATCCACGGAGCCCCAACTCTCCCTCGTGGAAATGTATTCAATAGCGCTAAGTGGAACGAAGTCGTTTCGCAATCGCGCTATTTAAAGTGAATTAACATGAACAAGTATACAAGTTAAGCAAATATCCATTTAATATCATCCGACTAGCCTTTGGATTAGATAATAACGTTGGACAAGTTAGCTTATACAAATTTATTTTAGTTCGATTGCGAAACAAGGTATTACAATTTATATTAAACACTCTCGAGACCTCATTCCTGATGGAATCCACCGTAAAGACGCAATCACAACGGCTACAGCTGGCAGCAAACTCGAGATATTTCGCACCTAAAGCGAACGCGCTACCCACTGCGCTATCACGACTTCCGATTAACCAATTAGAACTATTAATAGAACTCGTGTGCCCTACGGAAAACAGCGTTGCTATCAGTGCCATTTGAGAATACATGTACTCTAATAGAACTAATTTGAAAAAATGTCTAACCTTTTAAGAATTCAGAGACGTCCTGCAGCTGGGGTATGTTATCTTCTCTGAAAACCGAACAAAACAAGCAAGTAAAGTCGTGAGAAACGCCACTGCATGGGAAATAATCTAATGTAGATAGATCTACATCACCTTTCGGAAATGACGTTTTGGCTACATAAATTTCAAAACCGTTTGAGCGGAAATTACTTCACCATTTGATCGTGGTGCATTTTGAAATACTCCTAATCAAACTGGGATTATGAACAATAATGATGGTACTAACATATGGGCATTCTAAATTAATTAAATATGTCAGTTTCGTGGGCGGGGTAATTAAGGAGGTTTGAAGTCTGTTTTCCAACTGTCTTGCCCTATGTCGGTGTGTGTGTGTGTTTTACGTTTATGAATCGTTGCTATCGGTTGCCCATATGAGCGACGCCTCCTGAAGAGATTAGTCATTTTAGATGTGTGGAGGGTAGTGTAATGATACAGACAGAGACCCATTCCAGAGTCTCCTCTGGTTCTTTTTTTTTTCTCTCAATTTTATTGTTCCAAATATACATTATCATACATATTATTATACATATAATATCATATCAATGTACAATTGACAAAGTACACATAGCTAATGTGTCTTTAAACAATGTATATATGGATTTTATAATATAGGTTGCGGTTTGAGAAAGAAGAGGATAAATGCAAAAGAAACAAAGTAAAAAAAAAAAGAAAAATGTTTACTACGAGTTATTTGTAATGAAGGTTATTAACAATAAATTGCTCACAATTACACATTACCTGCATCCTGTCTAAGGAATGTGTCCCATTTGTCGTTATATCACAGTTAATATAAAGTTTTCCTTTAAGCGATGCAATTGTTTTTTCAACCTGAATGCGCACATATAAATATGACACAACATTGTCTAGTGAAGGTGTTATTTTGTTGCACTTGTTTCTGAAAATGGTTCTTTTACGTGCACGATGTAAAGCACCGACATGAGACCTCGGTTTAACGTCCCATCTGAAAGACTGTTAATTTTATTAGGGTCAGACGAGTGATCGAACCCACGCTCCCTGGAGTACCAGTACAGCATGTTACCACTGGACTACAGATCCGTCTGTCGGTGGCTCTACCAGGTCGACCAGAAATGCTGCACACGTGGTCCTCCTCCACTACTAAAATACTAAAAACGGAAAATTCTGACGACAAGAGTCGCCGACATGATCGCCGACATGATCCCAAGCTAGTAGCACATGTATATATATATATATATACATACCTGTATCCACAATATTCTAGAAGTGGCCAATTTCGTAGGTATTCCCTGCATGCATGTGTCGGGTACAATTTTGTCAGTTCCCGAAAAACGGTTCCCCTGAAAAGGTGACATATTTCATGAATAAAGTGCCGAAAAGCCACACCACAGACACGACCGCATATTTACATGCCTGGCCTTATGACGTAACATTATATTAAGAACGTGTGGACAATATATTCCACCAGGTGTGTTACATCACACTCCATTTCCAATACTAGCATACTGTACCCCAGAAATAATGACATACATCGCAACATCAAACACTCGAAAACGTGTACCCCAGAAATAATGACATACATCGCAACATCAAACACTCGAAAACGTGTACCCCAGAAATAATGATATATATCGCAATATCATACACTCGAAAACGTGTACCCCAGAAATAATGACATACATCGCAACATCAAACACTCGAAAACGTGTACCCCAGAAATAATGATATATATCGCAACATCAAACACTCGAAAACGTGTACCCCAGAAATAATTGCATCACATACCATTATAAAACTATCCAAAGCATCATAACAAGATAGCAGGGCTTGATCAATATATTACAAAATAATAGTAAGAAATAACGTACTGGAGCAAACAAGTCATATAAAACCGAATCACATAAATGATGATAAAGTGATAACCAATTTCATGATCAATCGTTGGAAAGAGTGTTAAATGAACGGCTAGTCATAGACTATGGTAATGTATCTGAGATTTCAAACACACGTATTTCCTTTAAAATGCCAACTAATTCAAACATGCGATACCAAATGGTACATGTATCACTATAATTATACGATATGATTTCTTGTAGATTTTTGGTTTTCTACTTTTTTCATAGTTTTGAAATTTGAAATACTGCTCACCATGTCTTCCTCTCATCATCTGTGTATTCAATCGTTGGTATTGTGTCACCGCTGTAAAGGAATAATAATAATAATAATAATAATAATAATGATGATTATGATGATGATGATAATGATGATGATGAAAATGATGGTGGTGGTGATGATGATGATAATGATGATGATGATGGTGCTGATGATGATGATGATGATGATAATGATGCTGATGCTGCTGCTGCTGCTGCTGCTGCTGATGATGATGCTGGTGCTGATGTTGTTGTTGTTGTTGATGACGATGATGATGATGATGATGATGATAATGATGCTGATGCTGCTGCTGATGATGATGATGCTGCTGGTGCTGATGTTGTTGTTGTTGTTGTTGTTGTTGATTGATGATGATGATGATGATGATGATGATGATGATGATGATGATGATGATGATGATGATGATGATGATGATGATGATGATGATGATGATGATGATGATGATGATGATAAACTGTATGTCTAAAAACATAAATGATTACACTATTAACGTTCATAGGTATCCAACAATACGTGTATGCTCGTATACTAGATGTCTATATTTCTGTTCCGCTTCTCACCAATGCAACCCGTGTTCGATCCTCGGACCGGGAAGTATGTGAGATGGCACGGTCGGTGGTCGCCAAATCGGACAGGTGGGTTTTCTCTGGTCCGGTTTCCTCCCACACGAATGACCACATTTACGCTATCATCCGCACCAACGAGAGTGATTAATATAAGTTGTTAAAACTTGCTTCGCAATCGTTGTAAAATAAATAAAGTCCATTGTGTTTATGTTTCTGTTGCCCTTGGAGTTTCAATAAGGTTTGGAGTGAGTTGAAGCTTCGAATATAATGAGGTAGTGGATTCCAAATGGAAGAACCTGAATATATATAAGCAGTACGGAATAGTTCCAGCTTAGGTTTAGGCGTATATAGTTCCCTATATATTCCCGAATTTAATATAGACGAAGATCTCAGACAACGGGAATGACTTTCAGATATAAATATAAATAATGTGTTACGGTGTTCAGGCGGATCTGTAGTCCAGTGTTTAATCCAGGGGTCGCATGTTCGATCCCCCACTGACCCTATACAATTGTCTAAAGTGAGGGAGTACATAGGCATTATAAACGAGCTTAGGATTTTTAATCCGGGATAAAAGATATAGATATGCGTTGCACATTTTGATACCATTTTGTATATGTTTGTCCCATGATAAAGTGCTATCGATGGTGACGCCTAGGTATAGATAAGCCGAAAACGACCCAATATGTAAAATATTGGACTGTGTGAGCCACGTAGCGCCGAACACAGTACCAATATCTTACATATTGGATCCTTTTGAGACTGATATCTTACAACACACACTTATATAACAATATCCTACTAATTAAAATGGTTAATTTCGTACATTTACGCATATAATTTAATATAATACTCTGGTCTTTTGACAGCAGTCCAATATTAATAATAATGGACTGCAAGTACAAAGGTTGGACGTCACGACAGTGTTTTAAAAGTGAATTAAACTTTTAAAACTTTATTTATTTTACAACGATTGCGAAGCAAGCTTTAACAACTTATATTAATCACTCTCGTTGGCGCGGATGAAAACGTATATCTGGTCATTAGTGTGGGAGGAAACCGGAGTACCCGGAGAAAACCCACCTGTCTGATCTTGCGACCACCGTACCAGGGTTACATTGGTGAGAAGTGGATACTGGATAAAGAACGTTGGAAGAACACTGGTATATCCCGTTCCCGAAATTAAATAACAACATTCTAGAGAGAACAAAACATTATTCTGGACATTGTATGAATATTACAAATGCCCTTATACTATGTAGAAACTATATATATATATATATATATTGATTGTTTTTTTCAAGTATGACAATATAGGTTTGCGTTACATGGCCGGATTTGTTGAATAGCAGAGCAAGTATTTTAAATATTTGTCAAAAATGTAAATATTGATTATTCTGTCCAGAGTCACAAACGATGGCAATAAAACATTGGTAGACTTACTGTCTGTAATTCATGGCAACATCTGCGAAATGCATTCTCCTCTCTCTATATACCTTGTCAGTAAACCCCTGAAGACATTCAAAAACAATGTGTTTAAGGAGAACAACATTTCTATATAAACTAGATAGTTACTCATCAACACAGAGTTACAATATTTATTATAAATTATCAACTGCAACAATTCTGTTACATACGGGTTTAGTTTAAACATATTTTATTGCTTTCAAATAACACATAATTATACACAGACTGCACAATAATTGTTCAACAAATGAAATGTAACGAATAGTATGCTAGTGAAACTGTCATAATTTATAAGCAAATGGGTTGGGTCACACGTTTTACCAACATTAGTGACGTACGGGTAACCTGGGAACAGGCGTCAATATATTTTGCCTGGTCAGTCAATTAAATAAATTAACACCGAGACTATTAATTGGGCCGTATTGAGTTTCTGATCGTCATTTTGCCAGAAGCTAAAAATTGAAAAATCGACAGACTGGAATCCAGGGGGGAAATTGGCAACTTATCAAGTACTGGTGAAGCTATGAAGTGTATGTACATGTATTATATGCCGCGATAAAGCTATATGTATGACACAGATCTATAATTTCCCGTGTCAATCCATCACGAATAGGTAATACATGAAATTAATAACTTCACCTGTACTTGATAAGTTGCCGATTCCTCGCGTAATCGGTACGATCAGACGATATAGTTATAGCAGACGATATATTTATAGCAGACGATATATTTATAGCAGACGATAATATTATATTTATAGCAGACGATAGCAGACGATATATTTATAGCTATTGCAGACGATATATTTATAGCAGACGATATATTTATAGCAGACGATATGTAGTATAGGAGTGTAACCAAACCGACATGTCGAGAGCAGACGACGCTACTCATAGGCTTGAGCCGTGACGTCATAGGTACATGTACTAACACTAACTAACTATATAAATGTATTTAAAGTCCCTACCGCATACATGTATTTGTACGAACAAGCTAGCAGACGACATTATTTATAGCCGACGACTCATTGCGCCATAGGTGGCGCGTTTGAACCATGACGTCATATGTTCCATGCTGATCATCATGATACCATCGAAGGATACCTAAGAAACTGTAGGAAACCACTACCACGGAACTCTTGGTTTTACACTACTAAAGATCACAGTAGAGTCATTTGGTGTTTCTGTGTAAAGTTTAGGATATCAATTCGAAAAACTTTTCTCAGATCTCAAACTCAAGCTCAAGTGATCTGATTGGTTGATTCTGAGTGTTAATGTCAGCTGAACCAATCAGGCGCTTGAGATTGGAGAAAAGTTTTATAACCTCCAGGCCAGGTCCGATAAGCGAAGCATGTTGTTCTGATCATCATGTTACGTTCCTAACCATTCGGTCTCGGATTAATTTAACATATGGCGTTCCATATAAGATGGCGCTTACCGGGTGATCGGCGTCAAGTTCCGTCCCATACATCAGAACTCGGTTTGCGGTGCGATCTAAATCACTGACCGTTCTCGGAAACCATGGTGACATAGCTAATACATCTGCGAACAAAATATAGCATGCTTAATTTCGGAACAGCAAGTCGATAATTGTATAAACAGCTTCACGTATTTTCATTGTTATATATATATATATATTATTCTCCTGCCTATTGTATATCAATCAATTGATAGGGAGAAGAATTAAATAAGTTTTCTTTCGTTCTAATCCCTTTCAGTCTACTGCTGTTAAATTATATGTTATTGTTATATTTCGGGTTTTACGCCTGCATCAGCACCATTTCGGGCTATATCGCCGGCGGGCAGTTTACCTAACAACACCTTTCCTGGGCAGGCTCCAACGGTTAACCAGTACTTGGGTGCACCAACCTCCGTAAGAAACTGCCAACTTTTTCATATAAATGAGACACGGCCTGAGCGAGGCTCGAACCCGTGACCATCAGTGATGATAGGTTACAGTGGTATACAAGTCAGCGACCTTAACCACTCGACCACGGATAAATTATATGTAAAATGTTCATTTCTTGATTACATGTACATATACTGAAATAAATAATGTTTAAACTAAACCAAACGCAATGCATTTGTTTCATTGTATAATATAAGTGTTACCTGGTGTTAACGCCGGTGACTGGGGAATAGGGAAGTCATTAAGTGTTATGCTGGCCACTTGTTTCTTCAGTCGTTTTATGAGTTCCTGCAGCCGAATATGATCCGTTTCCAAGTCCACGTAAATATCAAACATGGAATCCTTTTTCTGACTCTTTCTGGACTCGATATGCACAACGTTAATGTTGTTCTCCTGTGGGGTAAAACAGTTCAATACCGGAGTAGTTAATTACTAAATCATCAATAGTTCAATCAAC
>CM026387.1:17043440-17078163 GCA_014843695.1 Archivesica marissinica
CTTGTACAATGTGCATGTTACGTAGTTGCTTGTAAATTGCTTGTACAATGTGCGTGTTACGTAGTTGCTTGTAAATTGCTTGTACAATTTGTGTGTTACGTAGTTGCTTGTAAATTGCTTGTACAATTTGTGTGTTACGTAGTTGCTTGTAAATTGAATGTACAATGTGCATGTTACGTAGTTGCTTGTAAATTGAATGTACAATGTGCATGTTACGTAGTTCCTTGTAAATTGCTTGTACAATGTGCGTGTTACGTAATTTGTGTGTTACGTAGTTGCTTGTAAATTGCTTGTACAATTTGTGTGTTACGTAGTTGCTTGTAAATTGAATGTACAATGTGCATGTTACGTAGTTGCTTGTAAATTGAATGTACAATGTGCATGTTACGTAGTTCCTTGTAAATTGCTTGTACAATGTGCGTGTTACGTAATTTGTGTGTTACGTAGTTGCTTGTAAATTGCATGTACAATGTGCATGTTACGTAGTTGCTTGTAAATTGCATGTACAATGTGCGTGATACGTAGTTGCTTGTAAATCGAATGTACAATGTGCATGTTACGTAGTTCCTTGTAAATTGCTTGTACAATGTGCGTGTTACGTAGTTGCTTGTATATTGAATGTACAATGTGCATGTTACGTAGTTCCTTGTAAATTGCTTGTACAATGTGCGTGATACGTAGTTGCGTGTAAATTGCGTGTACAATATATAATTCCTAGTTATGTGCGTTTTAATGGATGTTGGGCGCGTCTTTACCGTGATCGAGTAGTTAAGGTCGGTGATCATTTGCCAGAATTCTACATGTAATTAGCCTATCCAACTGGCTTGCGGACGGTCGTGGTTTATGAGCCGCCACACGACAAAACCAACATAGTCATGATAAAAGTCAAGAACTTATGCTAGAAAGATAACCATGGTAACAAACTGTAGCTTATATTATCGAATACAACAAATATTATCGAATACAACAACATGTACATTTCAAATCACAGATCCATCCGATTAAATTAATTTGCATAAATTGTACGTTCAAAAATTCGAAGTTCTCCGCTTCACGAAAATGTCTTACTTTACAAAATTGGCAGTTAGGCTACGCAGTTATAATTATATTAATATTACCTAATTAGCATACTTTATGCATACTTGTGCTAATTAGATACACTATAAACGTTCGTAACTTCTTGACACTTTATTCGATTTTATAAAGGTTGATATTTTTAGAAAGCTGAGAGCCAATTCGTTCATTTAGATATACAATGACATTCTCTTTCATGAAAACAAATGAGTACAATATTTATGTAATTTATGCAAATAACGTGGTGGTATTTGAGAATATTAGCAACAGTTTGGTACCATGTTTATATTTCTATCATCAGCAGTTCTTGAGTTACGTGTTTTTATTAGCACTATGTTGTTTTTTTAAACTATTTATTTTACAACGATTGCGAAACAAGCTTTATCACCTTATATTAATCACTCTCGTTGGCACGGATGAGCGTATGTGTGGTCATTCATGTGGGAGGAAACCGGAGTACCCGGAGAAAACCCACCTGTCCGATCTGGCGACCACCGTACCATCTCACATACTTCCCTGTCCGAGGATCGAACCCGGGTCGCATTGATGAGAAGCGAGCGCGCTAACCACTGCGCTAATCGGACAGCCTAAATCTTGCTTCGCAATCGTTGTAAAATAAATAAAGTTTAAGCTGTAGTAATTAATCATTGGATGTGTATGCGAAGTTTCAACATTGGATGTGTATGCGAAGTTTCAATGCGAAGTTTCAACATTGGATGTGTATGCGAAGTTTCAACATTGGATGTGTATGCGAAGTTTCAACATTGGATGTGTATGCGAAGTTTCAACATTGGATGTGTATGCGAAGTTTCAATGCGAAGTTTCAACATTGGATGTGTATGCGAAGTTTCAACATTGGATGTGTATGCGAAGTTTCAACATTGGATGTGTATGCGAAGTTTCAACATTGGATGTGTATGCGAAGTTTCAATGCGAAGTTTCAACATTGGATGTGTATGCGAAGTTTCAACACTGGATGTGTATGCGAAGTTTCAACACTGGATGTGTATGCGAAGTTTCAACATTGGATGTGTATGCGAAGTTTCAACATTGGATGTGTATGCGAAGTTTCAACATTGGATGTGTATGCGAAGTTTCAACATTGGATGTGTATGCGAAGTTTCAACATTGGATGTGTATGCGAAGTTTCAATGCGAAGTTTCAACATTGGATGTGTATGCGAAGTTTCAACACTGGATGTGTATGCGAAGTTTCAACACTGGATGTGTATGCGAAGTTTCAACATTGGATGTGTATGCGAAGTTTCAACATTGGATGTGTATGCGAAGTTTCAACATTGGATGTGTATGCGAAGTTTCAACACTGGATGTGTATGCGAAGTTTCAACACTGGATGTGTATGCGAAGTTTCAACACTGGATGTGTATGCAAAGTTTCAACATTGGATGTGTATGCGAAGTTTCAACACTGGATGTGTATGCGAAGTTTCAACACTGGATGTGTATGCAAAGTTTCAACATTGGATGTGTATGCGAAGTTTCAACACTGGATGTGTATGCGAAGTTTCAACACTGGATGTGTATGCAAAGTTTCAACACTGGATGTGTATGCGAAGTTTCAACATTGGATGGTTATGCGAAGTTTCAACACTGGATGTGTATGCAAAGTTTCAACACTGGATGGTTATGCGAAGTTTCAACATTGGATGTGCATGCGAAGTTTCAAAGCAATAACTTTGATTATTTTTGAGAAATGATAATGTTTGACTGTTTTGTACATATACATAATTTCGGAAATCGGAATGTGTTATGCCAAAATGCATGAATCGGACTATGTTATGCCAAAATGCATGTATCGGACTATGTTATGCCAAAATGCATGTTCAAGCTCACTCTTGGTGGTGGAGATGTAGTGGGGACAGGGAACTACCCCTGGAAACAGTATGCAAGTCACCAAAGCATTATATATGACGGACTGTTAGTTATATACAAATATGTCATTGTTTGCATCGCCGTTCCACTAACATGGGCCAGACAAAAACGTGGTGAAAACGACGAGCACGGAATGACAACTCATTGATACTTGAATGGGACGATGAGTAACTTTGGACTCTTCAACACAACCTCACACTTCCGCTTTCTGCACAGAACAGGATAATGACTATAGTCATAAGGCCTTTTCGACTAGTACCTTTTCGACTAGGACCTTTTCGACTAGTACCTTTTCGACTAGTACCTTTTCAACTGGTACCTTTTCGACTAGTACCTTTTCGACTGGCACCTTTTCGACTGATACCTTTTCGACTGGCACCTTTTCGACTAGTACCTTTTCAACTGGTAAATTTTCGACTGGTACCTTTTAGACAGGTACCTTTGCGACTGGTACCTTTCGACTAGTACCTTTTCGACTAGGACCTTTTCGACTAGTACCTTTTCGACTGGTACCTTTTCGACTAGTATCTTTTCGACTAGTACATTTTCGACTGGTACCTTTTCGTACCTTTGCGACTGGTACCTTTTCGACTAGTACCTTATTGTGAAGCATTATTTAGCTACGCCTACCATGCGCAGAGGTAAACGAATCTTCCCGACCTTTTCCCCATTCGAATACAAATGATTCAACATCGCTAACTTACTTCTGGTCAAACCACTGCCTGACACTTATCTATGTTGAAAGCGAACACTAGTGACCATGCTGACTCGCCAACCGTTTGACGACAGTTCCGACAGCTTAAGTGATGAAGAACGACCCATGTCTCGAGTTGTGTTTGATTCCGCATGGAAAGCAGAAATGTATGAAACGATTTTGCTCTACTACATTGACCTTAAGGTTAAAACGTGTCTGACTTACGTAGGTCGGTGGTTCTATCCAGATACCCGCCCGCGCAGACACCAGGAGTATCTAGAGAGTCGCATTATGACCTAGGCTGTTGTTGCAGACACCATGAGTCTAGAGAGTCGCCATATGACCTAAGCTGTTGGTGCAGACACCAGGAGTATCTAGAGAGTCGCCATATGACCTAGGCCGTTGGTGCAGACATCAGGAGTATCTAGAGAGTCGCCAAATGACCTAGGCCGTTGGTGCAGTCACCAGGACTATCTAGAGAGTCGCCATATGACCTAGGCTGTTGGTGCAGACACCAGGAGTCTAGAGAGTCGCCATATGACCTAGGCCGTTGGTGCAGACACCAGGAGTATCTAGAGAGTCGCCATATGACCTAGGCCGTTGGTGCAGACACCAGGACTATCTAGAGAGTCGCCATATGACCTAGGCCGTTGGTGCAGACACCAATACTATCTAGAGAGTCGCCATATGACCTAGGCTGTTGGTGCAGACACCAGGAGTATCTAGAGAGTCGCCATATGACCTAGGCCGTTGGTGCAGACACCAGGAGTCTAGAGAGTCGCCATATGACCTAGGCTGTTGGTGCAGACACCAGGATTATCTAGAGAGTCGCCATATGACCTAGGCCGTTGGTGCAGACACCAGGAGTCTAGGGAGTCGCCATATGACCTAGGCCGTTGGTGCAGACACCAGGAGTCTAGAGAGTCGCCATATGACCTAGGCTGTTGGTGCAGACACTAGGAGTATCTAGAGAGTCGCCATATGACCTAGGCTGTTGGTGCAGACACCAGGAGTATCTAGAGAGTCGCCATATGACCTAGGCTGTTGGTGCAGACACCAGGAGTATCTAGAGAGTCGCCATATGACCTAGGCTGTTGGTGCAGACACCAGGAGTATCTAGAGAGTCGCCATATGACCTATGCTGTTGGTACAGACACCAGGACTATCTATAGAGTCGCCATATGACCTAGGCTGTTGGTGCAGACACCAGGAGTGTAGTGTCGCCATATGACTTAGGCTGTTGGTGCAGAAACTAGGAGTATCTAAAAAGTCGCCATATGACCTAGGCTGTTGGTGCAGACACCAGGAGTATCTAGAGAGTCGCCATATGACCTAGGCCGTTGGTGCAGACACCATGAGTCTAGAGAGTCGCCATATGACCTAGGCCGTTGGTGCAGACATCAGGAGTATCTAGAGAGTCCCCATATGACCTAGGCCGTTGGTGCAGAAACCAGGGGTCTAGAGTCGCCATATGACCTAGGCTGTTGGAGCAGACACCAGGACTATATAGAGAGTCGCCATATGACCTAGGCTGTTGGTGCAGACACCAGGAGTGTAGAGAGTCGCCATATGACCTAGGCTGTTGGTGCAGACACCAGGACTATCTAGAGAGTCGCCATATGACCTAGGCTGTTGATGCAGACACCAGGAATCTAGAGAGTCGCCATATGACCTAGGCTGTTGGTGCAGACACCAGGACTATCTAGAGAGTCGCCATATGACCTAGGCTGTTGGTGCAGACACAGGAGTCTAGAGAGTCGCCATATGACCTAGGCTGTTGGTGCAGACACCAGGAGTCTAGAGAGTCGCCATATGACCTAGGCTGTTGGTGCAGACACCAGGACTATCTAGAGAGTCGCCATATGACCTAGGCTGTTGGTGCAGACACCAGGACTATCTAGAGAGTCGCCATATGACCTAGGCTGTTGGTGCAGACACCAGGACTATCTAGAGAGTCGCCATATGACCTAGGCTGTTGGTGCAGACACCAGGACTATCTAGAGAGTCGCCATATGACCTAGGCTGTTGGTGCAGACACCAGGACTATCTAGAGAGTCGCCATATGACCTAGGCTGTTGGTGCAGACACCAGGACTATCTAGAGAGTCGCCATATGACCTAGGCTGTTGGTGCAGACACCAGAGTCTAGAGAGTCGCCATATGACCTAGGCTGTTGGTGCAGACACCAAGACTATCTAGAGAGTCGCCATATGACCTAGGCTGTTGGTGCAGACACCAAGACTATCTAGAGAGTCGCCATATGACCTAGGCTGTTGGTGCAGACACCAAGACTATCTAGGGAGTCGCCATATGACCTAGGCTGTTGGTGCAGACACCAAGACTAGAGAGTCGCCATATGACCTAGGCTGTTGGTGCAGACACCAAGACTATCTAGAGAGTCGCCATATGACCTAGGCTGTTCGTGCAGACACCAGGACTATCTAGAGAATCGCCATATGACCTAGGCTATTGGTGCAGACACCAGGAGTATCTAGAGAGTCGCCATATGACCTAGGCTGTTGGTGCATACACCAGGACTATCTAGAGAGTCGCCATATGACCTAGGCTGTTGGTGCAGACACCAGTAGTCTAGAGAGTCGCCATATGACCTAGGCCGTTGGTGCAGACACCAGGAGTATCTAGAGAGTCGCCATATGACCTAGGCCGTTGGTGCAGACACCAGGACTATCTAGAGAGTCGCCATATGACCTAGGCCGTTGGTGCAGACACCAGGACTATCTAGAGAGTCGCCATATGACCTAGGCCGTTGGTGCAGACACCAGGAGTATCTAGAGAGTCGCCATATGACCTAGGCTGTTGGTGCGACTCTAAACTCCAAAAACAAAAAGAAACAATATGATATGTTCTGGCAGTGCACACTTGGCATCGTTTACACTGGCTTTGTGACTATGGCGATGTGTACCGGTATGCCGATGACTATGTCCAACATACACATGTATTGTAGTATAGTTAACCAAAGTACTCAAATATCGACACGGTCAAGAGGAGGTTCGAGTTGTTCCGTTATATGTGCACGTCCTTGTAATTACAGATACAACCAGAACACATGCATGGAAGAAGTATGCTATATTTCCATACCACATAGCTGTGTGGCAAAGAACAAGTTGTTGTATTCAAAATAACGACTGTCTTGGTAGCTAATCTCATATCCCACATTCACATTTCCCAGAAGGTTGGTTTAAGGTATGCCAAATTCTCTTAGTGCACCACTGGATTATGAGATTGACATACAGACACGTATGCAACCATCGTTCTTTCCAAGAATCGTTGTATCTATGAACCTTTAGAGCCGTAGAATACAACCTAACATACCCGCTATGATTAGCTTATACAAATTTATTTTAGCTCGATTGTGAAACAAGTTATTTCAACTTATATAAATCACTCTCGAGACCTCATTCCTGATGGAATCCATCGCCACGAGGGAGAGAGAAGAGGCAACGTGGAATTTAAATGCCTTGTCTAAGGGCACAATCGTAACGGCTCCAGTGGGGCTCGAACTCCGGACCTTTCGCACCTGAAGCGAACGCGCATCCACTGCGCTATCACGACTTCCCGCTATGATTATCAACATAACCTCGATATGTACAGTCTACACCCGTTATGTCGAATTCCGTCGGACCGAACAAAATACTTCGACATAACCGAAGTTTGACTTAACGAAATTCGATGTAAACGGAACAAGTTATATGTAAATGATAGTGTCTGAAACGGGACTTTGATCCGACTTCGAGATAACCGATGAATTCGACATAACCGACTTTGACATAGCGGATGTAGACTGTGTGTATTAAGTGGATAATTTCTTTTGTGTATTTTACATTCTTTAAAATTATTATAAAATATCACTTTTAAAATATTAAAACCTACCAATACACGTACACAAAATGCAATAGGGTTAAATAAAACAACCCTATGCATTTACTATACGCTTGGTTTCTTTTGTGGGGTCATGGGTTCGTATGCCACTGGACCAGATTGTATGCTATACTGTGAGGGATTACATGTGGACGACACTGACCTGTATTAATTAGGCCATTCCAGTCATGGATTCGTATGCCACTGGACCAGATTGTATGCTATACTGTGAGGGATTACATGTGGACGACAATGACATGTATTAATTAGGCCATTCCAGTCATGGGTTCGTATGCCACTGGACCAGATTGTATGCTATACTGTACGGGATTACATGTGGACGACAATGACATGTATTAACTAGGCCATTCCAGTATCATACTAGTTGACATTTCACAGTGCTCTCAAATTATAGACGGGTCAGTAGTACAGTGGATATCATCCTTGGAATACAGGGAGCTCAGGTTCAATACCCCGTCTGATCATAATAATATTGGCAGTATTTCAGATGTGACGTTAAACCGAGGTGATCTCATATCGGTGCTTTGCACTCTGGAATGGGTCTCCGATGCCTGTATCATTGCACTATCCTCCAAACTCTGTCTGTATCATTGCACTATCCTCCAAACTCTAGAATGACGATGAAATATAAACTGAATTCAGTGAAATTTGTTTTTTTACCTTTATTCATCGTCGCTACCGGTTGCTCATTATGAGCGACGCCTCCTGAAGAGATTAATCATTTTATATTTTGGAGGATAGTGCATGATACAGACAGAGACACATTCCAGAGTCTCCTCTGGTTCTTTTACGTACACGGTGTAAAGCATTGACACGAGACCTCGGTTTAACGTCCCATTTGAAAGACTGTTATTTTAATTAGGGTCAGACGGGGGATCGAACCTGCGATCCCTGGATTACCAGTCCAGCGTGTTACCACTGGACTACATATCCGTCTGTTAGTGAAATCATAGCATGATAATATAATATTCCGCACCCCCATATTTACTAAATAAACAAGTGTTAACATCTAATGCAATGTGCACGAATCTCTTTATTAATACTAAACATATTAGTAACATAACAACTTATATTAATCACTCTCGGTGGCGCGGATGAAAGCGTAAATGTGGTCATTCGTGTGGGAGGAAACCGGAGTACCCGGAGAAAACCCACCTTTCCGATCTGACGATCCCCGTACCATCACACATACTTCCACGTACTTACAGATAAGTAACTCAATCGAGATCGGGATAATTCCACACACAATTATATTGTTTTATTGGCATCCGAATTACACATTATCTATTACACTAACATCATGTAAATAAAATATGTATTCAAGTTAATGAAAGTGTATGCCCCTTGTGCATTAAACTATTCACTTTCATTCTATTTATTGGAGGCCCGTCCATATAATCTACATTCGCTCAATGCGCTACCAACAACTTACATCCTTGGAGGCCCGTCTAAATAGCCTGCATGTGTTCTATGCACTAGTTATAACTTTCAATCTACTTCCATCCCTGGAGGCCCGTCCATATAGCCTGCATACGTTGTATGCGCTACCAAAAACTTTAAATATACTTCCATCCGTGGAGGCCCGTCCATATAGCCTGCATACGTTGAATGCGCTACCAACAACTTTAAATCTACTTCCATCCGCGGAGGCCCGTCCAGATAGCCTGCATACGTTGTATGCGCTACCAAAAACTTTAAATATACTTCCATCCGTGGAGGCCCGTCCAGATAGCCTGTATACGTTGTATGTGCTACCAACAACATTCAATCTACTTCCATCCGTGAAGGGCCGTCCATATAGCCTGCATACGTTGTATGTGCTACCAACAACATTCAATCTACTTCCATCCGTGAAGGTCCGTCCAGATAGCCTGCATACGTTGAATGCGCTACCAACAACATTCAATCTACTTCCATCCGTGGAGGCCCGTCCAGATAGCCTGCATACGTTGTATGCACTACCAACAACTTTCAATCTACTTCCATCCATGAAGGCGCGTCCAGATAGCCTGCATACGTTGTATGAGCTACTAACAACTTTAAATCTACTTCCATCCGTGGAGGCCCGTCCAGATAGCCTGCATACGTTGTATGCGCTACCAACAACTTTAAATCTACTTCCATCCGTGAAGGGCCGTCCATATAGCCTGCATACGTTGTATGCGCTACCAACAACTTTAAATCTACTTCCGTCCCTGGAGGCCCGTCCAGATAGCCTGCATACGTTGAATGCGCTAGCAACAACTTTCAATCTACTTCCATCGCTGGAGGCCCGTCCAGATAGCCTGCATACGTTGTATGTGCTACCAACAACATTCAATCTACTTCCATCCGCGGAGGCCCGTCCAGATAGCCTGCATACGCTGTATGCACTACCAACAACTTTCAATCTACTTCCATCCGCGGAGGCCCGTCCAGATAGCCTGCATACGTTGTAGGCGCTACCAACAACTTTAAATCTACTTCCATCCGTGAAGGCCTGTCCAGATAGCCTGCATACGTTGTATGCGCTACCAACAACTTTCAATCTACTTCCATCCGTGAAGGTCCGTCCAGATAGCATGCATACGTTGAATGCGCTACCAACAACATTCAATCTACTTCCATCCGTGGAGGCCCGTCCAGATAGCCTGCATACGTTGTATGCGCTACTAACAACTTTAAATCTACTTCCATCCGTGGAGGCCCGTCCAGATAGCCTGCATACGTTGTATGCGCTACCAACAACTTTAAATCTACTTCCATCCGTGAAGGGCCGTCCATATAGCCTGCATACGTTATATGCACTACCAACAACTTTCAATCTACTTCCATCGCTGGAGGCGCGTCCATATAGCCTGCATACGTTGTATGCGCTACCAACAACTTTAAATCTACTTCCGTCCCTGGAGGCCCGTCCAGATAGCCTGCATACGTTGAATGCGCTAGCAACAACTTTCAATCTACTTCCATCGCTGGAGGCCCGTCCCGATAGCCTGCATACGCGGACGGTTCAATGTGATATCCACTGAGACATATATCAACTCGTGGAATAACTAATAATAATTGCTCAATAAATAATGTAATTTTCAAATTTTATAAACATCTTGATATTTGAATCCATGAATACGGTTCATAATAGAGTGTGCTTTTCTAGTAGTGTTCAGCATTTTTAAACGATTGTGTAGCTCATATTTATAAAAAATAACATTATGTCCGTCCCGTAATACTATCATTTCGATACTGGATCCTTTTAGAAGAATTTATTTTGTTTCGGTCATTTTGACATCTTTTTACAATTAATACAATATCCAAACTGATCTCGATTTAACCATAGTACAGCAGTTGCAACTTAAATAGTGCCAGTGGAGGTCGTGATAGCGCATTTGCTTTAGGTGCGAACGGTCCGGAGTTCGCGTCCAGTGCCATGGCGTCGTTACGATTGTACCATTAGGCAAGGCATTTAAATTCCACACAGCCTCTTCTCTCTGATCGATTCCATCAGGAATAAGGTCTCGAGAACGATTAATATAAAGTTATGAAAACATGTTTCGCTAAAATAAATTTGTATAAACTAACGTTTTCCAAAATGTGTTGAAATTGTGTTTTCATATCTCTTGGACTAATCCGTGCACGCTCAGTACCCAGTACATCAGTAGCATACTTTGTATTACATGCTGGTATTCACTAATTGGGTCACTGCATGCTAATACCCCACAGTTTGGGTGGCCGCTTGTGGTAAATATAAACTTGCTTATAACTCATTACAAGCCGCTGTATCCACTGGACACCCTCTCAGTAGCTTTTTTTAAATATTAGTTTAAACTTGATTTATTTCAGTATGTGTACATGTAATCAAGAAATGAACATTTTACATATACATTTAACAACAGTAGACTGAAAGGGATTAGAACGAAAGAAAACGTATATAGTTCTTCTCCTTAGCTATTATATTACGTGTTGGTGTTCATTAATGAGTTCCAAGGGAAGCTAAACATCGGTTAGCCGATGTGGGTTCTGAATGCACTTATCAACAATGTGTATGGACTTTCTCTTCAACAATTATTATAGTTAACCAATTGCTTGCTGAGTAAATAAAGTCACATGTGCAAACAACATAGATCCAAATCAGCCGCGTCTGATCATAATCTATGTTGTTTGGTAATCAGAGAATTGTTTTAGCTCCACTGTCCGAATAGCAAACAACATAGAGCTTGATCAATCTGACCCTATGCTGTTTGCAAAAGTGATTTTATCTGCCGCCAGCGTGCAAAGGGTTAAAGGTGATATATACTATACATATATATATATATTATATTATATTGATACAGATATATTGTTATATATTATATAGTTGTTAATTAATGCTGGGTTTCCTCATCAATTGCAGTGTCTATGTGAGCTACTACAGCTTCACTCCGTGACTTCTCTAGTTGTTGGACCCGCCGTAGTGCGTCGCTTACTATACACAATTCTCCTTTCACTTCACTCACGAGATAGCCGATGCAGCGCGTGTTGTCAAGGACGTCTACGCTTTGGGTGTATGGGTTGAAGCGAACAGCAAATGGCCGTTTAATGGTGCTTGCAAAATTCCTGTAAGGTCAACAGATAGCACGTTATTACATATATATCATACATAGCAAGCCAAGGTCTTTCAGGATTTGTGTCCTGGGACGGGTCCAGTCGATGAGATCTAACCTCTCATACGCAGGTTCCGATAGACGACCCCACTATCACCAACAACCGCAACCGGCACAGACGGATCTGTAGTTCAGTGGTAACACGCTGGACTGGTAATCCAGGGATCGCAGGTTCGATCCCCCGTCTGACCATAATAAAATTATCAGTCTTTCAGATGGGACGTTTAACAGAGGTCTCGTGTCGGTGCTTTACACCGTGCACGTAAAAGAACCAGAGGAGACTCTGGAATTGGTCTCTGTCTGTATCATTGCACAATCCTCCAAAATTTAAAATGACTAATATCTTCAGGAGGCGTCGCCCATATGGGCAACCGGTAGCGACGATAAATAAACGTAAAACACACACACCGCAATTACACAACAGTTCTCACTACTGCCAGCCAGGCCAATCACATGATCACGAACTATGTGAGAGTGATTAACATAAGTTGTTAAAGCTTGTTTCGCAATCGTTGTAAACTAAATAAAGTATATGCGTTAAACACGTTTATTTTAGCTCGGAAAAAGAGAGAGAGAGAGAGAGAGAGAGAGAGAGAGAGAGACGAGGCAATATGGAAATGCCTTGCCTAAGGGTAACGGTTATAGCTGTTGGCCATGAACTCGCGGCCCCTCTCACTTGAAACGAACGCGAACGTGGAAGTCGTGATAGCGCAGTGGATGCGCGTTCGCTTCAGGAGTGAAAGGTCCGCAGTTCGAGCCCCACTGAAGCCGTTACGATTGTGCCCTTAGGCTAGACATTTAAATTCCACGTTGCCTCTTCTCTCTCCCTGGTGGCGATGGATTCCACCAGGAATGAAGTCTCGAGAGTGATTAATCATAAGTTTTAAGAACTTGTTTCGCAATCGAGCTAAATTAAATGTGTATAAACTAAACGAACGCGCTATCACGACCTACACAACAATTATG
Organism: Archivesica marissinica; assembly: GCA_014843695.1. Taxonomy (NCBI): domain Eukaryota; kingdom Metazoa; phylum Mollusca; class Bivalvia; order Venerida; family Vesicomyidae; genus Archivesica; species Archivesica marissinica. The sequence continues at coordinate 17,056,584 of CM026387.1, forward strand.
TTCACCTCATCTGTTCCTTCGCTTCTTCGAAGCTCTCTGCTGTGAAGTAGACATCTTGGAAAGTGGTAACGAGGCATTCCTGTTGGCATGCAGTTATCGGGTCGAACGGCTTCTTCAATGCTTTGTCTGTCAGTGCATGCTGGATAAACACAAAGGAAACGACCGAAACGTGAGTATTATTAGTTTCAGAAACACCAAATACTTGTAATAAGTAATCTTGGTCGGTAACTCCATGGTCGAGTGGTTAAGGTCGGTGACTTCATAACACTTGCCCCTCCCTCACTGATGTAGATTCGAATCCCAATGGGTGTGTCCAAAAAACCTCGATAGTTCTGCCAGTTCGTGCATGAAATACGGTACGGAGGGAGGGGGCACCCGGGGTCCCCTGCCAATAATAGAGTCGCCACATACCCTAAGCTAGTACTATGACTTTAAACCTTAAACAAACTGAAGAAGTCTATGAAAGATCTGTACAAAGCTTGTTAATTGGGTAAATTAATCCGAATGCTATGTCACTAGCTCAGATTAACGCAAATCTGTTTTAATCCTTTGAAACTGCAATACAATTATATATATATATTATATCTATCTGTAAATTATTTCTATGCTAAAATAATTAAGAAATATATACATGAAACTGCAATACAATTATATATATATATATATATATATCTATTATATCTATCTGTAAATTATTTCTATGCTAAAATAATTAAGAAATATATACATGAAACTGAAATACAATTATATATATATATTATATCTGTCTGTAAATTATTTCTATGCTAAAATAATTAAGAAATATATACATGAAACTGAAATACAATTATATATATATATATTATCGTTGCACTATATTATACAATTATTTGAATTCAATTTGATCATGTGTAACCACTATGTAGTTTAATTCGATATTATGCTTTCAAAATGTGCATGTACTGAATGTTGAATTTGTGATTGAACTATACACCATTGACCAAGTATTGTAATGCCAATGTTATAATGAACTCATGAGTATTTGCTTTTTGTTCAGAATAAACTATCTATTACATCTATCTGTAAATTATTTCTATGCTAAAACAATTAAGAAATATATACATGTTGTTGTTGTTGTAGTAGTTGTTGTTGTTGGTACTGAATTTAGAAGCAGCATCTCCGCAGACACTGTCACAAGAGACAGATGATCAAATTGTGATGTCAGCCATCTTAGTTTCTATGTTTCCTCTACCAAATGTTAATATGTCAAAACTAGGCCACTATGTAATTAATATGAACTTTCATATGCCACCCATTGTGTCTTAATATTCATATTGCGATCAAATGTGGTATGAATTGTCATAGCATTGGTAAATATATGTTCAAATTAAATGTACATTGAAAACAAAACTCACTATGCTATTACATATTACGTGAAACATTTATATAACAACCTAATCCATATGAACGACCCAGGATCAATATGAACGACCCAGGATCCATATGAACGACCCATGATTCATATGAACGACCCATGATCCATATGAACGACCCAGGATCCATATGCACGACCCAGGATCAATATGAGCGACCCATGATCAATATGACCGACCCAGGATAAATATGAGCGACCCAGGATCAATATGGCGACCCATGATCAATGTGAGCGACCCAGGATCCATATGAACGACCCAGGATCAATATGAGCGACCCATGATCAATATGAGCGACCCAGGATCCATATGAACGACCCAGGATCCATATGAACGACCCAGGATCCATATGAGCGAACCAGGATCAATATGAGCGAAAATGATCAATATGAGCGACCCAGGATCCATATGAACGACCCAGGATCCATATGAGCGACCCAGGATCAATATGAATGACCCATGATCCATATGAACGACCGAGGATCCATATGAACGACGCAGGATCAATATGAACGACCCAGGATCAATATGAATGACCCAGGATCAATATGAGCGACCCATGTTCAATATGAGCGACCCAGGATCCATATGAACGACCCATGATCCATATGAACGACCCAGGATCCATATGAACGACCCAGGATCCATATGAACGACCCATGATCCATATGAACGACCCAGGATCAAATGAACGACCCATGATCCATATGAACGACCCATGATCCATATGAACGACCCATAATAACGACACAGGTCAATATGAACGATCCAGGATCAATAAAATATTGTATCTGCTTAAGCATGATCTGTTGATGGACTATTGATATCATTGGATGTGTTATGGTAACTACGTAAGCACCTTGTGTTCACTGATGTGTTATGGTAACTACGTAAGCACCTTGTGTTCACTGATGTGTTATGGTAACTACGTACGCACCTTGTGTTCACTGATGTGTTATGGTAACTACGTAAGCACATTGTGTTCACTGATGTGTTATGGTAACTACGTACGCACATTGTGTTCACTGATGTGTTATGGTAACTACGTACACACATTGTGTTCACTGATGCGTTATGGTAACTACGTACGCACATTGTTTTCACTGATGCGCTATTGTAACTACGTGCTCACATTGTGTTCACTGATGTGTTATGGTAACTACGTGCTCACATTGTGTTCACTGATGTGCTATGGTAACTACGTATGCACCTTGTGTTCACTAATGTGTTATGGTAACTACGTGCTCACATTGTGTTCACTGATATGTTATGGTAACTACGTGCTCACATTGTGTTCACTAATGTGTTATGGTAACTACGTACGTACCTTGAGTTCACTGCTGTGTTATGGTAACTACGTACGCACATTGTGTTCACTAATGTGTTATGATAACTACGTACGCACCTTGAGTTCACGGATGTGTTATGGTAACTACATACGCACCTTGAGTTCACGGATGTGTTATGGTAACTACGTACGCACCTTGTGTTCACTAATGTGTTATGATAACTACGTACTCACATTGTGTTCACTGCTGCGTTATGGTAACTACGTACGCACCTTGTGTTCACTGAATGTGTTATGGTAACTACATACGCACCTTGAGTTCACTGATGGACGATAGAAGACCTGCCCCATATACTCTTAATTCACCGTCCTGTTTACACAGTCCAAACTCAACAGAGAAGAAGTAACACTGAAATATTAATATAATTAAATAAATACAATTTATTATTTCAAATTTAGAATTTATTTATTGTTTGAGCATTTATTCTAATATGAGAAACTCAACACAATTTTCTTATGTTTTGTATTCAAATTAAGTTCACATAAATGATGTTGTTGCTGGTCGTTTACGAAGTATATGCATATCTGTTCGACATAAACCTACCTTCTAAGACTGGGGTGGGGTTACATTTCTCTATATGAGGATGTGGGAACGTCACAGCAGGGACATATCAATACAGCACTAAGGGTAATTCTACGTATTTTGAACAATATAACGTCTTTAACGACGATGGTGTTGTAGAATAGGACTATCCCTTCAGCTAGAGCATTGAAACAGTAATATACTATTACTAATATTATTTGGGGCAATGGTACTGTACAAACGGACTATCTTCTTATGCACGGCATGGCTGTCTGATTAGCGCAGTGGTTAGCGCACTCGCTACTCGCCAATGCAACCCGGGTTCGATCCTCGGACTGAGAAGTATGTGAGATGGTACGATGGTCGCCAGATCGGACAGGTGGGTTTTCTCCGGGTACTCCGGTTTCCTCCCACACGAATGACCACATTTAAGCTTTCATCCGTGCCAATTAGAGTGATTAGAACTTAGTAGTTAGAACTTGCTTTGCAATCGCAATAACTAAAGCTTATGTACGTTTATTTCACAAACGTCAGTTTTGGTCCATAATACAACATAATTACAGTTTAGCAGTTTACTAATGATTAGGGCAATTGTACTGTAGGACAGATTTTACAGACGGGTATGTAGTCCAGTTGTAACACGCTACACTGGTAATCCAGGAATCGCAGGTTCGATCCCCCGTCTGACCCTAATAAAATTAACAGTCTTTCAGCTGGGACCGAGGTATCGTGTCGGTGCTGTTCACCGTGCACGTAAGAGAACCAAAGGAGACTCTGGAATGGGTCTCTCTCTGTATCATTGCACTATCCTCCAAACAATCTAAAATGACTAATCAAGTCTCTGCAGGCGGCGTCGCTAATATGGGCAACCGGTAGCGACGATAAATAAACATAAATAAACAATACCCAAGTTTGAAGCCTCATTCAAGATATAGCCCATGCGTAGTTTGTACATTCTAATATTATACCGGGTGTGGAAAACAGTTGTTACCGTGGCTAGTTTTGCTACGTCTTCGTCGGATGTCCCAAGTGACGCCAGACCAATCTCCTGGGAAAATTGGGCGAAACTCGGATCTGCAAACAATGGAACGTGGCCCATCAACTCGTGGCAGCAGTCTCTATAGACAAAACATGTATCAGTATGTATGGTGTACCGCAAGGCTCAGAAACGCGCAACTAATGTACATATAATATGTTTGTGTTGAAAATAACATAAGTATACAATGTGTTGTGTTTTTACGTTTATTTATCGTCGCTACCGGTTGCCCATATGAGCGACGCCTCCTGAAGAGATTAGTTATTTTAGATTTTGGAGGATAGTGCATGATACAGACAGAGACCCATTCCAGAGTCTCCTCTGGTTCTTTTACGTGCACGATGTAAAGCACCGACACGAGACCTCGGTTTAACGTCCCATCTGAAAGACTGTTAATTTTATTAGTGTCAGACGGGGGATCGAACAATGTACTTACGAATCAATCTTATATATGTTACTATATTTGATCATGCAACAAGTACCAGTTATACAGTACCAGTATGTCTACGTTACTGAATAAAATATTTATCTTGTATCTTAAATCCTGAATCGTTCATAGCTATTAAGTTATAACCCAAAGCGGTTAAGCTCATATTCCTGGTACACTGTATATTTAAACTTTATTTATTTTACAAAGATTGCAAAGCAAATTTTAACAACTTATATTAATCACTCTCGTTGGCGCAGATGAAAGCGTAAATGTGGTCATTCGTGTGGGAGGAAACCGGAGTACCCGGAGAAAACCCACCTGTCCGATCTGGCGACCACCGTACCATCTCACATACGTCCCGGTCCGAGGATTGAACCTGGGTTGCATTGGTGAGAAGCGAGCGCGCTAACCACTGTGCTAATCGGACAACCACTGCACTAATCAGACAACCACTGCACTAATCGGACAACCACTGCGCTAATCGGACAGCCACTGTGCTAATCAGACAACAACTGCGCTAATCGGACAACCACTGTGCTAATCGGACAACCACTGCGCTAATCGGACAACCACTGCGCTAATCGGACAGCCACTACGCTAATCGGACAACCACTGCACTAATCGGAAAACCACTGCTCTAATCGGACAGCCACTACGCTAATCGGACAGCCACTGCACTAATCGGACAACCACTGCACTAATCGGACAACCACTGTGCTAATCGGACAGCCACTGTGCTAATCGGACAGCCACTGCACTAATCGGACAACCACTGCACTAATCGGACAGCCACTGTGCTAATCGGACAGCCACTGTGCTAATCGGACAGCCACTGTGCTAATCGGACAGCCACTGCACTAATCGGACAACCACTGCACTAATCGGACAACCACTGCACTAATCGGACAGCCACTGCACTAATCGGACAACCACTGCACTAATCGGACAACCACTGCACTAATCGGACAACCACTGCTCTAATCGGACAGCCACTACGCTAATCGGACAACCACTGCGCTAATCGGACAGCCACTGCGAGACTATTAATTGGGCCGTATTGAGTTTCTGGTCATTTTGCCAGAAGTTAAACAAATGAAAAATCGACAGACTGGCACCCAGGCTACTACGAAGCGAGCATAATGAAGAACGGCTATCCTAGCCAAAATAAGATGCTATATTATTCAAAAATGTTCAAGGACATTAAATTATGTTTAACCCTTTCAACACCATATACCTCTAAATAGGCTTACAAAAAGTGTAGATCAAGATGAGCCGGCCCGTGACGAGCGGTGTCACAACAGTCTGCACTTTTTGCCAGTAATATTACTATTTTGAGACAAAATTACCCATTTTGATAAATGAACTTGTGCACATGTAATTTTTGTTTGAGTAATACCGCAATTGTAACGAATATAATTGTAGGATAGCAAGGTTTGCTTGGAAATTGTGATAGTCAATTTGAATAATACAGTCAAACCTGTCTATAAAGGCCACCATCGGAAAGTAAAAAAGTGGCCTTTGTTGGCAGGTGGCCTCTCAATAGAGGGTTAAAATGCATTGAAAATGGCTCGACGGGAGAGACAAATGGTGGTCTTAAGAGACAGGATTTTCATATGCGGCCTTTATTCGGAGGTGGCCTTTAGCACAGGTTTGGTTGTAATATGAATTTAAGAATATAATCTGACTACGCTTACGGCTCGGGGGTGTACAAGGGATCGGAGCTGTGTCGTATGTATTGCGTGGTGTGGAACACCCTAAACGCTAATCCAGCTAGGAAATCCCTCGAGGATAGGTATCCGGCAACAGGGCGAAGTGTAAACCCTGTCTGTGCTGAAATAAACAGTTAATATATGTATAATTAGGATTCAATATATTAATTAATGCACAATAATTACGACTAATATTGTATGCAAATTAGGTGCAAAAATCAGACATTTCATACATCGATGAAACGCAGAAAAATAACATTCAATTGTTATAATTATAAATAATATTTTATGCAAATTATGTGTAAAACACTGACATTTCATACCTCGATGAAGCACAGAAAAAGAACATTTAATTGTTATAATTATAAATAATATTGTATGCAAATCATGTGTAAAACACTGACATTTCATACCTCGATGAAACGCAGAAAAAGAACATTAAAGTGTTAATTAGGACCGAAGTGAAACAAAAAATTTAATATACTGCGCGTTTTGGTTCTTTTTCATTCTTATGTATCGTCGGTCCTTGGTGCCAAGCATCCAGACGTATGACAATACACTGTCTTGGAACTCTCAAATTGATAATGTTATCAAGAAATGTAATTCCGTGTTATATTTATTGTCTCGTATCCAACCATTCCTTTCTATACAAGGTGTTTTTTAATGCCTACATTTTACCCCATCTAGACAGACTACTGTTGTGTCATTTGAGGGAATTGTAATGCATATTTAGAAGATACAATTGTTAGATTCCAAAAACGAGCTGCAGGACTAATTCTTGACAAAGATTTGTACACTCCTTCTTCCGACTCTTTTCTCAACTCTCAATTGGATGGCTTTCTCCCAGAAAGGGTTAGTTTTCAAAAAGCAGTCTTAATGTTTAAAACACTCAATGGCCTAGCACCTGTCTATCTGCAAGAGTCATTCAGATTTACTTCCGCTGTTCGAACTCAAAACTTGCGATCATCCGTCAATCTCCAACGTTACCCCCCTAAGCCAATTACTGACGATTTTAGGAAATCGTTCTTATATTCCCTCCCCTTATCACACCAAAACAGCACATTCTGTTCCACACTTCAAAGCTTTATATATCAAGTGGTGCAAAGAACTGACCAATAACCTAATAAACTGATAATATACAATTATACATGAATATAAGTATTAGTTCTTGCAGCTTATATCTTATTTCCTATGAACGTTTTACTAGTTACTGTTTATATGTTTCATTATGCTAGTTCATGTTTTAATTTATTGATGGGACCTCGTGGTAGATTGACTTAATTGTTCAAAAGAGTTCTCTCGTTAAATAAAGTCTTTATTATTATTATTATTATGTTAGTAATTTTACATTTTGGAAGACAGTCTGGGTGCTAATACAGAAAAGCCGCCACAATTCCAGTAGCATTCCTGGTTCTTGTACATCAACGACGATACATGAGGCCACGCTTAATAGTCCCATCTGAAAAACTATTCATATTATTAGGGTCCGACGGGGGTCGAACCTGTGGTCCCTGGATTCGCAGTCCAGCGTGTTAACAACTGTACCTAGCCACAATTCTACTGCACCAAACTGTGCACGCTGTTTAGCTGCCCTATTTCAAGAAGAGCATTGTTCGGTCACACGTGGGCACATCCAAACCTCGATACTGCTCAAAGATGACAACTGCGTGTGGGAATGCGTGCACTGTCGCCTCTGTTCTCAGAGATCAGGAAGGAAACGTGTATGAAATTGGTATAAAATGTAATTTATTTGAATGATATTAATGTCGATCATCTAAGCAAATTAAGCTGGACTCCAGACTGTGATGAATAATATGAAATGAGAAATATACAAGGCGACGAACGGCTAGAAATCGGTGCACGTAAACCGTACACGTGCGGGTACACCGTACATAGAAATTGCGTAGTAGGAAGTTTAAGGTAATTAGCCAGTGCATGTATAATAGAATGCAGTTGACTACTATAATGTTAGTATATTGATTTAAGAAGAATAGATGATGCTATAACTACGTATTTATGTCAACCTTTATAGATATGTGGTATAAAATATATTACACTTTTGTTCCAGACTATGAAATCAAGATAATTTATTTTAATGGCCATAATGGAATCATATGAGCTATGAGCGCTTCCAATGTATGGTGAAATAAATGGAATATTCCAGGAAATGTGTACATTGTACAGAATTAATTTTGTTATTGCAATTAAGATTTTATTAGTATATACTAGTTGGCATAAATCTTGAAATGTAGAGTGTAGTGGACTTTCAACGAGTGTTAGAAACGTTTCCATATGGTGTAATGCAGTAGGTACCAACCAACAAGATGTTAGAAACGTCTCTATATGGTGTAATGCAGTAGGTACCAACCAACAAGATGTTAGAAACGTCTCCATATGGTGTAATGCAGTAGGTACCAACCAACAAGATGTTAGAAACGTTTCCATATGGTGTAATGCAGCACGTACCAACCAACAAGATGTTAGAAACGTTTCCATAGTACCACAACAAGATGTTAGAAACGTTCCATATGGTGTAATGCAGAGGTACCAACCAACAAGATGTTAGAAACGTTCCATTGGTGTAATGCAGTAGGTACCAACCAACAAGATGCGGCATGTGTTTGTAAAATATGAATCAAATTGAAATGTCTTGTCAAAAAGATGGTAACTGTATCATGTGTATTGCTACACCACGTCACGTTTGCTTGTGGATTGCTACACCACGTCACGTTTGCATGTGTATTGTCACACCCACGTCACGTTTACATGTGTATTGTTACACCACGTCACGTTTGCATGTGTATTGTCACACCCACGTCACGTTTGCATGTGTATTGTTACACCACGTCACGTTTGCATGTGTATTGTCACACCCACGTCACGTTTGCATGTGTATTGTTACACCACGTCACGTTTGCATGTGTATTGTTACACCACGTCACGTTTGCATGTGTATTGCCACACCCACGTCACGTTTGCATGTGTATTGTTACACCACGTCACGTGTGCATGTATATTGTCACACACACACGTCACGTTTGCATGTGTATTGCCACACCCACGTGCATTGCCACACTCACGTCACGTTCCGTGTGTATTGCACACCACGTCACGTTTGCTTGTAGATTGCTACACCACGTCACGTTTGCATGTGTATTGCCACACCCATGTCACGTTTGCATGTGTATTGTTACACCACGTCACGTTTGCATGTGTATTGCCACACCCATGTCACGTTTGCATGTGTATTGTCACACACACACACACGTCACGTTTGCATGTGTATTGCCACACCCACGTGCATTGCCACACTCACGTCACGTTCCGTGTGTAGTGCACACCACGTCACGTGTGTATGCTAAAGGTTCGAATAGAAGCGGTTTGTGTGTAATACCATTTTTTCTTGTTCAGCTTGAAGTACACTGAGAGTACAACTTTTTTAATTTAATCAAATCACTACTGAGTCTGATAGCGAAAGTTCTTACAATATTAATGTTATCGGTGTTGGTACCTCCTTCCAGATTGGATCCATAACCATGATTATGTACTATATACAAGTCTGATAATAACCTGTTGTTCTGTTCTGTTCATGCCAGAGAGAGCTAGCATGTGCAATGCAGACGTAAGTGTTTGACACAGGACAGTGCCACCTGGTTCTGACTGGGCTAGAACCTGTAACCAATTGGTTACGATGCGAACGATGTGTCTCTAAACACATAGCACCTCTATTTCTAAACCAGTTCGCTGTTACCTACACACGCAATTCTACATTTTATTTCATGTTGCTGTACACATCCTATATTTTGATACAGACACACCCAATATCTAACGTAATACCATATTAACCAATGAAATACAAGGTGAAAAACGACGCATTGCCAACCCGGCCGACCTCCTAACGAGGGAGAGTTGGGTCACTGTGAATTTCCACGAGGGAGAGTTGGGGCTCTGTGGATTTCCACGAGGGAGAGTTGGGTCACTGTGAATTTCCACGAGGGAGAGTTGGGGCACTATAGTCACATTACATTTTAAGAGGATCCCTGGACTCCATGTAGCCACGGTGATTCTCGCAACTTATCGCAAATCACGGTATTTCACCAGCTGATAGCTGTAAACAATGGCAGAAACACAGTCAACATATTGTGCAATATTTATGACGTCCTCTCGCTCTAGTTTAATGACGTCCTCTCTCGCTCTAGTTTAATGACGTCCTCTCGCTATAGTTTAATGACATCCTCTCGCTCTAGTTTAATGGCTATTTCTTCTTGCATCATAACTTGGGAATATAGTAACTTAATCATGCAACACGTCAAATATGATCAATATATCCTCGCTCAATGACAATTTATATTTACGAAAAGTATTGGATGGAATAACTTAATGGAACTAGCGTTTGTGTCCACGTATTTGGCGTATAACTTAGTCAGGGTAACTATTTGGTTTGTTAATGAACTGGATGTCTATATTATCAGGTGTAGCACCAAAGGCATGTGCTAAGCACCTGCGCCTCCTCTTTAACTTACAATTAATGAGCTCACGATATACGATGCGTTGTCGCCAATATGTATCTACAAATCAATATTTCTCACTCACATGTTTCAATATAATTAGAGACATTGCTCGCTTTTCTATTTCCTCCCTTATTAGAGAAAGTTCGATTTATCCTGAAATGAATATTGGTCCGCTTAGTTGGAATCCTTTGTTTATACTGTTGTTCCATAACCAGATGTAGTGCCCCAACTCTCCCTCGTGGCAATCCACAACACCCCATCTCTCCCTCGTGGAAATCCACGGAGCCCCAACGCTCCCTCGTGGAAATCCACGGAGCCCCAACTCTCCCTCGTGGACATCCACGGAGCCCCGACTCTCCCTCATGGACATTCGCGGAGTCCCAACTCTCCCTCGTGGAGATCCAGGGAGCCCCAACTCTCCCTCGTGGAAATTCACAGTGCCCCAACTCTCCCTCGTGGAAATCTAGGGAGCCCCAACTCTCCCTCGTGGAAATCCAGGGAGCCCCAACTCTCCCTCGTGGAAATTCACTGTGCCCCAACTCTCCCTCGTGGAAATCCACGGAGCCCCAACTCTCCCTCGTGGAAATCCACGGAGCCCCAATGGAAATGTATTCAATAGCGCTAAGTGGAACGAAATCGTTTCGCAATCGCGCTATTTAAAGTGAATTAACATGAACAAGTATACAAGTTAAGCAAATATCCATTTAATATCATCCGACTAGCCTTTGGATTAGATAATAATGTTGGACAAGTTAGCTTATACAAATTTATTTGAGCTCGATTGCGAAACAAGTTATTACAACTTATATTAATCACTCTCGAGACCTCATTCCTGATGGAATCCACCCTAAAGACGCAATCACAACGGCTACAGCTGGCCGCAAACTCGAGATATTTCGCACCTAAAGCGAACGCGCTACCCACTGCGCTATCACGACATCCGATTAACCAATTAGAACTATTAATAGAACGCGTGTGCCCTACGGAAAACAGCGTTGCTCCCAGTGCCATTTGAGAATGCATGTACTCTAGTAGAACTAATTTGAAAAACTGTCTAACCTTTTAAGAATTCAGAGACGTCCTGCAGCTGGGGTATGTTATCTTCTCTGAAAACCGAACAAAACAAACAAGTAAAGTCGTGAGAAACGCCACTGCATGGGAAATAATCTAATGTAGATAGATCTGCATCACCTTTCGGAAATGACGTTTTGGCTACATAAATTTCAAAACCGTTTGAGCGGAAATTACTTCACCATTTGATCGTGATGCATTTAGAATTACTCCTAATCAAACTGGGATTATAGACAATAATGATGGTACTAACATATGGGCATTCTAAATTAATTAAATATGTCAGTTTCGTGGGCGGGGTAATTAAGGAGGTTTGAAATATGTCGGTGTGTGTGTGTGTTTTACGTTTATGTATCGTCGCTATCGGTTGCCCATATGAGCGACGCCTCCTGAAGAGATTAGTCATTTTAGATGGTTAGAGGGTAGTGCAATGATACAGACAGAGACCCATTCCAGAGTCTCCTCTGGTTCTTTTACGTGCACGATGTAAAGCACCGACACGAGACCTCGGTTTAACGTCCCATCTGAAAGACCGTTAATTTTATTAGGGTCAGACGAGTGATCGAACCCGCGCTCCCTGGATTACCAGTCCAGCGTGTTACCACTGGACTACAGATCCGTCTGTCGGTGGCTCTACCAGGTCGACCAGGCGGTGCCTGAAATGCTGCACACGTGGTCTTCCTCCACTACTAAAATAGTAAAAACGGAAAATTCTGACAAGAGTCGCTGACATGATCCCAAGCTAGTAGCACATGTATATATATATATACCTGTATCCACAATATTCTAGAAGTGGCCAATTTCTTAGGTATTCCCTGCATGCATGTGTCGGGTACAATTTTGTCAGTTCCCGAAAAACGGTTCCCCTGAAAAGGTGACATATTTCATGAATAAAGTGCCGAAAAGCCACACCACAGAAATGACCGCATATTTACCTGCCTGACATTATGACGTAACATTATATTAAGAACGTGTGGACAATATATTCCACCAGGTGTGTTACATCACATTCCATTTCCAATACTAGCATACTGTACCCCAGAAATAATGACATACATCGCAACATCAAACACTCGAAAACGTGTACCCCAGAAATAATGACATACATCGCAACATCAAACACTCGAAAACGCATACCCCAGAAATAATAACATACATCGCAACATCAAACACTCGAAAACGCATACCCCAGAAATAATGACATACATCGCAATATCAAACACTCGAAAACGTGTACCCCAGAAATAATGACATACATCGCAATATCAAACACTCGAAAACGTGTACCCCAGCAATATTGACATACATCGCAATATCAAACACTCGAAAACGTGTACCCCAGAAATAATGACATACATCGCAATATCAAACACTCGAAAACGTGTACCCCAGAAATAATGACATACATACATCGCAATATCAAACACTCGAAAACGTGTACCCCAGAAATAATGACATACATCGCAATATCAAACACTCGAAAACGTGTACCGCAGAAATAATGACATACATTGCAACATCAAACACTCGAAAACGTGTACCCCAGAAATAATGATATATATCGCAACATAAAACACTCGAAAACGTGTACCCCAGAAATAATTGCATCACATACCATTATAAAACTATCCAAAGCATCATAACAAGATAGCGGGGCTTGATCAATAGTTTACAAAATAATAGTAAGTAATAACGTACTGGAGCAAACAAGTCATATAAAACCGAACCACATAAATGATGATAAAGTGATACCCAATTTCATGATCAATCGTTGGAAAGAGTGTTAACCGAACGGCTAGTCATAGACTATGGTAATGTATCTGAGATTTCAAACACACGTATTTCCTTTAAAATGACAACTAATTCAAACATGCGATACCAAATGGTACATGCATCACTATAATTATACGATATGATTTTTGTAGATTTTTGGTTTTCTACTTTTTTCATAGTTTTGAAATTTGAAATACTGCTCACCATGTCTTCCTCTCATCATCTGTGTATTCAATCGTTGGTATTGTGTCACCGCTGTAAAGGAATAATAATAATAATAATAATAATGATGATGATGATGATGATGATGATGATGCTGATACTGATGATGATGACGATGATGGTGGTGGTGATGATGATAATGATGATGATGATGGTGCTGATGATGATGATGATAATGATGCTGATGCTGCTGCTGATGTTGTTGTTGTTGTTGTTGTTGTTGTTGTTGACGATGATGATGATGATAATGATGCTGCTGCTGATGATGCTGCTGGTGCTGATGTTGTTGTTGTTGTTGTTTTTGTTGTTGTTGTTGTTGATGACGATGATGATGATGATGATAAACTGTATGTCTAAAAACATAAATGATTACACTATTAACGTTCATAGGTATCCAACAATACGTGTATGCTCGTCTACTAGATGTCTATATTTCTGTTCCGCTTCTCACCAATGCAACCCGTGTTCGATCCTCGGACCGGGAAGTATGTGAGATGGCACGGTCGGTGGTCGCCAAATCGGACAGGTGGGTTTTCTCTGGTCCGGTTTCCTCCCACACGAATGACCACATTTACGCTATCATCCGCACCAACGAGAGTGATTAATATAAGTTGTTAAAACTTGCTTCGCAATCGTTGTAAAATAAATAAAGTCCATTTTGTTTATGTTTCTGTTGCCCTTGGAGTTTCAATAAGGTTTGGAGTGAGTTGAAGCTTCGAATATAATGAGGTAGTGGATTCCAAATGGAAGAACCTGAATATATATAAGCAGTACGGAATAGTTCCAGCTTAGGTTTAGGCGTATATAGTTCCCTATATATTCCCGAATTTAATATAGACGAAGATCTCAGACAACGGGAATGACTTTCAGATATAAATATAAATAATGTGTTACGGTGTTCAGGCGGATCTGTAGTCCAGTGTTTAATCCAGGGGTCGCAGGTTCGATCCCACGACTGACCCTATACAATTGTCTAAAGTGAGGGAGTACAAATACATTATAAACGAGCTTAGGATTCTGAGTGGATAAATAACACTTAATCCGGGATAAAAGATACAGATATGCGTTGCACATTTTGATACCATTTTGTATATGTTTGTCCCATGATAAAGTGCTATCGATGGTGACGCCTAGGTATAGATAAGCCGAAAACGACCCAATATGTAAAATATTGGACTGTGTGAGCCACGTAGCGCCGAACACAGTACCAATATCTTACATATTGGATCCTTTTGAGACTGATATCTTACAACACACACTTATATAACAATATCCTACTAATTAAAATGGTTAATTTCGTACATTTACGCATATAATTTAATATAATACTCTGGTCTTTTGACAGCAGTCCAATATTAATAATAATGGACTGCAAGTACAAAGGTTGGACGTCACGACAGTGTTTTAAAAGTGAATTAAACTTTTTAAACTTTATTTATTTTACAACGATTGCGAAGCAAGCTTTAACAACTTATATTAATCACTCTCGTTGGCGCGGATGAAAACGTATATCTGGTCATTCGTGTGGGAGGAAACCGGAGTACCCGGAGAAAACCCACCTGTCTGATCTTGCGACCACCGTACCAGGGTTACATTGGTGAGAAGTGGATACTGGATAAAGAACGTTGGAAGAACACTGGTATATCCCGTTCCCGAAATTAAATAACAACATTCTAGAGAGAACAAAACATTATTCTGGACATTGTATGAATATTACAAATGCCCTTATACTATGTAGAAACTATATATATATATATATATATTGATTGTTTTTTCAAGTATGACAATATAGGTTTGCGTTACGTGGCCGGATTTGTTGAATAGCAGAGCAAGTATTTTAAATATTTGTCAAAAATGTAAATATTGATTATTCTGTCCAGAGTCACAAACGATGGCAATAACACATTGGTAGACTTACTGTCTGTAATTCATGGCAACATCTGCGAAATGCATTCTCCTCTCTCTATATACCTTGTCAGTAAACCCCTGAAGACATTCAAAAACAATGTGTTTAAGGAGAACAACATTTCTATATAAACTAGATAGTTACTCATCAACACAGAGTTACAATATTTATTATAAATTATCAACTGCAACAATTCTGTTACATACGGGTTTAGTTTAAACATATTTTATTGCTTTTAAATAACACATAATTATACACAGACTGCACAATAATTGTTCAACAAATGAAATGTAACGAATAGTATGCTAGTGAAACTGTCATAATTTATAAGCAAATGGGTTGGGTCACACGTTTTACCAACATTAGTGACGTACGGGTAACCTGGGAACAGGCGTCAATATATTTTGCCTGGTCAGTCAATTAAATAAATTAACACCGAGACTATTAATTGGGCCGTATTGAGTTTCTGATCGTCATTTTGCCAGAAGCTAAAAATTGAAAAATCGACAGACTGGAATCCAGGGGGGAAATTGGCAACTTATCAAGTACTGGTGAAGCTATGAAGTGTATGTACATGTATTATATGCCGCGATAAAGCTATATGTATGACACAGATCTATAATTTCCCGTGTCAATCCATCACGAATAGGTAATACATGAAATTAATAACTTCACCTGTACTTGATAAGTTGCCGATTCCTCGCGTAATCGGTACGATCAGACGATATAGTTATAGCAGACGATATATTTATAGCAGACGATATATTTATAGCAGACGATAATATTATATTTATAGCAGACGATATATTTATAGCTATTGCAGACGATATATTTATAGCAGACGATATATTTATAGCAGACGATATGTAGTATAGGAGTGTAACCAAACCGACATGTCGAGAGCAGACGACGCTACTCATAGGCTTGAGCCGTGACGTCATAGGTACATGTACTAACACTAACTAACTATATAAATGTATTTAAAGTCCCTACCGCATACATGTATTTGTACGAACAAGCTAGCAGACGACATTATTTATAGCCGACGACTCATTGCGCCATAGGTGGCGCGTTTGAACCATGACGTCATATGTTCCATGCTGATCATCATGATACCATCGAAGGATACCTAAGAAACTGTAGGAAACCACTACCACGGAACTCTTGGTTTTACACTACTAAAGATCACAGTAGAGTCATTTGGTGTTTCTGTGTAAAGATTAGGATATCAATTCGAAAACCTAAGATATAAAATCATGCCCCGAGGTTATAAAACTTTTCTCAGATCTCAAACTCGAGCTCAAGTGATCTGATTGGTTGATTCTGAGTGTTAATGTCAGCTGAACCAATCAGGCGCTTGAGATTGGAGAAAAGTTTTATAACCTCCAGGCCAGGTCCGATAAGCGAAGCATGTTGTTCTGATCATCATGTTACGTTCCTAACCATTCGGTCTCGGATTAATTTAACATATGGCGTTCCATATAAGATGGCGCTTACCGGGTGATCGGCGTCAAGTTCCGTCCCATACATCAGAACTCGGTTTGCGGTGCGATCTAAATCACTGACCGTTCTCGGAAACCATGGTGACATAGCTAATACATCTGCGAACAAAATATAGCATGCTTAATTTCGGAACAGCAAGTCGATAATTGTATAAACAGCTTCACGTATTTTCATTGTTATATATATATATATATATTATTCTCCTGCCTATTGTATATCAATCAATTGATAGGGAGAAGAATTAAATAAGTTTTCTTTCGTTCTAATCCCTTTCGGTCTACTGCTGTTAAATTATATGTTATTGTTATATTTCGGGTTTTACGCCTGCATCAGCACCATTTCGGGCTATATCGCCGGCGGGCAGTTTACCTAACAACACCTTTCCTGGGCAGGCTCCAACGGTTAACCAGTACTTGGGTGCACCAACCTCCGTAAGAAACTGCCAACTTTTTCATATAAATGAGACACGGCCTGAGCGAGGCTCGAACCCGTGACAATCAGTGATGATAGGTTACAGTGGTATACAAGTCAGCGACCTTAACCACTCGACCACGGATAAATTATATGTAAAATGTTCATTTCTTGATTACATGTACATATACTGAAATAAATAATGTTTAAACTAAACCAAACGCAATGCATTTGTTTCATTGTATAATATAAGTGTTACCTGGTGTTAACGCCGGTGACTGGGGAATAGGGAAATCATTAAGTGTTATGCTGGCCACTTGTTTCTTCAGTCGTTTTATGAGTTCCTGCAGCCGAATATGATCCGTTTCCAAGTCCACGTAAATATCAAACATGGAATCCTTTTTCTGACTCTTTCTGGACTCGATATGCACAACGTTAATGTTGTTCTCCTGTGGGGTAAAACAGTTCAATACCGGAGTAGCTAATTACTAAATCATCAATAGTTCAATCAACCTGTGAATACATTACCGAAAAGCGGCAACACCTGTGAATATATTACCGAAAAGCGGCAAAACCAGTGAATCAACCAAAACACCAGTGAATATATTACCGAAAAGCGGCACAACCAGTGAATATATTACCGGAAAGCGGGAAAACCTGTGAATAATAATAATAATAATAATAATAATAAAGACTTTATTTAACGAGAGTACTCTGAATATATTACCGAAAAGCGGCACAACCAGTGAATATATTACCGGAAAGCGGGAAAACCTGTGAATAATAATAATAATAATAATAAAGACTTTATTTAACGAGAGTACTCTGAATATATTACCGAAAAGCGGCAAAACCAGTGAATATATTACCGAAAAGCGGGAAAACCTGTGAAATCTATTACCGAAAAGCGGCAAAACCTGTGAATCTATTACCGAAAAGCGACAAAACCTGTGAATTTATTACCGAAAAGCGTCTACACCTGTGCATCTATTACCGAAAAGCGGCAAAACCAGTGAATCTATTATCGAAAAGCGGCCAAACCAGTGAATATATTATCGAAAAGCGGCAAAACCTGTGAATATATTACCGAAAAACAGCAAAACCTGTGAATATATTACCGAAAAGCGACAAAACCTGTGAATCTATTTCCGAAAAGCGGCAAAACCTGTGAATCTATTACCGAAAAGCGGCAAAACCTGTTAATCTATTACCGAAAAGCGGCAAAACCTGTGAATATATTACCGAAAAACGGCCAAACCAGTGAATCTATTACCGAAAAACGGCCAAACCAGTGAATATATTATCGAAAAACGGCCAAACCTGTGAATCTATTACCGAAAAGCGGCCAAACCTGTGAATCTATTACCGAAAAGCGGCAAAACCTGTGAATATATTACCGAAAAACAGCAAAACCTGTGAATATATTACCGAAAAGCGACAAAACCTGTGAATCTATTACCGAAAAGCGGCAAAACCTGTGAATATATTACCGAAAAGCGGCAAAACCTGTGAATCTATTACCGAAAAGCGGCCAAACCTGTGAATCTATTACCGAAAAGCGGCAAAACCTGTGAATCCAACACTAAAAAATCGTCACAAACAGATGCCTTCATTTCCGGAAAGCGTCACTGTAGAGAGATGTTCGTAAACGTAAGTCACTGATTTGCATTTGAACCAAGAATCGCAAATCAGATATTCGATCAGGACGGAAGCGAAGGCTAGGTCTGTGGAAGACGGATATTGTAAATTGCTCCTGAACAGGGCGAATGTCATGCAAAGGACGAACATATATGAATCATGGGTTGGTGCGCCTGTGTTTAGTTAAATGTATTTCGTTTTATATGCACCAGGGTATCTTCCTGCCACACTACTGTCATCTTTATTCTATTACTGGATCTGGGAATGCTAGACCGTGTATGTTTGTTTGTTTTTGAGGCTTAAGGTCGCACCAACCGCTTAATTCATACGGCGACTATCCCGCTAGTATTGGTCGAGGAAGACCCCGGGTGCCTCTCCGAGCAGTACTTCAGGCACATACGTCCACACCGAGAGAACCACGCTCGTCCGCAAGCCAGCTGGATAGCTCCCCCACTTGAAGGAATTAGACACCCTCAGTGGAACTCGAACCTATTGTGATGGCACATGTGAAGTCATCAACTTTAAGGATTTGCGGGAAATGTGGTCATTTCAATGTGTTATCATTGAAATTATAGGTTTGGCTACATAACCTTAAACTACAAGTAGTGCATTGTTTGTCAAAAGGTACATCATTCGGTGTAGTGTTAGAGTATAGGTTCTTTGTACACTCAACACACTCCTGACAGCAAACCGATACCAATATAAGTCACGACCCCACCCACCATCTATAAATAGTAGCCACCAATAGTGTTCTGTTTATTGGATAGAACCAACTTTGCTCACTCAATGCCTCGGTGGTCGAATGATCCGGCACGCTGTTGTAAGAACTCGCATTTCACCGCTATAATCAGGGCTGCAGGTTCGCTCCCTATCAGGGATAAGTGATAAACGGTGCTATATGGGAAAATTGTCATTCACTTGCGGATGATGGAGAAATGAGCACTGGTTTCTACTCGGGGAATTTGGTGGTCTTCTCCACCACAACACACTGACTTTGCACGGTTATGCTCCAGAGTGGTGTACAAACATTCTTAACGAGTGGAAGAAAATGCATCAAACAATTGCATACATTAAAAATTCTAAATACATCGTCACTGACCTAATCTAGGAGCCTCCGTGGCCGAATGGTTAAGGTCATTGACTTCTAATCACTTGCACATCACCGCTGTTTGTTCGAATCCCACTGGGTGTGTCGAATTCCTACAAGTGAGCAAGCTATCCAGCTGGCTTGTGGTAGGTCGGTGGATCTATCGATGTGCCCACCCGTGCTTGAAATATTGTTCGGGTGGGCATCCGGAGTCAACTAACCAAAGCTGTTGGGGCTACTTTAATATAAAATCCGGCCTAATCTAATTATCCAGCCCTTTTAACGTATCAATTAAAATAGGTTTACTGAAATAAAACACACATCGCCCGTAATTAACCGTCTTTCAATCGGGTATCGTATCGGTGCTTTACACATGCAGTGCACGTAAAAGAACCAGAGGAGACTTTGGAATGGGTCTCTGTCTGTATCATTGCACTATTCTCCAAAATTCTTTTCAGGAGGCGTCGCTCATATGGGCAACAGTAGCGACGATAAATAAACGTAAACAAGCACACCCACTAGTACAAACTATGCCGATTTGCATTGTATACCCATATAAGTATGTTCCTCCTCATTTTCTACAGAAGTCACTTTGGGGTACCATCTGTCTGTATCATTGCACTATCTTCCAAACAATCTAAAATGACTAATCTCTTCAGGAGGCGTCGCTCATATGAGCAACCGGTAGTGACAATAAATACACGTAAAACACACAAAACACACACATTATATTTACCTCAAAAACTTTGAGTGCGTTGACGAGACATCCGACTGTATTCCTTAGCGAGAAGACTATTGATGTCGTCTTTCCAATCCCGCTAGGGCTAGATATGCCCATATTTCTAATGTTCTCCTGAAATTAAATATAATTGTATAGTGACGACAAGTATATGGGATCTTTCCACGACATGTAACCCCGCCATTAGATCCACCGAAGAATAACTCCCGGACTAGAACAACTATTATGTATGTATGTATGTTCCATTAATGTCAAACCCCT